>CM042243.1:7363381-8080881 GCA_023566225.1 Romanogobio albipinnatus | reverse complement strand
TAGTGCCTGAAGTGTACACATTAGTGCCTGAAGTGTAGATATTAGTACCTGAAGTGTACATATTAGTGCCTGAAGTGTAGATATTAGTACCTGAAGTGTACATATTAGTGCCTGAAGTGTAGATATTAGTACCTGAAGTATTAGTGCCTGAAGTGTAGATATTAGTGCCTGAAGTGTACATATTAGTGCCTGAAGTGTAGATATTAGTGCCTGAAGTGTACACATTAGTGCCTGAAGTGTAGATATTAGTACCTGAAGTGTACATATTAGTGCCAGAAGTGTAGATATTAGTACCTGAAGTGTACACATTAGTACCTGAAGTGTAGATATTAGTACCTGAAGTATTAGTGCCTGAAGTGTAGATATTAGTGCCTGAAGTGTAGATATTAATGCCTGAAGTGTAGATATTAGTGCCTAAAGTGTACATATTAGTGCCTAAAGTGTAGATATTAATACCTAAAGTGTAGATATTAGTACCTGAAGTGTAGATATTAATGCCTAAAGTGTAGATATTAGTGCCTGAAGTGTAGATATTAGTGCCTGAAGTGTACACATTAGTGCCTAAAGTGTACATATTAGTACCTAAAGTGTAGATATTAGTATCTGAAGTGTAGATATTAGTACCTGAAATGTAGATATTAGTACCTAAAGTGTAGATATTAGTGCCTGAAGTGTAGATATTAATGCCTAAAGTGTAGATATTAGTGCCTGAAGTGTAGATATTAGTGCCTGAAGTGTAGATATTAATGCCTGAAGTGTAGATATTAGTGCCTAAAGTGTACATATTAGTACCTAAAGTGTAGATATTAGTACCTGAAATGTAGATATTAGTACCTAAAGTGTAGATATTAGTGCCTAAAGTGTAGATATTAGTACCTGAAGTGTAGATATTAGTGCCTGAAGTGTACACATTAGTACCTGAAGTGTACATATTAGTGCCTGAAGTGTACACATTAGTGCCTGAAGTGTAGATATTAGTACCTGAAGTGTACATATTAGTGCCTGAAGTGTACACATTAGTGCCTGAAGTGTAGATATTAGTACCTGAAGTATTAGTGCCTGAAGTGTAGATATTAGTGCCTGAAGTGTAGATATTAATGCCTAAAGTGTAGATATTAGTGCCTGAAGTGTAGATATTAGTGCCTGAAGTGTACACATTAGTGCCTAAAGTGTACATATTAGTACCTAAAGTGTAGATATTAGTATCTGAAGTGTAGATATTAGTACCTGAAATGTAGATATTAGTACCTAAAGTGTAGATATTAGTGCCTGAAGTGTAGATATTAGTGCCTGAAGTGTAGATATTAGTGCCTGAAGTGTAGATATTAATGCCTGAAGTGTAGATTTAGTGCCTAAAGTGTACATATTAGTACCTAAAGTGTAGATATTAGTATCTGAAGTGTAGATATTAGTACCTGAAATGTAGATATTAGTGCCTGAAGTGTCGATATTAGTGCCTAAAGTGTACATATTAGTACCTGAAGTGTAGATATTAGTACCTGAAGTGTAGATATTAGTGTCTGAAGTGTAGATATTAGTACCTGACGTGTAGATATTAGTGCCTAAAGTGTACATATTAGTGCCTAAAGTGTAGATATTAGTGCCTAAAGTGTAGATATTAGTGTCTGAAGTGTAGATATTAGTGCCTGAAGTGTAGATATTAGTGCCTGAAGTGTAGATATTAGTGCCTGAAGTGTAGATATTAGTACCTGAAGTGTACATATTAGTGCCTAAAGTGTAGATATTAATACCTAAAGTGTAGATATTAGTACCTGAAGTGTAGATATTAGTACCTGAAATGTAGATATTAGTGCCTGAAGTGTAGATATTAATGCCTAAAGTGTAGATATTAGTGCCTAAAGTGTACATATTAGTGCCTAAAGTGTAGATATTAATACCTAAAGTGTAGATATTAGTGCCTAAAGTGTAGATATTAGTACCTGAAGTGTACACATTAGTACCTGAAGTGTAGATATTAGTACCTGAAGTGTACACATTAGTACCTAAAGTGTAGATACTAGTGCCTGAAGTGTACACATTAGTACCTGAAGTGTACACATTAGTACCTGAAGTGTAGATATTAGTACCTGAAGTGTACACATTAGTATACTTTTATCTGAATGATTTGTTTGAAAAATTTGGGCAAAAACCTGACACACTGAATGATCAGATAGCAGTGGTTATTAAGATTATGAATAAGGCTTAACTTAAGTCTGTTTCTCACCCAAATCTATCATCTGTCTAAAGATGTTGTATTCAGTTTAAAAAAAAAGCAAAACAGAGCCATTTTGATGAGTGGTCTTAGACATTTGGACTTCATTGTTTAAATAAAACCTCTATTACGTATTTACAATTTACCCACATATGAAATTTGAACGAATGCACTTCCTCTGATGTAGAGCCAAGCATTTCACCTCAAGCTTTCTTAATATTTTATCATAAACGCTCGGCATGTACCATACAGGTGACGCACGCCATTTGATCAAAGCCGAAGGCCTTTTTCTCTCATAAATGTGGAATATATAATGCTAAAACGTCTTCGCCAGGAAGGAACAATCAGAGCCCCTGAAGCGAAGCGTCCGCAAATCAGCGGCTGCTAATGAAGCTGGAGACGTTGTTCTTGTGTTTATTGTTTATTATGGAATGCAAATGAGCAAGTGCTGATTGCGCTCCCACACAAATAGCTACATCTGTCTGTCGTACTTTGTGCGAGAGCGAGAGCCTAATTGAATCCTGTCTCGTTATTGCTTTTGCAGTCACGCAGGGTCAAAGAAGAAAACCAGCATGTAAGTTACAGTTATTCTTTTTTTACCTTTTGAAATGGCTGTTTTTTTTTATTAGTTGTGTTTAGTTAGTTGCGCTGCTTTGAGTGTGAAATCAAAACTGACCCTGTTTACATCTGTAATGCATGTTACTGGCTTTATTGTGAATGATTCATCAGCACAAGAAAATAAATCTGTAGGATTTCATCAAAACTCACACAGTACAGGCTGTTTGTTTATGGAGCCAAATAGGGATTTAATCATTGTTTATGTTGTTGTATGTAATGGCGTTGCCTTTCTAAAATCCTACCAATGCACTATTACTTTTATAAGCGCAATGAAACGGCAGAAAAAGTCGTACATGAAGGAGGCTCTTGGACATTGTTTATAGAACAGAATATCATAAGGAGTTTGGGATGGGCTCTTTCAATTTGAGGTAGTAAGCAACCTCCTAGTAACTAACCACTCTTACAGCTCTTGACTGTGGTTAAAAGCATAGTTTCTTGTTTGCATGACTTAATAAATCCGTATCTTGAGCAAAATAAGCATGCTGACATTCAGTATAATCTTTCGGCCAGATTTACTAACAGCTTGCGTCTGCGCAAACCCACTTTTGGCGTTAAAGGGATAGTTCACCCAAAAATTTAAATTCTGTCATTTAGTTAATTTGTTTATTAATAAGGATCCCATTAGCTGAAAGTCTTTGCAATCACCTAGTCTTCCTGGGGTCCATTCTAAAGTGTCACATTACTACAACAACAACAACTTTACAATCATCACAGTAGATAAAATACACAAATACACATTACATATTTATACATATATACACATACACTCACACATGCATACATCAAATCTGGTTTCGATACATACAGTGAGGAAAATAAGTATTTGAACACCCTGCTATTTTGCAAGTTCTCCCACTTGGAAATCATGGAGGGGTCTGAAATTGTCATCGTAGATGCATGTCCACTGTGAGAGACATAATCTAAAAAAGAAAATCCAGAAATCACAATATATGATTTTTTAACTATTTATTTGTATGATACAGCTGCAAATAAGTATTTGAACACCTGTCTATCAGCTAGAATTCTGACCCTCAAAGACCTGTTAGTCTGCCTTTAAAATGTCCACCTCCACTCCATTTATTATCCTAAATTAGATGCACCTGTTTGAGGTCGTTAGCTGCATAAAGACACCTGTCCACCCCATACAATCAGTAAGAATCCAACTACTAACATGGCCAAGACCAAAGAGCTGTCCAAAGACACTAGAGACAAAATTGTACACCTCCACAAGGCTGGAAAGGGCCACGGGGAAATTGCCAAGTAGCTTGGTGAAAAAAGGTCCACTGTTGGAGCAATCATTAGAAAATGGAAGAAGCTAAACATGACTGTCAATCTCCCTCGGACTGGGGCTCCATGCAAGATCTCACCTCGTGGGGTCTCAATGATCCTAAGAAAGGTGAGAAATCAGCCCAGAACTACACGGGAGGAGCTGGTCAATGACCTGAAAAGAGCTGGGACCACCATTTCCAAGGTTACTTTTGTTAATACACTAAGGTTCCCCTGCTTAAACCAGCACATGTCAAGGCCCGTCTTAAGTTTGCCAATGACCATTTGGATGATCCAGAGGAGTCATGGGAGAAAGTCATGTGGTCAGACCAAAATAGAACTTTTTGGTCATAATTCCACTAAACGTGTTTGGAGGAAGAAGAATGATGAGTACCATCCCAAGAACACCATCACTACTGTGAAGCATGGGGGTGGTAGCATCATGCTTTGGGGGTGTTTTTCTGCACATGGGACAGGGCGACTGCACTGTATTAAGGAGAGGATGACCGGGGCCATGTATTGCGAGATTTTGGGGAACAACCTCCTTCCCTCAGTTAGAGCATTGAAGATGGGTCGAGGCTGGGTCTTCCAACATGACAATGACCCGAAGCACACAGCCAGGATAACCAAGGAGTGGCTCTGTAAGAAGCATATCAAGGTTCTGGCGTGGCCTAGCCAGTCTCCAGACCTAAACCCAATAGAGAATCTTTGGAGGGAGCTCAAACTCCGTGTTTCTCAGCGACAGGCCAGAAACCTGACTGATCTAGAGAAGATCTGTGTGGAGGAGTGGGCCAAAATCCCTCCTGCAGTGTGTGCAAACCTGGTGAAAATCTACAGGAAACGTTTGACCTCTTTAATTGCAAACAAAGGCTACTGTACCAAATATTAACATTGATTTTCTCAGGTGTTCAAATACTTATTTGCAGCTATATCATACAAATAAATAATTAAAAATCATATATTGTAATTTCTGGATATTTTTTATTTTTAGATTGTCTCTCACAGTGGACATGCACCTACGATGACAATTTCAGACCCCTCCATGATTTCTAAGTGGGAGAACTTGCAAAATAGCAGGGTGTTCAAATACTTATTTTCCTCACTGTAACAGGACGAGACATCAATACAATATGATTTAAATTACATTAATCAAAACATTTAAAAACCTACATCAACACATAACACGTTAAACTACTCTTAAATGACAGCTTATTACAAAGCTTACGAACTTCAATGGGAATGTTATTCCAGATGACACTAGCTCTATACAAGACAGTTTTCTTCATAAAATTAGTTTTTGGATAGGGGGTCATTATATGACCATTGTTTGCCTTTCTGGTGATTTTGCACAGAGTTATAGTGCACTATTTGATTAAACAGAAAAAAAAAATGTAGTCATGCTCAAGTTGTTCCAAACCTGTATGAATTTCTTTCTTATATATTGAAGTGTTAGTTCACCCAAAAATGAAAATTAGCCCATGATTTACTCAATCTCAAGACATCCTAGGTGTATATGACTTTCTTCTTTCAGATGAATAAAATTGGAGTTGTATTAAAAAAAGGCCTGGCTCTTCCAAGCTTTATAATGGCAGTAATTGTTGCTCTGTTTTTGAAGTCCAGGGTTAATAAAGGTTAATTTGAAGGGGGTTAATAAAGGCCTTCTGATGAGAAAAATATCCATATTTAAAACTTTATAAAGTAAAGTTCTGGCCGATCACTTTCTGTGGAAAAAGTGTTGAAAGTGCCTCTCGCAGTTCAAAAGTTAATTTTAAACTGTGAGAGGCACTTTCAACACTTTTTTCATAAATTGAATACAGTAGGCGATCAGTCGAAACTTTAAATATGGATATTTTTCTTACACAAGCGCATCGATTCGCTTCAGAAGGCCTTTATTAACACCCCAGAGCTGTGCGGAGCACATTATTTGACGGACAGATGCATTTTTATGGACTTCAAAAACAGAGCAACAATTACTGCCATTATAAATCTTGGAAGAGATTTGTACACCTATGTCGTATAATCCTAGGATGACTTGAGGGTGAGTAAATCATTGGCTAATTAAAATTTTTGGGTGAACCAACCCTTTAAGATATTAAGCTATTTGGAAGAATGTTTGTACCCAAGCAGACGGCAGCTAAGTGCAAATAGCAATAGATACAATTTACACTATGTAAAAATAGCTCTATTTTCGTTTAAATAAGTGTAAATAGTAGTTAGATACTGTTTGCGCCTCAATATTTCAGTGCATTATATAGCAGTGTACAATAATAACATAATGAGTGTAAACTATTATATTTATTAAATAAAGGCCGCCTTATTGGTACAATAAATCCCTCCCCACCCTAACCCTACCCGATAAACACTTTATTATAAATAACCAATTGGCACTTTAATTCCACTTTTCACATATTTTCACATATGCCTTTCCTATCTGGTATGCGATGGGAAAAGGGAGACGAAAGAGTTCGGAAAAAGGCGGATTCGATTCGGTAGGGATATCACATGTACTGGTACTTCGGTACCAAGTTGGTTCTGAAATTTTGAAAATGCAACGATATCAGCATTTCTGTAGTATCAAGAATATTCGGTACCCACTAATATGCAGCTGCTTCTGTGTTTATCTAAACGCAGGGCTCCAGACTGTAGCTGAACATATACTAGTGTCTGTGAATATTAAACTGCAAAATACTATTTAAATATTAATCCTGCATGTTCTGCGTCTCTGTGTGAATGAATGGCACAGACACGTGGTTTCATTTGCAGCACGCACGCGCAACACTCTCTTTTTAGCCTCTGCCGTGTCACTATATGAGGACTAGGGTTGGGTATTGTTTGGGTTTTTTACGATACCGGTGTCAAACCGATACTTTTAAAACGGTACCGGTGCCTAAACAGTACCTGAACCGATACTTAAAAAAAAAAAAAAGAGCCACAAAACAATGGTGGATGACATATTAAAGAATGGCTTTTTATAGATTTTTTTTTTTTTTTTTAATTCTTTAAATGGAACAATTTATTAAAAGTTTAAAGTATACTTAAATCTATAAATAGATACAAATACAATTTACTTAACACATTCACAGTAAAGCCTAAGCCACCTAACTCAACTACAACAGGCCTAATTTAACACTAAATAACAGTTACAGTACTAATAACAGCAAAGTAGTCTGTATTCTTGGTATGCTACAAACCAGCTGCAAGGTTCAGCTTTATTTTGAAATATGACCATATTCTCTGGCTAAATATTTTAGAATAGTGGCCTTATTGTTTACGACGCGTCATGCTTCTCACATGACACAGCAGCCGCAATAGCGCTGTGACAGCTGTATCGGTTTTATTACGTTTTTTCTTTTTTTATTCAAAATATTCACAAACTTAACTATGTCATGAACTATCTGATATTCTGATTTTCAAATATGTGTGAGTAAATGTGTTAGTTGATCTATAATGCGCGAGGGACGGCGCCATGTTAGTTTGCACCTCAGAGGATCTGTCGGATTTACATCACGTCGTCTCACAAAATACATGAAAGTAAGTGACCGCTGAACTGGAAGAATAGAGTTAACTATATAGGTACTATATAATGTGCATCTGATATGAATGAAATGCATCAAATTATAACTGTCTGAAAGGATTGTTATTGCCACTTCCATAGACATCAGTGTGTATTTTTTGCTAGTAATTATGTGCATTTAAATGCCTGAAACCTAAAATAAACATGATGTGGTTGAAAACACTGAATAGTTTTGATGTGACGAGCGCTGAGCGCATTTGGCTCTGGCTCGGCGCCAGCTAAAGAGCGAAAGCACATTTGATGTGGCACCGAAATCTGCTTTCTGATTCGGTCCGGTGACATACCAGTTATATACGGTTTCGGTACCCAACCCTAACGAGGGCATGAACGCACGAACTTCATCTCCAGAGCCGCTCTGAGAGTCACTTCATCAGCATTTTACCGTTTCATTTGAGAAAACTATCGTCATATTATAATAACAAGGACACATGAATTTGATCAAAAGTGACCGTAAAGACAATAGTACTGTTGCAAAAGATTTTTATTTCAAATAAATTCTGTTCTTTTGAACTTTCTGTTGAACAAAGTATCGGTTTCCATAAAAATATTAAGCAGCACAACTGTTTTCAACATTGATGATAATAAGAAATGTTGCTGGAAATTCAACATTTCCATCACATTAATAAATTACAGTTGAATATACACTCACCTAAAGGATTATTAGGAACACCATACTAATACTGTGTTTGACCCCCTTTCGCCTTCAGAACTGCCTTAATTCTACGTGGCATTGATTCAACAAGGTGCTGAAAGCATTCTTTAGAAATGTTGGCCCATATTGATAGGATAGCATCTTGCAGTTGATGGAGATTTGTGGGATGCACATCCAGGGCACGAAGCTCCCGTTCCACCACATCCCAAAGATGCTCTATTGGATTGAGATCTGGTGACTGTGGGGGCTATTTTAGTCCAGTGAACTCATTGTCATGTTCAAGAAACCAATTTGAAATGATTCAAGCTTTGTGACATGGTGCATTATCCTGCTGGAAGTAGCCATCAGAGGATGGGTACATGGTGGTCATAAAGGGATGGACATGATCAGAAGCAATGCTCAGGTAGGCCGTGGCATTTAAACGATGCCCAATTGGCACTAAGGGGCCTAAAGTGTGCCAAGAAAACATCCCCCACACCATTACACCACCACCAGCCTGCACAGTGGTAGCAAGGCATGATGGATCCATGTTCTCATTCTGTTTACGCCAAATTCTGACTCTACCATCTGAATGTCTCAACAGAAATCGAGACTCATCAGACCAGGCAACATTTTTCCAGTCTTCAACTGTCCAATTTTGGTGAGCTTGTGCAAATTGTAGCCTCTTTTTCCTATTTGTAGTGGAGATGAGTGGTACCCGGTGGGGTCTTCTGCTGTTGTAGCCCATCCGCCTCAAGGTTGTGCTTGTTGTGGCTTCACAAATGCTTTGCTGCATACCTCGGTTGTAACGAGTGGTTATTTCAGTCAAAGTTGCTCTTCTATCAGCTTGAATCAGTCGGCCCATTCTCTTCTGACCTCTAGCATCAACAAGGCATTTTCGCCCACAGGACTGCCGCATACTGGATGTTTTTCCCTTTCCACACCATTCTTTGTAAACACTAGAAATGGTTGTGCGTGAAAATCCCAGTAACTGAGCAGATTGTGAAATACTCAGACCGGCCCGTCTGACACCAACAACCATGCCACGCTCAAAATTGCTTAAATCACCTTTCTTTCCCATTCTGACATTCAGTTTGGAGTTCAGGAGATTGTCTTGACCAGGACCACACCCCTAAATGCATTGAAGCAACTGCCATGTGATTGGTTGATTTGGTAATTGCATTAATGAGAAATTGAACAGGTGTTCCTAATAATCCTTTAGGTGAGTGTATATTTACATTTACATTTATATTTATGCATTTAGCAGACACTTTTATCCAAAGCGACTTACAACTGAGGAGTACAGGAAGTGATCCATCATGAGGAGGCAGCAAAACACAGAAAGTGCCTGAAGTACTAAGTTTTGGACATCGCACAGAGCATCACACACTAGGGCAGGGAAGAAGTAGAAGAAAATGGAAGGAAAATAAGGAAAAGGAAAGGTTTTTTTTTTTTTTTTTTTTTTTTTAAGATAAGGTTGTGTTCGCAGAAAAGGTGAGTTTTCAGTCGTTTGAATGTTGTCAGTGATTCTGCAATTCGGATGGAGATGGGAAGATCGTTCCACCAGCAGGGAACGGTGAATGTGAATGTTCTGGATATTATATTATATTCAAATAGAAACAGTTATTTTCAATTGTAATATTTCATTTTGATTAAATAAATGCAGCCTTGAGCAAGAGATACTTAAAAACATAAAATAATTCTCTTAATTTGCCCTACAGCTAAAATCTTAGAAAACTGTAAAGCCTGTAAATGTGAGCTCACAGAGACATGGGGCTTGACTGACTATGTTTGGCTGTGAATAGATTTAATTAACGACTAAAGTATCGTTTGATCATTTAATTAAGAGTATCGAGGGATTGCGCTATTTGCCTAATAAACTACGTATTAAATCATTAACAAATGTGGCCTATTCAACCGTATTGGACAAATAGCAATTAAGCAGCACAAACACAGAACTACTGTCCTACTGTCTGTGTGTGCGTAGCGATCTTCCACTCATATATATTTTCTCCCACTGGATCACCAAATGTCAGGACTTTTAGTTCAGCCTTTGAGGTTGCAGAAAACCCATTTCCCCAGCTGCTGAAAGAACTGTCCTTGGAGGGAATGAAAAGAAACAGTGAGGGGCGGAGAGATGTCTTTCTGTACCTTCCTCCACTTATAAGCACTCCATTTTGCCTCTGCAGGGAGAAGTGAATGCTAACAGTCTCCCGCTAGAGGACCTGTCCATTCAGCATCCCCAGGTGAGAGACCGTCGGCGCTGACAGTGTTGCTGTGATTTGTCTTGATTCGGTGGCCCTGATGCCTCTTGCTGCGAGGCAGCTGGTCTCTGGGCTGGCTGGACACGACCCTGGGGGCCGACTGGCCTTGAGGGAGCCTATTAAACGTAATTTCTCAAATAAAAAGAGAGCGAGAGTGGAGGTCTGCTGCCGCAGCATGTGCAGGGTTTCTATTCCAAACCTAGGAAGCCGCCTGTGGAGGGAGAATTTTAAGGCTTCATAGCAGCACTGCGGACACAAAGACTGTTTGCAATGGTAGCTTTTTTAAAGTCTACAGCCGTATTGCATGCATCCTTTGTGAAGAAGGCAATTCTATGATGCATTTAGGGTTTTTTTTATATACTATTATAGTTTTTAATCAATATTTTAGACAAGCTTTTTTTTTGTAATTTTGTTTGTACTTTTGTTTTTTGTTTTTTCATTAGTTTTTTTTTTTATATTAGTGTTTAGGGTAACACTTTATTTTACAGTGTCATTGTTACATATGTAGTTACTATAGTAATATCTATAAATTATGCATAATTGCATGCAACTAACCCTAAACCAAACCCTAACCCTATAGTAGGTACATGTAGTTACTTAATTTTACTCAGTACACCTTAAAAGAAAGTGTAACCCTTTATTTTAATGTGTCATTGTTACAGTGTAATTATACATTTAAGTACTGAGTATTAATAAGTAACTTCAAGTACTTACTATAGGGTTAGGGGTTGGTTTAGGGTTTGGTTAAGGGTTAATTGCATTCAATTATGCCTAATTTATAGTTATTACTATAGTAAATACATGAAACGTGTAACACATTAAAATAAAGTGTTACCATAATTTTAGCGCTTCAACATTTAAGTTTAGTTAATAATAACCCTGATGCATTGTGATAGAAATGTTGAAAAAAGTGATAGAAATGTCGATCAGCATAAATAAAAAATGGTTCAGTTTAATTAAAATATTAACATTTTTGTTTTGGCTTGTTGCTGGAATTAAAATGTATACTATTTTGTTTGAGTAAATGAAAAATAAAACACTAAAAACCAATCATTTTAAATGCTACAAGTGAGTAGCGCTTGGAAATGTTTAATTTACTTCAGATTTGCTTCAAATTTGTGTATTTTTATACTTGTACAGTATTTATTGATATTTTGAATTAGCTTTTATTTTTGTATGTTCCATTTTTATTTCAGTTAAATTCTTAGTAATTTGCTTCTGTTGTTTTTATTCATTTTTCCTCTAAATATTTTTATTAGCTTTTATTTTTATATTTTCAGTTTAATCTTTAGTTGTTTTTATTAGTGTTTTTAATATAGTTTTACTTTCTTTTAGTCATTTATAGTACTCCAGCGTACATTTTTATTTTCAATTTTTTATTTAATTTATATCATTTTAATTAAATTTTCATTTAGTATTTCATCTATTTTATTTCAACATTAATTAACAAAAACGTTTAAAAAAATAAATAATTTTAGTTACCTTAAAGTCTATTGTTACTGACTATTAGTCACAATTCACCAGTGAGAGTGCCCCTGATTACCACCAGAGGGCACTCCACCCTGAACTGTCATGCCATCAAAGACTACATTTCCCATAATCCTTTGCCCAGACTCTTTTTTTTTTTTTTTTTTTACACCTGTCTCATTTTCCTCATTACCTCTGTCTATATCTCGCCTGTTCACCCTGTCATTCACTGCGAAGTCTTGTTTGTTGTATACTGCATTTCTGAGTGGTTTTCCCGGGTTTCTTGTCTCTTGGTTTTGGATTTCTTGCCCGTTCCGTGGATTAACCTTTTGCCTGTCTCTCCTGTCTTGTTTGCCTGTTTGGACTGCTTGCATGTGTATGACCTTTTGCCAGTTTTTGACTACGATTGTATTATAAAAGATTATCCTTTAATAAAGCTGCATTTGGATTCTCAGCCTTTGTCTCTCAGAGCAGTCCGTCACAGACAAACAAGACAGGAGAGACTGGCAAAAGGGTAATCCATGGAACGGGGAAAGAAATCCAAAACCAAGAGACTAGAAACCAGTGAAAATGCTCAGAAAAACAGTATACAACAAACAAGACTTTGCAGTGAATGACAGGGTGAACAGGCGAGATATAGACAGAGGTAATGAGGAAAATGAGACACAGGTGTAAAAAAAAAAAAGAGTCTGGGCAAAGGATTATGGGAAATGTAGTCTTTGATGGCATGACAGTCCAGGGTGGTGTGCCCTCTGGTGGTAATCAGGGGCACTCTCACTGGTGAATTGTGACACTTTTAGTGAGCATGAGATGATTTCAAAGGTAATCTAAATGTAAAAATTGAGGCATTCTCAATAAAATATCAAATATTGGCTAATATAAATATTAATCATCAACTGGTTTATTAAAATAAATTAAAATATTCTTAATAATGGCTAATAATATTATGGTATTCCCAATTAAAGACTGTTTTACCCAATATTTGGACACTGTTAGCTTCTGTGAATATTTTTCTGTCTCGGTTCTGTAATAACATGGGTTGACTAGAGTAATTTTATTGCTTCACATCTCCAATATAACCCTGATTTCCTCAAGACCTGTCTGTAATCACCAGCGTGTGCGGTGTAAAGATCTTTTAACCTCAACAACCACAACACTTTTGGCATTAGAAAATAACTTACCATAATGCATTGTTTTTCCTGCTCAGGTTCAACCGTTGGAGAACGCCTCGAGCACTCCGGGAGCGGTCAACATGGTCCTGAGGTTAAGGTGAGCGAGCTCATTGCTGTTTCTCTTTTTTTCTCTGCCCTCCTTCGTGCTACTTTTATCTCCAAAGAGCGGCTTGTCATCTGTATAAAGTGTGTCTCTTTTTAAATGATCTTTCACTCATCGCTCACCTCTTGTTAAAGTGCACCGTGTTAATGCATTTTCTCAGTCGCCCTGGGTACGCGTGGGAAGAGGGCCTTTAACCCTGACCTCGTGTTTGCATTCCCCTGCCTGAATTTGCGTTTGAGCCCATGCAAAAGACAGACCACAATCTGTTCTCAGATCACGTCTAAGGCCAGGAAAGCCAAAGTGAGTGTTTTACGCATTTAAAGACAACTGAAACAGAAAACCTTTTTTCCTGAGTAAAGCAGCTTACCGAACAAGGAAAAACGTAAGCTGGGACTTGACTGTATCCATCAGTGGTTGATTGGATTGTGAAAAGTGAATGTTATGGGCTTGACTGCAGTGTGACCGTGTATACGTCATCAGAGAGAAGTATAACAGAAGAACAAGATAAGACATTTTTATTTATACCTGAATACTTGATTCTGATTGGCTGGAAGGTGTGAGTTAAAACCGTTTAATGCACAGGTAATTCCAGGTCAGTTTAATCAGTGTACAATATCAATGCACTGCTTTCTCACACATATACATCGCACACATACAGAGGTCGGAGATCGAGCTGCGCACACACAGAAACATTCATGAGCTCAGAGACTTATTGTCAACGCTGCTCCGTGACTTTAATAAACTAGCTTCACTACTGAATCGCTATATTATATTGCTCAGCAAGGAGTGCTAGATCTAATGAGTTGCAGCTGATGGAAATCCACGGCTAGCTGTGCATTAAATGATTTGAATGCACTCCGCTTCGCATCAGGTGGTTCTTTGAAAGTCATTAAAGTCATTTAATGCACAGCCAGCTTTAGATTATCCCTTACGTTTTTTAAGGGTGTAAGGAAGTATCTTATGCTCACCAAAACTGCATTTATTTGATAGAAAATACAGTAAAAACAGGCATATTGTGAAAAATTATTTACATTTGAAATGTAGTTTATTCCTGTGATCGAAAGCTGAATTTTCAGCATTATTACTCCCAGTCTTCAGTGTCACATGATCCTTCAAAAATCAGTCTAATACGATGATTTGCTGATTTCAGTGTTGAAAACAGTTGAGCTGCTTCATATTTTGGGGAAACTGTAATGTTTTTTTTAATTCAGCATTTTGTGAATGGAAAGTTCAAAAGCACAGCATTTATTTGAAATGTAACATTATAAATGAAACGGTTGGTCTATTTTATGCACTCTTGCTAAATAAAAATGCTTTTAAAATATAAAATCTTATTCACCCCAAACCTTTGAATGGTAGTTCTCAGTCTGGACATGTCATCATATCATGGACATTTGAACCTAATGAGCTAATTAACTAAATGTAATTTCCATTGACACCAATCAAAAATAATTTCAAAGGGCTTTACATTTTTAACCTTTTCCCTTTCTAAGGAATGGGCCTTTTTGAAAGTATCCTTTTTTTTTTTTGATGTTCATTATCACAGGTCTAGGTCAAAAGTCATATAACACAAACAAACTGATTTGCGGAAAGATGTCAATACGCTAGGGCTGTACGATTAATCGAAAAATAATCGAAACCGAAATTTAGAACCTCTAACCAATGTATTTTTCCCATGTCCGTTATTTCAGTTTTAGTCACGTGACTTCGCCCTGTCAGTCACATCAAGTGCAAGTTTGCAGGCACACAGAGATGCAGGAGCAGTTATCTTTGTTTATAGATGCCCAGAATCACTATAGTAACTGCATGTTTTACACAGTTTATACAGGTAAGTTAATTGCCGTTCTTATAGCCTACGTGCTGACACACACGCACGGTGCGCGCAAGCCCCGATGCCAGATCGCTTTCACTTTCGTCCTCATAAAGTTTGTCAAGTAAATGCGTTTAAAGGCTTGCCAGTTTGAACATTTAAATGGATTGTGCACTATTCAAAAACAATAATACGGAAAAGTTATCCATTCAGAGCTCAGCTTTTTTCTGTGACACAGAGAGCCATCTCTGACAACGCACGCGCGCCCTGAAGGCAGACCTCTTTCATCTGCGTCCTCACAAAGCTTTGTCATTTGTATGTGTTTTAAGGCCTGCCAGTTTGAACATTAAAGCGATTTTAGACCATCAGATGTGTATTATGTTGAACTACTGCCTGATATATTGTGACAAACGAACACTCAGACAGAAGCTCGCACATCACGTGAAGATCGCGCACAGAGAGCAGCGCAGAAACGCAGTGTCAACGCTGTCCTGTGACTAAAGTAAAGTCACTAAAGCAGCTTAGAAACTCAACCATTATAGGCATATATTTTAATACCTTTGAAGTAAGTACAAACCACAGCTTCATAATGAATCTCTCATTAATGCATTCAAATAAATGTAATGTAGGCCTACTGTGATAATTTATCTGTATCTGATTTACAGCAAGCAGAAATCTGCCCAATAGACAATAACTGCTGAAAGTGAACCGTTTCCTTCAAGTATTTTAAAATCACAAAAAAATTCACTTTTTCATTAGAAAAAAAAAATTCGCCTTTTAATAGTAGAAAATATTTACAGTACAATCTTATCAGGATTATCTTATCAGAAAAAAAGAAAAGCAAAAAAAATCGTTCATCAATCGTAATCGAGGTAAAATGTTCAATTAATTGAGGTTTTTATTTTTGGTCCAATCGTTACAGCCCTACAATACGCCATTTTTCAAGTACAAGTCCACTGACGTTAAAGGGTAAGTTCACCCAAAAATGAAAATTCTGTCGTCATTTCCTAACCCTCATGTCATTCCAAACCTGTTAGACATTCGTTCATCTTCAGAACACAAATGAAGATCATTTTGATGAAATCTGAGAGCTTTCTGTCCCTCCATTGACAGCCGACGCCATTGCAACTCTGAATCGCTCGAGTTGCAATGGCATCCGCTGTCCAAACTTTCTGAAGAGACTCGATCGCTTTATATGATGAACAGATTGAATTTAGGCTTTTATTCACATATAGACATTGATCAGCGAACATAAACAGAAGCTCAACCCAACTTGAATGACGTGCATGAACAAACCTCTTGCTGAGGCTCAAACGTGCTGTGTAACCGCTGAGGCTCATTCTCGCGCGTTGTGTTACTGCAGCAAGTTTGTTCTCGGGCGTCATTCAAGTTCGGTTTATGTTCACAGATCAATGTTTATATGTGAGTAAACGAGTAAACTAAATCTGTTCATCATATAAAGTTATCGAGTCTCTTCAGAAAATTTGTACTAAACCGCTCACTTCATATGGATTAGTTTTAAGATCTGTTTATGAACTTTTTGAGCTTCAAAATTGCAATGGGGTAGGGCTGAGACAGAAATCTATCAGATTTCATCAAAAAGTTCTGAATATGAACGAAGGTCTTACGGGTTTAGAACAACATGAGGGTGAGTAATTAATGACAGAAATTTCATTTTTGGCTAAACTATCCCTTTAATCTACGAACTCTCCTGTCCGATTTTGTTTGTTGGACAAAATGGCGAATTCGGCTTTATTATTGGTCATATCGCCTGCCAATCAAACTCCCATCAAATGGTAATTGATTCTGAAAAAGTCTAACCATATGATTGTTCGCATTGAATATTAAAATATGCATCATTATGGAAGTAAAATTGCTTTTCACATTCATTGATTGTTTTAAAGGGGTCCCATTATGGCCTTTTACAAAGTCTTGATTTGTCTTTGGGGTGTACTAGAATGTTTTTAAGCTTGATTTTTCGAAAAGCAAATTTTTAAAAACATATTTTACATTATTACAGCAGCACCTCTCTCCCCAGTGTGGCTCAAACACGTCATTTAGTTCCTGTTTCGATGAAGCCCCTCCTTCTTAATTACAAAATGTGCTGTGATTGGTTAGCTGGCCCAGTATGTTGTTGTGATTGGCAGCGCTTAGCGCATTTTTGGGAAATGTCACGTTCCCCCATAACCGCAAGTTTTTCTCTAGTGTAAATATTACGAATGGTGTCAATTTCAAACCAGTTCGAGCCTGATTGACGATGTTGACGAACAAAAAGATCGCGCAGAACACAGAACCATCTTACAAAAGCGAGAGCTTACAAACGCTACAGTAAGCAAGCTGTTCTCCATAAAATGTGCAGGCGTTTGGGTTTTAATGTTCAGGAACAGTGGTTAAAATACATTTGAATAAACAAATGAGTTTTGGAAAAGGGGTGGGAAAAACAGCGTCTCTTTGACATGGACAACACTCTAATGCAGCTCAACTAGGCCTCGTCCATCTCTTTGTGTATTCCGCGGGCGGAGATTATTTAAATGAGTAACATTGTGACTTCATAAGATCCGTAAAAATATGTGTTGTAGTTCTTGGAAAGTGGATTCTGTTAAATAAAATATCTCCCTTTTGAGTGGAGCTTTGTAACCCTGCAGATCTTTATGCTCAAACAGCAACATTACACACTAACTAAAGTTGAAAACGTGGAAAAGCATAATAGGACCGCTTTACCATAATGTGATTCATGGAGGGCTAAATATTTAGCTAATGTGATGATGCTTTCAGTTACCAATTAAAGTGCAACACTTTTTACTCCAGCAGAAATTGCGGAAAACGTCCACAGGTTGTGTGTGGTTCACAGGCATGTTCAGAACTAATCATTACATTGAAATCTTTCTGTCTTTCATCCAGTTATCCTCGACAGCCTCAGTGTGGAATGACAGAGAGAATGAACCGTGTGAAGAGCCTTTTTCAATTTTCAGCATTGAAATTTCTAAACATCATTGATTCAGCGCCAAAAACAGACACCTAATCAAGCTGCACAGACAGCTGAGTTTGAACCCTCATCACAGAGAGAGAGAGAGAGAGAGAGAGAGAGAGAGAGAGAGAGAGAGAGAGAGAGAGAGAGAGAGAGAGAGAGAGAGAGAGAGAGAGAGAGAGAGAGAGAGAGAGAGAGAGAGAGAGGGGAAGCCGTGGTGAACAGATGCAGGAAAACAGAGATGAATGGCTCACATCCATTTGCACAGTGAGGTCAGCAGCGAGAGCAGGTGTTCGGCTCATCAGAACGGATCAGGATAATGGCCAGGAAAGCGAGGGATAGACTTGTTTGTGTATGTTTGCTAAATGATTTAAAATGACTTTAATTAACTCTGCAAATAGTTCTTGACGTAAATACACGCGATCGAATCAATGAACGTGTTGTTAGAGGCTGATCGGTAAAGCGGTTTCTTATGATTACATGCCCAAAGCGGAGCCTGACCCTAGTTGATCTGAATATTTGGCTCGATTGTGAAATGGATTTCGGTAAGGTCTTTGTTTGGCTATGTGAACAAGTTGGGCAATGCTTGAATAAATCTGCAGACCCGGTGCAGTGGAAGTGTTTGCGCTAGATGCCATCTAAATCCACAGATTAATGTGAAGAAAGCGCCGGTCCAAACTATGGCTGGCCGATCACAATGGTGGCTTGTTTAGCAAGGAAAGTTATTACGTTAGTTTGCTGATATTCTGAAAATTGAAACGCGGTGTGAATTCTCCCGATCTCATCATGAGGTATACAGAGGCATGAGCCTATAAATCTGGGGTTTATTGGGATTCTGCGGCAGACAGAAAAATTTCTGTGTTTGATAAGATAATAAGTGATGTGTGGAGTGGCTCGGAGAGAAGGGTGAGAGAGAGCGAGGGATTCTCAAGAGAGAGGATGGATTTCTAGATATTGCTCTGAATTTAGATCCTCTTCATTTCTCTCCAGTACCGCCAGTGTGAGAGACCAAACCTGCGTGAGCAAATGCTCATTAGAAAACGGATAGCTCTGACTCTGAATTCTGATTGGATGAGCAGCGCTCACCTGTAGTGCACATTCTGTATTAATGGGATAGTTCAACCAGAAATGAAAAATTCTGTTATTATTTACTCCAAACCTTATTACCAATTATCGACCTTAAATAAGCCATATACCCTCTATGTAGATACCAGAGAACAATTTAAAATGTTGTTGCAAATCATTCTAGGGCACCTTTAATACCAGTTACAGCGCAAAATAAACATGAATGAGCATCTGAAAGTGTGTTAAAAGATACAGGACAACTTACCGAAATCCGTATCATGTCACATAGAATAGCTCAAGTGTTTCAACCGCAGAAAGACGTAAGTAAAATGGCTTGTAAACAATGTAACGTCACACATTTACCTCAGAAAAACCATATCCAGTGTCCATAAACTCATTAGTCAGCTAGAAAAATTAACTCTAGAGAGGAGCATTTTGCTAATTTATATGCACCATATTACATAGGCTATTCATTGTCATTTTTAATGTTCTTCAATATTGAATGCATGGATGTAGCCTATGAATAAATCTGGCAAGTTTTTATGACAGCCAAATGTTTATATTTCAAAAAACTAATTGGAGTAGAAATATGATTATTTATTTGGAAAGTTAATATTATAACTTTATTATTATAAAAAAACATAATTTAGTGTAATTTAAGTGTTTGTATACAAATCAGTCAATTTCTACCTTCAATATTAGTAGGCTAATTTAGTATCAACTGACTCCCATAGTTTACAACATTAGTCCAGAGATTTGTTTTCCTTGAGAAAATTTCCCATGTATTGTACCTGATTATATATCTAAAAAAATCGAATATTGAATTGAATCAAATTGTGAAATGTGTGTCAATACCCAGCCTTAACTTCCATAGTATTATCTTTCCTACTATGGAAGTCAACCGTCAACTGTTTGATTATCAACATTCTTCAAAATATCTTCTAGCAACATAGTAGCAACGTGCTAAACATGTTAACAAAAACGCTTAAAAAAACACTAATAACATGCTAATGATTCATTTTAGCAATGTGCTTTGAGCATAAGAGACTTCTTTTAAAAAATATTTAACAAATCTTACAATTTTTTAGGACACAATACAGTAATTCTATCACAGTTGAATTGATAGTTCACCGAAAAAATTACAATTGTCATTATTTATTCACACTTATGTCATTATAAACCATTCCAATGTTCTATCTATCTATCTATCTATCTATCTATCTATCTATCTATCTATCTATCTATCTATCTATCTATCTATCTATCTATCTATCTATCTATCTATCTATCTATCTATCTATCTATCTATCTATCTATCTATCTATCTATCTATCTATCTATCTATCTATCTATCTATCTATCTATCTATCTATCTGTCTGTCTGTCTGTCTGTCTGTCTGTCTGTGTGTCTGTCTATCACAAATTTAAATGATAAAAGAAAAATGTAAAGAGCGTATAAATGAACACTGCTACAAACAAGCAATTCAGTTATTTTATCACAGTTAAAGGGGGGGTAAGTGTTATTTCAAAAATGTTTTATAAATCTGTCTTGGCCGAGGACAAAAACAAACTTGTAGCCAATCAGCAGTAAGGGGCATGTCTACTAATGATGGTGAGAAGAGAGCGCTCGGTGCACATCATTATTCAAAATAAACGACACAGGACGGACATTAGCCGAGCAACGACAGAAAGAAAGAGAGGGCAGATAAAAAACAAAGTGGAAAATGTCTGTTGGAACAAAAGAAAGCTTACGATCAGGCAAGAAGTAGGACCCGTGTAAATATAGGTAAAGCTTTCCAGCTCTGGAGTGAACTCAAGGAGCGGGAAGTCCTGCAATCGGATGCAGAGGTTGCTTTATTTCCTTTCGATAGACGAGTAACATTGGTTTTGTTTTGTTTCACAGAACTAATATATGCTGGCTTTTGCTTGAATATGCTCGTGTGTCATGTTCGCTTGTTTGTCCATTTGCAATCGTACCGTCATTCACTTCAGCGATGATAAAGACCCATTCATTTCCACATCCTATAAACCGCTGTCTGTTTCAAGCGTCAGCTCGCAGTGTGTCCGAAAAGTAAGATAATAAACTCCTAATATATGTTTGTTTCCTCTTTTAGTGATCGATACAACCCTCTAATCTTGTCATAAGTGTAATATGTTCGTTAGTTGATCTGTCGTGCTCGTGCTATCGAGTTGTTCATGAGAACTGTGTTTGTGTTGGGATGGAAGGGATGACTTTTTCACTGAACATTCAACGTCCTGGATTACCATAGTAACACTTATTGATGACATCATACCCTCGGCCGGCTGGCACAGCGGATTCCACCATAGTCGTTGCCTGGGTTACGTATGTGTGGGGCGGAGCTATCAAAATATGGGCGTGTTTGTTTTGGTGATTTGAAATATCAACATTGGTTACCAGAAAGCACTTACCCCACCTTTTAAAGGGATAGTTAAACAATTAAAAATAAATAAAATTCTGTTATTATTTATTCACTTCATGTTATTCTAAAGCAATTCAATGCCCCCCCCCCCCCCCCCCCCCACACACACACACACACATACACAGATATTTAAATTTTTATGCCCATACAATGAAAGTCAATGGACTCTTTCAGAATATCTTCTTTTGTATTTCATAGTTGAAACATGACACACAATCTCTCAAAGTCATACAGGTTTGTAATGGCATGAATTTGACTCAGGATTCTGCTTTGTGAACTCACTGCAGTGAACAGCCTCTCGTGGCATATTGCTTTATTATAGTGGCACATATTTTTCTTAGAAGGTTTTGTTATTAAAAACACATGCAAAAAGCCAACACAAAACAGAGATTAGAATGGACAATATTGTATTTTTGATTAGCTTATTCATATATTATTTATACAAATAAGCCCCACATACTACTTTTCCCCACTTTCTCATTTGAGATAATGCCATAGAGTTTGTTTGAGAAAGTTTCTCTCCACAGAAGCTGTTCTTGCTCCCGTGTGTGTAATAGGGTCTGGGTTGATGTGATAACAGCATCTGCTGGCTCCTCCCAACACTTCATTATAGAGCACAAAACACACACACACACACACTTCCATATGTTCCCTAGAACCCCTATCCAGCGCACAAAGCCCTTGCTCTTTCGAAACAGGCCAAGTGGAGAGCGAGCTCAGGGAGGTGTAATTATTCTAACCTTGACATGTAAATGAATGCTTAAGTCCAGCATTACTCTCTGTTCCTGCTGCCTGACTCTCTGCCCAGACTCAATACTGGACTTAATGATCCTGAGTTTCTTGAACTGAAGAAATGTTGAAGTGAACTCTAGATTTTGCATCAATACCTAGAAGTTAGTGGTCATTTAGGGTTTGTTGATCAGAGACAATATAAAATAGTTGATATTAGAGAGAGCTTTTTTACAGACCCGGAGTAGCAGTAGGTTTAAGTTAAACTAGTTTTAGTGTAGCTAGGGTAGTCATGATACCAAGATTTCAGTAGTCGCCACTATAGGTTTGAAAAACTTGCTCGCCTTCCTTCCATCATCCATCCATCCATCCATCCGTCCTTCCTTCTACCCTTCCTTCCTTCCTATCCACCCTTCCCTCCATCCCTTCCGTCTGTCCGTCCTTCCTTCCCTCCATCCCTTCCGTCTGTATTTTGCAGAAATATGACTATTCTCTGGCTAAACATTTTAGAACGCATCACTTTATTGTTTCCATAGCGACACGTCATGCTTCTCACATGACACACAGCAGCCACAATAGCGCTGTATGACAGCTCAGCTGTATCGGGTTTATTTCGCTTTTTCTTTTTTATTAAAAAAATTCACAAACTTGCTAACTGTCATGAGCTATCTGATATG
The DNA here is from genome assembly GCA_023566225.1 of Romanogobio albipinnatus. Taxonomy (NCBI): domain Eukaryota; kingdom Metazoa; phylum Chordata; class Actinopteri; order Cypriniformes; family Gobionidae; genus Romanogobio; species Romanogobio albipinnatus. Next base: position 8,057,884 of record CM042243.1, on the reverse strand, counting down.
CAAAACCATGTTAGTTTGCGCCTCAGAGAATCGAATCTGTCAGATCTACATCACGTAAATTCATTCACGTCTCACAAAATACATGAAAATAAGTGACCGCCGAACTAGAAGAATAGAGTAAACTATATAGTTACTATATACTGTGTATCTAATATGAATAAAACACGTAGTCAAGTTATAACTGTCTGAAAGGATTGTTTTTGCCGCTTCCATAGACAATGAGCATTTAAATGTCTGAAACCTAAAATAAACATGTGGTTTAAAACACTGAATAGTTGTGATAGTTGCGAGCGCTGAGCATGTCGGTCTCTGGCTTGGCGCCAGCCAAAGTGCGAAAGCACCGTGCACGTTTGAATTTAAGTGGCACCGAAATGAGGCACCGAAATCTGCGTTCTGATTCGGTCCGGTACATACCGGTTATGGTTTCGGTACCCAATCCTACTAATCGATAATGAGAATCGTTATCAATGATTTTTATTATCGATTAGTTGTTGCAGCCGTATTTTCTGGGAAGCGTGAGTGTTCAAATGCGCGTGACTGTTCGAAAGTCGGTATTTCATATTTCTGATAATGTAGCAAGATAATTACATTTCATTTTGGTGTTTTAGTCAACATCTTCCATATTGATTGTTGCAATTTCTCCCATGCATTTTTCTATTAGCGGACTGTCTTCTTCTTTACCGCCTCAGGCTCAGCTCAGACTTAACTTACTAAAGCAAATGTCCACTCTCTCCCAGTGGATGCGTTTTTGGTTTTATTTTCCTGCTAGGATAATTGTGAGCGATTGACTCTTTCTTTGTAAGCCGTAGTGGATCTAAGATAATGGCACCGGGGAGCGCAGAACCTCATATGTGTAGTCTTCACACACATTTAATCAACTAGTGGTGTTGTTATCCGGCCTGCTGGCTGTGAAGGTATTTCTACTGTCGCTCTGGCTCAGCTCACGCTCAATGGTTTTAGCTGAGTCCTGTCAGCTCCCATTACCCAACAATGAAGCGTTTGGCCGATCATCTCTGACAGCTTTTGTGCCGGAATATGATACGGATTTGTCCCTGCCTCGCGACTTCGCAGGAGTCTTACTCAAAGCTCTTTATGCACCACTAGTGTGTAAAGAAGCTCCGGAAGCGGGAGGCTGCGTTCGATTTGATGCTCTGCACTGAGGCTTCTTTATGGTGGGTGAATTACATTTAGCTGCGTTTCACAGTTGCGATTTCAGCCGGTTAGATTGTGTTTTTTTCTGACAGGCTGTCTAGTCCAGCACTTTTAAAGCGCTTTAATGACTCAAATCAGGGCTTCAATGTAAATAGCATCACAAAGTTGCCTTAAGATATGTATATTAGGGGTTGGATGACTTTTTTAAGTCGACATTTATGTGATTTATGTGACGTTGAGTCAATGTTGCTAAGTAGCTGATGACGTCATTAATTAACAAATAACTGAAACTCAAGCTGAACGCTGCCCACAAGGCTGTTCCTACAGAGTATGCATTTATTTGTCATTTTAACTGTTGAAAACGGAGTGTAACAGTGGACTTCTTAAGAGACAAAGATTTCTTATCCTGTTGTGCCCTCTATAGGCCATGAATAATCAGCGACTAGTCAACATTAAGTTCTGCCATGACGCTTTAAGCTTGAAGTCGACTAGTCGTTGCAGCATATGTACATACATATATACCCACACACACACACACACACACACACACACACAATATATTGCCAAAAGTATTGGGACACCCCTCCAAATCATTGAATTCAGGTGTTTCAATCACTTCCATGGCCACAGGTGTATAAATCAAGCACCTAGGCATGCAGACGCTTCTACAAACATTTGTGAAAGAATGGGTTGCTCTCAGGAGCTCAGTGAACTCAAGCGTGATAGGTTGCCACCTGTGCAATAAGTCCATTTGTGAAATTTCCTCACTACTAAATATCCCACAGTCAACTTTTAGTGGTATTATAACAAAGTGGAAGCAATTGGGAACAACAGCAACTCAGCCATGAAGTGGTAGGCCACGTAAAATCAGAGAGGGGTCAGCGCATGCTGAGGCACACAGTGCGCAGAAGTCGCCAACTTTCTGCAGAGTCAATAACTACAGACCTCCAAACTTTGTGTGGCCTTCAGATTAGCTCAAGAACAGTGTGTAGAGAGCTTCATGGAATGGGTTTCCATGGCCGAGCAGCTCATCCAAGCCTTACATCACCAATGTAGTGCAATGCAAAGCGTGGGATGCAGTGGTGTAAAGCACGCCGCCACTGGACTCTAGAGCAGTAGAGACATGTTCTCTGGAGTGACCAATCACGCTTCTCTGTCTGGCAATTCGATGGTCGAGTCTGGGTTTGGCAGTTGCCAGGAGAACGGTACTTGCCTGACTGCATTGAGCCAAGTGTAAAGTTTGGTGGAGGGGGGGATTATGGTGTGGGGTTGTTTTCAGGGGTTGGGCTTGGCCCCTTAGTTCCAATGAAAGGAACTCTTAATGCTTCAGCATACCAAGATATTTTGGACAATTTCATGCTCCCAACTTTGTGGGAACAGTTTGGGGACGGCCCCTTCCTGTTCCAACATGACTGCGCACCAGTGCACAAAGCAAGATCCATAAAGACATGGTTGAGCGAATTTGGTGTGGAGGAACTTGACTGGCCTGCACACAGTCCTGACCTCAACCCGATAGAACACCTTTAGGCTGAATTAGTGCGGAGCTTGTGAGCCAGGCCTTCTCGTCCAACATCAGTGCCTTACCTCATAAATGTGCTTCTAGAATAATGGTCAAAAGTCCCCATAAACACACTCCTAAACCTTGTGGAAAGCCTTCCCAGAAGAGCTGAAGCTGTTAGAGCTGCAAATGGTGGGTCAACTCCATATTAAACCCTACGGATAAGAATGGGGTGCCATTAAAGTTCATGTGCATGTAAAGGCAGTCCCAAATCCTTTGGCAATATAGTGTATACATATACATACACACTCATATTTATAGGGGTTTGTAAGATGTTTTAATGTTTTTGAAAGAATCTCTTATGCTCACCTATTTGATCAAAAATACAGTAAAACAGTAATATTGTGAAATATAATTACAATTTGAGAGTTTTTCTCAACTACAAGCGCACCGGCTCTCTCATCCCGTCAATGCCTAAACTACCCACGTACAGCACAAACACGCCACTCAACTACACATGTATTTGACACTCATGGACATCTCAAGGTGCTTTTAGAGGGTATCTCTATTTTGCATCTATCTATTTTGGGGATTTTTTGCTTCAAAAGTGCTTTCTTTCTTTAAAATAAATGCCATTTTTTTATATGTTTCTCATGCATCTTTAAGCAGGCTTGAAATATTACAGTTTCAAATAACTTTTTTCTATTTGAATATATTTTAAAATGTAATTTATTTCTGTGATGCAAAGCTACATTTTCAGCATCATTAATCCAGTCTTCAGTGTCACATGGTCCTTCAGAAATCATTCTAATATGATGATTTGCTGCTCAAAAAACATATTATTATTGTTGATGTTAAAAACAGATGCGCTGCTTCATATTTTGTGGAAACTGAGATACAATTTTTTCTTAGGATTTTTTGGTGAATAAAAAGGGGGAAAAAACAGCATTTATTTCAAATAGAAAATAAATAGAAAAGGCAGAGAGATGCTGTGAAGGTGAATTTGTTTTAAAGCACCACTTTGTGCACAATTTATCAGGAAAAGTTTTCCACATTCTTGGACGTGTCTGTTTTAAAACGATCCATTATTGTAATTTCGGTTCATCTTTAGCAAACTCAGCTTGAAACCTTTTGATTTGTGAGTCTAACATCCCGACCAGAGACCCATTTTTCATACCCGACAAAACTGGACAGAGTGAAACCTCATTAGAGCTGGACTTTGAATTAAATGAACTCCCTCAATTAAAGTCATTCTCTAATTAGTTAGCAGCTCTTTAGAGGAAAATAAAGTGCACAGAGAGGAAAAACCGTAAATGGTTCTCAAGTTAACTGTTCTTGTTGATGATTGTAAACGAATCGTTCTTAAACTTAATTGTTCTTAAAGGTGCACTTTATTACAAATGATATACGAGTACATTTGAATATGTTTTAAATCTTGTGCACTCGCAAGACTACTACTCGCTTTACCACACTAATTCCCCTATTATCAGACCCTCTCGCTCTAGAATAGATTCATCATGGCTGACTGCTGGTTGGTTATTTAGTTGTTATCAAGCCGGTTGGGTAAATCTCTTGACAACAGGTCCAGGGGCCTCATTTATAAAACTTTGCGTAGGATTTGCATCAGAAGTGGCGTACGGATGAAACATAGGACGTGCGTACGCACAGAAATATTCGGATTTATAAAACCGTGCGCACGCACATCCTACGCAGTTTTCCCTTAATAAATCACAATCAATTCTAAATGTAGCGCAGCTTTTGCGGCTTCATGTCACGCCCATAGTTGCCCATAAATAGTCAGTGAAACGCCCACAAGTTAATATTCATCGATTGCGAAATCATGGCAAACACAGAGAGGAAATAAAAAAAATGTAACTTCACTGAATGTGAAGTAGAAGTTATCGTTGGCAAGGTTGAAAAGAGGATAAAAATGTTGTTTTGGAGGGCACAGTGTGGGCATTACTAATGCTAAAAAGGCACTTGAGTGGCAAAAGGTTGCAGACGCCATAAATGCTGTAGCCTCACAACCTCGGACCATGGCCGAAATAAAAAAGAAATGGTCGGACATCAAAGTCGAGGCAAAAAAGCATCTAGCGCTCCATCGCCAGAGTGTGTCCTCGTTTGCCTGCAAGTCTTCTTGCTGTGTGAAGATGCGTTCACTCCGGAACCTTCCATTTGCCACATCTTCGAAGAGCGCAAGATCAGCCATTGTGCGTCATTACGCATTGTGATAGGGCATTTTTTTTCCATCCATTTAATTGCATCTGACAAGCTACAGATGTCGGTTATAATCTACGTGGAAATGGGAAATGGTTCAGTGCAAATGTAATGTCTTGCAGCTTTCTGAATGGTTGAGACATACGTCATACGTTATTTTATCAAAAATAAAGGCATATGCATGAATACCATGATTCCGTAGCTGATGAAGAAATTTTAATATGAAAACAACTTTCCCCAGTGGACAATTAATACATCTATCTATCTATCTATCTATCTATCTATCTATCTATCTATCTATCTATCTATCTATCTATCTATCTATCTATCTATCTATCTATCTATCTATCTATCTATCTATCTATCTATCTATCTGTCTGTCTATCTGTCTATCTGTCTGTCTGTCTAATTGCATCTATATCTGCTCCGCCAGACGGACACATTGACGAGTATATCAGTTTTGTACATTAGCTATTTCGTTCTGTTTACCATATTATTTATGAGGATGAATTGCATAATATGCCAATATTACTGCAGAACATATTTCACTTTTCTTTTTGCAAATGTGTGTTAATTTGCATTTCTGTTGTTATTTTCGTTAGATTTTGTTTGTTTTGCACTGCAGATCGATCAAACGGGTGTTCGTGTAGGCTGTTAATTGTAAGACTTGATTGTGAAGTCTTCATGTTATATATAAGAGGCTAGCCTGGATGCCAGACGAACTTAGCCCCGCCCACAAATTTTTTTGCACGGGCAGTTCGGTCTGGAATTGATCCGTAGAGAAGTAATTATGCCCGAACAGAAACTGTTCGGACCAATGAAATTGTCAGGGCGGGCTTTAGATGATGATGGACAGATGATAAACAGTAACGTAATCATCCATGTCATCAAAGGCGCTTGGGTTGAATTTGTTCTAATCCTAAACGGAGAACTTGTTAGTATGCGTTCGTTCACCTTTACTATTTCTCTCAGAAATGATGATGGTGTTGGTAAGTACTCTGTGTATCCTTAAATTCTTTTTTTACAACACCGGCAAAGATCGTTTACACTCATCTTCTTCTTCTAACGTTAGGCTACTTATTCCGGGCGTGCGTGCAGGGTTGCCAAGTTTTTACAACAGAACCCGCCTAATTGCTAACGTTACTCAAAACTAGCCAAAAACAAGCCCAATAGCTTACTGGGGGGGTTCTCCGGGAAAATGGCATTTGTGGGGTAAAATATGTGTTATTTTGGTTGGACTGGCTGCTAAATTTCGCATTCCTGGGTCTGTATATCACATAATTGGGGTCGCTTCAACCCGCGGACTTGGCAACACAGTGCAGTTGAGTTCTGTTGACATTTGACAACTAACGTTAAGCGTCGCTCCTCTGATTGGTTGTAGGTCTATCCAATTGAGGTCTTTCCTGGTTCGGTTTAAACACGCCCCATAATCGCGGCCCAACGGAGCAGTATCAGACTCAAATTCTGACTAGAATTGAGTATGACAACGTCAGGCTAATAAGAGGCAGTATTGCCATTTCTTTTACACAACGGTCTACAGTTTTACACACTTTCACGTGTTTCTTCCATCTGCCGACGGTGTCGCCATTTCTCATTTCACCCATTTTTGTGCGTACGCCTTGGTCAGAGCTTGCGTGAAGGACCGCACATTTTCCCAGTCAAGTTTGCTTTTATAAACGTATGCAACGTTTATAAATGAGGCCCCAGGTCATGTTTCATTTATAAAACAAAGACCATTTACTGCCAATATGGGTAATTTACCATAGGAAATATATAGTTTTGTGAAGTTGTATGCAAATCAGGCAGTAAGAGGGCTGCTTTCAGCCATTTCATGGAATTTGCCATAGAAATACATCATTTTGACACCATTTTAACAGTTGTAGCCCCATCTATGGGCTGATCTTCATAAAAGTATGCATGCTTCTTTAGAATCATGCACCGCATGTGCTCATGTAATGAAGCGAAGTTCTGAGTTTTTGTTTCGGAGTGATAGGCATTTTGGTTAGACTTGGACAGTCCTGTTTTTTTAAATAACCCTACTATAACTATCCAAAGGCCAAAGATCAAATTTCTTTTGATTACTATTGACCTAGAGAGTCCCAGAATTGTGCCGTAGTGCATTTTGTCCGTCATGAGCCAAGAATTCCAACGATAGAAGACTTGAGTTTAGGAGCCATTTCATACCTTTGACCGCTGTAGCGCCCCCGTCAGGCCGATCGGGGCAAGCCTAGGTGACATATGGCGCTTTTCCACTACACAGTACCAGCTCGCCTCGACTCGACTCACCTTTGTTTGGTTTTCCACTGTGTAAAAGTTGTACCTGTACCTGCTTCCAGGTACTTTTTTTCGTATCACCTCCGGCGAGGTTCTGAGCAAGCTGAGGCGATACTAAAATGTGACGTGAAAACACGGCAGACTGCTGATTGGTCAGAGAGAATCGTCACTATTCACTGCGTCGTCATTGCACGCACCAGACGGAGTATCCTGAATATTTTTTTACTGTCTATGGAATAACCCCGCCATTTTTAAATAGTTTGGCCAGAGATTGCGTGATATACCCATTGCTATTATGGCAACTCGGAAGAATACACCGTGGTCAAATGAGGAGGTTTCCTTTGTTTGATTGCAGAAGAGAGGATCCAGCAAGAGCTTGATGGGGCAACGAGGAACGAAAAAGTTTCCTGTGGCGTCGCTATGAAGACCAGGTGCTATTGTGGAGGTACTTTCTGCAATGGAAAACAGAGCGAAAAGCGAGTCGAGTTGAGCTGGTACTGGTAATGGAAAAGCATCTATAGTAGACGGTGTGAGGACTACTGCCCCATAAAGTTTCAAGTCTCTACTGATCGCCCGGGAGAATGCTTATCTTTGGAAAATGTAATAATTACAATAGGGTTTCAGCGCTATGCTGAAAAAATATGAAATTATGTAAAAATATAAAATTGAGATTATGGCACCATTACAATATTATATAATTTTCACATTATATTATTATTTTGTGAAAATTGCGCACATAAAAAATATCAATTATAGTTTTTTTTGTAATGTAAATGTGAATAGGCATAATTAAAATAGAATGCTATAAAGTAAAAAATGCTATTAGGTGTAAATACTTAATTGTGTACATTCATTGATTATTGGGTCACACTTTAGTTTAGGTTCCAATTTCACCATTAACTAACTATTAACTGCAAATTTTTCCTCAATAAACTCCTAATTACTGTGTATTAGTTAAAAAAATATGGACGTAGTGTCCGTGACATCACCCATAGGATTCTGAAGAACAGTTTTGAAGTGTAAAGTAGGGTCGAGCTGGCCGTTGCCATCTTGGCAGCGCGTCACCGCGCGTCACTCCCGGATAACAGAAAATGGGCATAAAGGCGGGACGTGGCTGGAGCTGAGGTGACGTAATGATTACCAGACAGCAGATAAACTGCTATCCACCTGTCACTCAAAGTGGCCACGCCCTTAATTATGCAGAACTTTAAAGCTTTATATAATGTAAACGAATGAGTTATAAAAAAAAAAAAATCACCCCACTCACAGTTGTTAGGCATTTTAACATGGGGCTCAATGAGATTCTGCTCCCTTCTGGAGCCTGTCCCTAGTGACCAGTCGATGAATTGCAATTTAAGTCACTTCCGTATTGGCTTCAAGAGAAACTGGGGGAGGTTGCCGCTTGGTATTAATACCAAGTAAGTTTAAGATTAAGGGATGTAGAATATGGTAATGCAAAATAAGGCATTAATATGAGCTTTAAGTACTAATAAACAGCCAATATCTATTAGTAATTAGTAATATGCATTAGCCTGGATGCCAGCCGAACTTAGCCCCACCCACAACATTTTAACTCGGGCAGTTCGGTCTGGACTTGATCCGTAGAGAAGTAATTATAGTAGTAAACTAGCCAATGAAATTGTCAGGGCGGGCTTTAGACGATGATGGACAGATGATAAACCGTAACGTAATGCGCTTTTACAAAGGCGCTTGGGTTGAATTTGTTCTAATTCTAAACGGAGAACTTGTTCGTATATGCATTCACCTTTACTATTTCTCTCAGAAATGATGATGGTGTTGGTAAGTACTCTGTGTATCCTTAAATTCTTTTTTTACAACACCGGCAAAGATCGTTTACACTCATCTTTTTATTCTAATGTAACTTATTCCAGCGTGCGTGCAGTGACAGGGTTGCCAAGTTTTTACAGCAAAACTCGCCCAATTGCTACTCAAAACTAGCTAAAAACAAGCCCAATAGCTTTCCGGGGGGTTCTCCAGAAAAAAAAGGCAATTGGGGGTTAAAATATGTGTTATTTTGGCAGGGCTGCCTGCTAAAATTCGCATTCCTGGGTCTGTATATCACATAATTGGGGTCACTTCAACCCGCGGACTTGGCAACACTGTGTGCAGTTGAGTTCTGTTGACATTTGACAACTAACGTTATGCGTCGCTCCGTTGCTCTGATTGGTTGTAGGTCTATCTAATTGAGGTCTTTCCTGGTTCGGTTGAAACACACCCCATAATCACAGCCCAACGGAGCAGTATCAGACTCAAATTCTGACTAGAATTGAGTATGACGACATCAGGCTAAATATGCATGCTAATAAGCAACTAGTTAATAGTGAGAATTGGGCCCTAAACTAAAGTGTTACCAATTATTTTCAATTGTGGTGATAATGTGAATTATCATTTAATTAATGTCATAATGCAAAGTATCTCAATTGTCCTAAAATGCATCCATCATTTTTTTTTTCTCCTTATGTTTACAGGGCTGAAATAAAACCCATCTTGGGCGTGTTTTTGCCAGTTTCCTTCACAGTGTTTGTTTGGTTGTTAAGGTCTTTTGCAGTCAAGTGGTTGTGTAGCTGACGTCTCCTGGGGGAAATGAGGGATATCAGATCAGTTAGATGAGAACTAGAGGCCCCCGCGAGCAGAAAGTGAGAAAACAGCAGCAGGGTGCTGATTTCCTCTGGCCACAGGGTGAAAATATCACCTCGAGCCAGCAGGAGACAAGTGTCAAGTAAGAGGGCTTTCCGTGCCTTGCAGCTCTCTCTCTCTCTCTCTCTCTCTCTCTCTCTCTCTCTCTCAAGATTGATTGGCTGGATAACGATGGCAGGCCAAACAAGATGGCTATAACACAGCAGCTCGAAGGCTGGCAGGCCACTGTTCACGCAGGGCATCGATGTGTTTTTGGGAGCGTATGAGTGTGCGGTTGCCGCTGCTTGTAAGCTTGAGATCTTGACCTCCAAAAACTGTCAAAACATAACGGCAGTGAGAAAATTGGCTCTAAGATGTCAGGTTACAGCCGCTGGTGATGGTTGCGTCAAAATATCCAGCCGGTGAGGCAGAAGAACATCCACTTGCATTTGATGCTTCAAGATGCTGCAGGCAATGCTGTCAGAAATTATATATTTTTTTTATTAAGAAGCAATGTTTGTCCCCTCAAATTGATTTTTTTGGACTCGGTGCATCTCAGTGTATCTTGTAACTCAAATTGGACGAAAACCAAAAGATAAAATGATTCATAACAAAATAATAATTATTAAAACTGCTTCACATTGATGCTACATTGAACTTATTTATATACTATAATATTATATATTATATTATTTTATTTTATTTTATTAAAATTTTTTAGTATTTTTCTTTAAATTATGATACACTAACAAATATTATTATATTATTTTTTAAATGTGTTTATAGTATTTGTCTTCAAATTATGATATACTAACAACTAATATTATATTATTAGTAAAATGTATTGTAATATTTTTCTTCAAAATATGATACACTAACAACTAATATTAATTATAGTATTTTTAATTATATTATTGTTTTTCAATGTATATTTCATATATTATTTCATATATCACCTTTGCATGATGATGTATAAATTATCATATTTTATATTTTCCTACATTTTGAATGTAATGGTAGAATTTGAAATATTATGAATTTTGATTTATTTATATTAATAGCCATGGGCATTGCAATAAATCAACTTCATCAACAATCATAATTTAAATTATTATTTTTTAATAATTATTTACTATTTTAATTGTTTCAGCCTTTTATCTGATTGATTGATAAATGTATTTTGCAAACAGTAAGGCATTTGTCATTTTAGTTGAGCATGACGATTCTCGTCTTTTCTGTTTTGAAGTCTTTCATTTTTGGCAACAATATATAGTTAACCGATGTAAACACATGTTTAATCCACATATACTCAATTATACTAATTTGATTTGTATATATTTAGCAATATCACTTTAAATATCTAGAAAATTTGTGTCACTTTTAGTAGCACTCCTGTGTTATTTTCTGATGCTAGTATATAGAAAGCAATTGAATGATAATATCAAAGTCCTAAACTAAAATTACAAAAGTTTAACATGGCATAGGAGGAAGATATACCAAAATAAACATTAAAATCACGAAAAAAAATCTTAGCTTTATTCCATCTGCCTGCAAAGATTACTTCACACCCCTACAGACTACTTTTTATTAGCTCCATAACGGATTTATCGCTGCCAGCATGACGGTTTAGCTTTTTAAAATCCTTTTTAGTCTTCAAGGTCCACCGTGCCATTGACAACCCACTATGCATCATAATGTGAGGTCGGCTATATAAACCTCTTAAAATTGGTGTTGGTATATTCGCCTAGAGTAAGATCGCATTCCTCCAACGATCAGTTAAGTGACCTACTTGAGAGAGGAAGAGAGTTGGAAGGGTGGAGAGCAACACCAGTGATGATTGCTGTCATTATAATCTAGTACTAGAGAAAATGAGGCTAATGCAAGTGTCAATCTGCTAAATAAGTCCACTGGGCTCAATAGCACAGCTGGAGCTCTGGAGCAGCGGTTAAAGCAGGCGCTGAAGGAACTCGCACACACAGCTTGGTAATATGGAGTCTTCACTTTTCAGGTTGTATACGTACAGTAAATGTATTATCAGGCATCAGAAGAAAAAAAAAATGTCGATGTTATGTCAAGCACCGGGTCTTATATATATATATATATATATCTGAGGTCGTAACCACCATAGACACTGAGGGCAGTGTTGTTACTGTTAACTAAAATTATTAATACTATTGAAATGGAAATAAAATGGAAAAGCTAAATAGAATGATTAAAAATGATAAACCAAAACACTTAATGCCATCTCACTGTCTATTTTAATCTTCATGAAATTTGTTTATCCAATGTTAAGAAGGAGAAATCTCATGCATATCTAGGTTACCTTTAACCCAAAATGAAATTATATTTTGCATATATATTATATTTTGAAATATTAAATACAGTATAGAATTGCATAAACACTGATCAGGCATAACATTATGATAAGTGAAGTAAATAACACTGATCATCTCTTCATCACGGCTCCTGTTAGTGGGTGGGATATATTAGGCAGCAAGTGAACATTTTGTCTTCAAAGTTGATGTTAGAAGCAGGAAAAAGGGCAAGCGTAAGGATTTGAGCGAGTTTGACGGCCAAATTGGGATGGCTAGACGACTGGGTCAAAGCATCTCCAAAACTGCAGCTCTTGTGGGGTGTTCCCTGGAAGGAACAGTGGTGAACCGGCGACAGGGTCATGGGCGGCCAAGGCTCATTGATGCACGTGGGGAGCGAAGGCTGGCCCGTGTGGTCTAATCAAACAGACGAGCTACTGGAGCTCAAATTGCTCAAGAAGTTAATGCTGGTTCTGATAAAAAAGGTGTCAGAATACACAGTGCGTCGCAGCTTGTTGCGTATGGGGCTGCATAGCCGCAGACCAGTCAGGGTGCCCATGCTGACCCCTGTCCACCGCCGAAAATGCCAACATTGGGCACGTGAGCATCAGAACTGGCACTATTGACTATTGACATTATCATTTTATTGCAGTCCTCTGTGATTCTCATTACTGTCATACAGTAATTTTTTAATGCTCTACACTAAACTGAAATGTGCTAAATTGTCATAAAAATAATTGCAGCATCTTAACTAACATGGAACCTCATAAGTGATTTGGAAGACTGCATAGGCAGCAACTCTGTACCATGCTTTTGTTTGATATTTGCATTTTGCTATACTAACATCACAACACTCCATGTATAGCTGCGTTTCCACCGCAGGAACTTTCCTCCGGAACTAGGAACTTTGGGGTGGTACCAAGGGGGTAATCCAGCCCCCGGAAAGCGTACTTTCCATAGGGGCAGCCATTGCTAACCAAGCCATCTGTTAGCATCCCATTCATTTTGGCCTCACTTTGACAGCGAATATCTTTACATCTGAGGCGTTTAAAGACTCCATTTGTCCATTGATTATTTCTAAACAAACACGACAATGTATAAAATGCTCCATTGCCTTGTATCTTACACTATCGCCCCGTAGAAGCCGTTTTTGTAAAAAGCAGGCTAACGATTGCGTCATAACCACACGACTCCATCGCGCTGTACCGTATAGACCCGAAGAGAAGCTCGTAGGCAATCTTTTACTGTCTGTGAGGAAATCGGGGGGACGTGGAGGCATAAACGCTGATAGAGATGTTGCAAATCCTGCTTCATTCATCAAAAGTTGCTCCTGCTCACTCTCTCTGTCTCTACAAGATTCGGTGATTCAGATTTCATTTTGTACAACTACTAGAAGACTTGCTACTGTCAGACAGGTTGCTCACGTCACATCTACGTCGTCAAGCTCGGTCTGAGGCTGCGGGAGTGAGTGCTTCTACCTGACTTCAATTTTCCCCGTCGAAGCCTATGGGGTCGCTGTGTCCATTTCTTTTACTGTCTATGGGTGGTACTCTGTGTGTTTCGACCGCAGGAACCAGGGTCTAAATCAGGGGTCGCCAACTAGCGGACTCCGGTCCGAATCCGGACCGCGAGATGCGTCCATCCGGACCGCAAAGCCTTTTGACGTAATGAAATAAATATGCCACATGCCATTAAAAAAAATTTGCGCTTCTCTGCATTGACTTAAATCACTCGCGCGAAACGCTTCATTGGCGTCCGGTGTGAACGCACCATCAGAGCAGAAAGCAGCAAAAACAATGGCATTTTCGAAAATTAGGAAAGTTGACGCTGAAAACCCGAGTTTTCCGTGATGAATGGGTGGGGGGGAAAAATCGCATTTATTCTTCCAGCATCCTGTAAGAGGCCTGTGTGTCTCATTTGCTCTGATTCTGTTGCGGGTTGTCAAAAGTGGAAACATTAAATAAAATGTTTCTTGCACTTTTTAATTTTTCCAACACTGGTGGCACTTTATTTTTGCCTGTTTGTGTTTCTGAATGATATTGCTAATGATATTTTACCAGTAGAGTTTGAAGCACAGAAGAGAGCAGTGGTCAATATTAGATACATTTAGTTAAGACTATACATGTGAATGAACATAAAATGTGTTATGAGATTTCTGATTTTCTGATCCAGGGGGGGTTTGCGTTCATTGACTGTTATTAAGAGCACTTTGAAAGAGCACTTTATTGCTAGTAATGTTGAAATGAATGTATTTTCAGTACAGATTTAGAGATGAAGGCATTTTTAGTTCATCATATTTTTGTCAGACATGGTTACTGGTTGAATTTAGATATTTTGTACCAAAGCAACTTAAAGGACATAACAGAACAACAAATGAGACAAAAATGAGATCAATTTTGTGAAGGATTACCTATGTTTGCTTTAACAATATGAACAGACATGTTTAGTCCATATTAAGAATTAAGAACAATTAAGAACAAATTATATCTACACTAATTTCTTTAGTCTGGCAATAAACATAAATTATTGTTTTTAGGTATATAATTGTCCGGACCTCAGCCGGTGACGAGGGTTCATTTACTGGACCTCAAGCAATTTTAGTTGAAGACCCCTGGTCTAAATGAAGTTCCGGGTAAATATTTCCCCCTCCGAACGGCCCTGCTCCCGAGGTAGTACTTTTTCAAAGTTCGGGAACTTTCGGGGGTGGGACTTGGGCGCTGAACATGCTGATTGGTTGAGCTCACGCAGCATTTTATTTCAACCCTCATTTTAAAAAGTCTTTTGCGAGGATCGTTCAGCATTCAATATCAGTCTTGCTCTTTCTGTCAGATGGTGCGCGTTCGTCTCAGCCATTGCACGGTCAATGTCCGTAATAGCTGATGATTACATACTTTGTCTTATTTTAAATCTAGCTTTACGAGCTTTCAGAATACGCTTTAGTATCAGTGCTCGTCTCTTTTCCGCCGTTTTGTTAATGACCTCTTTAGTACCAGCAAAAGCAGCGCTGCTTGAATCTCCTCTATACTTGTTGTTGTTGCAGACAGTATCGCAGAAAAATTATTACTGTCCGTCGCTGACTGGGAGGAGCAGTCGTGCCACGCGCAGTCCTACATCACCGGACTAATTTGCCTTATCTTCTCGGTACTTTAGACCGCAGTGGAAACGAAAAAAAGTTTCTGTAAAAAAAAGTTCCTGGTACAAATTGTTCCGGGTAATTTCGGTGGAAACGGGGCTTAAAAGAATACATGTTGCATACAAATATTAGGTATACTTATAAGAACTATTTTTCTCTCGGCTTGTCTGCCAACTTGGATGGATGGACAACAAATTTAACCTTTAAATGAGCTTATTGGCATGAAACATGACCTAGACATGTTCTTGACAGTTTGCATGTGATTCACTCAGAGTGTGTGCACAGGAAGTGTTTGACAGGAAATGTTGGACACAATCACTCACTGATGCATGACGAGGTTCATCTCCCGTAGCTGTGGTGGCTTCAGTCTTCTCCCCTGCTTAAATGACTGGAAGCGAGTGAACGGAGCCGGTGCATATTATTTGTGTCCTTTGCCTTTCCCCTGCAAACTTTTATGAGGTTGTCAGCCCTTGTTGCTGAAGCAGAACAGACTGTTTGATGTTAGAGAGAACAAAGTGAAGGTCTGACTCAGATCTCACCAAATACACAGGGGCGGTTTATCATAAACATCAGTGAGAAGAGCCAGAGCGTAGCCGCACTCTGTGTGTTTACTGAACACAGCAGAGCCTTCGAATGATGAAGATTCGCTTCATAAAACACCAGAAACTCTTACAACCCACTTTTATAAAGTTTCCACCCATATTTTTTTTAGGAGATTATCATTCAGTACGTTTACATGGACATCAATACTCCGATATCTGATTAAGACCATACTCTGATTAAGAAACTACCTTGTAAACATCGATTTCTAATTACCTTCATCCGGTTAAAGCCAAACGAAAATCGAATCAAGACATGTGGAGTATGCCTATTTTAGTCGCATAATCGAAGTGCATTGTAGACATGTACACACTTTAATCTAACTATTAACGCTGTGTAGGAGTTTTCGCCGCATTTTGTGACAGGACACACACACACACCAGGCAAGTGCTGAGGGTAGGGCTTTGTGGGCTCGAGCCTATGCCCTTTTTTAAAAATGTATCACAAGTGCCCCTCTCAACAATCATCAATAATATTGTGACATCAATAATAAAACATAATTTGAATTGTAATTAATATAACAGCACGTACAAAACAGTAACAAAGCGTTCAAATGTCCCGTTTATCTTTTACGTATCTGTCAGTCTGAAATGTCGTTGCCATGACGTGTTGCTATGGTGTGTGTCTTGCTTGACTGCTCATTCTGACACTGCCTCCTCTATATTTTTTTATTTGTGTTGTAATAATTCTGCTCACTGTAAAAGTAAAATACAATAAATTTGTATCTGTAATCCCAGATTCATAATTGTCTGCTTACAACAGCGGTCGGGAACCTCTAGGCTCGCAAGCCATATGGCCATTCAGTGAACGCCTGTGGCTCGACAGCAGAAAAAAACAATCCAAACCATCACGATTTTGAAACCTTAATTTTCATCATTAATCAAAGCTATTATTCGAAATGTAGGCTATCAAGGAGGCAAGATGGGCAGTCTTTTCAAAAAAACCTGAAAGACACAATATATAATATTACAAAAATAAAACGTATATATATTTCATTAAAAAAGTATAAAAATCACTCGTTTTTATAAAGGAACACTGTCCAACAGCGACACCCGCTGGTAAAGTTACATCGGTTGCCTGAGCCCATTTATTTTAACAGACCCACGAAAGTCGCGCTATGATTGGATGTCGGACAGCGTAGCGTGGCATGGGGACATAATGACGTACCATTAATCGATCTATGTTCTATAACATGTAAAACAATTTAAGATTTTCATTGGTCATTACCATCTCATCTTGTAATACTATACCAGCATACCAAGTTTAATTCTTTAAAATAAAGAAGCAAAATATGTTCTATTGCTCACGATGATGAGATGAATGCCATGCTGGATCCCATGTGTCTTAAAATGTTTGTGTGTGTGTGTGTGTATATATATATATATATATATATATATATATATATATATATATATATATATATATATATATATATATATATATATATATATATATATATATATATATATATATATATATATATATATATATATAAATATATATACATACACACAGGGCCTAAAATTAATACTTGCCAAGCGCCAAATGCAAGTAAAAATCGGCATTAGCGAGTATATGAAACTCTCCAGTTGGCTGGTAACATTTTTATGAATTCTAACAATTCATGAATGTGAACAAATATGAACGACGCTCGGGACATTTGACGGGTCAGTGCTTCATCATCATGAAAGTTTACACCTTGACATGAATACGTGAAAAGGAGGCCATTCCGAAACGTGCGCAGACAGCACACGAAAACTACACTAAGTTCTCTTTTACATCTTGCACTTGAGCGGACAAATTCACAAAAAATGTAATGGCGAAAAATATAAAATAGCGAGTATCCTAGTAAACATCGGTTATGTCTTAAGTGAACAATAACAGTTGAGAAAATAAACCCACGTGTGCAGTGTCAGTATATTGGATCCGTGCATTCGCTCTTAAAGTGTTTTTAATGTTAATCAAACAACAAAAGACAGAACAAAAAGCACTCACTGCTCTTGACTGAATAACTTTTGTAACTTTAAGGATTATCGAAATTGGAATAAAAAATTGTGAATTTCCACTGGTGTCTAACATTTTTGTTGTCATTACTGCTATTACTGTTTCATGGCTGGTAATAAAAAATGCATAATTTTATACTTTCTTAACAACATTTTGTTAAAATATGTAACAGTTTTGATGTCTATTTTTATGTTTGAATTATTAAATTGATAACTTGTTCCTTCATTTTATTTTGTAAGTGTCCCGTCTAGTCCTCCATACCACCCTTTTCCATGCAACAACAGCGGGAACACTATTGTACAGTGTCCTTGTTACATATTGAATGTACTTACCATAGTAATAGCAGTAAATTATGCATAATTACATGCAACTAACCCTCAACCAAACCCTAATCCTACCCTAACCCTATAGTTGATAATAAATATTACGCAGTACTTAAATATATAATTACACTGTAACAATGGCACCTTAAAATAAAGTGTAACCACAACAGCTCATAGTAACACATCACTCTCCAAAAGGGCTAAAAAAAAAAAAAAAAACACATAAATGATGAGAGAGCCATTTGTGGTATGAAATGCCGTTTAACCGCAGATCAGTGAAGCTTTCCTTCATTAAACCAACAGAAATAAACACAGTCCTCCTCCCAAAAGCTCACCTGAGCACTAGTTAAAACGATCTCCAAACCCTTGTAATTACAGAAAAACCTTGCTGGTTTAGAAAACATGCCGATACTGGCACTGATTGCTTGGTTTACTGGCACATTGAAATTTTCTTCCAAAATGATTATCTGGAGAGTTCTGAGGACAGGCCTCAGCTGAGGCTTGTGTGTGTGTGTGTGTGTGTGTATGCGTGCGTCAGGCTCGGCAAACACACTCCATAAAACAGCACAGATGGGCCACGATCGCACTTGGCTTTCTTACAGACAGACAGGTGGACGGCCATTTCTCACCACAGATATCTCCTCTCTCTCTCTCCCTCCCTCTCTCTCTCCCTCAGGAACTCAAGGAAGGAGCTGAATGACATACGGTTTGAATTCACTCCAGGGCAAGGTCAGTGCACCTCATCAGGCATCAGCCACAGTCGGTGCATTATGCTGCCTTCAAGTCCTCTTGGGAAGTTCCCACTTACGAGGCCAGGAAACATTATTACGACGTGATTTAAGTTGGAATGAAATGGACACAATTTATTTTTCACTTCCTGACAGAGACTTTTGAAGCTTTCTTTTTAGCACTAGTGCAACAAAATGAAGAGCAAAGGATTAGTTTATGCTTTATGCATATATTTATAATTCGTGGAATGGAATGATAGCAAATGTAATTTGCCAAGCATGTGTTAATCTGTGTCATTTTTACATATGTTACATGTAATTAATATAGTAATAACAGTAAATGATGCATAATTACACGCAACTAACCCTCAACCAAACTCTAACCCTATAGTAAGTACACGTAGTTACTTAATATTACTCAAAACTTAAATATATAATTACACTGTAACAAAGACACCTTAAAATAAGTGTAAACGAAAGTATTTATATAAGTTATATTAAATTAGTTTTGAAGGATATATTATATAAGCTTTAATTTCTTAGAAAAACGTGCAAAGTACAATTTCCCTGATTTGAATACAACGTGATTATATTATTAATTTAACAAGTCCTGAGGGAAAGTCAGTTGTAAAATTCTGGCAAATTTAATCTTTCAACACACTTTCAAAAATGAGAGAAAGTAATTAAAAATCTTATTTCAGTTAATTTGGTTTTTGTGTTTACAAATTAGCCATTTTTCATGGCAGAACATCACTGTCCCCATTGCTGCTGTCATATCTATTACAGCAAGTATTTTAGAAAAATAAGGAGCGCACCTCTTTGCCAGGGTACCACAGTCAGTCAGTCAGTCAGTCAGTCATTCATTTAAAGAATGTATTTATTATTTGGTGTCATTACCAAACCGGTTAGTACTGGAGAACATTAATTAAGAAACTATCAATTTCATTTTATTTTTGTAAAATTAATCAACTAGCTAACTTGTTTGCATTTTTCATTACCACAACACCATTCCACATGATGCCAAACTCACTTGAAGTTTAACCATGAAATACACTATTGCCAAAAGTATTGGGACACCCCCTCCAAATCATTGAATTCAGATGTTCCAATCACTTCCATGGCTAAAGGTGTATAAAATCAAGCATCTAGGCATGCAGACGCTTCTACAAACATTTGGGTCGCTCTCAGGAAATCCGTGAATTCAAACGTGGTACCGTAATAGATATCCACATGTGCAATAAGTCCATTCATGACACTTCCTCACTACTAAATATTCTATGGTCAACTGTTAGGGGTATTATATGTGCAGAAGTCTCCAACTTTCTGCAGAGTCAATAGCTACAGACCTCCAAACTTCATGTGGCCTTCAGATTAGCTCAAGAACAGTGCGTAGAGAGCTTCATGGAATGGGTTTCCATGGCCGAGCAGCTCATCCAAGCCTTACATCACCAAGTGCAATGCAAAGCATGGGATGCAGTGGTGTAAAGCACGCCACCACTGGACTCTAGAACAGTAGAGACATGTTCTCTGGAGTGACCAATCACGCTTCTCTGTCTGGCAATCCGATGGATGAGTCTGGGTTTGGCGGTCACCAGGAGAACGGTACTTGCCTGACTGTATTGTCCCATGTGTAAAATTTGGTTGAGGGGGGATTATGGTGTGAGGTTGTTTTTCAGGGGTTGGGCTTGGCCCCTTAGTTCCAGTGAAAGGAACTCTTAATGCTTCAGCATACCAAGACATTTTGGACAATTTCATGCTCCCAACTGTGGGAACAGTTTGGGGACAGCCCCTTCCTTCCAACATGATTGCGCACCAGTGCACAAAGCGTCGGTCCACAAAGACATAGATGAGCGAATATGGTGTGGAGGAACTTGACTGGCCTCAACCCGATAGAACACCTTTGGGGTGAATTAGAGCGGAGACTGCGAGCCAGGCCTTCTCATCCAACATCAGTGCCTGACCTAACAAATGCGCTTCTAGAAGAATGGTCAAAAATTCCCATAAACACACTAAACCTTGTGGAAAGCCTTCCTAGAAGAGTTGAAGCTGTTAGAGCTGCAAAGGGTGGGCCAACTCCATATTAAACCCTACGGATTAAGAATGGGGTGTCATTAAAGTCATGTAAAGACAGGCGTCCCAAAACTTTTGGCAGTGTAGTGTATTTATTCCATTTTAACAGAAGACACCTAGAAGAATCACCCATGAACTAAATGTGCAATAACTGTGCACACTGAAAGCGTGACTATGATTAATACCAATTTAATTCCACCATGCCGACACGCCTCCAGCTCTATAAGCCTGAGCTCAAAGAAAATCCAGTTTCCTACTGTTAATTATGACACTGTGCTGGTGTTCATGTGCTTCTTATAAAAATGATCTTTCCAGAGTGACTTGAAGGCAGCATTAGCAATAGAAAAAACCTTAAGAGGCACACTGTGTGAGAGATCTCACAGGGTTCCTTCTGTTCTCAGTCTGACTGTACATGTTCAAAGAGCATAAATCTGGGTGGGTGGTGTGACCAAAATCTAGATATTCACTGAACGACCGGCCAGGGACCAGAATCAGCCGGTCGGCCCAGACTGGTGACTGGGCGGTCAGTCTGACGTATTTTGCGATTTCAAGCCAGTCTCGCTCTCTTCTCTCCGATGGCGAAATGACATACGCTCCCTGTCACTCATTAGTCTCATTTGCTCAGGTTAGATAGTGCTTGTATTGCGCATAATTTAACTAAATTCCGTAGGTTTCGTGCTAACACCAAAAGCACACTCACCACTGATCTATATAAGCCGCCAAAATGAGTGGCTTACTGCGCTTAAAGCGTTAGTTCACCCAAAAATGAAAATGACCCCATGATTTACTCACCCTCAAGCCATCCTAGGTGTATATGACTTTCTTTTTTCAGACAATTCAGTTATATTAAAACATGTCCTGGCTAATCCAAGCATTATAATGGCAGTGAATGGAAGCCCAAAAAAGTGCACCGCCAGACAGTATAACAGTAGACTGTCACAGCAGACAGTATAACGCCTCTCGCAGTTCAAAACGCTTACGCTACATCCGGCGTCATCGTCGCGCCAGTTACACCTTTTCCGTAAGTTGAATACGGAAGCCGGTCTGACGGAAGCTAGATATTTTACTTTTAAATATGGATATTTTTCTTACATAAACCCACCGATTCACTTCAGAAGGCCTTTAGTAACCCCTGAAGCCATGTGGATTACTTTTATAATGGATGGGTGCACTTTTTTGAGCTTCAAATTTTGGGCTGCCATTTACTGCCATTATAACGCTTGGAATATATATATATATATATATAACATTATCTTGTTATTTGGATCTTGATGGGCACAAATTAATAGATCAGATTATTCATAAATACAATTTAAGCACAAGTTAAAAATAAACTGCGAATCATAAAACTCCAAATGTGGCTCATCCAATCAGAATTTAGAGTTTTAAAATATACCCCGTTTTGAAAAATTGATTGAACTTCTATAAGTTATAAACCATAAACAGCTAATCTCTGCTTTATTTCTACCATTGCTTGATACAGAGTTATTTTATTATATATTTTTTATATTTTGAATTTCAGTTTTAGTTATTTTAGTACATTAAGTTAAGTTGAATGAAAATAAAATATGTTGCTTTGGCAAATAGCTGAAATGGCTACATTAGCTATAGTTTTTTTTAAATATTGTATTTCAGTAAATGGTTATTTTATTTCAAATGTTTTTAATTTATTTATTATTTTACTTTTAGTTAAACCCTGCATCACACCACCCAGCCCTAGATCAGACTTGTTCAGTGCATTTGAGGCCATCGCGGCTTTTTCGTTGATGTTTGTGTGCGTGGGCTTGCCAAAACATGCTTTTAACTTTGTTTCTTGCTGTGATATCATGCTGTGCATCTGTGCGTGTTTTTCTCCTCAGACACTGCTGATGGAGTTTCTCAGGAGCTCTTTTCTGCTGGTCTGGTCAATGGTCATGATGTTGTTGTGGGTAAGTTGATGTGTGCATCACATGTGTGCATCACATTAAACAAGTTTTCTTGTCTGTCACTTTTAAATGCTCGAGTCTTTATGTCTGAAATACAAAGATTATATATCTGTCTACAAACCGGAAGGTTGGTGGTTCAATCCCCGGTTCCACCTGACCATGTGCCGAGGTGTCCATGAGCAAGACACCTAACCCCAACTGCTCCCGACGAGCTGGATGGTGCCTTGCATGGCTTACACCGCTGTCGGTGTATGAATGGGTGAATGTGAGGCAATATGTAAAGCGCTTTGGATGGCCATGGATCTGTTGAAAGCGCTATATAAATGCAGTCCATTTACGTCGCCGTCTGTACACGAAAAACCAAAGGAAAAACATTTCCATTTTTAGTACATCGTTGTCGTGTAAACGTACCCTGAAATGTTGATCAGGGTTCCCATGGGTCCTTGAAAAATTCTGCATTATTCTCTCTGGTCCACTAATGTGTTATTTCGCCTACACTTTATGGCTTGCTTGCTTGATTTACGTTAGTTATGTGCATTTACGCAGAGACTATGTCAATTAGACTCCCCCTGAAATTGCCTCATCAACACGGCATCCTCAATAAACCCGTCTCCGGCGTGATGACACCGATTCGAATTTAATAATTGTTAAATTGATAGGTCATCCTCAATAAACCCGTCTCCGGTGTGTTGTCTCTGATCTTTTGAATATTGCACTTTAATAATTGTTTAATCAATACGGCATCCTCAATAAACCCGTCTCAGGCGTGCTGCCTCCGATCTTTCGAATATTCCAATCTATTATGACCTCTGACCTGTAAAGTTGCCAGAATAATAAGCATACGCTGTTTGTTAATTGGCCAGAGGAGAACTGGCACCCCGACTGAGCCTGGTTTCTCCCAAGGTTTATTTGTCTCCATTAGGTCACCTGATGGGGTTTTGGTTTCCTTGCCACTGTTGCCTCTGGGTTGGCGTGCTCAGTTGGGGACACTAAATTTTTCAACTAAATATCCAAATAAATCTAATTATTAAATTAAATGAACCATATAAACTAAATTACTGATCTAATTACTGATCTAAAGCCCACACTGCCACTGTATGATAATTGAAATGAGCTGATGACATCACCGTTTTCTCCAGAACGGCTGTACGGCTGAATAAAATGATGTTGCATTATTTTCCTGTTTAACACCGTGAAGCTGCTTTGAAACAATCTGCATTGTTATAAACGCTATATAAATAAAGTTGACTTGACTTGCGCGTTATGTTAAGTCAGGGGTGTCCAAAGTTGGTCCTGAAAGGCCGCTGTCCTGCAGAGTTTAGCTCCTGCTTGCCTCAACACACCTGCTGGAAGTTTCTAGTGTGCCTAATAAGACCTTGATGGTTCATGTGTGTTTAATTGGGGTTGGAGCTAAACCCCAGTGGCCCTCCAGGAGCAGGATTGGACACCCCTGTGTTAAGTGTTTCCCACGTGAGGTACTTTGTGTTGTACGTTGCCATGACATTCATGCCCGCACGAAACTACTACGATGGTACCTCAGTGTTTTCAGTGCTTACCCCAAACCCAAATATGTTCAATCAATGACTGTATATTGTGTTCAATAAACATAAAACATTTGTGATAATCTATTGCCTCTATATTCTGGTTACATGAGCCTTAGCTCTTTTCAATAAAATCCATGCAAAAGGTAATATCAGATCGTTTTAGAATACAGTATAAGATAGTGCCGAATATTCTTCAGTTTTATGCAAAACCAAAATACGACAAATAGAATATCAGATCTCTGTCATATGGGCAAAAAATTTTTTTTTGCATAGTTGTGTTTGACACATGAAAACTGTAACAATGTATCTTACAAGGTAACCCAATGTAACCTTGCTCTCACTTGAAGTGTGTCTCCACATTAAGTCCTTGAATTTGAGGGTATTGGACCTGTAAAGTCCTTGAATTTTAAGTTAACCAAGGTGTGGGAACCCTGGTTGACATCAAACAGTATTTTATGCCAAACGGAGGGGGAAAACTGAAAGAGACTGCTGTTTTGTCAGTTCTGCCGAAAGCAAAACACCGTCAATTACAGGTAAGAAAGCTGATGCCATAGTGTTCCATTTTTTCCCAATAATGCTGTTTAAACAGTAGATGAAGTACAATACAATTTTCAGAGATAAACCTAAAATACTTATAATAACTTTTTTTGTTAATAACCCTCTGTTGATCGGACAGTCCGTGGGTGGGGATACAAAAATGCTGAAGTTTAATGTTTATTCGCCAGATGTAGCATCATGTGGACTTTTGCTGACAATTGTTTTAATTATAGAGCTTGTATAACAGCTTGTAAAATGGGAACTTGTACCACGTGAGCGCTGCCGATTCATTGAGGCGTTGATAGCATTGCAATAGAAAAACATAATTCCCAATCTGAGGACGTGAGCACCTCCGAATAGAACTTCACGTGTTGTAATCTCGAGACTATGGTAATTACAACATAGAAAAATTTCTCGGTCCAGGTAACATGGAGAATGAGTGAACATTGTTCATTTATATACCACTGACATTGCAACAATACAAAGCGGGTTGAAAAATGTAAATAACTTCTGACCATTACATCAGAGCCGCAGTGATGTTTCTGCTCTCTAAATGGAGCCGATACCGGCTTCATCAGCAAGGGGAAAATTGCAAAAGGAAACAATCTCAGGGGTCATTAGGCCACTAAACATGCAGAGCAATATGCTAGGTATAAGGGTAAGATGAGTCGCTTAACTCTGTCCATGCATCAGTAATGCTGTAACTACACCAATTAATGTATATAGTTAAAATTCACGGTTACACACAATTTGGCTAGTGGATCATTTGAGTTCAAGACCCTGCTTCAAGCCATTTCAGAGCAAATGCATGATCACTGAGATACTGAATATCAAGATATCATTTGTTTAACCATATTGCTCAGTCCTAATGTCAGTATATTTTCCTACATGTGTTTTCCCAGTGGCTGCTAACCTTCAGAAGATTGTAGAAGACCCAATTACCTATAAAGTATTGACCTTTAAGTTGGTGAGTATTCAGATGCTAAATGTCACAGAGAATCTTGCAGGATCAGGCCTGGAAAAGTAACGGAAATGAATCGCAAAATACACATACATTTTCGAGTCACGCTCAGGTATTTAATTGGCTTGAAATTGTTCTTTGTAGGTGGAGTCTTTCTAAAATATATATATATATTTTTTTTATCCATTTATGAACGATTGAACTGAAAGTCCTTGACTTTGTCCTGAAGAGAATGCAGCCTGTTTTTGTACCGTGCAGTTTATTTACTTTCTGCAAATTCATTGTGCATTGAATATATAACAGCATGCGTCCCTCAGGTCCCACACAGCCATTCATTTATTATTTGCTGAAATCATGCTTTGACAGCGTAGTGAATTTTCATTACATAATTCCTTATTGATTACTCTGAACACATGACAAATCTGAGAGAATATTAGGAAAGTGTTTAATGATGCCTTTTAATGCGCTAAAAAATGGCAGAACTGGGATATTCTGGCAGATACATGAATTCCCAAATTAAAATGTCACTGAGTGTTCCTGTTAAATGCATACAGATGAAGAAGGGAGCGCATCAGACCCCGGGCCCCAGCGGCAGGGTCCTGTAGGAGTATCTGTTCATATTTCCCCAGGTCTTTTATATTTCAGTCTCTGTGGAGGATTAGAGACAGATAGTGGTGATAGGCCGCACTTTAATCCACTTTTAAGTGGAACCGTTATATCGGAAACAATGCCGTTTTGCACCATTCACATGAATCTTCTGGTGAGATTGTATCGGAATGGATAGGTTTCATGTAGTGTGAGGTCCTCCATGGTGGTATTAAAGATATAGTTCATTCAAAGATAGACATTTTGTCAATATTTATAAGTTTTTTTTTTTCTTCTATGAAACGCACAAGAAGAAAATTTGAAGATTGTACATACAACATATAGTTCATAGTGGCTGCTAAAAATGAAACAAATATTTGCTAAAACAGTATTATGATGTTTTAGTATGTTTTGAAAAAAAGATTTTGAAATTGTAATATTATGGAATAAACTTGTATTGTTTTGACAATCTCAAAATAGGCCTTTTATGAGAATAAAGTCAAGAAATTTCAGGAATAAGATTAATAAAGCTATATTTTGAATTAAAGTAAAAAATAAATAGTAAAAATTATGATACAAAAGTTTATTTTTAAAACTGTATCACTTTATTTATTAATATTTCATATCACTCCATGATATGATATTTTTTTATGGAAAAGTGAAAAAAGTATTTAGAATTTTGTATTTTGGTTCGGTTCTGATGGCTTGTCACATCAGATTTTTGCTATTCTATTCTTAGGCGACAGGAAAAGCAAGAGGTTAAGAAGAAAAAAGACTATTTTTTATTGCAATACCCTTTCTTTATTTTACTTAAAAGAATTGAAAAACCTTACTTAAACTTAAAACTTTACTTAAAAAAAAACCCTTGTACACATTCCTAGTGTATTGTATAATATAAAATAAATATATATAAAGATTTACACTGGCAGCTCAGAGCTGTACAGCAGCATTTAAATATGAAATTGGATGAATAAATGTAAAAATAAAACACTACATAGACTTCACTATAAAATATACATTGATTCTTATTAAAGCTACTGTTTTTCAGTCAAGAGCAGCTTCTCTTCTCTTTGTATTAAGATTAAAGGGATAGTTAACTCAAAAATGAAAATTGTCATCGAGAAATTAATACAGGTTTGGATCAATATTAGAGTGAGTAAATAATGACAATTTTAGAGGTGAACTGTCCCTTTAAGGACAGCGTGTTCACTAGGCTGCACTGCTGTCAATTTAAGACCTGCGTGCATCTAATATACAGACACACGCCGATTTTACTTTCACTTTAGACATAACCGGCTGTGTTTATGTTAACCTTGTGTGTATTTGACAGTATTAGCGCAGTAAGACTACTTAGTCCAGTAATCACGTGTTTGACAGGCTTTTAGTGTGCGCGCTCTGAAAAGCGCATGTTAAATTGTTTAACCGGCTTTAAAACGCATGCAAATAATTAACTTTGGTGATTGTGAATAACTATAGTGTTCCTTGAGTATAACTCTACTACTAACGTGTGATGTGAATGTATGTCGCATTGTTCAGTATTGGGATGGAGGCAAATTATAGTATTTGTAGAAAAATAATTAATTAAATGCAAAACCGGAAAAAACGCAATTCACAAGCGCCTATTGAACCGTGAATGCCGTACCGAACGGTTCAATGTTATATTGAGAATTGTGGCATCCCTAATATATATATATATATATATATATATATATTAGGGGTGTAACGGTACACAAAACTGACGGTTCGGTACGTACTTCGGCTTTGAAGTCACGGTTCGGTACAGCAGATTTACAAAATTGCTTTTTTATTTATTTTTTATATTTAACAGTGGTTTACTGGGGAAAAAAAGTGTCTGTCCTTGAATGAATTAAATTATATCTAAAAGTTTATTTAAGATATTTCTGTAAATTATATAGGGATCCCTTACTTGCACATTAATATTAAAGGTTAACAACAGAGCCCAAACTATTAGCCTAAATTCAGTTGCTATTTATTTTTAGGTATAATAATCAACACTCAAATAACACATTGTGTGCAAATATGTAAACTTCACATAAGGCAGTTTTTGCATTAACTCCTAAATCTAATTATAAAATAGTTTTTTTTCTCCAAATCGTTGTTGAAATATAATAATTTATATACAGTGTTTGTCATTTTCATGACAGGTTTATTTAACATGCATGAAATAATCAAGACATCACTAACAGGTTAAGTAGAATATAATGAATATAACGGCTAATATAGAGCATATATTTAGCGAAAGAGTTGATTTCTCTAGTGAATATAATTCTGTGGACACTGAATGACTGCCTGAGGTAAATGTGATGCTAACGTTACATGACATTGTTTAGTTTACAAGCAGTTATATTGACGTCTTTCCACCGTTGAAACACTGATTTAGCGATTACACCACATATATACATGACAGTAAATTGTAATGCATCCTCAGCATACCTTCAGATCGTCATTCATGTTTATTCTTTAGTAAGAGATGATCGATCACCTTCACAGATAATCGCGTTCACGTCGCGCGGCCGCTTGAACTGTGATCAGTGACCAGTCACGCCACATAGAGCGTCAAAACGGCATTTATCGTTTGAATTTCGTGATAAAATGGACTGAATACTTAATATGTTTGTGTGGGAACTCGGATTGAAGTGTTTTCCCCGCTTACAACAAGCCGACTGTTAACTGTTAAAGATTACATTCATAACCGTTCGATAACATTACACGCGGGCACGTTCACAAATGATCGCGTTCACGCGCCCACGGCGCGCGGCCACTTGAACTGTGTTCAGTGATCACTGATCAGTCACGCACATTAAAGAGCATCAAAACGTCATTTATCGTTTGAATTTCGTGATAAAATGGACTGAATACTTAATATGTTCGTGTGGGAACTCGGATTGAAGTGTGTTCCGCGCTTACAACAAGCCGACTGTTAACTGTTAAAGATTACATTCATAACCGTTCGGTGCACGCGTGCACCGTACCGGAAGCCCTGTACCGAAACGGTTCAATACGAATACGTGTACCGTTTACCGTACCGTTAAATTGTCATCGTAGGTGCATGTCCACTGT
This sequence comes from Romanogobio albipinnatus, assembly GCA_023566225.1. Classification (NCBI taxonomy): domain Eukaryota; kingdom Metazoa; phylum Chordata; class Actinopteri; order Cypriniformes; family Gobionidae; genus Romanogobio; species Romanogobio albipinnatus. The sequence continues at coordinate 8,028,303 of CM042243.1, read as the reverse complement.
GAGAGACATAATCTAAAAAAAAAAATCCAGAAATCACAATGTATGATTTTTTTTACTATTTATTTGTATGATACAGCTGCAAATAAGTATTTGAACACCTGAGAAAATCAATGTTAATATTTGGTACAGTAGCCTTTGTTTGCAATTACAGAGGTCAAATGTTTCCTGTAGTTTTTCACCAGGTATCACAATGTATGTTTTATGTATGAAATTCATATATTGTGATTTCTGGATTTTTATTTTTAGATTATGTCTAAAAATAGCAGAAATCATGTTCATGGATGTGATTATTAGCGTTACTGTAGTATGAAGCAGAGCAGGGCCGAGTGTTGTGGAGCTGAGCAAGGCCGCTGGAGCGATTGTTAATAAGATGAACACAACACAAGCCTCACAAGCAGCGGGACTTTTATTTTGCCACAGTTGCCGGCGCCATTTCTGCTTTTCCGGCCATGAGTATGAGGTAACGCAGCTCTGTTCATCATATTAGACACATCTGAGTGTGATGAAAATGAAGTTAAGACATTACTCTGTGCGTTCTCTCGGCGGCTGCTATGGCACTTGTTCATACTGTATTGAGAGTAAAGCGTTTCTGCAAAATAAAACCGAGGGTAACACAGATATGACGCAATTCCCAGGCGACTCCCTCACACGTCCCGGTTCCGCGGTTAAAATAGCAATTTTTTCATGATTTACAAATATTTGGAAACATTTGGGATATTTTAAGTACTCAACTGAACAAAATGTATAACACCGGCCTAGTGGTTTTTGGATATTTTACTGCAAAAATGTTACAGAATGCACCTTTAAGGACACATTAGCATATCATTAGCATGATATCGGCAAATCTAGTGGCTGCCAGGCTCCAAAGAGGGCATTAATTAAATGTTTGTTTATTTTTGTAAAAATTTAGTAAGGTTTCATGTTTCAACTGAATACCAGTGAAAACAAGATTTGTAAGCTAGCTGTTGTTGTATGAAAAAGGGCTGTGTGTACAGGTTTGGAACAATATGATTTTGAGTAAATAATGACAGAATTTGCTATCTCAGATGAACTACTCCTTTAACCGCTAACTCTAAGAGCAGGTCCCGGCGGACTGGCCGATACGCCGGCGACGGCTGTGTTTAATCACTCCTTTAGATGGAGCCGTGAGCTGGCGGTAAACAACATCTGTGCGTTAGCAGGCGGCTCATTCTGCTGCGGCCTTTTGCAGAGTGCTATCTCTACAGCATCTGCCAGCTCTTAGCCTCAACTTCACCCTCCGACCCTTAACAAACCTCCAAGAATGCATTTCTCAGTCGCACCTGGTGTGTTTAGAAAATCACATTAGGATGTGTGGAGTTTTATTGTTTAATTTGAGCTTGAGCGTCCCAGGAGAGAACTCCACATCATGATTAGAAAACAACTCCACATTAAAGCTGAGAAATCTGCTTGTGTAACAGGATTGTAGACGGCGCGGCACGGCGTGTGTGGGGAATATCTCAGGCAGCCTGGTCCTCCGATCTCATTTACTAATGTCACCCCTGACTACACTGTGTGGAACTCAGACAATTATGCTGCTTGGATATTGAACCGTGAAGAAGAATTATGTTTGTGGTTGCTGTGCACACTAGGGCCGTCAAAATTGCTCAAAAATGACGTTCAAATATTCCCTCTAAAAAAAACACGAATATTCGAACTATTCGAACATCTGGTTGCGCATTTTGTCAATGACGCGCATTACGTCAATAACAGGACAATGTAATACAAAGAGACATAACTAATTGTATAGGTAGTTTATTTAAGTGTAAACATTTGACAACGTATTACCTACACAAAAACAAGTAAATCAACTAATGGCCAAGACCGCAGACCTCTCTCTCGCCCTCTCCCTCACTGCGCATAACGGTTTAAATGAACAAACACATTTTGAGTGCTGATCAAGAGTTTTGTGCAAGCAATTTAAGGTCGCGACTCTTGTCCCAAATATAGCAGCCTTCATTCAGTGATTGAAACAAATATTAATTGAAGTTTTACAGCATATTGAACGCTCCGAGCGAGCTGTGCTGTGGTAAACATGGAACTTTTCCTTGACATGAAACGGTAAATAATCAAACCAGTGGAAGCAGTGCATTTATCCTTTATTCATGCTATATCTATTCAGTCAGTACCTCGGTTCCATTGCTTGACAGAACTCCCTGAAGCCTGCCCCATCCACCACACTGATCGCTCTCATGTCCTTACAAATGAACAAAATTAATTTCTCCGTTATGGCCTCGTCGTGTTGCAGACAAAGAGCTTGTGGCGGGCGATGCAAAGGAAGGGTGGTCCAGTTTGCACATACAAATTAGTTGCTTATATTTACAAAATGAGCCTACAAAAGCATAAACAAGCTCGTTTAATAAAGAAAAGTTCACGAAACGAAGTGAAAACTCCCGAAAGTGTTTAGTAAAATTAGGAAACATTTAAGATATCATAAATGTAGTTGTATAAGTTAACGTTGCATTTCTACATACATTGTTCTCATGTCACAAGTAATATCAAGGTTTATTTTGATCTGTTTTACATGATTCTTTTGTAGTGTGGTTTTCGGTGAAGTGCACTAAAATAAATATCGTCACCTGTGTATATTAGCCCACTTCTTCTCTACGCTTTTTCCTGATGGTTTATATAACAATTACTCCGAGTCGCCCTCTGTCGCTTTAAAGAATAGCACAACAGCGAGCGCGTCAAGTATAAACTAAACGCCTCGTCCGTTTGGGGAGGAACGTGCGCAGTTAGCGGGGGCTCATGCTGTGGAGCCAGGCGAAAGTATAAACAAACAAGGCTTCAGGCGCGCTAGCCATAGGCGCTAGTGCGCCCACTCGCAAGGCAGACAGTCACACCTCTACTACCGCGGGTAAATGGCATTTGGGGGGTAAAATATGTGTTATTTTGGCTGGACTGGCTGCTAAATTTCGCATTCCTGTGTCTGTATATCACATAATTGGGGTCGCTTCAACCCGCGGACTTGGCAACACAGTGCAGTTGAGTTCTGTTGACATTTGACAACTAACGTTATGCGTCGCTCCGTTGCTCTGATTGGTTGTAGGTCTATCCAATTGAGGTCTTTCCTGGTTCGGTTGAAATACGCCCCATAATCACAGCCCAACGGAGCAGCATCAGACTCATATTCTGACTAGAATTGAGTATGACGATGTCAGGCTATGTAAATGCTAGAGAACGCTGAAAATACATTTCAATGGGGATGTGCCGAAGTGACACTGCATCATGTAACCGAAAGTTGCAAAACTGACCAATCAGCGATCGAAACTATCGGTTTCATTATGAGTGTTTTTTGAATATACAAAACTATATATACACCGATCAGGCATAACTTTATGACCACTGACAAAGTGAATAACACTGATTATCTCTTCATCACGGCTCCTGTTAGTGGGTGGGATATATTAGGCAGCAAGTGAACATTTTGTCCTCAAAGTTGATGTGTTAGAAGCAGGAAAAATGGGCAAGTGTAAGGATTTGAGTGAGTTTGACAAGGGCCAAACTGTGAAGGCTAGACGACTGGGTCAGAGCATCTCCAAAACTGCAGTTCTTGTGGGGTGTTCCCGGTCTGCAGTGGTCAGTGTCTATCAAAAGTGCTCCAATGAAGGAACAGTGGCGAACCGGCGACAGGGTCATGGGCGGCCAAGGCTCATTGCTGCACGTGGGGAGCGAAGGCTGGCCCGTGTGGTCCTGTCAAGCAGACGAGTTACTGGAGCTCAAATTGCTCAAGAAGTTAATGCAGGTTCTGATAGAAAGGTGTCAGAATGCACAGTGCATCACAGTTTGTTGCGTATGGGGCAATGATGTAAAAGTAGGCCTAGGCATTCCTCTTCCTCTGCTCTTTCGTCGCATTACGCTATCTTGAGTTCTGAAACTTGCATGATATTTTTATAGTACAATAACCTCTTATATGTCAAAAATTTCTCTATTCATGACCCCTTTAAGCTTATAAATATTTCAACACATCACCTTTAATATATCAGCGTCTACATTGTGTCCATCAGAGTGTTTTCTGCATGCGTAAGTGCCCAAACACACACTCTGATATAAGAAGCACCTCCTCCTTCACTGAGTAATTCATAATGCTTCACCCAGGAGAAATGAGTTACGTCAGCGAGGAGTTTTATGGGCAGACCTTTCTACGGGTCATAGTCCCTCTTATTTAGCAGGAGCGTGAACTCGAGCTGTATTTCACCGCAGTTTTTTTAGAGAGAGCAGACGCTCACTAACACGCATAAATACACACACACCTCTCTCTAAGATCAGTCGTCTGACCCTGAGCTCCTTCAGAGAAAACGGACAGCAGAAAGCGTGCGATCGATTTTCCTCCAGACACTCGGGCTGCGTGTTACCTGCGATAAAACGGTCTGCTCTCGGCCCAGCTCCATGATTAGACGCTTGTCAGAAGACCACAATTACATTACTTTCCTCGTCGGTTTTTTTGCTTTTCATCCCTTAACCTCCCTTTTGAAGTCTCTTAGATATTAGTTGTTGGAAATTAAGTTACAAAGTGTGCAAATAGTAATCATTAGGGAGGGCAATGATCCAAATTCAACGCGATTTAAACTCTATTGACATAATTTGTTGCACAATGTTGATTGCCAAGAATGGGTTGGTTCTTTATTTAAGTAAATGTGGGCCAGTGCTCTAAAGGGCTTAAAAGCACAAATGTGAAGCTGCTATTGCTGTTAAAGCACCTGCATGAATTATTAAACCCATTTATTATGAGCTGTAAAGTCATCTAAACAGGGCTGTCTGAGGTGAGACGCAGATGCTGACCATGTAAACTCAAATTGTGCAAAAGTTTCCTGGTTTACTAGCATTACGGTTGATGGATACATAGCGAAACCTAGTGAGACGCCTTGTTGTCTCCTCCCTACATAGACAGCTGTCTTCCAAAGGGGCATCCTAACTTAAATGGGACCTCATATATGACCGAGTTTATAGTTAGTCATCAGCATGTTCATAGCGAATGCATAAAACTGCAAAGCACTCACAATTGCACGGAATAACCTTTTTATTTTTCTAATTTAAAATTGTATTCTTTTTACAATTCATTATATATATATATATATATATATATATATATATTTTATATATATATTTATTTATTTTTTACTAATTGTTAAATTACAACATGTGGTACTCTACATTACACCACTTTATATTATATATTTATAAAAAAAAAAGTGTTTTACTAATAGTTAAATTATTACATGTGCCACTCTACATTTCACCACTTTATATTATATATAGTTATAAAAAAAAATGCTTTACTAATAGTTAAATTATTACACGTGGCACTCTATTACACCCCTTTATATTATTATTATTATATATTTATACTTTTTTTTTATTTTTTACTAATAGTTAAATTATTACATGTGGCACTCTACATTACACCACTTTATATTTATATATTTAGTATTTTTTTTCTTTTTCTTTTTTTTACTAATTGTTAAATTACAACATGTGGTACTTTACATTACACCACTTTATATTATATATTTATAAAAAAAAATTGTTTTACTAATAGTTAAATTATTGCACGTGGCACTCTATATTACACCACTTTATATTATATATTTATTAAAAAATGTTTTTTTACTAATAGTTAAATTATTACACGTTGCACTCTATATTACACCCCTTTATGTTATTATTATTATATATTTATACATATTTTTTTTTTTTTTTTACTAATAGTTAAATTATTACATGTGGCGCTCTACATTATACCACTTTATATTATTATATATTTATTAAATACATTTTTCTTTACTAATAATTAAATTATTACATGTGCCACTCTTTATACCACTTTATATTATTATATATCTTAATAGTTAAATTCTTCTCCTTCTTCTCCTTCTCCTTCTTCTTCTTCTAAAATTTGACTCATGTTTATGCTAATAACCTTTGAACCATAAGGGCTAGAAACAAAATTCTTTTTTCCTCTGATTCCTTGCGATTTCGATTGCACCATATGACGTCATTTTCTGTCATGAAAATTTTCCCGCCATTTTGAATTTTCCAAAAAACCTACTTTTGCTAACTCGTCCTAGACGGTTCATCCGATTTGCACGAAAATTGAACATGATCATCTTCAGACCATGCTGACAAAAAAACATGGAATTCAAGTTGATTCATTAAATTGTTTTCGATAAATGCACAAACAAATTTTATGTAACGTTTGCGAAAACACACTTAAAGGGTTAGTTCACCCAAAAATGAAAATTCTGTCAGTAATTACTCACCCTCATGTTGTTCCAACCATGTAAGACCTTCGTTCATCTTCGGAACATAATTTAGTATATTTTTGATGAAATCTGAGAGCTGTCTCACTCCTCCATAGGCTTTCAGAGGGAATGAAACTTGATGGCCCAGAATAGTAAGTAAAAACGTCATTTAAGGAGTCCAAATGACTACAGTGGCTCTGTATTAAGTCTATCATGCGACGAAAATACTTTTTGAGCGGAAAAACAACGATTTTATCACACTAGTATTGTTGTTCAATTTGAGTGCCACGACGCATGCGCAAGAACTGAGATTAACCCTACTCCGAAAGAGTGAGCAGCCAGTCAAGTAGTAGTAGAAGAAGAATCTCAGTTCTCGCGCATGCGTCGTGGCACTCAAATTGAACAACAATACTAGTGTGAAAAGCCTATGGAGGAGTGAGACAGCTCTCAGATTTCATCAAAAATATACTAAATTATGTTCCGAAGATGAACGAAGGTCTTACATGGTTGGAACAACATGAGGGTGAGTAATTACTGACAGAATTTTCATTTTTGGGTGAACTAACCCTTTAAGGCTATATCTCTGCAAAGCTTTATCGTATTCAAACCAAACTTGGTACATGTCATCACAAGCATTACCTGAGGCAACATGCAGCATTTCGGCACAGCGCCACCTACTGGTCCGGAGATACAAAAAAATGCTATTTTTGCTTATAACTTCTGAACCATTTGTCCAAAAATCATAAAAGTGATATTCACTGATATTCAATTTTACCACATTTAGCCATTTTGGCTGTCGGCCATTTTGAATTGTGCTAAAATGCTGTATTTTATGAACACGTACGGATTGTTACGAAACTCGGTTTGGGTCATCAGCAGGATGTCCTGAATGAGCCCAAAAAGTTTCGAAACAGCGCCACCTAGTGGAGAATTTTTCTTTTCAAATGCTTATAACTTTGGGTGAACTTGACTTATTTTCATGGGAGTAACTTTTTTTGTCTCCTGAATCCTTGCCGAGTCCACCAATACCAGATTTTGGTCTATGATTTGTGCTAAAAAACGTTAGTTAATATCTTCGAAACCGATAGTCCGATTGAGACGAAACCAGCGTCAGAAGTTCAGAAACATAGGTCGATAGCTGAACGCAAATGCCCAAATGTCAAAATATTGATAGTAAGGGGGTGTAAAATCCAATCAAAGTCAGGTGTCAGTCATTTTTCATGTGTTTTTTCATATAAATGTCTATAACTCCAAAACGAAACAAGATATTTTCACCGAAATTGACACACATGTATGGGCTCACTCCGAGGACACTTAAAAAAAATGGTAGGATTGTGCCACTTGGTAGCGCTATAATAGAACAAAACATGAAATTCTCATTGACTTCAATGCAGTATTATGATATAAAATGCTATACTTTACAAATGAATTGGTGTATCATTACGAAACTTGGTATGTGCCATCAGCACGATGCCTCTAAGGTACTTAAAAGGTTTCAAAACAGCACCGCATGTGGTCCATACTTATAATGAAAAGACCTCTTGAGGCTAGATCTCTGCAATGACATATTGGCACTATATTGACACCCTGCTTTGATATATTGACACCAATCTTTGCATGTGTCATTGTTCCCTTATTCTGACCACACCACATCAATTTCGTAACCGTGCCACCTATTGGTTGAAAGTTATTATTGACTGTATTTATCATTTTACAGCTATTTTGCCTAAAATCACCTTAATAGATCTTTAATTGCTCATTGCTGCAGTTGATCTTACATTCACAGCCATTTTGGCATGTCTTGTCTTCTTCTTTGCACTTGGCCCCGATAATGGCTGCTTGCAGCTATATTTATTATTATTATTATTTTTTTTTTTTTTACTAATAGTTAAATTATTACATGTGGCACTCTACATTACACCACTTTATATTATATATTTATTCATTTTCACCCATGCTGACAAAAGCTTAAGACGTTGAGCCTAGAACATTCCTTTAAATAATGCTCCAGAAATCTCAAAAGCTGTGATTTGTTTCAGTTGCATTAACATGCATTCATATCTCTGTGTGTGTGTGTGTGTGTCTCCAGGCATCTGGTTGTGACAGCACAGAGATCCCAGATGAGGTGAAGTTGATTGGCTTTGCCCAGTTGAGCGTCACCTGATAGCATCTCATTACCACAGCAGAGGGAGTTTCTGTCGGAAGAGACTGAACGCTGCAGGAGACGGCGGGAGGGGGTTTACCACCACACTGAAGACCTCTTCTGCATACTCCCACCTCCTGTTCCCATTCAGGTTTTCCTTTCCCTCCCGATCCACCTGCCCTCACCCTCCACAATGTTTGCACCCGTTCAATCAAACGCAGCGCCCTTATTCAAAAACACACACACAGCCGTCCTCTTTCCCAGAAGCTGTATTTGCAATGCCTTTCACCAAAACATTCCATTTCCCAGAATTCAAAGCAGGAGCCCATCATCTCAGGAGGCAATAGCTAGTAAAACAAAAAAAAGAAAAGTTTTTATTTTATTTAATATTATGATTGTTATTGTGTTACCTCTGCTTTCATCAGAGCTCTTACCGTAGTATTATTATTATTATTATTATTTTTATTAATGACAAAAATGCCTTTTATTTCACGTCCTCTCGTATGTATGTGGAAGAGTAGCTCTGGTGCACAGATTGTAGACCACAAAACTGAAGTGGAGACGTCTCCCTCTGAATGTAAAAAGCACATTTTCATTCTGAATCTTGTTTTAGCACATTTTAACTGTATTGTACATAGAGACCTTCTGTCCAATGATAAGGGAATATTTCGTTTAATTTGTTTCCAGAGGACTGAACCGAATGCTGCCATGTGCAAACGTACTGCTTTATTTTTTTGGGACAGTGTTGATGCTTCAATGCTAGAGGTGCCTTGTTTTTTTTTAATCCGTGCCTAAGAGATGTAGGAAAAATGCTTGAAGCCGTTCTACTGACACTGAACAGGACGCTGATTCGCCGATAGTATTTTCACTGGTCAGTGGCTCGCATTGAAGTTAAAAGCTGATGCACTTTGATTTCACCTTCGGCGCTTTGACCCGACGTAACTATCCAGATTTAACCTGTTAAAGCTTTGTCGTGCGACAAACAAGGTCATCGCTACCACTAAGCACACCTTAATCCTGATGTGTTGTATTTACAAAAAGCCGTCGATGGTTATGTGTCATTTTTACAGCACTAGAATGTGTTTGTTTTTGAGCCCAGAATGCATCTGTCAATCAACAAACGTGAAGTATTTTGTAAAGGAAACCAAATGTCTACTACTGAATGACAGAAAAGCCATCTGTGTGTCTAAAACGAGTATAGTAGCTTGAATTTAAATTTTGTTCTCAGCCCAAATGTAAATAATGTTACATTTATTATTATAAAGTTGATTTGTGTTTTCTATATACCATGCGTGTACCTCCCTTACTATTCAGCCCATGTTCCCTTTCTGTAATCAGCAAAGAATATAAACTTTCTGCGAAGGTACAACAAATAAAAAAAAGAATTGCTACTATTAAACCGGAGCATGGCTGTGTTTTGGAAGAAAAAGGATCCTAACCGTATAATGTGATTATGATATTATCTTTTGCCTGCCTCTCTGTGTGTTTTTTATAATGTAATTGCTATAATTTACCACCAGCAAACCCCCAGAAAGAGATTTCATTACAGTGTTTTAGTATCTAATCGTCTCCTCATGAAATGGTAAAAACCATCAGATTTATGTGAGATGTGGAGCATTTATGTGAGTACTTGAACTACTTAGGGCTGGGTAATTTATCAAATATCTCAAATGATGTGCTGGAGATGTAAAATTAAGCAAAGTTGGTAATGATGTGATGATTTTAGTACGGTTTTTATGTCTGTTTTATTTTGGTCCACATTATACACGAAAAGGACTAATTATGTGTTTATTTTGTATAAAACGGTGTTTGAAATAATTGCATTATCATGATTATGATTATGATTAATCGCATCTAACAAAGTTTTTGTTTATATATATATATATATATATATATATACATATATATATATACTCACCTAAAGGATTATTAGGAACACCTGTTCAATTTCTCATTAATGCAATTATCTAATCAACCAATCACATGGCAGTTGCTTCAATGCATTTAGGGGTGTGGTCCTGGTCAAGACAATCTCCTGAACTCCAAACTGAATGTCAGAATGGGAAAGAAAGGTGATTTAAGCAATTTTGAGCGTGGCATGGTTGTTGGTGCCAGACGGGCCGGTCTGAGTATTTCACAATCTGCTCAGTTACTGGGATTTTCACGCACAACCATTTCTAGGGTTTACAAAGAATGGTGTGAAAAGGGAAAAACATCCAGTATGCAGCAGTCCTGTGGGCCAAAATGCCTTGTTGATGCTAGAGGTCAGAGGAGAATGGACCGACTGATTCAAGCTGATAGAAGAGCAACTTTGACTGAAATAACCACTCGTTACAACCGAGGTATGCAGCAAAGCATTTGTGAAGCCACAACACGCACAACCTTGAGGCGGATGGGCTACAACAGCAGAAGACCCCACCGGGTACCACTCATCTCCACTACAAATAGGAAAAAGAGGCTACAATTTGCACGAGCTCACCAAAATTGGACAGTTGAAGACTAGAAAATGTTTCCTGGTCTGATGAGTCTCGATTTCTGTTGAGACATTCAGATGGTAGAGTCAGAATTTGGCGTAAACAGAATGAGAACATGGATCCATCATGCCTCGTTACCACTGTGCAGGCTGGTGGTGGTGTAATGGTGTGGGGGATGTTTTCTTGGCACACTTTAGGCCCCTTAGTGCCAATTGGGCATCGTTTAAATGCCACGGCCTACCTGAGCATTGCTTCTGATCATGTCCATCCCTTTATGACCACCATGTACCCATCCTCTGATGGCTACTTCCAGCAGGATAATGCACCATGTCACAAAGCTCGAATCATTTCAAATTGGTTTCTTGAACATGACAATGAGTTCACTGTACTAAAATGGTCCCCACAGGAGAGGTTGGAGTAGAGTTTGATTGAGTGTGTGGACAGGTGTCTTTTATACAGGTAACGAGTTCAAACAGGTGCAGTTAATACAGGTAATGAGTGGAGAACAGGAGGGCTTCTTAAAGAAAAACTAACAGGTCTGTGAGAGCCGGAATTCGACTGGTTGGTAGGTGATCAAATACTTATGTCATGCGATAAAATGCTAATTAATTATTTAAAAATCATACAATGTGATTTTCTGGATTTTTGTTTTCGATTCTGTCACTCACAGTTGAAGAGTACCTATGATAAAAACACTTTTACATGCTTTTTAAGTGGGCAAACCTGCAAAATCGGCAGTGTATGAAATACTTGTTCTCCCCACTATATAGACCAATCAGGCATAACATTATGACCTAATATTGTATTGGTCCTGTCCCCTTTTGCTGCCAAAACAGCCTTGATTAATTCGACCAGGCCACCTTCTTCCATTGCGCCGTGGTCCAGTTCTGATGCTCACATGTCAACTGTTGGTGCTTTCGGTGGTAGACAGGGGTCAGTATGGGCACTCTGACTGGTCTGTGTCTATGCAGCCCCATACGCAACAAACTGAGATGCACTGTGTGTTCTAACACCTTTCTATCAGAACCAGCATTAACTTCTTGAGCAATTTGAGCTACAGTAGCTCGTCTGTTTTGATCAGACCACACGGGCCAGCCTTCGCTCCACACGTGCATCAATGAGCCTTGGCCACCCATGACCCTGTTGCCGGTTCACCACTGTTCCTTCCTTGGAGCACTTTTGATAGATACTGACCACTGCAGACCGGGAACATCCCACAAGAGCTGCAGTTTTGGAGATGATCTGATATGCCTAATATTATCCCACCCCCTAACAGGTACCGTGATGAAGAGATAGTCAGTGTTATTCACTTCACCTGTCATTAACCTCAATGTTATGCCTGATTGGTATGTATAATGTAGCGACAATGAGTCAGATAAAATAATAACTCAACGGGGAATTTGAATTAAAATGAAAGAGACTCGAATTACGCTATAATTTATAAATAATTCAGAATTAATGTTTACACCTTAACTTATTCGTCCACCGATATGTGAGAACTTAAAGGGGAGTCTGTTAAAGGGAAACAAGTCTCTGTAGCTCAAATGAATGAATTAATGAATTCATAGGGAATTTTGCGAGAGTCTACTGTACAGCCGGGCAAATGAGCGTTCATTTGAACGGGCCGTAAATATCAACTCTGCAGCGGATATTAATATCCGTACAATAGTGAAACACTATTTAACAGCCAGGTAACTTAGATCGGCAGTTCAAGACATTAAATTCATAAGCACATAACACAAGAACAGTTATCTTTGACTACAAACGAAACTTTATTGATTACTCTAACACATCAAACTAATATCTAACATAAACACACGCACTCGCACATTCACACGTTGCAGAAAGGAAGAAAGTGAGGGGAGAAGTTAAGAGAAAGAAATTATGAAATCCCAAGCAATATACATTTATGACACATGACCTGAAGAAACCATTGATCAGTAATTTATCCTCCTATCGTTTCTTAGGCGGGGTTATTACATTTGATCTAATGCACCATTTCAGCTTGAAATCTAGAGATGTTACTTGCGTTTGCCTCACATGTGTCGTCTATGACAAAGGGGGACTCCCTTTTGGTCCTGGCTGGAGAGGGTTCCCTCGGGTCTTTGATTCGCTGAAGGTCTGGTCGTGTCTTTGATTGACGTCTTGGGAAGCCAATCACGTGGCGTGTTGGCGGTTGGATGAGAGTCTTGTGGGCGTTGCTGGAAGTTGAGGCACGCTGTTGGAAACTTGTTGAGTAACTTTGCGGCGAACTTAACATAACCCGAGACTTACGGAAAGAAAATAAACTTTAAGTAAAAGAAAGGAAGGTGAGAGAAGAGCAGATGGCCTGAATGAAATCTGTTAACCCATTTTCTCTGATGGTCTGCCACGATCGCCTGATCGTCGCTTTGCCGGAACCGAGCTGCGGACAGCTCTTGACTGCACAATGAACAGAACGTGAACACGAGTGAATACCCAGCGGTGAACGTCTCGCGAACAACACACTCTGCTCGAACACTTCCTCTTCGTCTGTGAGAGAGGTTAAACTCAAAAACTTGCCCATCCCCTGGATGGATTCTGGCCAATTAGGGTTCAGGGGTGACTGTGCCTCCACCCCTCCCATAAAATTGGATTATCTATAGTCATTTAATTTCCTGCTCTTAAGCAGAGAGTAAAGTTAGACCTAATTTCTTACTATAAGGACATTATTAATTCTATAAAGATTTCATCCAGCTCATCTGTTTTATCATATCATTACAAGCACAAGGGTATGAAACACAGTGTCTTTTGATCCACTCATTCAATAGTTACATAATTGCATGAATTTGGGAATGATCTACATGCATACTAGTCCCGTGCATCAGTTGTAAACACGCTAACAAACTATGTCGAAGGCTATTTGAATGAAAGTCCAATAATCATACTCTTATACATTCTCTGTGACATTTTCTGGAAGTTTGCAGTTTTAAACTGTGTCACTTGGAGTTCATTTAGCAGTCCTTGAAAAGGACAGAGACCTGTTTGTTTCTTTGTCTTGCGATCACAACGAGTCTTTTGTCTTCTTTGTGAAGCTTTGGTCAAAAGTCCATAGGAAATCACGTAATTGTGATGTAGACGTGTTAGCCTGAGGCAGCAAGGAGCCTCGTGACAAAATTATCGATTTCCTGGGGTCTGGAGCTGAATTAGGGCTTTGTGAAGGGGATTGTTCATCTAATGAATCATTTGGAAAATTCATTCAATGTCTGCGCCATAATCGTTACAATAAATATGTGTGTATACACGTAAGAAATAGATGGGTTTGGATTTATACTGTATATACTTCACTCTGTACACACACACAATGGAATGAACTGAATATCAGTTATGTCAGTGATGTGAGATTTTAATTGTTGGATCAGATCTCAGAGGTCAAAAGATTTAAAGAAATGGGACACCAAAGTGTGCCACTATTCAAGGTAAGTGCCATTTTTGACGCAATATTCTCTCAGGGATGCTGATTGCTTTTAATCCCACCCTGACAACAGCCTTGCTGGAAGGCATCCCATAATAGACCAATTCCTGACTGGAAATCGGTTGCTTTAAAGCACTTGCTCCATTATGCCACATACAACAACGCCAAAGACTTTATTTGTCACGGTTGTTGACAGAGTTTGGCAAGACCACCGTTTGGCACATCTCGAGCTGCCTGACCAGTCTGCCAAGTGGCACTGTTGTGGACATTTGGCAAGGCGAGTGACTGGTGAAATCCTCCAAGCACGGAGAAGGTGGGCTGGACACTTTACTGGAACTCCACAGCACATTTATACTGTCAAACACGTTCAGCTAAAGGCAAGACGTCAAAGGTACACATATTTGACAGAATTGTTTTCATGCTCATCAAATGTTAAAGAAACACTTCATTAAGCAAGCAATAGTTGTACAAATCAGGCTGCAAATAATACCACAATTTTCTTGAAAATGTTATATGAAACAGCATATTAGTATATACTGAACATCAGTGTTATATTGATGCTGTCCTTTTAAAAATGTACCATGGTTAAATGGGTTTTAAGTTTGGTGTTTAGTTAATCAATTTGTATTTGATTAATACAGTAATATTGTGAAGTATTATTACAATCACTGTTTCCTATTGTAATATTTTAAAATGTAATTTCTGATCTACTCCAGTCTTCAGTGTCACATGATCCTTCAGAAATCATTCTGATCTAATTCTAAACATTTATTATCATTGTTGAAAACAGTTAAAGTTATGCGGTTTAATATTGATTGCGGAAACCATGATACATTTTTTTCTTCAGAATTCAGTTCAAAAGAGCAGCATTTAATTGAAATAGAAATCTTTGTAACATTATAAATGTCTTTACTGTTACTTTACTGTGCTTTTCTAATTGACTAATCTTTGAATACATGAGCAAAACACACACAAAAAACAACGCTTATAAAAAAAGCATGTTATTATATATATATTTTTATGTAAAAAAAAAAAAAAAATACACAGTATAATACAATAGTACCCATGGGGATAATATGTCATTATTTTCACAGTTAAATGTCAAATTGGTTCAAAAAATTAAACATGTGAGTCACATTTTGGCCTCAATTAAATCAAATACTAGAGAAGAAAAAGAAAAAAAATCCACTTTCAAGTTTCCCCACTTGTTTCATGTTTCTCACTCAGTGCTTCATTATATGCCACATTAACACTGCGTTCCTTAAGCAACGTTTCTACAGGGTTGAGCATGTACAGTAGATACTCACTAGATGACACTTGATACCAAGCGTTAATGACTTTAGATATATAGATTTACAGTATAACTACAAACATGAGTCAGCTGCAATGTCTTCAGATTCTAGAAGTAAGAAAATAATTTTTAGACTTCTTATAAATAACGAACTATACATCTGCGTTATCTTTTCCGAGAAAAGAGGTTTTTGAACATGTAAACAAACAGTATGCAGGCGCTTTCACATACAGTAAACAAAGCAACGTTGCATGGAACTTTTCGCATGTGCAAAGAAAAGTGAACGATCAAGGACATTCATCCGACACGTTTGATGTGCATCCGAACCTAAAGAACCTTCACAGACTGGCACAGTTATAACACGAATAGTACATTTTCCTAACCGATTCTCCTCCCACTGCTAAACAATGTTGTTGAAATGCCCCAGGAGGATGTTAGTGTTTCTAAGAAAGAACTACAATATGTACTCGGCCCGTCCCAAGGCTCCGGGTCGCATCTTTTGGGTATTAAAAAGGGCACAAATGCACATGTCCTCAGGCATCTTTAACACTTGAGATGCTTCTTGCTGGTCATGTCGTTCCAGATGCGATGCATCTCCTCAGGGGAGATCTGGTGTACAGTGATGACTCGGCGGTACCTGCAGAGACTGTAGGCCATTTTCCAGTGATTGAAGCCACTGTTCTGATACGGGTGAATGCCCAGCTTCCTCAAACACACCCCGACGTAAACATCCTCCAGATGCAAGAGTCTGGTGTGCAGGGAAGTCTTGTAGATGAGCTCGGCCACGTCCGCCGAGAACACGTACCCCGTGCCCGAACAAAACGGCGGGTACTTACTCTCGGGATAGAGGTCTCTGGGCATGTACCATTTGCTGCGCATGTCCCGAATGGGTCCGCCGTTGATGACGTACCCGGTGAAGTACCTCCGTCGAGGTTTGGTTGCCGGCTTCAAGAGTTTATACACCAAGTTGTCCATGTTCACAAAGATATCGCTGTCCGTTTTCATCACGTACTTGGCTTGGTTGCAGTAAGTCGCCACCCAGCGCATTCCCATCAGTGTTTTGAGAGTGAGGTTGTGATACGAGTCGACGAAGTCCTCGACTACGATGTCGTGAAAGATCTCGCTTTCTTGTTCCACCATTTGGTTGAGCACCGCGTCCGTACTGCGTCCTAAAAGAAACAGCGTTATGATGCGAAGGTCGCTGAACGTGCTCTCGTCGCCCCATGTCTCCCGGATGGCCTGCCGGGCGTCGAACTCCTTGTGCGTGGTCGTGATGAGGATGACGAGGAAGGGCACGTTGGTTTCGCATTTCTTGGGCTCGTTGATGATGAACTCAAAGGTGTGTGGGTTTAGCGGACGCGTCCTGATGTTGCCGAAGGGGGTGGTGGCGTTGCTCTTGAGCGCTTTCGCTGTTTTACGTGCCGGCACGGACAGTTGGCTCGCGTAGGATGACGTGGGTCTGGATATACTTAGATACCACAGAACACTAGCCCAGCAAACGACCGTCAACACGTAGAGACATGACACTTTTGAAGGCATTATGATGCATTTACGTGCACTTGGAGCTGAAGATCTCAAACGGCCTCGCAGCCATTAGTGACGGTTCCTCAGGCAGAAATGCAGAACGCAGCAGCATTTGTATGCAGCTTGACAACACCTGTCAGAGCTGTCTGTTCTCCGTATGAAACTGGTGGGATTTTGCAGGGTTTTGAATGCTCCCTGACACTCTTCTGCATGTTCCAATGAAATCTGAAAAACAAAATAACAACAGTTATTTTCAAGTAGTGGACGACTGACAAGTGGGTTCTCCAACTGAAGCCAATACCGATGGGGATTGCACATAAATATGCTGATATTAACCCTCACTTAACCCTCTATGGCATAATTTTTTTTTTTGGGGGGGGGGGGATGTCACCCCATTTTTTGGGAGGCTGGGGGTCCGTGATAATATATCCATCATAAAAAGTGTATAAGGGTACTAATACTGCAAGGTTTTCTACATAGATGGAATAGGCAAAATGTGCATTAGATAAGGTTTTATTACAACTAACACCTCAAGTATTATATTCATACACCAGGCATAACGGTATTCCCTGGTGGCTGTGGCTCTTTCAGCAAGATAATGCGCCCTGCCACAAAGCAAAAATGGTTCAGGAATGGTTTGAGGAGCACAATGAGTTTGAGGTGTTGACTTGGCTTCCAAATTTCCCAGATCTCAATCCAATCGAGCATCTGTGGGATGTGCTGAACAAACATGTCCGATCCATGGAGGCCCCACCTTGCAAGGACTGCTCCACCCCCAAACAAAAAGTCACACCCACTTCAGCCCCTCATTTCACTGAACAGACATGTCAGGTGATATTATATAAAACATTTTTTTCTAAGTTAAAGGGAGGGTGTGAGGTCCAAAAAGGCAGTTTGTTGCCTGAGGGCAAAACCATGCCATAGATAGAGGGTTGATTTTGAATTTTTGTCCATTTTGACTTTGTAATAATTGAATAAAGTCCACTTTTATGTAATAGTATACACTGTTGTAATTATGAATTTTTGTCCATTTTTACTTTATGTAATAATTGAATAATGTCCACTTTTATGTAATAGTATACACTGTTGTAATTTCGAATTTTTGTCCATTTTGACTTTATGTAATAATTGAATAATGTCCACTTTTATGTAATAGTATACACTGTTGTAATTTCGAATTTTTTTCCATTTTGACTTTATGTAATAATTGAATAACGTCCACTTTTATGTAATAGTATACACTGTCGTAATTTAGAATTTTTGTCCATTTTGACTTCATGTAATTGAATAAAGACCACTTTTATGTAATAGTATACACTGTTGTAATTATTAATTTTTGTCCATTTTTACTTTATGTAATAATTGAATAATGTCCACTTTTATGTAATAGTATACACTGTTGTAATTTCGAATTTTTGTCCATTTTGACTTTATGTAATAATTGAATAATGTCCACTTTTATGTAATAGTATACACTGTTGTAATTTAGAATTTTTGTCCATTTTGACTTTATGTAATAATTTAATCATTTCCACTTTTATGTAATAGTATACACTGTCGTAATTTAGAATTTTTGTCCATTTTGACTTTATGTAATAATTGAATAATGTCCACTTTTATGTAATAGTATACACTGTGGTAATTTTGAATTTTTGTCCATTTTGACTTCATGTAATTGAATAATGTCCACTTTTATGTAATAGTATACACTGTGGTAATTTTGAATTTTGTCCATTTTGACTTTAAGTAATAATTGAAAACTTTCCACTTTCATGTAATAGTATACACTGTCATAATTTTGAATTTTAGTTCATTTTGACTTTATGTAATAATTGAATAATGTCCACTTTTATGTAATAGTATACACTGTGGTAATTTTGAATTTTTGTCCATTTTGACTTCATGTAATTGAATAATGTCCACTTTTATGTAATAGTATACACTGTTGTAATTTTGAATTTTTGTCCAATTTTACTTTATGTAATAATTGAATAATGTCCACTTTGATGTAATAGTATACACTGTTGTAATTTAGAATTTTGGTCCATTTTGACTTCATGTAATAATTTAATCATTTCCACTTTTATGTAATAGTATACACTGTGGTCATTTAGAATTTTTGTCCATACTTGACTTCATGTAATTGAATAAAGTCCACTTTTATGTAATAGTATACACTGTTGTAATTTTGAATTTTTGTCCATTTTTACTTTATGTAATAATTGAATAATGTCCACTTTTATGTAATAGTATACACTGTTGTAATTTCGAATTTTTGTCCATTTTGACTTCATGTAATAATTGAATAATGTCCACTTTTATGCAATAGTATACACTGTTGTAATTTAGAATTTTTGTCCATTTTGACTTTATGTAATAATTTAATCATTTCCACTTTTATGTAATAGTATACACTGTCGTAATTTAGAATTTTTGTCCATTTTGACTTTATTTAATAATTGAAAAATTTCCACTTTTATGTAATAGTATACACTGTTGTAATTTAGATTTTTTTTGTCCATTTTGACGTAATTGAAAAATGTCCACTTTTATGCAATAGTATACACTGTCGTAATTTAGAATTTTTATCCATTTTGACTTTATGTAATAATTAAATAATGTCCACTTTTATGTAATAGTACACACTGTTGTAATTTAGAATTTTTGTCCATTTTGACTTTATGTAATAATTGAATATTGTCCACTTTTATGTAATAGTATACACTGTCGTAATTTAGAATTTTTGTCCATTTTGACTTTATGTAATATTTGATGAAATTCCACTTTTATATAATAGTATACACTGTCGTAATTTGGAATTTTTGTCCATTTTTAATTTATGTAATATTTGATGAAATTCCACTTTTATATAATAGTATACACTGTCGTAATTTGGAATTTTTGTCCATTTTTAATTTATGTAATTGATGAAATTTCCACTTTCATAGTGGAAATTTAGTAGTATACACTGTATAATAGTATACATTGTCGTAATTTTGAATTTTAGTCCATTTTGACTTTATGTAATAATTTAATAATGTCCACTTTTATGTAATAGTATACACTGTGGTAATTTTGAATTTTTGTCCATTTTGACTTTATGTAATAATTGAATAATGTCCACTTTTATGTTATAGTATTATACACTGTCAAAATTTAGAATTTCTGCCCATTTTGACTTTATGTAATAATTGAATAATGTCCACTTTTATGTAATAGTATACACGGTTGTAATTTAGAATTTTTGTCCATTTTGACTTCATGTAATAATTTAATCATTTCCACTTTTATGTAATAGTATACACTGTGGTAATTTAGAATTTTTGTCCATACTTGACTTCATGTAATTGAATAAAGTCCACTTTTATGTAATAGTATACACTGTTGTAATTTTGAATTTTTGTCCATTTTGACTTCATGTAATTGAATAATGTCCACTTTTATGTTATAGTATTATACACTGTCAAAATTTAGAATTTCTGCCCATTTTGACTTTATGTAATAATTGAATAATGTCCACTTATATGTAATAGTATACACTGTCGTAATTTAGAATTTTTGTCCATTTTGACTTCATGTAATTTAATAATGTCCACTTTTATGTAATAGTATACACTGTGGTAATTTTGAATTTTTGTCCATTTTGACTTTATGTAATAATTGAATAATGTCCACTTTTATATAATAGTATACACTGTTGTAATTTAGAATTTTTGTCCATTTTGACTTTATGTAATAATTGAATAATTTACACTTTTATGTAATAGTATACACTGTCGTAATTTAGAATTTTTGTACATTTTGACTATGTAATAATTGAATAATTTACACTTTTATGTAATAGTATACACTGTCGTAATTTAGAATTTTAGTCCATTTTGACTTTATGTAAATATTGAATAAAGTCCACTTTTATGTAATAGTATACACTGTTGTAATTTTGAATTTTTGTCCATTTTGACTTCATGTAATTGAATAATGTCCACTTTTATGTAATAGTATACACTGTTGAATTTCGAATTTTTGTCCATTTTTACTTTATGTAATAATTGAATAATGTCCACTTTTATGTAATAGTATACACTGTTGTAATTTCGAATTTTTGTCCATTTTGACTTTATGTAATAATTGAATAACGTCCACTTTTATGTAATAGTATACACTGTGGTAATTTTGAATTTTTGTCCATTTTGACTTCATGTAATTGAATAAAGTCCACTTTTATGTAATAGTATACACTGTTGTAATTATGAATTTTTGTCCATTTTTACTTTATGTAATAATTGAATAATGTCCACTTTTATGTAATAGTATACACTGTTGTAATTTCGAATTTTTGTCCATTTTGACTTTATGTAATAATTGAATAATGTCCACTTTTATGTAATAGTATACACTGTTGTAATTTCGAATTTTTTTCCATTTTGACTTTATGTAATAATTGAATAACGTCCACTTTTATGTAATAGTATACACTGTCGTAATTTAGAATTTTTGTCCATTTTGACTTCATGTAATTGAATAAAGTCCACTTTTATGTAATAGTATACACTGTTGTAATTATGAATTTTTGTCCATTTTTACTTTATGTAATAATTGAATAATGTCCACTTTTATGTAATAGTATACACTGTTGTAATTTCGAATTTTTGTCCATTTTGACTTTATGTAATAATTGAATAATGTCCACTTTTATGTAATAGTATACACTGTTGTAATTTAGAATTTTTGTCCATTTTGACTTTATGTAATAATTTAATCATTTCCACTTTTATGTAATAGTATACACTGTCGTAATTTAGAATTTTTGTCCATTTTGACTTTATGTAATAATTGAATAATGTCCACTTTTATGTAATAGTATACACTGTGGTAATTTTGAATTTTTGTCCATTTTGACTTCATGTAATTGAATAATGTCCACTTTTATGTAATAGTATACACTGTGGTAATTTTGAATTTTGTCCATTTTGACTTTAAGTAATAATTGAAAACTTTCCACTTTCATGTAATAGTATACACTGTCATAATTTTGAATTTTAGTTCATTTTGACTTTATGTAATAATTGAATAATGTCCACTTTTATGTAATAGTATACACTGTGGTAATTTTGAATTTTTGTCCATTTTGACTTCATGTAATTGAATAATGTCCACTTTTATGTAATAGTATACACTGTTGTAATTTTGAATTTTTGTCCATTTTTACTTTATGTAATAATTGAATAATGTCCACTTTTATGTAATAGTATACACTGTTGTAATTTAGAATTTTTGTCCATTTTGACTTCATGTAATAATTTAATCATTTCCACTTTTATGTAATAGTATACACTGTGGTCATTTAGAATTTTTGTCCATACTTGACTTCATGTAATTGAATAAAGTCCACTTTTATGTAATAGTATACACTGTTGTAATTTTGAATTTTTGTCCATTTTTACTTTATGTAATAATTGAATAATGTCCACTTTTATGTAATAGTATACACTGTTGTAATTTTGAATTTTTGTCCATTTTTACTTTATGTAATAATTGAATAATGTCCACTTTTATGTAATAGTATACACTGTTGTAATTTCGAATTTTTGTCCATTTTGACTTCATGTAATAATTGAATAATGTCCACTTTTATGTAATAGTATACACTGTTGTAATTTAGAATTTTTGTCCATTTTGACTTTATGTAATAATTTAATCATTTCCACTTTTATGTAATAGTATACACTGTCGTAATTTAGAATTTTTGTCCATTTTGACTTTATTTAATAATTGAAAAATTTCCACTTTTATGTAATAGTATACACTGTTGTAATTTAGATTTTTTTTGTCCATTTTGACGTAATTGAAAAATGTCCACTTTTATGCAATAGTATACACTGTCGTAATTTAGAATTTTTATCCATTTTGACTTTATGTAATAATTAAATAATGTCCACTTTTATGTAATAGTACACACTGTTGTAATTTAGAATTTTTGTCCATTTTGACTTTATGTAATAATTGAATATTGTCCACTTTTATGTAATAGTATACACTGTCGTAATTTAGAATTTTTGTCCATTTTGACTTTATGTAATATTTGATGAAATTCCACTTTTATATAATAGTATACACTGTCGTAATTTGGAATTTTTGTCCATTTTTAATTTATGTAATATTTGATGAAATTCCACTTTTATATAATAGTATACACTGTCGTAATTTGGAATTTTTGTCCATTTTTAATTTATGTAATTGATGAAATTTCCACTTTCATAGTGGAAATTTAGTAGTATACACTGTATAATAGTATACATTGTCGTAATTTTGAATTTTAGTCCATTTTGACTTTATGTAATAATTTAATAATGTCCACTTTTATGTAATAGTATACACTGTGGTAATTTTGAATTTTTGTCCATTTTGACTTTATGTAATAATTGAATAATGTCCACTTTTATGTTATAGTATTATACACTGTCAAAATTTAGAATTTCTGCCCATTTTGACTTTATGTAATAATTGAATAATGTCCACTTTTATGTAATAGTATACACGGTTGTAATTTAGAATTTTTGTCCATTTTGACTTCATGTAATAATTTAATCATTTCCACTTTTATGTAATAGTATACACTGTGGTAATTTAGAATTTTTGTCCATACTTGACTTCATGTAATTGAATAAAGTCCACTTTTATGTAATAGTATACACTGTTGTAATTTTGAATTTTTGTCCATTTTGACTTCATGTAATTGAATAATGTCCACTTTTATGTTATAGTATTATACACTGTCAAAATTTAGAATTTCTGCCCATTTTGACTTTATGTAATAATTGAATAATGTCCACTTATATGTAATAGTATACACTGTCGTAATTTAGAATTTTTGTCCATTTTGACTTCATGTAATTTAATAATGTCCACTTTTATGTAATAGTATACACTGTGGTAATTTTGAATTTTTGTCCATTTTGACTTTATGTAATAATTGAATAATGTCCACTTTTATATAATAGTATACACTGTTGTAATTTAGAATTTTTGTCCATTTTGACTTTATGTAATAATTGAATAATTTACACTTTTATGTAATAGTATACACTGTCGTAATTTAGAATTTTTGTACATTTTGACTATGTAATAATTGAATAATTTACACTTTTATGTAATAGTATACACTGTCGTAATTTAGAATTTTAGTCCATTTTGACTTTATGTAAATATTGAATAAAGTCCACTTTTATGTAATAGTATACACTGTTGTAATTTTGAATTTTTGTCCATTTTGACTTCATGTAATTGAATAATGTCCACTTTTATGTAATAGTATACACTGTTGAATTTCGAATTTTTGTCCATTTTTACTTTATGTAATAATTGAATAATGTCCACTTTTATGTAATAGTATACACTGTTGTAATTTCGAATTTTTGTCCATTTTGACTTTATGTAATAATTGAATAACGTCCACTTTTATGTAATAGTATACACTGTGGTAATTTTGAATTTTTGTCCATTTTGACTTCATGTAATTGAATAAAGTCCACTTTTATGTAATAGTATACACTGTTGTAATTATGAATTTTTGTCCATTTTTACTTTATGTAATAATTGAATAATGTCCACTTTTATGTAATAGTATACACTGTTGTAATTTCGAATTTTTGTCCATTTTGACTTTATGTAATAATTGAATAATGTCCACTTTTATGTAATAGTATACACTGTTGTAATTTCGAATTTTTTTCCATTTTGACTTTATGTAATAATTGAATAACGTCCACTTTTATGTAATAGTATACACTGTCGTAATTTAGAATTTTTGTCCATTTTGACTTCATGTAATTGAATAAAGTCCACTTTTATGTAATAGTATACACTGTTGTAATTATGAATTTTTGTCCATTTTTACTTTATGTAATAATTGAATAATGTCCACTTTTATGTAATAGTATACACTGTTGTAATTTCGAATTTTTGTCCATTTTGACTTTATGTAATAATTGAATAATGTCCACTTTTATGTAATAGTATACACTGTTGTAATTTAGAATTTTTGTCCATTTTGACTTTATGTAATAATTTAATCATTTCCACTTTTATGTAATAGTATACACTGTCGTAATTTAGAATTTTTGTCCATTTTGACTTTATGTAATAATTGAATAATGTCCACTTTTATGTAATAGTATACACTGTGGTAATTTTGAATTTTTGTCCATTTTGACTTCATGTAATTGAATAATGTCCACTTTTATGTAATAGTATACACTGTGGTAATTTTGAATTTTGTCCATTTTGACTTTAAGTAATAATTGAAAACTTTCCACTTTCATGTAATAGTATACACTGTCATAATTTTGAATTTTAGTTCATTTTGACTTTATGTAATAATTGAATAATGTCCACTTTTATGTAATAGTATACACTGTGGTAATTTTGAATTTTTGGCCATTTTGACTTCATGTAATTGAATAATGTCCACTTTTATGTAATAGTATACACTGTTGTAATTTTGAATTTTTGTCCATTTTTACTTTATGTAATAATTGAATAATGTCCACTTTTATGTAATAGTATACACTGTTGTAATTTAGAATTTTTGTCCATTTTGACTTCATGTAATAATTTAATCATTTCCACTTTTATGTAATAGTATACACTGTGGTCATTTAGAATTTTTGTCCATACTTGACTTCATGTAATTGAATAAAGTCCACTTTTATGTAATAGTATACACTGTTGTAATTTTGAATTTTTGTCCATTTTTACTTTATGTAATAATTGAATAATGTCCACTTTTATGTAATAGTATACACTGTTGTAATTTCGAATTTTTGTCCATTTTGACTTCATGTAATAATTGAATAATGTCCACTTTTATGTAATAGTATACACTGTTGTAATTTAGAATTTTTGTCCATTTTGACTTTATGTAATAATTTAATCATTTCCACTTTTATGTAATAGTATACACTGTCGTAATTTAGAATTTTTGTCCATTTTGACTTTATTTAATAATTGAAAAATTTCCACTTTTATGTAATAGTATACACTGTTGTAATTTAGATTTTTTTTGTCCATTTTGACGTAATTGAAAAATGTCCACTTTTATGCAATAGTATACACTGTCGTAATTTAGAATTTTTATCCATTTTGACTTTATGTAATAATTAAATAATGTCCACTTTTATGTAATAGTACACACTGTTGTAATTTAGAATTTTTGTCCATTTTGACTTTATGTAATAATTGAATATTGTCCACTTTTATGTAATAGTATACACTGTCGTAATTTAGAATTTTTGTCCATTTTGACTTTATGTAATATTTGATGAAATTCCACTTTTATATAATAGTATACACTGTCGTAATTTGGAATTTTTGTCCATTTTTAATTTATGTAATATTTGATGAAATTCCACTTTTATATAATAGTATACACTGTCGTAATTTGGAATTTTTGTCCATTTTTAATTTATGTAATTGATGAAATTTCCACTTTCATAGTGGAAATTTAGTAGTATACACTGTATAATAGTATACATTGTCGTAATTTTGAATTTTAGTCCATTTTGACTTTATGTAATAATTTAATAATGTCCACTTTTATGTAATAGTATACACTGTGGTAATTTTGAATTTTTGTCCATTTTGACTTTATGTAATAATTGAATAATGTCCACTTTTATGTTATAGTATTATACACTGTCAAAATTTAGAATTTCTGCCCATTTTGACTTTATGTAATAATTGAATAATTTACACTTTTATGTAATAGTATACACTGTGGTAATTTATAATTTTGTCCATTTTGACTTTATGTAATAATTGATGAAATTTCCACTTTCATAGTGGAAATTTAGTAGTATACACTGTATAATAGTATACACTGTTGTAATTTAGAATTTTAGTCAATTTTGACTTTATGTAATAATTGAATAATGTCCACTTTTATATAATAGTATACACAGTTGTAATTTTGAATTTTTGTCCATTTTGACTATGTAATAATTGAATAATTTACACTTTTATGTAATAGTATACACTGTGGTAATTTAGAATTTTTGTCCATTTTGACTTTATGTAATAATTGAATAATGTCCACTTTTCTGTAATAGTATACACTGTCAAAATTTTGAATTTTTTCCATTTTGACTTTATGTAATAATTGAAAACTTTCCACTTTCATGTAATAGTATACACTGTCGTAATTTTGAATTTTAGTTCATTTTGACTTTATGTAATAATTGAATAATGTCCACTTTTATGTAATAGTATACACTGTCGTAATTTAGAATTTTGTCCATTTTGACTTTATGTAATAATTGAAAACTTTCCACTTTCATGTAATAGTATACACTGTCGTAATTTTGAATTTTGGTCCATTTTGACTATGTAATATTTGATGAAATTCCACTTTCATGTAACAGTGTAAAATTTCACTGTCGTAATTTTGAATTTTAGTTCATTTTGACTTTATGTAATAATTTAATCATTTCCACTTTTATGTAATAGTATACACTGTCGTAATTTAGAATTTTTGTCCATTTTGACTTTATTTAATAATTGAAAAATTTCCACTTTTATGTAATAGTATACACTATCGTAATTTAGAATTTTTGTCCATTTTGACGTAATTGAAAAATGTCCACTTTTATGTAATAGTATACACTGTCGTAATTTTGAATTTTTGTACATTTTGACTATGTAATAATAGAATAATTTACACTTTTATGTAATAGTATACACTGTCGTAATTTAGAATTTTTGTACATTTTGACTATGTAATAATTGAATAATTTACACTTTTATGTAATAGTATACACTGTCGTAATTTTGAATTTTTGTCCATTTTGACTTTATGTAATAATTGAAAAAATTCCACTTTTATGTAATAGTATACACTGTCATAATTTTGAATTTTAGTCCATTTTGAATTTATGTAATATTTGATGAAATTCCACTTTTATATAATAGTATACACTGTCGTAATTTAGAATTTTTGTCCATTTTGACTTCATGTAATTGAATAATATCCACTTTTATGTAATAGTATACACTGTCGTAATTTAGAATTTTTGTCCATTCTGACTTCATGTAATTGAATAATATCCACTTTTATGTAATAGTATACACTGTTGTAATTTAGAATTTTAGTCCATTTTGACTTCATGTAATTGAATAATATCCACTTTTATGTAATAGTATACACTGTCGTAATTTAGAATTTTTGTCCATTCTGACTTTATGTAATAATTGAATAATGTCCACTTTTATGTAATAGTATACACTGTTGTAATTTAGAATTTTTGTCCATTTTGACTTTATGTAATAATTGAAAAATGTCCACTTTTATGTAATAGTATACACTGTCGTAATTTAGAATTTTTGTCCATTTTGACTTTATGTAATAATTGAATTATGTCCACTTTTATGTAATAGTATACACTGTCATAATTTAGAATTTTTGTCCATTTTGACTTTATGTAATAATTGAATTATGTCCACTTTTATGTAATAGTATACACTGTCGTAATTTAGAATTTTTGTCCATTTTGACTTTATGTAATAATTGAATAATGTCCACTTTTATGTAATAGTATACACTGTGGTAATTTTGAATTTTGTCAATTTTGACTTTATGTAATAATTGAATAATGTCCACTTTTATGTAATAGTATACACTGTCGTAATTTAGCATTTTTGTCCATTTTGACTTTATGTAATAATTGAATAATGTCCGCTTATATGTAATAGTATACACTGTCGTAATTTAGAATCTTTGTCCATTTTGACTTTATGTAATAATTGATGAAATTTCCACTTTCATAGTGGAAATTTAGTAGTATACACTGTATAATAGTATACACTGTCGTAATTTAGAATTTTTGTCCATTTTGACTTCATGTAATAATTGAATAATGTCCACTTTTATATAATAGTATACACTGTTGTAATTTAAATTTTTTTTCCATTTTGACTTTATGTAATAATTGAATAATTTACACTTTTATGTAATAGTATACACTGTCGTAATTTAGAATTTGTGTCCATTTTGACTATGTAATAATTGAATAATTTACACTTTTATGTAATAGTATACACTGTCGTAATTTAGAATTTTGTCCATTTTGACTTCATGTAATTGAATAATGTCCACTTTTACGTAATAGTATACACTGTCATAATTTTGAATTTTAGTTAATTTTGACTTCATGTAATAATTGAATAATGTCCACTTTTATGTAATAGTATACACTGTGGTAATTTTGAATTTTGTCAATTTTGACTTTATGTAATAATTGAATAATGTCCACTTTTATGTAATAGTATACACTGTCGTAATTTAGCATTTTTGTCCATTTTGACTTTATGTAATAATTGAATAATGTCCACTTTTATGTAATAGTATACACTGTGGTCATTTTGAGTTTTTGTCCATTTTGACTTCATGTAATTGAATAATGTCCACTTTTACGTAATAGTATACACTGTGGTCATTTTGAATTTTTGTCCATTTTGACTTCATGTAATTGAATAATGTCCACTTTTATGTAATAGTATACACTGTGGTAATTTTGAATTGTTGTCCATTTTGACTTCATGTAATTGAATAAAGTCCACTTTTACGTAATAGTATACACTGTGGTCATTTTGAATTTTTGTCCATTTTGACTTCATGTAATTGAATAAAGTCCACTTTTATGTAATAGTATACACTGTTGTAATTTCGAATTTTTGTCCATTTTGACTTCATGTAATAATTGAATAATGTCCACTTTTATGTAATAGTATACACTGTTGTAATTTTGAATTTTTGTCCATTTTTACTTTATGTAATAATTGAATAATGTCCACTTTTATGTAATAGTATACACTGTTGTAATTTCGAATTTTTGTCCATTTTGACTTCATGTAATAATTGAATAATGTCCACTTTTATGTAATAGTATACACTGTTGTAATTTAGAATTTTTGTACATTTTGACTTTATGTAATAATTTAATCATTTCCACTTTTATGTAATAGTATACACTATCGTAATTTAGAATTTTTGTCCATTTTGACTTTATGTAATTATTGTATACTATTACATAAAAGTGTAAATTATTCACTGTCGTAATTTCGAATTTTTGTCCATTTTGACTTTACATAAAAGTGTAAATTATTCAATTATTACATACATTTTGACTTTATGTAATAATTGGAAAATGTCCACTTTTATGTAATAGTATACACTGTCGTAATTTTGAATTTTTGTCCATTTTGACTTTATGTAATAATTGAATAATGTCCACTTTTATGTAATAGTATACACTGTCGTAATTTTGAATTTTTGTCCATTTTGACTTTATGTAATAATTGAATAATGTCCACTTTTATGTAATAGTATACACTGTCGTAATTTAGAATTTTTGTCCATTTTGACTTTATGTATTAATTGAATAATGTCCACTTTTATGTAATAGTATACACTGTCGTAATTTAGCATTTTTGTCCATTTTGACTTTATGTAATAATTGAATAATGTCCGCTTATATGTAATAGTATACACTGTCGTAATTTAGAATCTTTGTCCATTTTGACTTTATGTAATAATTGATGAAATTTCCACT
Organism: Romanogobio albipinnatus; assembly: GCA_023566225.1. Classification (NCBI taxonomy): domain Eukaryota; kingdom Metazoa; phylum Chordata; class Actinopteri; order Cypriniformes; family Gobionidae; genus Romanogobio; species Romanogobio albipinnatus. Next base: position 7,997,574 of record CM042243.1, on the reverse strand, counting down.
TTCATAGTGGAAATTTAGTAGTATACACTGTATAATAGTATACACTGTCGTAATTTAGAATTTTTGTCCATTTTGACTTCATGTAATAATTGAATAATGTCCACTTTTATATAATAGTATACACTGTTGTAATTTAAATTTTTTTTCCATTTTGACTTTATGTAATAATTGAATAATTTACACTTTTATGTAATAGTATACACTGTCGTAATTTAGAATTTGTGTCCATTTTGACTATGTAATAATTGAATAATTTACACTTTTATGTAATAGTATACACTGTCGTAATTTAGAATTTTGTCCATTTTGACTTCATGTAATTGAATAATGTCCACTTTTACGTAATAGTATACACTGTCATAATTTTGAATTTTAGTTAATTTTGACTTCATGTAATAATTGAATAATGTCCACTTTTATGTAATAGTATACACTGTGGTAATTTTGAATTTTGTCAATTTTGACTTTATGTAATAATTGAATAATGTCCACTTTTATGTAATAGTATACACTGTCGTAATTTAGCATTTTTGTCCATTTTGACTTTATGTAATAATTGAATAATGTCCACTTTTATGTAATAGTATACACTGTGGTCATTTTGAGTTTTTGTCCATTTTGACTTCATGTAATTGAATAATGTCCACTTTTACGTAATAGTATACACTGTGGTCATTTTGAATTTTTGTCCATTTTGACTTCATGTAATTGAATAATGTCCACTTTTATGTAATAGTATACACTGTGGTAATTTTGAATTGTTGTCCATTTTGACTTCATGTAATTGAATAAAGTCCACTTTTACGTAATAGTATACACTGTGGTCATTTTGAATTTTTGTCCATTTTGACTTCATGTAATTGAATAAAGTCCACTTTTATGTAATAGTATACACTGTTGTAATTTCGAATTTTTGTCCATTTTGACTTCATGTAATAATTGAATAATGTCCACTTTTATGTAATAGTATACACTGTTGTAATTTTGAATTTTTGTCCATTTTTACTTTATGTAATAATTGAATAATGTCCACTTTTATGTAATAGTATACACTGTTGTAATTTCGAATTTTTGTCCATTTTGACTTCATGTAATAATTGAATAATGTCCACTTTTATGTAATAGTATACACTGTTGTAATTTAGAATTTTTGTACATTTTGACTTTATGTAATAATTTAATCATTTCCACTTTTATGTAATAGTATACACTATCGTAATTTAGAATTTTTGTCCATTTTGACTTTATGTAATTATTGTATACTATTACATAAAAGTGTAAATTATTCACTGTCGTAATTTCGAATTTTTGTCCATTTTGACTTTACATAAAAGTGTAAATTATTCAATTATTACATACATTTTGACTTTATGTAATAATTGGAAAATGTCCACTTTTATGTAATAGTATACACTGTCGTAATTTTGAATTTTTGTCCATTTTGACTTTATGTAATAATTGAATAATGTCCACTTTTATGTAATAGTATACACTGTCGTAATTTTGAATTTTTGTCCATTTTGACTTTATGTAATAATTGAATAATGTCCACTTTTATGTAATAGTATACACTGTCGTAATTTAGAATTTTTGTCCATTTTGACTTTATGTATTAATTGAATAATGTCCACTTTTATGTAATAGTATACACTGTCGTAATTTAGAATTTTTGTCCATTTTTACTTTATGTAATAATTTAATAATGCCCACTTTTATGTAATAGTATACACTGTCGTAATTTAGAATTTTTGTCCATTTTGACTTTATGTATTCATTGAATAATGTCCACTTTTATGTAATAGTATACACTGTCGTAATTTTGAATTTTTGTCCATTTTTACTTTATGTAATAATTGAATAATTTTTTGAATAATTATGTAATAGTATATACACTGTGGTAATTTTGAATTTTTGTCCATTTTGACTTTATGTAACAATTGAATAATGTCCACTTTTATGTAATAGTATACACTGTCGTAATTTTGAATTTTAGTCCATTTTTACTCTATGTAATAATTGAATAATTTACACTTTTATGTATTTCTAATTCACAAACTAAAATTGAAAACAGAAACACTGTACTGACAAGACTGTTGGTAAATTATAGAAGTGACACAATGGGGAATAACTTTATCTGCCAGTTGGACAAAGTCAATTATATCAAAAAACGGAAATCCAATCAAAAAGATGATTGTATCATGATTTATCACAATTTTAAATAGAGCAATAGCTGAAGCAAACACATCTTTTTAGGTGCAAGTTAAAGAAAAGAACTTTGTAAAGACAGAGTAGAACTGCACACACACATATTTTTTATATTTTCCGTCGTTTTGGCAGACAAGCAGCCTTTGACAAGGTTTAACTTCTTAAATTATGGAGAACAAACAGGTGAGATCAATTACATCACAATCAACATACAATAATTAGCCAGCAAACAATTAAAGGACTCTTTCTTAAGTTCATATTAGAACAAAATCACCAATTGAGCACCAACAATCACAAACATAAAACCAACCTGATCTCACGGCAATTTGAACATATTTTAAGAGGTGGCTAATTCGTACAAATTTGTACAACCCCACTCGTACGAATTGGTACGATTTTTGCTAAATCGTACATATTTGACGAGTTGGTCAATTCGTATAATTTCGTACGAAAGACCTAACCTCAGACCCCCCCCTAAACCAATCACTGCAGGATAGACAAATTGTACAAATTCATATGAAAGAGGTCGTACGAATTTGTACGAATTAGCCACTTTATCACAAATACTTACGAATTGGTCATGAGATGGCATTGATTCAAACCCACATTAAGTGCACATGCATTTTAGATCAACTCATTTATAAGAAACCGCTCAATTCAAAATCCATTCAAAAAATATAGGACCTTTTAATTTGTGTATCCAAAAGGTTTCTTGTTTCTGTAAAAGTTCAGTATCAAAATCACCACCTCCTCTTGGTAAGGATACCTTCAAGATTCCTACACAACATAATGAAGTAATTGGATGGTATGTCAAAGCCAAGCCTGCAACCTTTAGCCAAAATAGCGTAAGGACCAATGCTAACGCTGTGGCGGCATGCAGGAAAGGAGACCAGAGGTAGTTTTTTTTTTAATGGATGTCAATGGAGAAGAGGCTTCACTACACTGAATAAACCGCTTTTGTGAGGCTTATCATTTAATGAATCGACTGCCTATCCACTAATCTTCAACATGTTTTACACTAAACAATACTTCTGTTGGGAACGATATGTAGATCATAAAACTTTGAACGGCGGGCACTGACGTCACTGCATTACACAATAGGCCTCACGTGAACCATGTTAGCCGTTACACTTTCTCCAATGGTAATATATGATTCATCCCCCCAATAATAAAACAATCACTGGTTATGGTCAGCAAAACTTCGGTCCTGTATGGTTTGAATGTATATGTTGATTTGAGTGGTTTCTTATAAATGAGTTGATCTGTCATTGATCAGACCTGCGAGTAATTGTTGGTTCTATTAATGGTGTTTTCCATTTTGTAAGAAGTTGTACCTTGACAAAGGCTGCTTGTCTGCCGAAACATCGGAAATACAAATAAAATAAGTTCTGTGACCAACAAAAGTTCATGATTCTAATGTTTTGTCCATTATCTAATTAAATTAGCACTATTTTGCACACACTTTCATAAATCTAAACTCTGGATGAAGCTGGGTTGACATTTCTATTTTTTCATTTTGTTGACATATTAAAGATTATTTAGTATTTTATCACTCCATAAATCAGAAAATCACTAATTCACCATGTTTTGAATAAAATATTCTATGAATCAGATGAATGATATATGAACAAATACCTGAAAAACCTTCAGAATATAGACAGGAATAAAACTGCAAAGTTTGGTGCTATTGAAGTGGAGATTTCTGGCTCTTCCTTATGAAAAATAAGTATACTTCACGTTCAAAGTAAAGTTCAAGTATATATATATATATATATATATATATATATATATATATATATATATATATTTAAGTAGATACTTTATGTAATGCACCAGAAGTATACTTGTAAGTGTACTGATTCAATACTACTTGGGACTTTGGTATTCAATACTACTTGGGACTTGGGGAAATTGGCTTACGCTTTAGTGTATAAAAGTATACTTTTAAGTATACTATAAGTGTAACAGTAGTAAACTTTGAGGACACAACTAGTTTACAACATTTTGTTTGTACTGCATCTGTACTACAAGTGAACTTTAGGTATACGGATAGTTTACTGGTCAAATAGGTAAACTTCTTGTAGTAAGTGTATACTACTAAGTAAACTACTAGTCTCAGTAAACTACTAGTTTATTAGGCTAGTTTTATACTAAAAGTATACTTGTTATATTCACTTAAAGAAAACGTACATCATACTCATAGATTCCTATTTATATATATTTTTTGCACTTTAAGTATAAGCCGTCTACTGTTTAGGCAAAACAATTCAAGTGTACTTTAACACTTTCCATTTAAAAAAAATTATATTCTAGCTTCATGCATCCTTTTTTATTAACGCTTGAATGCGGGTAAGTTTCTTTAAAAAAATAGCAACATTTTAATAAAAAAGCTGAGAAACAAATACTACGTCTGGATCGGATTCAAAACAATGATCTCAAAACAGATGGATCAGATCGAGTCCATCAACACCCCCAAAGCTTTACAGTCGTTAACCCTTTATGGGTTTGACATTTCATTCGGTAGCATTTGGCAGTTTTGATGTAGGCTATATGCTGTTTACTGCTTGATGATCGCGTTAATTTACTTTTGCGCGATCAATCTTCACTCACGTGTTTCTGCTTCTTCTTCACCTGTGTTTTGATCTGGACATTCTGTACTCTTTCAGAAGATGTCTCATAGTGTCCCATACCGAATAACACTAAAAACGTGCATAGCCGGAAAATGGCGGGGAAAGAGTAAAGTAGATTTGAAGTAAATTCCCATGTACACTACCAGTGGACTAGCCTACACAACAGTTCAGATACTCAGAATTAGTAACATATCAGTTCAGTTTTCTTTATAAATCAATATTTTCAAACAATGTAAGTTTATAAGTATTTAATAGGCTACTCAATCAAAAGACTATACACAACTACAAGCCAAGTACACATAGAATACTTAATTATACTTTTAACCCTTAAACGCATACCTCGGGTCTTTAGCGACCAGAGACATCATTCACTACCCTCATCCTCATTATTTTTTAAAGTTAGACATCAGCCCACTTAATATTCCTCAATCAATTAATTTTAAACAATATAACATGAAAAATATAATACAATTATAACTGAATGCCTGTTTTTCCACTAGTTTTGTGTCAAAATTGTATAGGGTCGCTAACGACCCGAGGTGTGTAAGTTTGTACGTATTTTTTTCCTGCACAATAATAAATTAATCTATAATGAGGAAATAACTGCAATTCGCCTTTATTCCACAAGGTGGCAATGTCTGATACACAATGGTGAAGTGACGCTTCACAAAACTTGAAATGGCTCAGAGCAAGAACTGAACACATTCAAATATTAGTCTCACTGTCACTTGATGATGGATCGGGTGAAGGAAGCTATCAGTGATCAAAATATTTATTTGCAAGACGTTGAAAATGAGTTTTGAGAATATGCGTGAGATCGTGAATATGATCCAGATGCTGAATGTACTGGGAAACGAGCTCTGACGAGGACAGTGGTGATGGGATAAAACATCTGCTCAAACCCTTCCAAGCTCCAAAAGGTAACGAAATAAGTTTCATTTTATTCTTCTGTGATTGTTGCTCTAATATCAGGAGTTTTATATATTATCGCGACAGGTATAGATCTATCCATGTTAGATTTTGATCCAGGTCGCTAAAGACCCGAATATATGTGAATGTTTGGTGAAACAGTTATGCATTTAAGGGTTAAGTATGTTTGGTGAAAAGTATAGGCCAAATATACTTATACTTTTCTGTCAATACAAGTCAAGTATACTTAAATGCAATTTTAAGTGTATTACTGAGAAGTACATAAAAAGTGGACTGAACGTATACTTTCTTATTTTTAATTTAAAAGATGATTACTAATAGCACACTTCAATAAACTTTTTCATAAGGGCAATGCAGGAGAAAACAAAATGTTTTGTTGTAGTTGAGAAAAAGCCATTAAAGTGATTGAGATCAGATGCAAATAGATAACGTAATAAAATGAACACTTAAATGTTTTGGATGTTTTCTTTCCTCTTGTCTAGTCTCAAAGCTCAAACTATCCCAAAATCTCAACATTGACTAGTGCATGAAAAAACTATGGTTTTGCCTGTGGTGTTTTTCCTTTTAAAGCTGGAACATTTTAGATAAAATAGTTTATTCAAGAGTGTGAATAAAATATCCTTCAGGAGACTTGGAATGCATGATTCATATTCTTTTGATTTTTTAAAATGCTTGACAGTATTGTAGATTCTGTCATTATTTACTCACCCTCAGGTAATTCTAGGTAGAATTTCACTTTTGGGTGAACGATCCCTTTAAGAGGAGAAGGAATTCAACCAAACGTATGGAACATTGGTTAGTGGAGTCAGTACAGAACATCCCTCCTGCTGACACACAGCACAAAACTGCTTATTACCCCCCACCTAACCAAAGTTTAATATTTGACAGTTAATCAAATATTATGATTTTTATCTACTGACGTCGCAGGAGATTATTTATTTTAGAAAGTATGAAAGAATTTGAGGTGGAGACATGTGTTTGAAAGCAGCAGTCCTCTGTCGTGTTGCCTGTATGGAAATGAGCGCTGTGTGAATCCTGCTCTGAAGTTTTCAGCCGTTTAGACTTCTGATAACAGAGCTGTGTTGGCATATATAGCGGCTTTCTAGCTGAATCGTCTTCTCAGCGGGGAAGAGAACCAATCAGCACATTTATGGAAGTGAGAAAATATCACAGGGATGCTACAAAGAACATTTATTGAAATATAATCTAAACAAAATATAACTGGCTGAATTACTCTCTGCTACTTTATGTGTAGCTAATTTATATATATATTATATATATATATATATATATATATATATATTTATATATATATATATATGTATATGTGTATATATGTGTGTGTGTGTGTGTAATATATATATATATATATATATATATATATATATATATATATATATATACTGTATATATATATATTATTGTAATTATTATTCATTTTATCAATCAACAAGCTTTTACTCACCATTTATCATTATAGTACATAGCTGGAGGTTGCCTCATCTAGAAAAAGAAAACATGAAAAATTATTATTTTTGTAATTATTAGCATTTGATAAAATAATAATAATAAAAAAATATTTAAAATAGTTACAAATTTAAAAAGTATGTTTAATTACATTGAAAGGTGCATATAGTGTGTGTCTATCTTTCCATCCATCCATCCATCCATCCATCCATCCATCCATCCATCCATCCATCCATCCATCCATCCATCCATCCATCCATCTATTTATCCGTCTATTTATCTATCCATCCTTCTATCTATCTATTTATCTATCTATCCATCCATCCATCCATTTATCTATCTATCCATCCATCCATCTATCTATCCATCCATCCATCTATCTATCTATCCATCTATTTATCCATCCATCCATCTATTTATCCATCTATCTATTTATCCATCCATCCATCTATCCATCCATCCATCCATTTATGTATCCATCCATCCATCCATCCATCTATTGATTTATCTATCCATCTATCTATTTATCATCTATCTATCCATCTATTTATCATCTATCTATCCATCTATCCATCCATCCATCTATTTATCCATCATTCATCCATCTATCCATCCATCCGTCTATTTATCCATCCATTCATCTATTTATCCATCTATCCATCTATTTATCCATCCATCCATCCATCCATCCATCCATCCATCCATCCATCCATCCATCCATCCATCTATTTATCCGTCTATTTATCTATCCATCCTTCTATCTATCTATTTATCTATCTATCCATCCATCCATCCATTTATCTATCTATCCATCCATCCATCTATCTATCCATCCATCCATCTATCTATCTATCCATCTATTTATCCATCCATCCATCTATTTATCCATCTATCTATTTATCCATCCATCCATCTATCCATCCATCCATCCATTTATGTATCCATCCATCCATCCAGAGTTTTGCCGACCGGATACGGCGAAAGTTTAATCTATCAACTAACGTTGGCTCCGCTTCACCTTCTTCTTTGCTCTGGTTGGTTGTGGCGCTCATGGCGCTATCCAATTGCGTGCAGAGGGAATTTGAAAGACAACCGTTTATCCCGCCCCTCGGATTGAGCCCTGCTAATGGTGAGTTTCCAGACCCAACAGCTTGATGTGGCTCGGTCTTGTCAGGCTACATATTATAGGCTTTTCAGCTAAATTTAAACAATAAAACAATTATAATGCACAGAACAATCAATTTAAAAAACTGAATAAAACAAAACGCGTATAAAATTCCAACATTTAAATGTAAAACTTGTCGCATATAACCAGCATAAACATATATGGGACAAGTCCTTGCAAAAACGTCCTTGTGTGACAACCAGCCCCACCCCAGCCGATTAGATCATCACTCCTGTTCCATAATCCAGTTTCTCTGATTCCATCAGTTGTGTCTGCCCTGATCTGCCTTCCCCTGTTTTGATACACTGGACACTTTTCAAACACTGTCTTTCTCAATCAGTTCAGCAAGCTTCATTTTAGTTAACATGCCTAAACTGAGCTCTGAAGCTCTATGATGAGAAAGCAGAATGACAGCTCACAAAGAGATTGAATGGAGAAGTTTCGTACGGCGGCCGCCACCGAGCCGGTCCGCTTTAAACAGAGCTGGCAGTGATGAAGCATGCGAGCCGCGACTGTACGGATGGAGCTGCCACTATTAACAGCTCCTCAAGAGGGATCTGGAAACCCAGCGGCGGATGTTTCAACATCTGATACAAAATTGAGCAAGTATTGATTTTTGGGAATACTACACGTCTGAAGGGGATATTTATATATTTGTTTTTTCAATTAGTGATTACAGATCTTTGAAAGAATTCATCAGAATTTCTCCTATAGGTTATTAGTAGTTTTTATAAGTTAGCATTACTATCATTATTACTCCGAACACAAAGTATTAAACTTTGCCGTGTAATTAACATTATCAGGAGCACCAGACATGAATGATCGCTCAAATCACTTTCTAAGCTACTGGATTTTCACCTGTCAGCCGAGAAAAAAGGTGAGAAAACCCCACACACTTACATTAGAAATGGTTCACAGACCAGAAAATGCCTTGGCAACCACATGTCAACACCCTGTTAGTGTTTTACATGTGCAAGAACCACTCGCATTTCCTTCATAACATGTAAAAAATGTCAGTAGACATTATTGCATTATATAATTCTCAACAGATCATTAGTTAAAGTACATTCAGAGAGTTGCCATGAAATTTTGATTGATATAGTTTCATGCATAATCATATTTAAATTGACTTCAGCTAATGATCTGTTAAGTATTATTATTATAATGTTTGTTTGTTAATGACTTCTTAATGAAAGGCAGATTTTTTTAAGAAGCACATTTGTTTATGCAGAGCCATTCAATGGAAAATGACAGGGAAATTATCACTTCAATCCATAAATAAAATCACAAAATGTTATTTATGAAAGAAGTCGTTTACGCTTAAAAAAAAAACTAATTTATTGCAAAAAAAAGTTTTATACTGTAATATATTTTAAAATCTCAAGGATGAATTTTCAGCATTATTACGGTCACATGATCCTTCAGAAATCATTCTAATATGCCGATTCACTGAAACATTTCTCATTATTATCAGTGTTGAAAACAGTTGTGCTGTTTTAAGGGGTCCTATTATGTCCCTTTTTACAAGATGTAAAATAAGTATATGATGTCCCCAGAGCAGTGTTGGGAGTAACGGCGTTTAAGTATAACGGCGTTACTAACGGCGTTAATTTTTCAGTAACGGAGTAATCTAATTAATTACTTTTCCCAATGTTGCAACGCCGTTAGCGTTACTGAGAAAAAAATGTGGCGTTACTATAATTGAGCTCACTGAAGCGGTTTTCATCCGAACAGCCTCTCTGTCAGTCGGACCTGCAACGTGCGTGTGTGTGTGTGTGTGTGTGTGTGTGTGTGTGTGTGTGTGTGTGTGTGTGTGCGTGCGTGCGTGCGTGCGTGCGTGCGTGCGTGCGTGCGTGCGTGCGTGCGTGCGTGCGTGCGTGCGTGCGTGCGTGCGTGCGCGCGGTACACATAACTGATGATGATTGGTGGGTGGGAGACAAGGTTGAGGTTGATAGGTTGAGTCCACACACACACACACACACACACCTATGACGCACAGTCGCACACGCATATGCACAGTCAGCGATGGCAAGTCCAACGACTTCAAAGGTAGCTTTCGCAAACTGGAAGTATAAGCGCTACTCTTCCCTCGTTGAGGTGAAAGGTAAGAATGTTTATGTGACGTGCAACTTATGCCCAGGAAGAAAGAGTCTCTCCATGTCGGTGGCCAGTAATTCTAATCTAATGAAGCCTCACATCATCACAGCCACAAAATGAGCGGCTAAAAACCCAGGTGATAACGTGAGCTCCACTACCAAAGGAGTAGTAAAGTACTGATAATATTTACACTATAGTAGGGCTACTGATAATATTTACAATATATTGAATTTGATAGGTGTCTCTCACATTGTCCCACAGCAACATTACAATAGTGTACATTAATGTACAATGTTTAGTGTCTAATTCATTCATTTAACATATTTAAATTGGGGGCATCCAAGTTATTTGACATATTTGAACTTTTGACAAAAAAAAAGTAACGCAGTAATTACTTTCCCTGGTAATTAGTTACTTTATAACTAATTACTTTTTTAAAGTAACGTGCCCAACACTGCCCCAGAGTGTGTATGTGGAGTTTTAGCTCAAAATACCCCACAGATAATTTTTTATAGCATGTTAAAATTGTCACTTTTTGAGGGAGAGCAAAAGCCGTTTTTGTCTGTGTCCCTTTAAATGCAAATGAGCTGCAGCTCCCTGCCCCGATTCAAGAAGAGGGCAGGGCTTCAAGTTTTAGCAGCTCCGATTACCTCATGCAGACACCAAGCGGCAACCTCCCGCAGTTTCTCCTGAAGCCAATACGGAAGTGACTTAAACTCAACAATTCATCGACTGGCCGCTAGAGACAGGCTCCAGAAGGGAGCAGAATCTCATTGAGCCTCATGTTAAAATGCCCAACTTTACAGCAGAAAAAAACATGTTTACAGTCTGGTACTGATTGTGGTTTTGGGCTGTACGGCTAATTTTGCCCTTCATGACAACTGTGAGGTGGGTGAATTTTTGTATAACTCATTCGTTTACATTATATAAAGCCTTAAAGTTCTGCATAATTAAGGGCGTGGCCACTTTGAGTGACAGGTGGATAGCCATTTATCTGCTGTCTGTTAGTCATCACATCACCTCAGCTCCACCCACGTCCCGACTCTTTGCCCATCGTCAGTTATCCGGGAGAAACGCACAGTGACGCGTTGCCAAGATGGCAACGGTCGACTTTCCGCTTCAGAAACTCTCTTCAGAAATCTATGGGTGACGTCATGGACACTACGTCCATATTTTTTTTACAGTCTATGGCACACATGCACTGAAAAAGGTTGGAAACTCTTCAGCCTTTTATGTTCAAACCGGAGTCGGACAAATATGGATGGATGTAGAATGAGACAGGATGACAGTTGATGAATTTATGAAGCGGATAAATTCAAGTTATTGATTAGCATATTCTGTCATGATAATCTATAAATCTCTCGTGTGGGAACTATTGTAAAATGCACAGAGCCAGAGAATATCTGCTGCATGAAGATAGAACAGTAGTTTAGTTTAATTACGGTTATTATGTTGTCATCTTGCTTTTATGACATGCTATTGCATTTGTGTTACATACTGTATTGCTATATAGGCTATGTGAACAGACGGAGGCGACAGCTTGAGCAGACTCTCAAATGTGCTATTCCTCTTCTCAACATGGCCTTTGTTGCATGTTCTCGGGGGCGGAGTTTAAGAAGCTCGCTGTAGTCGCTACCAGCGGTTTGTTGTAGGCTTTAAAAAGCGATTTCTGTAAAAGAAAATATCTCCCTTTGCTTTGAACTTTGAGCGCCATAACTTTGCAGATGTTGTTTATGCTCAAACAGCAACATTACACACTAACTAAAGTTAAAAAAGTCAAATCATAATCAACCACCCCTTTAATGTTTTGGGAAACCATGATACATTTGTACAAGATTCTTTGATGAATATTAAGTTCAAAATAACAGAAATTATTTAAAAAACAAAGCTATTAGAACATTATAAATGTCTTTATGTCACAGTCTTCCTTGCTGGTAAAATATCTTACTGACCCGAAAAAACTCACGCACACACGTTGTGTTTACATGTTTTATGGGGACATTCCATAGACAATGATCTCCTAATGCTAAACCTACCTATCACAGAAAACTTTCTGCATTTACATTGAGAAAACATTATTTAATTGGATTTATAAGAGGTTTTCCTCATGGGGACAAAGAAATGCCCCCACAAGGACAAGGATTTTGGATATTGCCATCATTGTGGAGACATTTTGACCCCAGAATGTAGGGTTTACCAGGACACACATACACAGCTGAATTGTTCACAATTATTCAGTAACATGCATTATGAAAATAAATAGGGTCAATGATAATTTAAACAACATCAATAATCTCACCCCCCAAAAAAAGCACTCTCTTTATGGCTTTTATGCTGATATGAGCGCTGCCATTATGCTCCACAGTACTTTGCCAGGATTGGTGACCATCTGCTGTACAGAAATGAAAGAAACGTTCCCACACCGCTAAACTCACATTAAGTTGAGACCAGGTGGAAGTAAATGTCAATCTATGAAATGACTTTAAAATCACTCTGAAATCTCGCTCTCCTCAAAGGTACGGCATGAAAACCATTTTACATGAAGAACAGGATGGCATTACTTTGGTGTGTATACACACACACACACACACACACACACAGTCGCACAATTTATATTGAAAGTGTAGTGATAAAACTAGTCTTATCCTGTGTTCATATCCACATTCTAGTGCAGCCAACTCCAGCATATTAACCTTAAATGAAAGTTTCGGGTTTGTCCCAAGATAACATCATTCTCCAGGCAGCCTACAAGATGAGTTGCCAGCACCAAACACACACACACACTGAACTGAATGAGATAATTTCACAATCACAGCATGTTTATCAGGAAAACAGGGAGAAAATTCAGTCTGTAAAAGCAGATAAAGACCTCAAAAGGCCAAATGCCCCTGTTAAAACAAGAAACGGCAACAGATCTCGACTCAACTCAGATAAGCTGTGTGTGGATTCAATGTATTACTTGTTTTTAGCCAGAGACACATTCAATGCTAACTCTTGGACCAAAAGCATTTTATGCTATTGATTTGCCGTGAGGGGTTTCAAAGCGCCTTTGATTGACTTAAGATATTGTGGCAGGTTTAAAATTGGTTTAAAATTGCTGTAAATAAATCCGGGATTGGATACATACATACTGTACATACACACTCCAAGATTAAAGGCCTGTTCACACCGGGACGATTTTCGCACGCGTTTATCGCCGATGTTTAACTCCTCGTGACTAAACAAAGGGCGCCAATGTGAGTGTGCACACCGACGCGAAAAACGGCAGGCGTAAAAGTGGCATTTAAAAAAAAAAACGCCTCGGGTTAGTTTTCTTATTTTGACGCGGCGCGTTAAAAACTGGCCGACCAATGTGATCAGCGTTTTGGTGGCGCAAACACAATTTGGTGGCGCTCAAGCACAAAACGGTCTTGCCGAGCACACATTGATACGACGAAGAAGTAGTAAGTAGACAGAGAAGAAAATGAGCTACTAATGCTGCTTGCCAGTTAGCAAAAAAAGTGTGTGAATGGTTTTGGCCAGCTCCAGGCACGTGAACAAAAGCGTTGACCTCATTGGTCGGCCAGTTTTTAACGCGCCGCGTCAAAATATAAAAAAACGAACCCGAGGCGTTTAAAAAAAAAATTATGCCTTTACGCCTTTGCGCATTGGTGTGCACACTCACATTGGCGCCCTTTGTTTAGTCACGAGGCGTTAAACGTAGGCGATAAACGCGCACGAACATCGTCCCGGTGTGAACAGGCCTTTAGTGTGCACAGTGACTGTCATTCTAAAGAAATGCTTGTAGCAATTTGCTCTGCACGTGCAATGACTTTCCATGGGTTGAGCGTGACCTCTGTGGATCGAGGGTTAGAGTGTGGTTGGACATTCTAGCTCCACCCATTACAACCCAACGCTCCACCCATGGCTCTGCAGTGAGCAGCCTCTCAAACAAAACACATTCAAGCTCGCTCTTGGGAAAAAAACAACAACACTTTACTTAAAGCCTTTATGAGCAATGCATTATAAAAGAATTTGAATGCATTAATTATGCCTTGTAATGTCTCTTATAATGCATTGTATGGTCACATAATAATTGTAACCACAGTTGTATTACATTATAATACACTTTTAGAAAGTATAATGCGTTCAAATGCAACAAACAACCAATTTCAGATGTAAGGAATCTGTGAATCTGTGAATATTATAATGCATTTTAACATTGGTACAATTATTTATGGAAATATATAATGCGTTATGATGTGCATTATGAATACCTTTATAATGCATTATAGATAAAAGCTTTAAGTAAAGTGTTACCAAATATGTATGCATGAATATACTAATTCATTGCACATTAACATTTTTATATTGTAATAATTTCACATTTAATTGCCAAATGAATGCAGAAACAACATAAATACGATTACTTTAAATATTTGGTCTAACAGGAAATACCCAGAAATTGAATAGTTATCAAACACTTAGTCTTGGGCTTGTCCCCTTAGTTCCAGTGAAAGGAACTCTTAATGCTTCAGCATACCAAAACATTTTGGACAATTTCATGCTCCCAACTTTGTGGGAACAGTTTGGGGATGACCCCTTCCTGTTCCAACATGACTGCACACCAGTGCACAAAGCGTCGATCCATAAAGACATGGATGAGTGAGTTTGGTGTGGAGGAACTTGACTGGCCTGCACAGAGTCCTGACCTCAACCCGAGAGAACACCTTTGGGATGAATTAGAGCGGAGACTGTGAGCCAGGCCTTCTCGTCCAACATCAGTGCCTGACCTCACAAATGCGCTTCTAGAAGAATGGTCAAAAATCCCCATAAACACACTCCTAAACCTTGTGGAAAGCCTTCCCAGAAGAGCTGAAGCTGTTAGATTTGCAAAGGGTGAGCCAACTCCATATTAAACCCTACGGATTAAGAATGGGATGTCATTAAAGTTCATGTGCATGTAAAGGTAGTCGTCCCAAAACTTTTGGCAATATAGTGTGTATAAAAGCCTTCCAAAAATTAGACTTGAACACGGAAATACTAGGAAATGGTGCATTTTTACAAATATATTCAATGATTTGTGCTGCATATAGAAAACAGTTAGCAAAAGAGATTTGAAATCCAGAGTCTGATGAGGAACAAAATCACAATCCATCTTCAGGTATTTTTTGTGACAGGTGCAGATTCACCCAGACACAGAGACTGACTCATCCCGAGTGACACCTGTGCTGTTTGCACAAATGCAGGAGAAAACCGCTATGAAATCCTAATCCTATTATGCAGTTTTATGGCTGGTGCGATATATTTATGGCCAGTCATTTTTCTCAATTCGCACCAGTGGCAGGAATAGCAGATTGCCTTCTAATCATAATAGCATTTTCAGTCTCTCTTGCATCGATTTAAGCCGTTTCATATCTTATGTGCTAACCCCTTCTCAAATATTTTTTCATCAATATTTTTACATAATTACTAGCCTACTGCAAATAAAATTCACGATATATCAAGCACCAATATGCTGTGCTCCTCTTGTAAATGAGGCTGTTATCTGCTAATTTCTTTCTTTAGAAGCTTGATAGAAACACTCATATTGGTTTTTGTTGCAACAGAATGAAACCGTGAGGTACACACGGATCGCTTTTGTTTCATAAGCTGATGAATTTGTATATTAATTGATTTATTCAGGGACCCACGTCTGAAGCTGAATCAATTGAGAAAATTAAACATGCACACTGTTCCAAAACCTAGTGAGCTGCCTTGCTGTTTACAGTCTACTTAGCAGTCTAAGCGTTATGGACACTCATAACAGGGCTGGGTATCGAGTTCGATACTTTTTAGGTACCGAACAAATTGCCTTGATACTATGGAGAATCGTAAAAGGTCTTGTCGTTCGATACCAAATTTTGATACCTAAGGGGTTAATCTTGTCAACAGCATGCAGCATGATTGGCTGTGGTGGAAAAAACATTAAAAAGACGCGGCTCGCACGTGAGGCTGTAGTGTGTAACTCCGAATGTCTGTGGTGCATTACGGCTGTGAAGCCGTGATGCGCTGCAGATGTGTGCAGTGTAAATAGAAGGTAAGTGTCTCAACCCACATAGATCTAAAAGATGTGTAAAAGAAAAAAAAATTGTGGCTACATTTCACCATGCTTGTTTGCCAACAGCACGCAATGCAATATTCACAACAAGCTAATTGCTACTAAGACCGACAACACAACAAATATGAAGCACTTGACAGTGCACGGAATAAACTAAAGAGCAGAATTCTCCTTATTCGACTGCAAAAAGAACTGCAGGGCGTCACATAAATGAACCGAAACTCAGCAAATACTTTCCTCAGACATGAGAAATCGGTAGGACTGGGCAAAAAAATAGATTTTTCGATTAATCAAAAGAGTGATCGATTCAAAATCGGTTCTCAAAGGCCGCAAATCGATTTTTTTCCCATATTTATTTCCGTAAACATTGAACATAAGATTAATGTAAATCGAATTAGTCTTCTCCACTAGATCTACACTCTACATAGATCAGTGGATGTCACCCTGACAGGCAGCAAAATCACAAGAAAAGCTTGTCGTGTACTGAAAATGGCTGAAATTCATCCAATAACCTTTTTGTTTAGGAATAAATATCCATAACTAAATTATATAAAATACTTCTCAGATAATTTTTTTTTTAATAAAGTTGCATCAAAATTGTATTGTATTTGTATTGTATTGTATTTTATCTTTTTAATTACCCACTTGTAAACGTATGTTCAGTGTTCTTTTTTATAAATATAGTCTTTGTATTAAATCAATATTAATCAAGAATCGAAATCAAAATCGAATCGATTTGAGACCATGCGAATCGAAATCGAATCGGAACATCTCAATCGATACTCAGCCCTAGAAATCGGCCTATAGAAAGCTTGAAATATCTACGTTTAAACAAACCAATTCAAATCGAAAACAAATACTTTGATTATGTAATCCAAATGAAAGGTGCATTTCCCTCAATAGGCGTGCGCGTGTTCATTACTGCATAGGTGATGAGTCAGCATCATCAACTTCATCTTTGCAGCCCAACACGGACTCAGAAAACACTAGTTTATTAATAAACAATTAAAATGAATGTCTCTTAGCTATTTTTACATTTATAAACATTATGCTACTTTTGCCAGTGCTTTGCAGCAAGCTTTATATGTGTGCTTGAGCGCGAGGCATGTATTCCGCCCCCCAGTGTCCTATATATGAGTCTTTGAGTCTGTAAAAAAAGTCAACAAACTAAAAAAATAAAACTTTTTTGAGGTAATGTAATCTTGTTAAAAGAGAATAATACATTTGGTATCGAAAAAAGTATCGTTCAGGAACCGGTATTGAAGTATCGTATCGGTATTGATATTGAACATTTTTGAACGACACCCAGTCCTACTCATAAGTGAATGATTTGGAACGCTCTACATAGATGATGTGCATCATAATTAGTGCAAAAAGTGCAAAGGAGACTCGATGCACAATTGATTACAATAGAATTTGGAGTTGGTATGTTATAAGCCAACAGTGCAATACTCTAATCAGTTATTCATTTAAACTAAGACTTTGTTGATATTTTTAATTAGATTTTATTTTTATATTGCGTTTTTGTTTTCATTTTAGTTAATGTTTTAGTCATTTTGTTGTGTATTTTTGTAACTTTTATTGTTTATTTTAAATATGTCAATATCTTTTTTTATTAAGTTTTAGTATGAAAATTAGAAATGTAGCTGAAATAAAATACCTTTAATTGTTTTCATATTTTATTCAATTTCAGTATTTATTAATTTCTTTATAAAAAAGTTTTTTATTATTGGTTTTAGTTTTAACTCTAAATAAGCATAAAAATACACTCACCGGCTTATTTATTAGTTACACTTAATAACTAGTACTGGGTTGGACCCCTTTTGCCTTCAGAACTGCCTTAACTATTTGTGGCACAGATTCAACAAGGTGCTGGAAACATTCCTTAGAGATTCTGGTCCATACAAACATGATAATATCACGCAGTTGCCACAGATTAGTCGGCTGCACATCCGTGTGCAATCTCCCGTCCCAGCACATCCCAAAGCTTCTCTATTGGACTGAGATCTGGTGACTGTGGAGGCCATTTGAGTTTAGTGAACTCACTGTCATGTTCAAGAAACAAGTTTGAAATGATTTGAGCTTTGTGACATGACGCATTATCCTGCTGGAAGTAGCCATCAGAAGATGGGTACACTGTGGTGATAAAGGGATGGACATGGTCAGCAACAATTGGTACTAAGGGGCCCAAAGTGTGCCAAGAAAATATCCCCACACCATTACACCACCATCAGCCTGAACCGCTGATACAAGACAGGACGGATGCATGCTTTCATGTTGTTTACATCAAATTCTGACCCGACCATTTGAATGTCACAGCAGAAATCCAGACTCATCAGACTAGGCAATGTCTTTTCAGTCTTCTATTGTCCGATGTTGTAGCCCGTCTGCTTCAAGGTTGGACGTGTTGTGTGTTCAGAGAAGCTCTTCTGCAGACCTCAGTTGTAACCAGTGCTTGTTTGAGTTTACCTTCTGTCATCTTGAGCCAGTCTGGTCATTCTCTTCTAACCTCTGGCATCAACAAGGCATTTTCACACACAGAACTGCCTCTCACTGGATACTGTCTCTTTTTCAGATCATTCTCTGTAAACCCTACACTCTAAAAAAAAAAAGGTTCTATATGGCACCAAAAATGGTTCTTGGCTCGTAATCATAGGGGAACCTTTTTAAGTGCTATAAAGCACCAATTTTGGTGGTTCTTCAGAGGTTCTTCACCGGTTCTTCACCAGTTCTTTGACTAAGGTGCTATATAGCACCGCTAACTAAGGTGCTATAAAGCACCGCTACCATATACAGAACATGTTAAGATATGGTGCTATATAGCACCAAAAGTGGTTCCTCTATGATTACGACGAAGAACCATTTTTGGTGCCATATGGAACCTTTTTTAGAGTGTAGCGATGGTTGTGTATGAAAATCCTAATAGATCAGTAACTTCTGTAATACTCAGAGCAGCCCGTCTGACACCTACAACCATGCCACGTTCAAAGTCACTTACATTTTTTTCACAGTCACAGATTTCTTCTCCATTCTGATGCTAAGTTTGAACTTCACCCTTGATCATGTTTACATACCTTAATGCATTGAGTTGCTGTCATGTGATTAGATATGTGCGTCAACAAGCAGTTAAACTAGCCGGTGACTGTACATACAGAGCATACTGAATGATTTATCATTTGCACAGCCTTATAGGATTGCCTTATAAAATACATTGTTTTGGATAAATTCACATGTATAAGGCAGCAAAGCTTGTGGAACACCCTTTGGCTGTGTTTGAAATCGCCCCCTATACCCTCATCCCCTATTCCCTACATTTAGGGACACTCAGTTTCAGTCAGTCAATCTCATGTCAATCTCGAGTGCCTATAGAGTAGTATTGCATCCTTCATATCTCCGAAAAGTCTTTAGTTTTATTTTATTTATAAAAGAAATATACGCTGTACCAAGTCTTTCTGAAAAAAAAAAAAACGAGCAGCTGGAGGCTTATTGTGTGGGCGGAGCTAAAGAATCACAAGTGCGCGCAGCTATTGCGTTGAGAGCGTCTGAAAGCTGTGACATCCTTAAACGTGAGGAAAAAAAACGTTATCATAGATTTAGCCATACATATATGATACAGAATCAGATCTAGAGGCTGAAATTGAACAGGAGAAGCAGCAACGACGACTACAGTAGGACGTCTCAAAGGTATGTACTGTAACTGTGACTTATATACTTGCTTAGCGGCTTGTCATGCGCGAGTTTTACAAAATGTATGTGTGTTTACTCGTGTTTTATGAGGATATAATTTGGTTTATGGACTATTATATGTGATTTAATGTTAGCAGTAGCAAGCGGAACGGTTTTGCACGTCAGACTAGCATGTGTTTACATGGAAAAACAACGGAATAGTAGCGAGTCGATAGCTAACAACACAAAGACATTTAAAGCAGTTTTACTCACCGCCTGCTTCTAAAGCACGAGTCACGACCGTGAACCTTAATCGCTGGGACCGCTCCATCTTTCAGCATTAGACGAGCTACAAATCCGGCGTCGAACTGTGCCTTGTTTATAAAATAATAGTCGCTGAAATGCACAGAACAAACAAAACACTTGCACAACTCCGTTGCTGCTCCGGAAAAACAAACTCCATCCACTGTCCCATTAACGATGGGTTCTTTGGGAAGCTGTGCAGGGTTGTCTTGCCCTGACAACTAAAAACACACTCGTTGGTGACATTGTGGATGTCGTGAAGTCCTGTGACTGTAGCGCAGCCGAGCAAAGCGTTTTGATGGGCGTACTCCTTTCGCTCTCTCGCTCTGGTCTACGGGTGCGCGCGCGTCCTTCCGGGAGAAGTGCCCTTAGGAGGACCCGTTTAAGGAAATTCCGCCCCATTCGAACATCACACAGTCAAACTGGAAGGAGTATTTTTTGGCACAGAAATACTCCATCAAGCGTCCAACTTAATTTTTGAAACTTGTTTAGCATGGGAATCCAAGTCTTTAACAGCGTGAAAAACTCCTTCCAGTTCTGATAAAAACCTTTAAATCAGATTTCTTCTCCATTCTGATGCTCAGTTTGAACTTCAGCCTTGATCATGTTTACATGCCATAAAGCACTGAGTTGCTGTCATGTGATTAGATATGTGCATTAACAAGCAGTTAAACTGGCCGGTGAGTGTACATAGTACATACCATACTGAATGATTTATAATTTATAAAATCCATTGTTTTGGATAAATTCACATGTATAAGGCAGCAAAACTTGTGGAACACCCTTTGGCTGTGTTTGAAATCACCCCCTATACCCTCATCCCCTACATTTCTCCACTAGTCCACTTGAAGGAGTGAATGAAAACGAGTGAGTGAATTCGGACACTGAGTGCGCCAGAAGGGCTGTCACGTTTGCATAGTTTGTTCTTGATGTTTAATAATCATTTGAAACGTAACAAACTGGCAGCTCCAGTAGTAATTAAAAAAGTTTATCTTGAAATCTGTCATGGAAACTAGCATGTGTAAACCTTAATTAAACAATGTAATACTCAAGTAAATAGGAACTTATACCTGTATGATATTACGCTGTAGCCACATTGGATCAGTGGTTTGGAAAATGGATGGATGGATGGATGATTCAGCTGCGAACAGCCATCTTCTGGTCAGACATGGGAATTCATTTGGCGCGCGACTCTCACAGTGCATTATGGGTATTCTCTAGCCGTTGAGCGTACATCGGTTGTACACTCGTTATTGTGGTGCATTGTGGGAATGAGTGCACTCGATAGTGTCCACTACTATAGAGGGTGATTTTGGACACGGCCTTTATGTCACCAATAAAGCCTTAAAAGGATAGTTCACCCAAAAATGAAAATTACCCCATGATTTACTCACCCTCAAGCCATCCTAGGTGTATGACATTCTTCTTTCAGACGAATACAATCTGAGTTATTTAAAAAAATGTCCTGGCTCTTCCAAGCAGCCCAAAATTTGAAGCCCAAAAAAAGTGTATACATCCATTAAAAAAGTACTCCACACGGCTCCAAGGGTTAATAAAGGCCTTCTCTGAAGTGAATCGAAGAAAAATATCCATGAATCCATCTTTAACACATTATAAAGTAAAATATCTAGCTTCCGGCAGACCACCTAGGATGCCGAGAGCTAGACAAGCTCATAAATTATGATATCATTTTCATTTTTGGGTGAACTATCCCTTTAAGAGGCTGACTGTGAATGCAGCTCATTTTTTGGAACGGAGCCATTGTTTTAAATACCTTTTTAGAGTTACTGAATCTCTCTTGAGCACAACAGCCAAATGTAACAATTATGAGCATTGATGGAAAAATAAATAAAGAAAAAAACTGCTTTATGTAATGCCAATTGATTCAACAGGTGCGCTCATTTGTGTGATTGACAGGAGATCACCATGGCAACAGAACAGTGGGATGACAGCCAGAGAGACTCACAGAATCCCACACAGTACTTAGAGCTTGTCAATCACACGCACAAGTAGGGACACATCTGCCAAACACACGGCAATCCAAATGTTCGCTAAATGATAGTAAAACGATCCTCTCAAATGACTCACTGTCTGTTTACATGCACACCAATGGTGTGTGATTATTGCCAAAAAGAGTTAGGAAATACTCAGACGAAGATGTTTAAATGCTGTGAGCAAACCTCCGTTTCTTTTTGCATGCTACTTGTTGGTAGATTTGTCATTTTGTACCCCATACCACAACACATTGAAATGCAAAAGGCCCTTTTGTTGCTGCTGTTTGTATTTCCAGCTTTGAATGCCAAATGTTTATTCTAATTCTAGTTCTATGACCTTTCTCGTTTTGCCCAAACACTCCTAAAAAATGCCACCATTGGCAAAAATATACAGCAGATCGCCTTTTAATCATAATAGCATTTCCAATCTCTCTTGCATTGATTTAAATCGGCTGGTGTAGAAACACTTTTCCCTCAGAAATTACTAGTACATTTTACAATTATTTACAAAGAAGTGTCAAGTAACACATTGAATTAAATGTGAAATTTTTAAGTAGAAAGACTGAAATAGTATTTTCTTGTAATGTGTTCACCAACATTCTTACAACTTCAAAAAAATATTTTGTATGTCTGCCACTAAAGCCTTCTCTTATATGTTTTATCAATAGTTCTGCATAACTACAAGCCTATAAGCTAATTTCCACCACATAAGAAAAAAAAAATGCTTTGGTACATCATAATATCAACATATATATTATAAAAAGAGACACAATTATGACATACTAAATTGGAATTATGAGATGAAATATCGAAATTGTGACTTAAATCGAAAATTATGCCTTGAATGAGTCAATATACTAAGATATAATTTTGACTTATGTCATAATTATGAGAAAGTTGAAATGATGACATACTAAGTTATAATTATTATATAAAAAGGCAAAATGTATGACATACTAAATCAAAATTATGAGATACAAATTGAAATTATGACTAAGTCATGAAATAAGTCATGATTTTGACTTATGTCATAATTATGACAAAGTTGAAATGATGATATAAAGTTGAAATGATGACATAATTATGAGATAAAAAGTCAAAATGGACATACCAATTCATAATTATGACACACTAAATTGAAATTACGAGATGAAAAGTTGAAATTTTTGAAATGTTAAATTACGGCAAAGTTTAAATTATTGACTTAAATAAGTCATCATACTAAGACATAATTTTTACTTTTTATATCAGTTTTGACAGAACATTGAAATTATGAGAAAGTTGAAATGATGACTCATGATTATGAGACAAAAAGTCAAAATTGACATCAATTCATAATTATGACATACTATGCTGGAATTATGAGATGAAAAGTCGAAATGATGACTTTAATAAATAAATGACAGACAGACTAAGACATAATTTTGACTCTTTATGTCATAATTATGATAGAATGTTGAAATTATGAGATGTCAGAAAACTATAATTATGAAAAAAAGTCAAAATGTACATACCAATTCATAGTTATGACATACTAAGTTATGAGCTAAAAGTCAAAATGATGTCTACTTTTTTATGTTGACTCTTTAACGGTTAGTTATGACTTTAATTCATAATTTAAATTTAGTATGTCATAATATTTCGACGTTTTACTGTCATAAATATGACTATTTCGACTAGTATGTCATAATTATGATTTACCAAAACATGATTTTCTTATGTGGCGAAATGGGCTTCCATATGTTGCAAATATAACTTATGATATATCACGCACCATGTATGCCAATACAAATGTCTCCATTTCAGTGTTTCCTACCATCAATGACATGCACTCTTCAAAAATGCAAAAACTTGTAACACTTTTATAAGTGCAGAGGCATGTGGGTGACCTCAAAGTGAACAGACTAAATTGTAGACTAAATCATTATATTTCACTACATTTAACAAATTAACATTCATATTACGGTTGACTATGGAAGAACACTTCCAGCATGCTGTAATTTCTGACATTTTCATGTCACTATTCATTTATGTGAAGACAATGCGGTGAACATTTTGTTCTGCTGATGGGTACTAATTGTTTTTATTGTTTTAACTTGGTTTAAAAAAACATGTCTAATCAGTTGAGCAAATAAAAAAAAAAAATGACATGCAATAATAGGGATCATTAGTCCAAATTAAAGATGTAAATATGTTTGACTAATAAACAATTTCAATTCTGTTCCTTTTTGTGTCATTCAATGGGATCTCTCTCCATGCTAGCAGCGAAAATACTGCAATAAGGAATTGCAAAACAGGCAGTGAGATAAAGATCTCTGTAGCATGTTAATAAAAGACCAGCTTCTCCTACCAACATCCCATATTTACACCACGTTAAAAACATTTCAGCAGAATAAACAGCCGCACGGGAACTGCCATACCTGAAATCTAATGAGCGCTAATGGAAAACAATGGAAATATTGAAAAACAACGTTTCCTCCAGTTTCTACAGGCAGGACTCAAGCTAGGCCCGAACTCATTCAAATTTGACTTGCATTGCCGAAAGCAGTCACCCCCGTCCCATTTGGCATGCATTGCAAATCATCCAGCAAAAGCCATGTATATTCATGAAAGGGAAATACAAGTCATATCTTGAACCTCAGGGAGACATTACAAACCAGTGAAATAATTACACAAAACAACCAGAAGATACAACATATATGGTGATTTATGTTTCGGCGGGGGGGCAAATCCGTAGTAGTAGACGAACAATGCGAAGACACCTATTCATCAAAGTGGTGGCATCCATTTCTTCTAGCCGCTAGGTTTAGCTTTCTGCAGTCTACTCAGTAAAGAGAGTAATTATACTGTCCTCTATACAGCAGACAGGAAAGGCTGTGATTTATAGTCCCACACTGATCTGAAATCAGGGAGCTCAAACACCTAACCAATAGAGACATTTCTACTTTAACACATGACACTTTCAATTTACAAATCTGCATTTCTATAGAAACCCTGAAAATGGCACAGTATATGACTCTCAGAAGACAGGTCATTAAATCTTTAATCTCACTAAGGTCAGATGTAAATAACGTCTTTCAGACTGTACAGTACAGCAGGACATCTTTACATTAAAAGTGAACCAAAGCGGAATAAAATAAGCCTTAAAAAAGAAAATGCTTGTGTTGTATATTTCTTTTGCACAATTACGAGAAAAAGAAAATGAAGAGCTAAAGTTAGTTATTTCTAAAGGAGAGATCGACAGTTTTGTGAGGACATCAGTGTTATTATTATTAACTAAAACTATTAAAAACCGGGTAACACTTTACAATAAGGTTTCATTAGGTAGAATGAACAATAATTCTACATCTATTAATCTAAATTAATGTTAATTTCAACATTTACTAATACATTATTCAAATCAAAAGTTGTATTTGTTATAAAATGAGCAAACAATGAATTACTATTTTTTATAACATTAACAAAGATGAATAAATACGGCGACAAATGTTTTGTTCATGTTAGTTAATACATTAAATAATGTTAACTCATTTTAAAGTGTTACCAAAAGCTGATTTCGATAATTGCAATAAAATAACACAAACATTAGATGAAAAACTAACTGAAATAAATATGTTTAAGTTGAAGTACTAAAATGACTAAAACTGAAATCAAATGGATTAAAGCTAAATAGAAAGATTAAAAAAACTAATAAAAATGACAAAAGCACATAACAAAATGACTAAACCTTAAACTAAAGTGAAAATGTAAAAAAGTAATTGAAAATATTAATAACAATTTTCAAACTGATTTGTGTAATTTGATAAAACAAGATGAATGTGACAAACAAACTAATAGCAAAAACATCACAAAAGAGTAACAGGATGGAAAGAGATATTGAAAACAGGACAAACTCTAAATGGATTGCCAATTAAAATAGTATTCCCCCCAAAACTGAAATGTTTTGACTAGATAAGTAGAAAAAAACTGGAACATTTCTTAATAAATAACCTGCTTTTCATGCTAGAAGCTGTGTTGGGGAAAGTTACTTCAAAAAGTAACTACAATATTGTGTTACTCCCTAAAAAGTAACTAATTGAGTTACTTAATTACTTTTTATGAAAAGTAATGTGTTGTTACTTTTTCTCACCTGGGCTGGGCTTGCTAGTTTGTTGTTTTTATAAAAAAAAAAAAGAACAAAAGTAAAATTTTGGCAAATGTTAAAGCCCTTTCACACAAAAGGTGAAATGAATAAGCCTCAGGCTAAAAAAAAACCTTTCAGCTGTGCTGCTGTTCTGGATTGCAGAAGAATAGGACGCAGGAGAAGAAAGTTCAGCAATAAACTCTAAAAAAAAAAAGGTTCTATATGGCACCAAAAATGGTTCTTCGTCGTAATCATAGGGGAACCATTTTTGGTGCTATATAGCACCATATCTTAGCATGTTCTGTGTATGGTAGCGGTGCTATATAGCACCTTAGTTAGCGGTGCTATATAGCACCTTAGTCAAAGAACGGTGAAGAACCGGTGAAGAACCGCTGAAGAACCACTGAAGCACCAAAATTGGTGCTATATAGCACTAAAAAAGGTTCCCTTATGATTACGAGCCAAGAACCATTTTTGGTGCCATATAGAACCTTTTTGTTTTAGAGTGTAAAACACACACACACACACAAATATAAAGATATACAAAGAAATACAAATACATGTGATGTTTATATAAAGTCATTTTTGCTTATCTGTACGGTTGAATTGGATCATCAAAAGTGGATCATCAAAGGTCAACAGCAAACACATTGGTTAATAAAGTGAGATTAAAGCTACACTGTGTGATATTTTCCCCCATCTAGAGGTGAAAAGGTATATGACCATCCAGTAAATATTAGTTTCTTTTCCTCCCAATTCCGATTTCGTTTTAACTCCTACGGTGGCCGATTTAGTCCAAGATTAACATGGCTTCCAGTTCGACCTCGTCCATTAGTGTTGATTTGCCTGTTGTGTTGCCGTCTTAATTCTCTTTTTCGCTTCCTTGGCGACTCTGTTACATATCCTGGAGAATAAGAGTGATCCTCCATCAGCAACAGACTTTCAAAAAGGCTTTCAGGTTTTCATATAGCAGTCTCAAGCAGTCCCTCTCTTCACATTCGACACGGTGCCATCGAGTGTTAAAACGCGAAAGGCGAAGCTTGAATTTACGGGTATGTCCCTCTTTGGCTAATGTACTTTCAAGATGGAGGGGCAACATGGCGACCCCCATTCGAACCCCTTACCCGTATGCATTTTCAATGGCATATTATAAACTTACGAGAATACTTTATTACTTGAAAGAAGTAAATATACATTAATGAGAACATATATTTTTGAAAGAACTAAGTGTTTTTAGCTAAGAATAAACTAAAAAAGTTACACAGTGTAGCTTTAAATACATAAAGTACATTTGTGTAATTTAACATTTAATTATTGCAGGTTTGTGTAATATTCAGAGCTCGCATCAAGCCGTTTTTATTCATTTGGAGCAAATGCATGTTCACATTTAGTCTAGAACAGGGGTGTCCAATCCTGATCCTGGAGGGCCACTGTCCTGCAAAGTTTAGCTCCAACTCCAATTAAACACACCTTAACCAGCTAATCAAGGTCTTATTAGGCATACTAGAAACTTCCAGACAGGTGTTGAAGCAAGTAAGAGCTAAACTCTGCAGGACAGTGGCCCTCCAGGACCGAGTTTGGACACCCCTGGTCTAGAACTAAAATAACTATCATGTTTACACACAAACGCCTCTGCACTTGCTCCTGATTTCTCTCAACATGGGGGCAGGAGAGCTGTCATAAATGGGGAAAAAAAGTAACTTGTATTACTCTGATATTTTGTTGTATATTTAAAAAGGGACCTTTAATTATGCCCCTTTTTACAAGATGTAATATAAATCTCAGCTGTCCCCAGAATGTGCCTGTGAAGTTTCAGCTCAAAATACCCCACAGATCATTTTTTATAGGATGTTTTAAAAAGCCCATATTTGGGTGGGAGCAAAAAAACACGCTCTTTTCGCAATGATGCAAATGAGCTGCTACTCCCCGCCCCTTCCAAAAGAGGGCCGAGCTTTTCCAGCTTGTGCATACTACGGCAACAACAGAACAGAACCTCACACAGCAAATAAATTATCAAAGATCATGACTAAACTTCATATATTTATATTTATGCATTTGGCAGATGCTTTTATCCAAAGCGACTTACAGTTCCCTTATTACAGGGACAATCCCCCTGGAGCAACATGGAGTAAAGTGCCTTGCTCAAGGACACACTGGTGGTGACCGCTGGGATCGAACCAGCAACCTTCTGCATATCAGTTCCATGGTTTAACCCACTGGACCACCATCTCGCACCATCTCATATCCAGAACATGCAAGTATCGCACTTTATATTTTGTGAATGTTCACAAATCCCCTTTCTGAATGTGCTATTGTGCTTGTTAGCACGCTGTACAGCTAATGTGGCTAAAGTTACCATTGTGCCATTATGCCATTAGTTCATGAATTTTACAGACGGTGAGTGTTTTTGGGTTAAAAATAAAACTACACACTAAAAATGCTAGGTTGAAAATGGACAATTGGGTTGTTTTAACCCAGCGGTTGGGTTAAATGTTTGCTTAAAACAACCCAATTGCTGGATTTCCCCATATTCAACCCACCTTGGGTTGTTTTTATCCCAGCATTTTTTAGAGTGTAGCTCTGGTCTCTGTGAATACAGTCAGAGACATGCTAACAAGCACATTCAGAAAGGAGAATTGCCAACGTTCACAAAACAAAGTGCAATTTTGTTCACGAACAGTTGGTACTAACCTTCTTTGGGAATTAACTTTTTTGCAAATCAAGCGTTTCACTGACCCTTGCTTGCAAAGCACTCCAGTGAGAAATGATTCACATAAACATGAATTTAGCTATTTTCTTGGACACATTCCCTTTATAAATGAAATGAATCCACTGCGTTCTCAGTGGCTCAGATGCCGGGAGTTTATGGAGACTCTTATGTTCATTATTACAGCCAACAACAGAACAGTGATAATGATAATGTTAGCTGACACATTTTATCACTAGCTGCTCTTGCCAGGATATGAACATGGCCAACAGTGCGCGGCACTCAGGGCGGGATCTATGCTAATAGGGAAGTGGGTGGGGCTTGTCCCTACTGTGACGTCACAATAGGGGGAAAACTGGAACAGTGTATTCTCAGACGCTGCTGATTTATGGGGATTGTAAAAAAAAATTTTTTAAAAAGAGTTGGTGGATTGTTACTATTATAGGGTGGTTGGTTACACAAACTCCAGACACACATTTGTGACCCTGGACCACAAAACCAGTCATAAGTCGCACGGGTATATTTGTGGCCAGGGATGTCACAAGTACCGGTACTTCTGTAGCAAGTCGGTACTGAAATTTAAAAAATGTGACGATACCAACATTTCTGTAGTACCGGTTGTACCGAGTATATTCGGTACCCACTAATATGCAGCTGCTTTCAGTAGCTTCCGTGTTTATCTAAGCGCAGGGCTCCAGACTGTAGCTGAACATACCGTATTTCCTCAAATAAAAGCTTGTAGTCAATTAAACGCCGGGCCTCTGATAGTGGCCGGGGGCGTGGCCAGCACGAACACATAAAGACCGGTCTCAAATTAAGGCCGGGGGAAAATAATTTCCTTTCATTTCATGTGCATTAAAGTTCAGCAATGTAGGCTACAGTAGGGTTATGCCGAAGGAGCGCCACCATCGTGACCATCGCCCCCCGCTGGGAGTCTTGCGAGTGCGACGGTCTCTTCTATACTTAACCTAAACACTTTGCAGGGATTGCTCTGTAAATTAAATAGAGAATATAACTGATGCATATCTGCTATTTTAAATACTGTAGTCTATGAGAGATGTGACGCGTGTTAGTCTGTGAAAGCTACACAAATGATCTGTACAATCTCTTAGCCTCTTGTCTTTTTTACACATCTTACTCTGCATTTAACTTAAACTATTTGTATTTTGTACAAGAAAACAGCATAGGCTTCAAAATAAATTATGTTATTGAAATATTGTAAACTGGTCATTTGAACTACTCGAATGAACATTTAAAAAACAATATGCAAAATCAAAATTGAATAGCTCCATAACAGATTGAGAAAAGTGCGCGCATTAGTTGGGTTAGAAAATAACTAAATTATAGTTTTTTTTAAAGTAGAAAATAATATTTATGTAAAGAGATATATATTAAAATAAAAAGTGCTTAAAGGAACACAACTCTTCTTAAGTGGAAGGAAGCTTTTTTCCCTCACGTGGAATATAGAAAGCACATAAGTTGGGTTAGTAAAATAACGAACTTATAGAGTTTATATTGAGTCTATAAAACACGAAAGAAAAACAAATATATCACAAAAGTACATTTCGTTTTGTATAAATTGTATCTTAATTTTAATCTATGTTTTATCAACCAAATTGCCCGGATTTAATAAATAACAAGCAAATAGCCTATAACAGACAATGACATGAGGTGGAGGCGCAGCGCAGCGTGAACAACGGCTTAAATGAACTAGCCTACTAGAAAAGGAAAAAAACTTTAGTCAGGGGCAGCCATTACTATTTATTTCAGATAGGCCTATATTTGATCCAGCATGTCACAAAGGGAGTTCTGGGTTGAGCGCGCGGCGCTGAGTGGAAAGAGCTTCAGAAATGAACGGATCTCCAGAAAGACGCTTGATCTCCACTGGAGGAAATATTGCCACACCGCACAGTATGACCTCATGTATGTTTTAAAACACAATTCAACTTATAAATAATACTTTTTAATGGGCCACTTAAAATGTTTATTACAAATAAATTATTAAATTCTAAAAATGAATAAAATGAACAAAAATTTGCATTGCATTTGCAATCCTTTGAAACCCCCCCACTTCCCGCGCCCCTGATGATATCTGTCCTCTGGAACGCTTTCGCTTTTCCTTTAAAACGGTTTATTTAAAACAATTATTTTTTCAAATAGATGGAATTCGAAATACAGGCCTGCCCCTAATAAAAGCCTGCTTCAAATAAAAGCCGGTGACCTTCTGCAGTTCAGGTAAATAAAGGCCCCGGCTTTTATTTGAGGTATACTAGTGTCTGTCAATATTAAACTGCAAAATACTATTTAAATATCAATCCTCCATGTTCTGCGTCTCTGTGTAAATTATGCAAGGTATCATTTGCAGCGGGCACACACAGACACACACGACACTCGATGTCTTTTTAGCCTCTGCCGTGTCACTATATGAGGACATGAACGCATAAACTTCATAAACTCCACTCTTAAGGTCACTTCATGAGCATTTACCGTTTCACTTGAGAAAAAGGTCATATCATGAACACTCTGTAAGTCAAAGGTCTTCACGGCAACCCGTCAAAATAAAAGTTTGGTTTAACTTAAAGAAATTGAAAGAAAATATTAGGCAGCTGTTGTACAGTAGATTTAGCTATGTCTCAATGTAATACGAATACTTAAAATACTACTACTACTACTAATAATAATAATTATTATTATTATGGCTGCTTATTTTTCACTTGATCTTTTTTATAAACAATGTTTACTTTAAAAACTGCATGTTGCCTTCAAATGTAGGCTATTATTTACATATGATTATCATCATAAATAATAAACTCATTGAATTCAATTTTTTATATTTTTTTGCTGTAGTACCAAAATTGGTACTGAGAACCGTACATTTTTTATAGTATTGGTACCGACTACTGGAATTTTGTTATCGTGACATCCCTATTTGTAGCAATAGCCAACAATACATTGTATGAGTCAAAATCATTGATTTTTCTTTTATGCCAAAAAATCTTTAGGATATTAAGTAAATATCATGTTCCATGAAGATATTTTGTCATTTTACTACTGTAAATATATCAAACATTTACTGATAGTAGTAATTTGCATTGCTAGGGACTTCATTTGGACTTATTTATATAAGATTTTATCAATATTAATATTTAGATTTTTTTAGACAAACCATACATAAATGGAAAGCTTATTTATTCAGCTTTCAGATGTGGTATAAATCTCAATTTCAAAAAATGTACCCTTATTGACTGGTTTTGCGGTCCATTTATGTTCAAGTTTTTTTTGTTCAAATTTTGCATAATAGGTCCCCTTTAAAAGTAATCCGTTAAACAAGTAGAAAAAGTAATTTGATTATGTAACTCACGTTGCTTCTAATCAGTGTTGGGGGTAAGGCATTAGAAATCAGCGCAGCAACCGGCGACATGACAAAAATGAACAAACTCAAACCAAAGTAGTGAAATAATTTAAAATTAAACCCTATGTTTACAGTAACTAATCCTTCAAAATTATGAGTTTATTATGCTGTATATGCTGCACTGCATAAGAGGAAGGCCTATGACGTCCATCATGTTTACACAAACCAACAATTAGCGCAGGCAGAATGCATGGATGCATCCCGCGTGAACGGCCCCTCAGGATGTTACGTTTGAAGATGCACAGAAAAACACATATTAAGAAAAACATACAGTGAGAGATTATTAAATAATGCACAAAAGCAGAACGGAGCGTCAAACACGCACACCAACACATACACGCATGCTGTGTTTTCCCATTTGGCTCGGATCATCATCTCCTTTCCATTTGAAAAGCTCAGTTTATCGTGGCTGCCATTTAATGATGCATGAAGGTCTCGGAAAAGGATGTCTTCTCCCCTCTTGAGGATGTCCGTCTCCCACCAGATTTCTAATTAAAGCTGGCCTTGATAAGACCTCTCTGCGTGACGCCAGACTTTGTGTTTTCAAACGATAACACATAATTGAATGATTACTGGTAGACATCTCAGACAAACACTTTTTTTCTGGAATCGCACAGATGCAAACCGAAGGAGATAAAGGCACAGTGTGATGCCCAGGCTTCAGGCAGTCTTAATGTACTTCTCTCCGGAAAAAAAAAATACAAGTTTAAAGCACATCAGAATGCTCAGAGCTCTTCCTACTGTCAAAACTGCAATTAAATGTGAAGAAAGAGGGAAAGAAAGGTTTTCCCAAGTCTACAATGTTAGTAGCATGTAAGTAGTTCTTAATCTCGAAGCCACGTTTCCCAAAAGCACAGCTATCTAAGAATCAGACCACTCACAAGTCCATTACGTGCAACTTTAATGCATCGTTCCACTTGCTTTCAGTTTATTAGAAGGCACTAAATAGATGATATTAATGCATTTTGATTACTATATTCGAGAATGAAAATTTTTACGTCAGAAATGAATTATTGAACCAGTATATAGTTCAAAAAACTAGTTCTAGCTGGTCACGATGGCAAGTCTACAATAATGGTTCATCATTATTGAAGGTTGTAGGTTATTATAGTTCAATTAAACTAAAAAATTAAATAAAAATTGTTGTTTGAAATAAAATAGATGTTACAAGCCAACTTCATAAATCAACCAGTCTTTCAATGAAGACGTTAATTCAGTGTTCCTCAATTTAATGGATTTAAAGTATGTATCAGTCCTTCCAGAAAAATGCGGCTTTTTTTGTGATTGTTGCGGGCAAAAATCCTTGATTATGCGGCATGTTTTCTTAAAAAGTGCGATGGAAAATGCGGGATATTTCTGCAATTTTATGCGATAAAATTGCGGGAACTTGCTAAAACTGCGGTTTGATGAGAAAGAGAAAAAAAGCACTACATCACAGAAAGTGCTGGGAATATTTAAGTTCCCATCTTGTTTTATTGAAGACCTAAATAATGGCTCAAATTTACAAAACATTGAGTCAAACAAGTTCTGTATAGCTTTACAAAAGGAATATGCTACAACTTGAAAAATGAATAAATAACTTCCTGTTTTACAGAGGTGGCTTTACAAAACAGACATTTTAGTGCTTCCAATGCACAAAGTGCAATCTCTTAAAGGGTTAGTTCATCCAAAAATTTAAATTCTGTCATTAATGACGTCCCCTCATGTCGTTGGACACCCGTAAGACCTCCGTTCGTCTCTAAATAACGACTTATATAGTGATGACCGATTTCAGAACACAGCATCATGATGCTATGAATCAGTGAGTCGATTGATGATTCGGATGGCGTGTCAAACTGCTGAAATACGTGACTTTGGCGATCCGAACCGCTGAATCGACTCATTGATTCATAACGCTTCAAAGCTTCATGATGCTGTGTTTTGAAATCGGTCAACACACCGGGAAACTGCTTTGCGCTGTCTTTTGCTGTTATTTTTGTTGGCAAATGGGAGTTTGTGCTTCATCATGGTTTCACCGATATCTATGGTTTCAACACGGGGTTTGCAGCTTTTCGATGACGTTCACCCGCGGGTAATTACGTCACTTCAAAACGTTCCCATGGCAATAGGCTGAAATGGCGGCTCTTGTGTGAAGTAAACAAACATTTTTCAACTTTCTGCTAATATATATATGACTTTTTTTGCAACGAAAATGCGGGGATTATGAAATCATGCTAGCCCCGCATATTTTGCACGCGGAAATAGGCAATTTATGCGGCGAAAGTGTGGCGTATTTTAAAAAATGCGGCCCCCGCATGAATATGCGGACTTTGGCTGATTATGCGTTAAATCACGCGATCGCATAATCGCGTTTTTCTGGAGGGACTGATGTATTACTGCTTTAACGAGTCCCGAACGTGACAAGTATGACTTCATTGGTGTTTTGTTCAACAAACTTTTGCCATTGCAATTAATTAAATCTTTTTTTTAATCTTTACAATAATACCAGCATCATGTAAAGCAATGTTTAATTATAATGGACGTATTGCACAGGCTTTCGGAAATGAGAAACTGCTTTTTAACTTACCAGAGGTCGCCACATGGCAACTTTTCGGGACTGCACCAAGCAAAAATAACTCGTAATCATTACAAAGAGTAAAGATAAAGCGTCTAACAAGGTCTACGTGCATTCATTCTAATGGCTTGTTTTCCCCCAC
Organism: Romanogobio albipinnatus; assembly: GCA_023566225.1. Lineage (NCBI taxonomy): Eukaryota > Metazoa > Chordata > Actinopteri > Cypriniformes > Gobionidae > Romanogobio > Romanogobio albipinnatus. The sequence goes on along the minus strand of CM042243.1, from coordinate 7,962,100 downwards.
GGCATATGGCGGATGAGACGTTTTGTGGGCGTTCCCAGTAATGCCAACCAAGTCTATAGACAATGTCTGCGCCAACAAATGTTCTGTAATTGGATGTAACAACGAACATAAGAGTCTCTGTTGAGCCACTGAGGGCACTGTGGTTCAATTTAATTTATGAAGGAAATGTGCCGAAGGAAGTCGTAAGTGGTATATATTTGCGCAAATTATTTTACGCCGGACTGCTTCACAAACAAGGGTCAGTTCAATGCTGGATTTGCATAAAAGTTGTTTCTGATAGATTTTTAGATTAACATGACATGCTAGTTGATGAGTTAACACAACTTAACTCTACAACAACTACATAAATGTATCCACCAACCCATTCAGAAACGTCCAGTTGCTTTCTAAAAGTTGTAACTTCTTCCCGAGTCCCTCCATCTGTGTCCGACTCCGGTTCGAACATGTACATTCGACGCAGAAGTATAAATTGGGCTTTACACCATAGCTATGTCGTTGGCTGTTTGTTGCACGCGTAGCCTACAACGTACCCTGATGTGCACCTTTCCAAAAATGTAACACGTCAATCCCACGCGGACCGCAAGCACTGTGATTGGTCTGCCAGAACCCCTCCCTCAGGGGTACACATGCTCCCTCTGTATGTGTAACTGCACGTCAACGCAGATAAGGACGCAGAAGTATAAATGAAATTTGACGCGTAGCGCACGGCGTAGAGGCTACAACGCAGAAGTATAAATCATCATTTAGGCTGAACAATTTCTGACATTTTGGCTGCGTGACATTTTACAGTTTTGTTGTTGCCCATGTATCCAAAGCATGTGTTGTAAAGGCTCCGCCCTCTTATAGAAAGGGGCAGGGATCAGCAGTTCTTTTGCATTTAAAGTGACACATTTACATTTACATTTAGTCATTTAGCAGACGCTTTTATCCAAAGCGACTTACAAATGAGAGCAGTAGAAGCAGCTAGAACAGTCAAGGGCAACAGTATGTAACAGTACGTAAGTGCTGTAACAAGTCTCAGTTAATCTAGTACAGAACACATAGGACAGAAGGTTTTTTTTTTTTTTTTTTTTTTTTTTTTAAATAGACAGACAGACAGACAGAAAATGAATAGAATGTTAAGTGCTAATCTTGATTAGTAAGGTACCGCTGGAAGAGATGTGTCTTTAGCCGTTTTTTGAAAATGGCTACAGACTCGGCTGCTCGAATTGAGATAGGCAGGTCATTCCACAGGGTGGGTGCGGTCCAGGAAAAGGTCCGTGAGAGTGATTTCATGCCTCTTTGGGATGGCACCACAAGGCGTCGTTCACTGGCAGAACGTAAGCTCCTGGAGGGTGTGTAAGTCTGAACAAGCGAGTTTAGGTATCTTGGTGCAGAGCCAGTGGTTGTTTTGAAGGCGAGCACCAGTGTCTTGAATTTAATGCGAGCTGCTATTGGGAGCCAGTGGAGACTGATGAAGAGAGGCGTGACGTGTGCTCTCTTCGGCTCGTTAAAGACCACCCTTGCCGCTGCATTCTGGATCAGTTGCAAGGGTTTGACAGTACATGCCGGAAGGCCCGCTAGAAGAGCATTACAGTAGTCCAGTCTGGAGAGAACAAGAGCTTGGACCAGGAGTTGTGTGGCATGCTCTGATAGGAAGGGTATAATCTTCCTAATGTTGTATAACGCAAATCTGCAGGACCGGGTTGTTGCAGTAATGTGGTCAGTGAATTTTAGCTGATCATCAATCACAACTCCAAGATTCCTGGCTGTCCTGGACGGAGTTATGGTTGATGATCCTAGCTGAATGGAGAGATTGTGATGAAGTGCTGGGTTGGCTGAGACCACAAGCAGTTCTGTCTTTGCAAGGTTGAGTTGCAGGTGATGTTCCTTCATCCAGGCAGAAATGTCTGTTAGGCAGGCGGCGATACGAACACCAACCGTGGGATCATCTGGTTGAAATGAGAAGTAGAGTTGAGTGTCGTCGGCATAGCAGTGATAGGAAACGCCATGTTTCTGAATGACAGATCCCAGTGATGACATGTAGATGGAGAAGAGAAGTGGTCCAAGCACTGAGCCCTGTGGAACTCCAGTGGCTAGATGATGTGACTTAGACACTTCGCCTCTCCATGACACCCTGAAGGACCTACCTGAGAGGTAAGACTTTAGCCACTGGAGAGCAGTTCCTGAGATGCCCATCTTCATGAGAGTTGACAGGAGGATCTGGTGGTTAACTGTGTCAAAAGCAGCAGACAAATCCAGTAAGATAAGTACTGTGGATTTGGATGCCGCTCTTGCCTGTCTCAGTGCCTCCGTAACCGAGAGTAGGGCAGTCTCCGTTGAGTGGCCGCTTTTGAAGCCGGATTGATTGCTGTCCAGGAGGTTGTTCTGTTCAAGAAACGTGGAGAGCTGGTTAAACACAACTCGCTCAAGTGTCTTTGCAATGAAAGGCAGAAGGGATACCGGTCTGTAGTTTTCTAAAAGTGCTGGGTTAAGAGAGGGTTTCTTAAAGGGGGGGTGAAATGCTGTTTCATGCATACTGATCTTTTTGCACTGTTAAAGACTTGGATTCCCATGCTAAACATGGACACAGTTTCAAAAGCTAAGGTGGACGTTTGATGGGAGTATTTCTTTGCCAAAATTAGTACTTCCTGTTAGTCATAAGTTTCGGAAAGTTTTTTTCGATCATGGGTCCGCTTGACGTCAACAGGGCGGAATTTCCTTGTATGGGCCGTACGGACAATTCTACCGGAAGAGCGCGCGCGCGCGAGAGAGAGAGAGAGAGAGAGAGAGCGTGAAAGCAATAGGCTACGCCCATCAAAGCGCTGGCTCGTAGCCAAATAACCCCGCGTTAAGGCAAAAGTGGATGGAATTTGCTTTTCCGGATTTTCAAATCGCCTAATACATACTGAAGGATGGAGCGGTCCCAACGATAAAGGTCTCAACGTTGGAACCGAAGGCAGTGAGTAAGACTGCTTCAAATGTCTGTTTTTGCCTATGCCCATCAAGTAACGTTAGCCCAAACATGACCACGTATTGATCAATGGAGCATGCGATGTATAGTGTGTACATTTGTTTAGCTGGCCACTGTATGTGTATGTTTGTGTATTGTAAAAGCACTCCAAACAACAATACACAAAGAATGGGGAAATATGTTGAACTAAATAAGCGTGCTTCTTCATTCAAATGCGCTACTATTCCATGTCTTTCTATGTAAACACTAGCCTGACGCGCAAAACCAGTCCGCTTACTACAAATAATGTCTACACAAACCACGCGTAAACACACACACACACACACACACACACACACACAATATAATTAAAGTATAAATGTGTAAATAACACAAGCCGCTAAGCATATTATATAGTTAGTGTAACTTATACCACATAGAGATGTCCTGCTCTAGTCGTTTTTGCTGCTGCTCCTGTTCAACTTCAGCCTCTGGGTCTGATTCCGGATCATAGATGTATGGCTGTATCTGATTAAAAGCCATTTTTTATGTTGAATAAAGATATTTCCCGCTTTTAGGGATGACGCAGCTTTCAGACGCACTCAACACACATTCTTTAGCTCCGCCCACACGATACGCCCCCAGCCGCACGGCTTTTTTCGGAAAGACTCGGAACAGCGCATCTTCCTTTTATAATTATAATAAAAATAAAGACTTTTCAGAGATATGCAGGATGCAATGCTACTCTATAGGTACTCAAGATTGACATGAGACTGACTGAAACTGAGTGTGTCCCCCCCCCTTTAAGCAGTGGGGTTACCCGAGCCTGCTTAAATGCTGTGGGGAAGGTCCCGGTGTGTTAACAATGTGAGTGAGTGCAGGAGTAACAGAAGAAGAAATGGCCTGAAGGAGGTGAGTGGGGATAGGATCAAGCGGACAGGTAGTGGAATGGTTGGAAAGGATGAGTTTGGAGACAACTCACAAAACACACAAAAACACACAAAAACTTTTGCTCACACCCAAATAGGGGCAAATTTGACAAGATAAATTATTTGTAGGGTATTTTGAGCTGAAATTTCAGACACATTCTAGGAATACCAGAGGCTTATATTACATCTTGGGGCATAATAAAATTATAATGAAAAAAGAATAAAAATTATATTAATGAAAACTCTAATAGCATCTCAATTCTACTAAAATAACGTTGTTGTAGATTTCCAGCTTTTGTCCATTGCAGCATCTAAAAATGTAATAATGTAAAATCATAGTTGCACATGGACTGATTCATGTGAAGGTGATCATCATAATTCTAAAACCATGTTTTACCGAACTTACATTTACATTTATTCATTTATGCAAACCATATTCAGTAGGAGCTAAATGTTTTAACTTTCAGCATGCAGAGAAGATTAAGTGAATTTCCCATCTGGCAGTTCTTGTTGGAGAGAAACTATTGAAGATATTGGCAAATGTCTTTGGCCTTTTTTGGGCCTGACAGCTCCCACAATGCTGCACTTCAGCTCTACTTAACAGGCGATCCACGTGCTGCTTTGGGAAACAAGTGCTGGCTGCATCACAAAATAATGCTACTTGATCTTAAGATCTTGAGAGCGTGTTTGTAATGTTATCTGGAAACCTGGCCATAGACAAAAAAAAAAAGAAAAGAAAAAAAGAAAGAAAGAACTGCGTAGGAGTGAAGCCTGTCACCAGTCCTTCCCATGGTAGTCATTATTGGTAATGGGTGGCATTATTTCTCAGGCAGAACCCGACCTGTCTGAACCAGGAGCAGAACGCACTTCATCTCAAAGTCATAAAAGTCACCGTCTCTATGTGCTGTAAAATTTCTGATGACACGAGGCCTTTTCCTCTTGAAGTGCAGGATCTGTCATGCGTAACAGAGAAATCAGGCATTTAAAATTGTCAGGTCAATAAATGAGTTAGAGAACCAACAACTGAAATCAAAATGGGCCATATTCATTTTCTTAATACAATACCGTTCAAAAGCTTGTGGTCAGTGAGATGTTTTAATGTTTTTGAAAGTCTCTTATGGTCACCAAAGCTGCATTTATTGTATCTATGTAGTAAAAACTGAAATATTGTGAAATATATAAAAAATATATAGTATATTAAAATGTAATTTATTCCTGTGATCAAAGCTGAATTTTCAGCATCATTACTGCAGTCTTCAGTGTCACATGATCCTTCAGAAATCATTCTAATATGATGGTTTGATGCTCAAGAAACATTTATGATTATTATCAATGTTGAAAACAGTTGTGCTGCTTCATATGTTTTTCTTTACTGTCACTTGAGCAAATTAATGTATTATTTTATGTATCCATGGCTTTGTAAAATACACTTTTAATTCATTTTTAGTGAAAAAACAAAACAAAAAACCCTTAAAAAATTACCTGTTGGATTGGCATTTATTTTGGTATCAAACAATCAAGTATAGTATAGGTTTATATTAAAATTAACCCAAAGGTTGGGTTTGTCCATATTTGACCCAAATTTGGGTTAAAACAACCCAGCATTTTTTAGAGATGAATATCATTTACTTGATTGATCCCAAAATAAATGCCTAAAAATCCTAGCCTGGTCCCACCAGACTCTCGTATATTTCATTTGTACAGAGAGTCTGGTCACTCTCCATTGACAAGCGTTTACTTCCTTTAAGGCGGGTATTCTGTTGAAGTTTAAAACTATTAGATCTGCCCAGAGTCACTCTGGATCTGCCATTACCAATCGCTAACGTTTGGTCATGACGTATGAGGGGAGACGACAACAACTATCGACTTAGCATTGCTAGCGTTCGCCTTAGCCAACTCCTTCACCACTAACAGAGCGAGCTGGAAAATCTAACTTTTCCCGAACCCCATGGGGACGAGGGCCACAACATCATGGCCACCAACAAAACTCAAAGATTGTTCTTGCTCCGGCTTTAACTTCTGGATATTTGGCAGCGTTGCCACATCGAACTGAATGGCTTAGCTCGCATTTTTCTCCGCCGCCATTACTGAACTACAACTCAAACTAGCGCACAACATCAACGTCATCGTTCTCAGCCACTCCCTCTGTTCGCTGATTGGACGGTTAAAATTTGGCCGGAGAAAACCAGCGAATATACCACAAACCCAGACAATGTACTGAAGGAAAATTAAAATTGAGTGGAAGTACGTAGGAGGGCAGAGCCAGGCTATAAAAATCCAACAGTTAATTTATGTTTTTTTTCACTAAAAGAAATTTGACTAACAAATTTGTTTTTTTTAAATTGTTCTTAATTTTTACTTTTTACTTTAATTTAACTTTATTTACTCAATTTAGAAGGTATATGTAATTGAGTTCACAGCTATAAAATTTACTCAATATTTTAAGTGTAAAAATCATACATTTGAATCAATAAAATTGAATTCAATTGAGTTCCTGTTTCACTCTAAAATGTGACATCACATTACAGAATCAAAATGTTTTAAATATTAGCATAACCTGTTGCTCAGATTTAATTGCAAGTAATTATTATGATGTTTCAAGCGATCAAACAGAATTAGCTGCATGTTTGTGTAAACCAGAGATCCTGTCCGTGCGGCTCAAACGGTTATCTTTATTTCAGAAAGTTATCCAAGCAGATCAGCAAATGTGTTCCTAACTGCAATAATCTTCTCCTGTGCCTTCACTTCTCTCAGCTTCTGAGCATGAATCATTTTGGATTGTATTTTTATTAAAACTCGAGAACGGAGATCACAACCTTGATTTGACTTCCTCTTCCTATCTCTATGTAAAACACATCATGCCTCATCGGAACCAAAACAGCTATTTTTCTAAAGCACGTCGAGAGCGGTAAACACGGGGTGTAGCCTTGAGCACTGGCTCACAGTCATATCTTATTATATTCAAATCTGCCATCCAAAATATTTCCTGCTCAAATACACCTGTTCAGCACAAACTCCCCTGTTATTGATGAACAAACAGAAGACCAAATCATGAATTAAAAAAATGAAATTCCTCATTCTTTCCCCACTTTTTGACTAATTAACTTCCATTACATTTTCACAAATGCATTCATTCTTGTCATTACTGGATAAGGATTTTAAATGGAGTTAATCTTTCCAATCACAATGTTAGAGCAGGCTGCTTATCTCACTCCTGTGCCATTTGTTCCTCCTCCATGACATCTTTAACTTGTCCATGTCCATTTCTTCACAAAATGTTGCTACTTTTTTTGTCTATTTTTGCGTGCACTTCGCTGAATTAATTAGCTGTTATTCGAGAATGATTTGACTAATGTCCTACCAGACTCTTGCACATTTCATTTGTACAGAGAGTCTGGCCACTCTCCATTGACAAGCGTTACCTTCCTTTAAGGCGGGTACTCTTGAAGTTTAAAACTATTGGATCTGCCATTAACCAATCACTAACGTTTGGTCGTGACCAGGGTTCTAAATTAACACCCGCCAACCTGCCAAATGCGGGTTAAATTTCATTTTGGCGGGTGTTAATAAAAACTTACTAGCCAGTTTGGCCGTTGATGCATGAGGCATTATGCATGATACAACATAAGGCTCTGTTCTCGGTCATTTATCCCCCTGGCAGCACTTCGTTTCCCATGCAGCTACACTGTGCCGTAATGCTAAACTCAAATTTCAACCCATTTGTGACAACCCACAACCCATTGCGCTGCTGATCGCGGGAAGTTGAATCAAGCATCACTGGTAGAAAGGGAGGAGACTCAGCTGGTAAATAATTAACGCAGCATTAGTTTTTTCTGTCATCCTCTGGCTAGCGTTACATTATATAAATCACGCTTTTATTCATGCAAATGTTTTTAAACCATTGAAGATCTGCCTGTGACACACACACAACGCACAGAAAGTTTGCGCCAGATTCGAGTTCTCTTTCGCGCTCGAACAAACAATAACACACACAATTATGCCAAAATGCCAGTTTTGTTGAGTATCCTCATAAGAGCACCCTTAAAAGAGTTAAATAACGTCTTAAAATAACTTAAAGAGGTGTGAGAAAATGAGACACGTGAGAGACCCGCTTCATGTGCGACAGCGAAAGATCTTAAAGTGACAGTAACCACTTATAATGACAATGTAAAGAACCAAAGCAATTACTCAGTAAATACGCACTGCTCTTGACTAAATAACTTGTATAGCTTTAACACGGATTACTATATATCATTTATAATTTATGCAGTGGAAACTAACTTTTCAATTTCTGTAGGCCCTAGGTTGGAAGGGCACAGGTAGCCTTCATATGAAATGTATAATGGGTTTATGTGAGGATTGTTGTTAAAATCACTTGAAATTAAAAGTTGTTGTATTTTTTTAAGCTTAATACATTTTAGTGTTATTTCATAGAGACATCAGTGATACTGGCCTTCATAAATTCATAAAAGAAGCCATTCAACAAAAATTGTATGCATTTTACTTTATATGTGTTTTCATGCCAACAATGTTAATAAAATGATCAAATCCATTCAGTGGCACTCATAATTTCTCTTATTTTCACCGGAAAAAATGGCTAGTGGAAATTCTGATTGGCTGGTAACTTTAGAAAGTTAACAGCCACAATGGCTGGTGATCAAAAAAGTTAATTTAGAACCCTGGTCGTGACGTATGAGGGGAGATGACAACAACTATCGGCTTAGCATCGCTAGCATTCGCCTTAGCCAACTCCTTCACCACTAACAGTGCGAGCTGGAAAATCAAACTTTTCCCAAACCCCGTGGGGACGAGGGCCACAACATCATGGCCACCAACAAAACTCAGCAAAGATTGTTCTTGCTCCGGCTTTACATTCTCCGGCGCTGCCGGAGAAAGTCGTCCTGTTCAAGGTTACAACTAGTTCAAAATGCTGTGGCCAGACTTTTGAAAAATACTGAGAAGAGAGACCATTTAACTCCAATTTTGGCCTCTCTCCACCTGCTACTAACAACGAACTGAGTTTCAAATTCTGTTATTTGCTTTTAAAGCCATCCTCCAAGGTCGAACTTGAATAGTGCTTAACATTCCAATTACACTTCTTAAGTGTCCTAGACTATGGAATAACCTTCCTTTTTTTGCGTTCTTCAACTTCTGTACAGATGTTCAAATCACAACCTATTTCTGCTAACAGGCATTTCATGAGTAGCTTTATATTTACTTATTTTTAATCTTTGTGTATGAAATGTTTTTCTTCTTGTACAGCACTTTGACATGCTTTTATAGTTTTTAAAGTGCTTTATAAATAAATGATTGTTTGATTGTTATGGAAAGGCTGAAGCTGATGATTTGGTTCTTGTCACATGACCTGCGGTGTGCTTGCCGTATTCTACAAAGTTGAGATTCTCATCTCGCTGCGGTGTAGACGCCCCAGGAAAAATAAGCGATTCGCGACGCCGTCATTCTCCGTTTGAGTGTGCTTGTTGTGCATCTACATTTAAAATACAGATCTTCGTCGGCACCAATAGCCTCGTGGGCAGTGCCACTGACATATAGCGCTGTTACGCTTCGGGCGACCCGAGTTCGAGTCCCGGTTCGTGGTCCTTTCCCGATCCCGTCCCTCTCTCTCTCTCCCACTTCGCTTCCTGTCTACCTACTGTCCTATCATAATAAAAAAAAAAAAAAAAAAAATACAGATCTTGAGCACGCCCAAGACGTGACATGTGAACGGCCCCTAATGGATCCAAAAGGTGCCTACACACATTCTGTGCTTGGCTCCTAATAATTAGTCACAAAATTTAAAACATGATTACTATGAGGGTTACCAGTGGGCCGAAACAACATATTTGAACTCGTGACAAACTGACAGAGTTTGCAATAGATATAAAATTCACTCTGGGTCCTATTTTAACGATCTGAGCACATGGTCTGAAGTGCGCAGATGCACTTAGGGTGTGTCTGAATCCACTTTTGCTAGTTTGATGATGGGAAAAACAGTCGGAGCGCCAGGCACATGGTCCAATACACTAAAAAAATCCAACTCACAAAAATTTAGACTAATGATTTTTTTGGTTAACTGGACAATTAAATGCAAAGAGCTTAGAGTACAATCTGTTTTAAATCTTATCCAGCTTTTCTGATTAAACCCGTGCTGGCTCTTTTCTGGAATCACAATTAAACAAAGTTAATAGTATATTGCTCGTATTAAAATCAGTGAATTAAGCCACTACACAATGATTATATTCTTATCATTGAGCAGCCGAAAGCATCTGATTGTGTTTTCTCTCGCTTTTCTTGCCATAGCAAACTCATTTACATCAGCCAGAGAAACACTAACATTAAAAAGTCACCAAACTGACCAACTAAAGAAAATCACTGATCACCATGATGGTGACATTGAAAAAAGAAAAGAAAAACTATTTTCAACACAAAATCAAAAAACTATAAAAACTCAATCAACAAAAGATCTTAAATTGGACGACATGTGACCTTACTCAGTTAATTGAGTTAAGTGAACTACTTTGTTCAAAAAAGCTGTACAGCAAGTTCAACTTTTCTTTTTTTACAGTGTAGTCTCTTAATGAATCATGGGTGGGTTTTGGGCGTAACATGCAATAAACCAATCAAAGTCTCATCACCCATTCCCTTTAAAAGCCAGTTGCGCTCGCACCATGGCGGATTCGCTATTTACATGGCAGAATTTGCGAGCGGAAAGACTGAACGCTTCTCCAGAGAGGAATACTTTTATTTTTCTTATTTAAAAATGTTTGTGTGCTGCTGCACGTCCCTGTGTGTGTAATAAGCAGAGTGTACGCGTGTTGTGCACCCTTCAATAGGCACATAATGCTAACACACCCTTTAAATAACACACAATATACTGCGCTACTGACTTTAGACCAGTTTGTCAGACCAGTACGCCGATGGGCGCGAGTGTGTTTGCTATTTAAACAACGTGGCGCTGGACATGAAAATGATAACTGCGTCAGGCTGAAACTAGCAAAAAACACTTGCGCAGTGCCTGGCGGCGCATTGCGCCGTGTGTATGATAGGGCCTTCAGTGTTCACCCACCATCGGATTAGAATGAATTTCTTTCCGTCCCGTTCGATCCCGCTAAATCCCACTAATCTCACATTTAAATTTTCCCTAAAGAGAGAGTGATTGGCTATACAAGAATTGTATTTGTTATTTTTGTCTTATGATACTGTCAACACAGTAAAGGGCAATCGTTCGGTAGGCTAAATTTAACACGACGTGTCACGCAAAAGACTAAAATATGAATAAACAAAAACTGTTGGCTTACTAGCTATACATCTAAATTAAATCTTTTTTTAAACATCCATGCAAGAACAGAATGTCACTGACTGACAACGGTTTCAGTAGCCTACATTTCTCCTCCAAAATTTCTTTGTGAAGGTGCACTCATGGACAGGATGCAAAAAAACATAGCTTGCCAGGTTGCTCAGGGCAGGGAACTGGGAACTGTGTGGACGCGTCGCCACCACTGCAGAAAGTTCAAGCGCGGATGCGCTGTTGTAAAAGATGTCAGCAGCAGCCGGGGCTTTGTCAGACCGCCTGCTCCCATCCAAAGTACACAAAAGGGTACCAACCACTACCTTCTTTCATTGGGAAATGTAATCCTGCGCCGCAAATATCGGATTAGGTCCTGCGGTTCCTACGGCAGGGCCGCGGGAATGCAGACCTCTAAACTCTAATTTTAATTGCTAGCAGGCAAATGTGAGAAATGTTAAAACAACATTACTGGTGTGCATCTTGAGACAAAAACAATGTCATTGACATATTTTAAGATCATGTAAATGCAAGTTGCTTTCAGTTAAGACAGCTCAAACATGCATTTTAGTCTTGGACTAGTTTAAGCCTTGTCTGTGATACCCGTTTCTCTCTCTCAAAAAAAATAAATAAATCACATGAAATAGCAAAGAAATGAATTTAAGTGGCATAAAAAAGGACATATGAAATGCTACTACCAACAGATCGATACAGCAGTGCCCTTGTGTGCCATCATCTTTCAACATTTGAGTGTAATACATAGTTTTCCATTCATTCCTGTTGCCTGGAGGAGCATCTCAGAGCCCCGGTGCCCTTCAGAATGCTAACGAGCCCAGCAATGTGCCCAGATAAAATAAAACGGCATCAGCTATCTTACCTAAAACAAAGGCCAACAACTTGTGCTTTATGTGCAACAGTCTGATTGACACGGTAACATTAGCACACGCTCATAATTTACATATTCCAGCTTCAGGGATTGAACTAAATTGGGCTTTGTGAGCACCAGGCAAGAAAAAAAAAAAAAAAAAAATCAATCAGACGATTAAATGAGTGCAGCTACATTAAGCTGAATGAAAAGTTTTGATAGATTGCAGCAAAGCGGGGAAGCCAAATAAGCTCATAAAATGTGCATTAATGTTACATTATACCATACACTGGGGCTTTGTTATGGAGGCTGTGTTCATTTTATGAGCTTCCTAATTAACATGAACATACTTTTAACACATGCCTTTTAGATTATTTCATGAAATATTATTTTTAAAGCACTATGATTTTATATACAATAACATTTGTATTATTGTTAAAATACAGTATATGCAGTATTAATCAGTATAACCAGAAAAGCAAAATCACATAAGATATTAAGAGAGAATATATATTAATACGAATAAAATTAAGTTCTTACCCCATTGGGAAATACACTGCCTGGCCAAATGTTCGGATTTAAATAGGCAAATGCTTAAAAGTTTATGATTGGATCATTATTGCAGTGATTATTATGTCTCTAGCATGTTATCTGTTTGCCTAACCCTTCTAATTGATGGAGTGTGTAGCTCCATGTGTATTACAACATTTATTTCCATCAAGAGGTGCATACATTTTTGATCCACATCTTGTATTGGCAATGCAAGAGTCCATCACTCTGTAAAGTCTCCTCCAGCACATCCCAAAGTCTTTCAATGAATTTAAGGTCTGGACTCAATTCATGTGTGAGAATGATTCTTCATGTTCCCTCCTAGGGCTGCACGATTAATCGAAAGGAAACCGAAATCGTGATTTGGTTTTGTACGATTAGGGAATCACAAAGGTTTTAACCCCCCAAATATATGCACTGCGTGTCAGTGAAGCATGGCTCTGTGATCAGTAAACGCTACTTCGTCTGAAAGCATTGTGAATTTGAGTCGCTTATAACGTGCGTTTGAAAAAGCAACACACGTCAAACATCTTCACAAACTTGTAATGCGAAGCGTTCATAAACCTGTTGTCCAACAAAAGACGTTTAATAACGTCACTTCATATCGTCAGTCAAGTGTTTGAAATTTCCTTTTGTGAGCTTATCACAGAATGAGTCAGGCAATATTTTATAATTTTATAGTATTCTATAGAGTGATAAAGGCTATGTCAATTAGCATTGCATTATAAATATACTTTATTATTATGAAAATAGGCTTGAAGAACTCAAATACACCAAATATTGTCGCAGTCGTGTGTTTATATTCTTCATGTTTAATCAGTCAAAGCGTTTCTCTCTTCTTTTTATTCAGCTACAGTGCTAGCTTCACATTAGGGATTTCCTAGTCTTGCATTGCCAGACTTTCAGACTGACGGCAGAAGGTCTGGACTCTATTGCAGCTTTCATTGGTGAAGGACTGCAAAGAAGACGTTTGACTGACATGTAACTGCAATACCAGACCGGCGTGCATCTATAAACGATTAATTCAAGAACGTTGTTCGAGTTTACTGCAACAATGGAGCCACAAACTTCACATACTTTTGAAAATCCAGAGTTTAGTTGATCCTGGTAAGCGCTCATTGTCACAGTTGTAAACACGACGGCGTTCTTCTTCCACGAGGGAGTTTGGCGTCACGGTATTTGTTTCCAGGCGGACGGTTAAAAAACACAACACACACATCTCCCGGACATCCTGTAGATCAGGTGACGACTTTGAAACTCCTGAAGTGATTCCAGATAAGTGTGCCATATGCATCAGACATTCAGCTAACGATTTCCTGGAAATGTCATTATATTACTTCTCTGACGCACACGTGGAGTTTTTGCTTAAAGGCGCCCTCTGGCTTCCAGTATGAATGAAACAGAAGTTTGTTTAGCGCTCAGAAATGCTTCCAATTTTGTTTGTTTTTTCTTTTTCCCCATAGTAGACGCATAAGAGGCTCATATTTCATTTTAAAGACATGGACTTGTTTTTGATTTTGCATACCTCCTGGCAAAAACTAAGAAATTATTGTTGCAGAATTTTATAATAATAATAATATAAAACCTTAGACCTTTCTAACAATTTATAGTCATAGGCTGCCTGCATGTTAACAGGTAACCCTTCAGTTTTTCGTAAAATAAGTTTTCTGTAAAATATAATTATTATTTTATTATTATAATATTGTTATATTTATTATATTTTCAATAATGAAAATGGTATTGCAATTGTAATATTTCTTATTTTGTTAAATATTTTTATTTAGCAATAATAATAATCATATATCAATATGACTATGATAATAATTACTGTATAAGCACAAAATGTTGGGCCAAATTGTGCAGCCCTACAAACCAGGTGTTTTATATATTATATAGAATAAAAAAAATAAAATAATAAATAAACACTTTAAAAATCACAAATCGCAATTAGACCCCCGTGCAGCCCTACTCCCTTCCCAACCATCCTGTCACAATTTGAGTGTGATGAATCTTGGTTCATCCTGGAATATGGCCATAATGTGTCTTCCTACATGGTTGTTTAAAAAATGAAAAGCTACAAACTCCATCAATTAGGTTTAGAAATATATAACATTCTAGAAACAATCATCATCACTGCAATAATGATCCAATCATTGACTCTTAAGTATTTGCCTATTGAAATCCAAACAGCTACATTTTTTCTTTGGCGGGCCGTGTACCTTTTTTTAAGCATAATGTAACAATATGTATTATTGAGATCTAGGTGGAGCGCATTGCCTATACTAAAGATTTCTTGCAAAGACGAAATCCAACCAATTGCTGAAGATTAAATTAGTCAGGTACGCAGGAGTATCCAAACACAAATAGGACCATATGTTTACCTAAGGGTTCTGTCACACAGCAGCACCAATTACTTTTGAGCACCTGGCAACCCACATCATTCCTGAGCAGGTCGTATGAGGGTGAGCTGTATCATCGGAGCCTCTTCACAGCAGAGTCACTATATGGAACGAAACATAAACTGAGGCAAAGCCACTGATGCTTGCTGCTGCTGCTGTTGTTTATTGCTGGGCGATTTTATTGAGTTTGTTTCCACTGGATGCCGCAAATACTTAATTTGTACATACACACAAAACCAATGTTTTTTAATAAGAAATCAATCAATGGAAAAGAATAAAAACAATATGTCGCAATAGGAATACTGTATATCATAAATGTTGTATACCCATCTTAACAAAGACATCAAGATTCACTGTCACAGCCACAATGGCACACAGCTGTCTGACTATTACTACAGCTTTAAGAATAAAGTCCAAATCACAGCACAACACATCAGGACTTCTGAGATCAGCCCCAAAATCACACGCAGGGCTCTGTGTAGGTGTACATATTGGATTTTACATGAAGAGAACTGACAATTGTGAAGCAGAATGGATCAGCATGATGCAAAACTGTGCCTAAAGCATGCCAGCAAAGCAGCAATAACTCTATTGTTATTGCAAACAGCGGAATGGCCTCATCTTTTTCTGAACACACAAAGGGGTGAATTCTAATGAAGCTCATTTCCGCCACCAAATAAAAAATAAAAAAAGTTCATTAATTGTGTGATATAAAAGTCACAATTGCAAGTTATAAAGTCAGAATTGTGATATATAAATCGCAATTAATAAGTCAGAACTGCGAGATATAATCTTGCAAATCTTTTTTTCTCAAAACTGTGATATTAGGGCTGGACGATTAATCGAAAAGTAATCGAAACCGAAATTGAGAACCTCTAACCAACGTAATTTTCCCATGTCGGTTATTTCGGTTTTAGTCACGTGACTCCACCCCGTCAGTCACATCAAGTGCAGTTTGCAGGCACACGGAAAGATTCAGGAGCAGTTATCTTTGTTTATACAATCTGGATGCTCAGAATTACTAGGGTAATTGCATGTTTTACACAGTTTATACAGGTAAGTTAATCGGCGTTCTTATATGCGCTGCCACACACACACACACGATCACTTTCACTTGCATCCTCATGAAGTTTGTCAATTAAATGCGTTTAAAGGCTTGCCAGTTCGAACATTCAAGCAATTTTACACCATTCAAGAACAACAATATGGCAAACATATCCGTTCAGTGCTCATGAGCTTTTTTCTTCTCGCCCTGAAGGCAGATCACTTTCACTTGTGTCATCACAAAAATGTGTCATATGTATGTGTTTTAAGGCCTGCCCGTTTGAACACTGAAGCGGTTTTAGACCATCGGATGTGTATTATGTTGAACTAATGCCTGATATATTGTGACACACGAACACTCAGTATATACAGACAGTAGCTCCACATCACGTGAAGATCGCGCGCAGAGAGGAGCGCAGAAACTCATTGTCAACGTGGTCCTGTGATTTATCAAAGTAGCTTAGAAACTCAACCGTTATAGCATAGATTTGTCTTAAAGTAACTACAAACCACAGCTTCATAATTAATAGAGACATAATTCACACACACAATCATCTCAATGCATTCAAATAAATATGTACTGTGCAAATTAATCTGTATCTGATGTACAACAAACCGAAATACTTAAGAAATGTTATGACCCATAGACAATAACTGCTGAAAGTGAGCGGTTTCCTTCAAGTAGCCTATTTTATAAACACAAAGAAATGCACTTTCATTAGAAATAAATATCCCACCTTTAATAGTTGAACATATTTACAGTACAAACCTCATCAGTGAACAATGAGGGCAAAAAAAGGAAAGCAAAAAAAAAAAAAAAAATTGTTCATTAATCGTAATCGAGGTAAAATGTTCAATTAATCGAAATTTTGATTTCAGGTCAAATAGTTCCAGCACCATGTGAGATATAAACTTGCACTTGCGATTTATAAAGTCCCATTCCAGGTTAAAAAAAGAAAAAAAAGGGTATTTCTCACAATTTTGACTTCATAACTCGCATTTATAGATACAAACTCGCAACTTATTTTTAAAAAAATCGGTTCTTTTTACTGAATCAAAACCATGTAGTCCGATTCCCAAACAAATTACTCAGTTGATTCAGTTAATTTCGTTATTTTAGTTGATTCACTGAAAGGCTAATTCTTTTAGTGAATTAAAAACACAATTTTCAACTAAATGTGAAACTTCAGTGTAGTTACTAATAGTTCATATGATATTTGTCAATGGTATTTTATAAAACATGATTATGTTTATTAGTTGATGTTTAAGGTCAAAGGTCTTTGAAAACACTTTTAGCAAGAGTTGTTTTACATTTATTTTATATTAATATCTCCTCTGGCCCCCCAATATACCCCCCCCCCCCCCCACCCAATATGTCAATAATGTATTTTCACATAAAACTGCAATACAGCTCAAATATTAACATCTGGCTTTCTTTTTCTTCATTATCGTTGCTTGCAAACTCTTGTTTAAGTATGATTCACAAAGTTTTCATATAGAAAAAAAAAATCAATCATGTTTTCCAATGTAGAATGTTGCACCAGAACCCGTGGAAATGATCAATTCCTTAAAAGTTCAAAAAGAATCAGATCCGAAATCAATAAATTCCTTTTTCCATCCCCACTGTCTTATTCACAAAACAAACACATGGACGCAGTAATTCTTCTCATGATGATCACATGGTGCAGAGATAAAACACACCCTGATCTGGGTGCTAAAACAACACAGACAGATCTGAATTCATTCGGATAACTCCCTTTTCATTACATTTCCCCATTCACCTCATCACAAACCCTCTCATGTTCAGCTAGGCAAACGCTTGCAGTCACCCCAGCCTGTCTCCCGCGCCGTGGGACTAATACACAACAGACAACGAATACATTAAATTCAAACAGGAGCTTCCGTCCATTCGGTTGAACTGCACTGAAGGTAAATGTGCCTGAAGCCTCAGCTATGCACAGAGCTTTCCAGGACATATTGCTGCTGCGCGCTGTGTGTGAGAGCTGCGTGCACAGCTCAAGCAGTGAATAAATCATTAAACACGTCTAAAACAATGACAGTCATCTTCTAGGAAAGGCAGAGCGAGGAAACGCAGCAGTAGGTACAGTATGGCATAGTATGCATGTCGTGTGCGCGTAACATCAGTGAGTTCCAGCCACTTTAGGCCTATGGTGAGGGCCGCTCCAGTACCATTAAAGTGCTGTGGACAAAGAGCACCTGAAAGCCTCTGAAATTGTGCAAGCTGAGCTCCAGACAATAGATCAGTGTTTCCTTCAGTGCTGTTTACAGCTGTTGGATCCACAGGCAAAATAAATGACAATTTTACCCAAGTGAGTTCGTAGTGTGTTTATGAAATGTTATGAGACATGTATTTCTACAAATACACCACAAAAGATGCCAGTCAGGATGCTTAAACAAAAATGTTTTGATAGACTTTAAAGAGGACGAGTTCCCACATAAGGCTATTCCAGTTATTGGTGGACAGATTTTTAACGGCCGATTCTTACATTAAATATAAATACACTCACCTAAAGGAATATTAGGAACACCATACTAATACTGTGTTTGACCCCCTTTCGCCTTCAGAACTGCCTTAATTCTACGTGGCATTGATTCGACAAGGTGCTGAAAGCAATCTTTAGAAATGTCGGCCCATATTGATAGGATAGCATCTTGCAGTTGATGGAGATTTGCAGTGTTGGGCACGTTATTTTAAAAAAGTAATGTTATAGTTACTAGTTACTTTTTACAAATAGTAACTGAGTTACATCATTGTTAAAGTAATTAATTACCAGGGAAAGTAACTACTGTGTTACTTTTTTTTTTTTTTTCAAATGTTCAAATATGTCAAATAACTTGGATGCCCCCAATATTAGATATGTTAAATGAATGAATTGGACACTAAATAGAATAAATAATTATTATAAAACATTGTACATTAATGTACACTATTGTAATGTTGCTGTGGGACAATGTGAGAGACACCTATCAAATTCAATACATTATTGTAAATATTATCAGTAGGCCTGCTATAGTGTAAATATTGTGTAAATATTATCAGTACTATACTACTCCTCTGGTAGTGGAGCTCACGTTATCACCTGGGTTTTTAGCCACTAATGTTGTGGCTGTGATGATGTGAGGCTTCATTAGATTAGAATTACTGGCCACCGACGTGGAGAGACTCTTTCTTCCTGGGCATAAGCTGCACATTACATAAACTTTCTTACCTTTCACCTCAGCGAGGGAAAAGTAGCGCTTATCCCCAGGAACTTTGGGGTGGTACTCGGTGTGTTTCGACCGCAGGAACCAGGGTCTAAATGAAGTTCTAATTGAAGGTAAATATTTCCCCCTCCGAGCGGCCTATGAGCGGCCCTGCTCCCGAGGTGGTACTTTTTCAAAGTTCAGGAACTTTCGGGGGTGGGACTTGGGCACTGAACATGCTGATTGGTTGAGCTCACGCAGCATTTTATTTCAACCTGCATTTTTAAAAGTCTTTTGCGAGGATCGTTCAGCGTTCAATATCAGTCTTGCTCTTTCTGTCAGATGGTGCGCGTTCGTCTCAGCCATTGCACGGTCAATGTCCGTAATAGCTGATGATAACATACTTTGTCTTATTTTAAATCTAGCTTTACGAGCTTTCAGAATACGCTTTAGTATCAGTACTTGTCTCTTTACCGCCGTTTTGTTAATGACCTCTTTAGTAAACCAATATATAACCAGCAAAAGCAGCGCTGCTTGCATCTCCTCCACTTGTTATTGTTGCAGACAGTGTCACACAAAAATTAGTCGCGTCGCGCGTAGTCCTACATCATCGGACTAATTTTCCTAATCTTCACGGTACTTTAGACCGCAGTGGAAACACAGACAGCAGCAGGTCTGGGGGAAAAAGGTTCCTGTAAAAAAAGTTCCTGGTACAAATTTTTCCGGGTAAATTGTTCCGGGTTCTGTGGAAACGGGGCTTTTGAAGTCGTTGGACTTGCCATCGCTGACTGTGCATATGCGTGTGCGTCATAGGTGTGTGTGTGAACTCAACCTATCAACCTCAACCTTGTCTCCCACCCACCAATCATCATCAGTTATGTCTACCACCCCACCCACCCCCCAACACGCATGGCTGGCACGCGCGCACACGTTGCAGGTCCGACTGACAGAGAGCCTGTTCGGATGAAAACTGCTTCAGTGAGCTCAATTATAGTAACGCCGCATTTTATTCTCAGTAACGCTAACGGCGTTGTAACGGAAGAAACAGTAATGTTTCGTAATGAATACTCGTTACTGAAAAAAATAATTCCGTTAGTAACGCTGTTTATCTATAACGCCGTTATTCCCATCACTGGAGATTTGTGGGATGCTCATCCAGGGCACGAAGCTCCCGTTCCACCACATCCCAAAGATGCTCTATTGGGTTGAGATCTGGTGACTGTGGGGGCCATTTTAGTACAGTGAACTCATTGTCATGTTCAAGAAACCAATTTGGTTTGGCTTTGTGACATGGTGCATTATCCTGCTGGAAGTAGCCATCAGAGGATGGGTACAGGGTGGTCAAAGGGATGGACATGGTCAGAAACAATGCTCAGGTAGGCCGTGACATTTAAACTTAGCCTGGTCTTACCAGACTCTTGTACATTTCATTTGTACAGAGAGTCTGGCCCCTCTCCATTGACAAGCGTTTACTTCCTTGAAGGCGGGTACTCTGTTGAAGTTTAAAACTATTCGATCTGCCAAGAGTCACTCTGGATCTGCCATAACCAATCGCTAACGTTTGGTCATGACGTATGTCACGCGCCGTTCGCCTTTGATTCTCACATTAACTGTGCACGCCACCTCAGTGTCAGTGATAAAACCTTGTGCATTCGGATTGTGATTTATTCACGGTGGAGAGGAGAGTTTTGTGATCGGAACGCGCTGCTCTCGTGGTGCATATCTCTTGCAATCATAACATGATTGTATGCTGTAAATAAAATGTCATATGCTTGGTATGATAAGAATAAAATAACAGCCCAATTCAAATGTTTACATGCTTTTCTTCTTTTATTTTTTGAGCGGTGATGAAATATTTTGCTCTTGTAAACACTTGCCAGCATTTAAAGAAATATCTAGAGTCTAGAAATGCAAGTCTAGAAATGCATCCAAATTACAGCGCACGCAACCGCACGGTGCTCTGTGGGGGTTAAAAAGAATATAAACAGTGAATTTTGAAGTGATATATTCTTGAAAACTCAGAGATGTGGATTCGGAGAGCAATTACAGTACCACACGACCTTGGCGTTTGTCAAAAGCAGTCGGTAATTCAGCCTGGGGTTTTTTTGCGGGTGGTGGGAGACGAACAGCTTCAGCCAACTCCTTCCCCACTAACGGAGCGAGCTGAAAAAGACTTTTCCCGGACCACAACATCATGGCCACCAACAAAGCTCAGCAGTGATTGTTCTTGCTCCGTGTAACGGAGTTCGTTTGTTCAGGGAAGAAGGAGGCGGGAACCGGCGAACGTTTAACAACTTTTAATCAAATAATAAACACAAAATGAAAGTAAAAGCGGCAGCCCCTCACGGACGACTGCCGCGCACATACATAACAAAACAACTTCAAATCCAGGCCTGGTCCTTTCTCGTCCTTCAGAGGTGTCGCTCGTCCTTATATGCCTCCGTGCTCCCTCATGAGAGGACTCGAGACCGGTGTGTCTCATTCTCAAATCACGCACACCGATCTCGCTCGCTCCTCCCATGTCTCGCTCGCTCGTCCACCTCGCCACACTCCGGCTTTAACTTCTGGACATTCGTCAGCGGTGCCACACACTCGCATCTTTCACCACCGCCATTACTGAACTACAACTCAAACTAGCGCACGACATCAACGTCATCGCTCTCAGCCACTCCCTCTGTTCGCTGATTGGACCGGTAAAAAATTGTTCGGGAGAAAACCTAAGCATATACAGCAGTCCCAGACATAGTACTGAAGGTAAATGAAAATTGAGCGGAAGTACGTAGGAGGCCGGAGTCAGGCTATTGGAGACTAGCTTCAACCAGCAAACCAATTTGGGTGTTTTCACACTTGGTCCTTTTCAGGGGTCTGAGCGCGGTTCGCGTGATTTTTGGCCCACTTCAAACGATCTCAGACACCTTTAAAACGAACCGAGACCGAGATCATCTCTGGAGGTGGTCCTGGCACGGTTCGTTCTCATCTTATGGTACGGTTCGCTAAAAACACGCAATCTGAACACAAACCGCTCTGGGCTTACTTGATTTTTCTGTTCGCGAGTTCCAATGTAGTTTGGTCATCAGATGCCTCCGTACAAATCTGCTGTTCCTCGTGGCTGCTTCTTGCAATCTCTACAAATTATTTGTTCTTAACTTTCACTTGTTTTTTGTCATTTCAACCGCTTCCGAACTGTGTAAGAGAAACGCGGCTGCGCGCCTTGCAGGTTTAAAATGGTGTTACGAGCGCACACACCTAAAGCGCATGCACAGAAGCCAGCTGTCACAGCGCGTGTACTAAACGGACTCTTTAGCGTCTTATTGCATTCATCTTAAAGTGTCAAAAACACACAAGTTTCACATAAACAGGGGGTTTTGTCTTAGGGAATGTAAACATCTGCATTACTAGGCTAATATAAGAATCAGCCGAGTACGTGATACAGTGAAGAATATGCAGTTTTATTTTTTCATGTGATTATTCAATTTCTTACTTGAATGCTGTTTTTAGGCATGCATACCTATCCAAATTTTACCTGAAAAATTTTAAGCATTTTATTTAATTTGCATATTTTTATTTTATTTTATTGTTTATTTTTTGTATGCTGATGTTATCATTGATTTCTGCAATAAAATAAGCATGTTTCAAGGAAAGCGAATCAACATAAATTGAGTTATTTACAAAGGTGGATGTGTGATATAGCTAGTGCAAGAATATGTAGTATTGCAAAAAATATATATATATTTTTGTGTAAAAGGTACCTCAATTCAACAGCATTTGTAGCAATGTCATTAAAAAAAAAAAATCTTTACAAACAAATATCTTGGTTACTGAGGCATAAACAATGCAAATGAATGGGAGAAAATGTTGAAGGCCATAGAGTCAGCCATCAAACACTGAACTGGACTAGATTTCCGCCTTGCCCAATTTCTATTGGTCATATAGTTTAGGAATTTCAACCATCCAGGGTTATAATAAACTATCAAAAAATATTAATAATAATAAAAAAAATGTTAACTTGAAAAAAAACAAACAAACCCTGAAATAAAATATTTTTTTTAATTAAACACATTTTATTTCAGCTAGTTGCCAAAGCAACAGTTCTCATTTTTATTTAGTTTAACTTTATGTACTAAAATAACTAAAACTGAAATAATTAATAATAAAAAAATTATACAGACATATTAAAATGAACTATAAAAACACTCAATAAAATGACTTAAACTTTAACTAAAAATAAAAGGAAAACATAACATATTATATGAATAAAAACTACAATCAAAATATTAATAAAAAACTATGATAGTATCTGTCACGTTTGGTTTTGGTTAAATGTTTAAATGTCTTTTTTTTAACAAAACTTGTACAAACACAAAAACAAACAGTTGACTTGACACAAAACCATGAACTAAACTTGAACCTGAATATAAACTCACCAAACTGCGGTAACACAAAACAAAGCTGACAACAGAAACATGAGGGCTCTTTATCCACTAAGACTAACAGGATAAGGGAATCACATGACAAACAGGAACTACAAAATAAAAGACAGGAAAACATAAACGTAACCCTAAACCCAAAACCGAACGTGAGAGTATCTCTATGATACTAAAATAAACCTCTTACCCTAAATATTAACAGGATCTGGAAATGATACAAACCAAATCTGAACCTTCGTCCCGGTGAACACACACTGTTGTTTCCACTGCACCGCAGATTTGACACTTACTAAGGATAATTTGTCAAACTCAAGAATTTTGTTTATCTTTTATAATTTTTTTGCAAGGTATGGAAAAGTGTACATGCTGACACAGACATGCTGAGGAACAACTAGAGAATCTCAAATCAAACTCAAACTGTCTCTAATTAAAACACAATAGTGACAGATGGAGCTTCCCTAAAAAATAAGTTTGCAGTTGCAAGTTCTTGTCCAATTAAGTGTGCCACTCTTCCTCTACCTCAAAATGCAAATAAGCAAACACATATGGTGAATCATAGCAAGCTTTTAATAAAATATGCAAGGCCGGGAGCGAGTAAACTAAAGCAAACTATCAAAAAGTTGAACAACAATGACTAAATACAGCCTGGTTGATAGCAAGCCATCAAGACTGCAGCTAGCCTTGCGGAAAATACGTTTATTGAAGTGCGCAATTACACTGTAAAAAAAAATGTTTAGGAAAAATTGTGAAAATTGATCATTAGGCCTACATATTGGCCCAATAAATGACTTCCAAATAATTATCCCCATGGCAAAAGATGCATTGTACTTTAATGTCTTCACTCAAAATTAAAATTGTATATTCACCAAACTTATACTACGGGGCCGTTGAATGCTTGAATCTGATTGGCTGATGAACGTTCTGAGGTGTGCAATTATTTTCTGGGAGATGCACAGCGAACGTAGTTCCAGGCAGCTCTCTTGACCACATTACAGTTCCATATCACTTCGCATAGTTAACTGTAATAACGGACATTACAAGACTAAAAAACAACAATATGACAGACGATTTTCCTAAAGTAAATCTTAATATTTACGGTGAATATAAAACGTTCAACAACTGGGCGGCAGCAGTATTAGACAGTCCAGATGAAAACCAACAGACGGAAGCGGACATCAAAGGCAAGCTTTTCTGTCTCATTACTGAAATCACACGCACTACAGTTTGCACAAAAAGGTGTCAGCCCTGCCCTGACGATTTGATCAGTTAGCCCATAAAGTGGAGCAACTTAAAGGCTACACGTGACATTTTTTCACTAGTGAGGTAATAACAGCGCTGTTTAGAGACGCACAGAGGCAGCCTAATTCTCTCTCTCTCTCTCTCTCTCTCTCTCTCTCTCTCTCTCTCTCTCTCTCTCTCTCTCTCTCTCTCTCTCTCTCTCTCTCTATGTTAATGTTAAAAGACATTTTGTAGAATCACGAGTTCATGCATTCATTGGTTTCATGCGTGTGTTCTCGTTTACTCTAATGCTAGCCTATAGTTTTATTTTCCTCATGTCTAAAACAATAGGTAATAAGTAAATTAAGTCATTTGTGTGATATGTGTGCCATGCGACCCGGTGCCGTTAGATTGCATTTGGAGTCGGCCTCTTTCAGGGCTTGAGTTATTGCCTTTTAATATCAAACACATCAAGCTCGTGATTTTCTTATTCGTCCATTCATTCGTCTCATCCTCATTATATAATGAAGAACTTCTGTTCAGTCTCTTGCCAGATGTGATGCAGGGAAGCTTTGTCATTAATGTTAGTTTTTATTTTTAATTGCAGGTTTTTAGCGCCACATTTTCTTCACATTAAGACATCCTGTTATGCAGACTTCTTGAATGTATTCAGAGTTTTTCCTTATTGAAAAAGAGGTGTTTTCACCAAATATCCTGGGTTGGAATTGACTTGTTAATAAAGTAATGTGATAAAATGTCAACCCTGTTGTCTGTGTTCTGTATTTTGCTTAATATATTTAGGACTTAGAACTTGCAACTGCAAACTTATTTTTTAGGGAAGCTCCATCTGTCACTATTGTGTTTTAATTAGAGACAGTTTGAGTTTGATTTGAGATTCTCTAGTTGTTCCTCAGCATGTCTGTGTCAGCATGTACACTTTTCCATACCTTGCAAAAAAATTATAAAAGATAAACAAAATTCTTGAGTTTGACAAATTATCCTTAGTAAGTGTCAAATCTGCGGGGCAGTGGAAACAACAGTGTGTGTTCACCGGGACGAAGGTTCAGATTTGGTTTGTATCATTTCCAGATCCTGTTAATATTTAAGGTAAGAGGTTTATTTTAGTATCATAGAGATACTGTCATAAAACTATGTTTTTAGTCATTTTTGTCTTTTGGGCAGTGAGAAATAAACAATTGTGACTACAATTTAAAACATTTAATTGGACCAATCTCACAGTTTCACTGTAAAACATTTCTCCAATTCAAAATTTTCTAGTGACCGATCACATCTACATTTTTTAGTTGGCCAAACTGAATTTCTGTGAATTAAATTTGATCAATTCACAGAAATTCAATTTGGCCAACTGAAAAATTTAGATGTGATCGGTCACTAGAAAATTTTAAATTGGAGAGGCCTGACATTTTTTACAGTGTTGGTAAATTACATTTTTCCATTGGCTCAACATATTATTTCTAATTGAGCCCATGCTAACAGACTGTTGCCACAATGGATAAAATTGAGGCCTTACATTTTTTACAGTGTAGTATACTTCTTTTAAACTAAAAAAATAAAGTATACTTTCAGTCTACTTTTTATGTACTTCTCAGAAATACACTTAAAATTGCACTTAAGCATACTTGACTTATACTGACAGAAAAGTGTATGTTTATGCTATACTTGTACTATTTTTGATCAAAGATACTTAAAAGTAGAATTAAGTATTCTAAGTATACTTGGCTTGTAGTTGTGTTTAGGGGAGCGAGGGGCACAACCTAACGCGGGGTTAGTTGTAACACACATGGTTTAAAACTTTCCACACATGCTATGACGAAACTTAGTGTAGTTGCCATATCAACATTATTTAGAGAATTTTTTTTTGCAAAATTAAAAATCTTTGGAAGATTTCACTGAACATTTATTTAACCATATAGCAAAAGTCAATTTCATCTCTGCTTTTTGTGTTTATTTAAAATAAGACAAATATGATATTATAATCTTTTTTGTTATATTCTTTAATGCTGATCTAACTGCAGAAGACACGAGCCAGGGTTAAACCCTAGTTGTGCAGGTGGGGCATGTTGTCACAATGAGCCCAAATAAGAACTATGATATTATATTCTATACTTTTATGAATTCTTTTGAGAAACCATGAGAAAAATGTGAATAATGACTGAGAGTCAATGTTCAGAAATGATTAATTATTATTATGTTTTTAACTATGCTCTATAGCTGTATTTAGCGATGTGTTTGTTGTCAAACTCAAAAAAAAAATTTATGATTAAAAAATTACATTATTCTATTTAAAAAAAGTTAATAATTGTATTTTATTGACAAACGATTTTAGTTTGTCTTGGATATTTTTTTGATTATATCAGGTAACATTTTAAGCTGTCATTTGGTCATGTTGGGGCATGTCAGTGGGGCATGTTGTCACATTTCACTTCCATTCTTTCGGGGTAAATCAAGAAAAAATTATACACTGTATTAATGAAACAAAACCACATATTTGTACTAGACATGTGTGAAATTATTGTGGGAAAAAATAAATACTCTGAACCTCAAGTGTATCTACACAAACTGAGAAAGTCAAAAAGCGTTAGGTTGTGCCCCACTCTTGATTGAGTAGCCTATTAAATCCTTTTTTCCACATAGTTTTACATACTGTCTTGATTTATAATGAAAAAAGATATGTTCCTAATTCTGAGTATCTGAATTGTTGTGTAGGCTAGTCCACTGGTAGTGTATATAAGAATTTACTTCAAATCTACTTTACGTGATCACTTCCGGCGCTTGCATAAACCTCGCCAGATCGTGTACAGACCTCACGCACCGGAAGTGATCGTGCGCTCAAGGCTGTTGGACATAGTGGTGTATTAGAGGTAAAAAAAAATTATATAAATACTGTTCGGTTTCTCGCACAAACCGATTGTTTTGTATCTTAAGACATCAATGTGTTGTCACGAGCCGCAGGGTTTAAATTGGATTTGTCTGTGCATGTTTTTTTGTTACTATTCACAAGCATTATACGACTGACAGACTGCAATGGTTGGAGTTAAAAATCTTAATTTGTGTTCTACTGAAGAAACAGTCACCTATATCTTGGATGCCCTGGGGGTAAGCAGATAAACATCACATTTTAATTTTTGGGTGAACTATCCCTTTAAATCAAAACGGCCAAATGTTACTGTGGACTGTGAAGCTTTGGGGGTGTTGATGGACTCCATCTACTCCATCTGTGTTTTGATCATCATTCTGAATCCCATCTGGATGTAGTCTTTGACAAAAGTACTAAACTACTTAGTTTAGTGAGAGTACACTTCAAAGTGTACTTTCATAAGCTAAACATTTTTTTTTACTACAAGTATTAAAATGGTAGACTACTAGTATAAGTTCACTTGTAGTACAGATGCATTACAAATGAGAAACGTAGGTGTGAACTAGTTACTTATAGTACACTTTAACATATACTTTTAGATACTAAAGTGGGCCAATTTAGTCCCAAGCAGTGTTGAAATAGTACACTTACAAGTATTCTACTAGTACATTGATATTAGTATACATACTAAATAAAGTATACTTAAATATACTTGAGCATTACTTAAGTATACTTAATAACATTAACTTATACTATATAAGGATGCACACAAACACACTTGTTGAGTTTTCATGTTTTATGGGGACTCATAGACGTAATGTTTTTTTTTTTTTTAAAAACACCACTTTATGATTTAAAAGCTGTTTTCCTCATGGGGACCAAAAAATGTCCTCACAAGGACAAGGATTTTGGATATTGCCTTTGTGGGGACATTTTGTCCTCATGACTCATTACCTCGACACGCATGCACGCACTTGTTGTGTTTTCATGTTTCCATAAATGTGATTTTTATACTGTATAAACTGTATATTCTCTCTCTCTTTTAAATTGTCAAAAAACACCACTTTATGATTTATAAGCTGTTTTACATTTACATTTATGCATTTGGCAGACGCTTTTATCCAAAGCGACTTACAGGGACTTATTACAGGGACAATCCCCCTGGAGCAACATGGAGTAAAGTGCCTTGCTCAAGGACACACTGGTGGTGACCGCTGGGATCGAACCAGCAACCTTCTGCATATCAGTTCAGTGGTTTAACCCACTGGACCACCATCTCACATCAGGAGTTTTCCTCATGGGGACCAAAAAATGTCCCCACAAGGACAAGGATTTTGGATATTGCCATCTTTGTTGTGTCCTCATGACGTAGTGTTTACCTCGACCAGACACAGAGACACACACACAGAGACACACAAACACACACAGATAGACACACAAACAGACAGACAGACAGACAGACATAGACACACAGACACACACACACACACACACACCAATAGTCTGATGAGAATGCTGCATTATGACAATTTTCCCCCCAAAGATTGCACAGGATTATGAAAGGCTGATAATATGAGCCATATGTACGCAGAAAGTGGCATATTAATTACAGCTCAACAGAAAAAACACTTCCACTTCTCTGCAGAAAGATCAGTCAGCATACACCTGTGACAAAAACAGAGAACATCTCACCTCTGCTTCTTAATTTATCACTCACTTCAGTGGCGAAGGCATGAGCAAAGGAAAGCGAGAGAGAGATTTAGGTGATCTCAAGATAAGAGGCATCTTATCCGTCGGGATGTAGTGGCGACAATTTAAACAAAGGACATCAAAAACGAATCAATGTTGCTGCTCTATTTCAGACGCCTTAATGCCGCATAAGCCAGTTTTAATGAACAACAAGGAGAGCCAACCTTTTGCAAATGAATACACAGCTGCATCCATATCCAATATCACAGGTGTTATTTGTAGATTGATTACTGACTGAATCCCCTCTATAAACATTAGCTCACTCGAGGCCTGCCTTCCGCTTTTGTTCCAGCTAGGTCTGAGATTTGTCATCATAATTGCAATTCCTACAATAAAGGAATAGATCAATTTCAAATAAGGAGACTGTGTCTTCTCAAAGTACGCCTGAGAGCTCTCTCGCGGTCTCTTTAGAGTTGTTCCAAATGTGATTATTCTTTGGAAGTCCAGATCGCCTGTGGAAGTCAACCGAGGTGAGAGCGATTCCTTTCCCTTCCGTTTAAAAAATACACAAAGTCACATGTGGCACAACGAAGCTACAAACCTCCATCTAAGTATTTTAACAAGTCAAAGCTCTGGGGAGAATGAAGCATGGCAGGAATTGATTGGGCCAGTGTCTGGGACATGCTGTGATAAGAATATATATGTACGCAGCGTCACAGCAGAATGCAGATGACTCTACAAGACAAACAATCGCCTCTCGAACAGAGAGAAACAGATATGCGAGGGGACAGAAGTGAGCAGATGTCGTGGAAAATGAGTGTCGTCCGTTCTTCGATATGTAATTGCCCTAAGAGACGTAAGCCATATGGAGCCTGTAATAGGTCTGGTTCATTTCATCTCAGATGCAGTTGTAATGGTCACACAGACTACGGCTCACTCTCTGGACATCAGTCCAAGGATGTGGGAGAGAAAGAGAGGGCAAGTGTGGAGGAATGTGGATATTGATCGTCCACCTCTGTGGTCTAATCAGAGAACTGCAATGCTTTACAGGTTGATGGAAGTGCAGTCATGCTGTGAAACTACATCTCTACTGGATGCAAGTGGCGCTTCAGAACTAAACTGCTCCGAATCAACAACATTTATACTCTTTAGTGCAGGGTTTTTCAAACTTTATGATGCCATGGACCCCAAAATATGATGAACCTTTTATTTAAACTGTTAGATAAATAGTAAGAGTGACATATTGTTTCCTAACTTAAATTGTCTATACCAATTTTAGTACAAATACTTATAGTATTTGTGTAAGCAACTTTCACAATAAATGTATGTAAGCAGCGTACATACTGCGTTAAGAAAAAACCCCAGTGAGCGAGATAAAGGGGACTAAAATGCTGGGTTAAAAATAACCCAAGTTGGGTTGAAACCCAGCGATTGTGTTGTTTTAACCCAGTGATTTTGTTGTTTTAACCCAGCGATTGTGTCGTTTTAACCCAGCAATTATAATGAATAATTTGTTACATTTATATAGCGCTTTTCTAGGCACTCAAAGCGCTATTTTGCAAGTTCTCCCACTTGGAAATCATGGAGGGGTCTGAAATTGTCATCGTAGGTGCATGTCCACTGTGAGAGACAATCTAAAAATAAAAATCCAGAAATCACAATATATGATTTTTTAACTATTTATTTGTATGATACAGCTGCAAATAAGTATTTAAACACCTGTCTATCAGCTAGAATTCTGACCCTCAAAGACCTGTTATTCTGCCTTTAAAATGTCCACCTCCACTCCATTTATTATCCTAAATTAGATGCACCTGTTTGAGGTCATTAGCTGCATAAAGACACCTGTCCACCCCATACAATCAGTAAGAATCCAACTACTAACATGGCCAAGACCAAAGAGCTGTCCAAAGACACTAGAGACAAAATTGTACACCCACAAGGCTGGAAAGGGCTACGGGGAAATTGCCAAGCAGCTTGGTGAAAAAAGGTCCACTGTTGGAGGAATCATTAGAAAATGGAAGAAGCTAAACATGACTGTCAATCTCCCTCGGACTGGGGCTCCTTGCAAGATCTCACCTCGTGGGGTCTCAGTGATCCTAAGAAAGGTGAGAAATCAGCCCAGAACTACACGGGAGGAGCTGGTCAATGACCTGAAAAGAGCTGGGACCACCTTTTCCAAGGTTACTGTTGGTAATACACTAAGACGTCATGGTTTGAAATCATGCATGGCACGGAAGGTTCCCCTGCTTAAACCAGCACATGTCAAGGCCCGTCTTAAGTTTGCCAATGTAGAAAATAGAACTTTTTGGTCATTATTCCACTAAACGTGTTTGGAGGAAGAAGAATGATGAGTACCATCCCAAGAACACCATCCCTACTGTGAAGCATGGGGGTGGTAGCATCATGCTTTGGGGGTGTTTTTCTGCACATGGGACAGGGCGACTGCACTGTATTAAGGAGAGGATAACCGGGGCCATGTATTGTGAGATTTTGTGGAACAACCTCCTTCCCTCAGTTAGAGCATTGAAGATGGGTCGAGGCTGGGTCTTCCAACATGACAATGACCCGAAGCACACAGCCAGGATAACCAAGGAGTGGCTCTGTAAGAAGCATAACAAGGTTCTGGCGTGGCCTAGCCAGTCTCCAGACCTAAACCCAATAGAGAATCTTTGGAGGGAGCTCAAACTCCATGTTTCTCAGCGACAGGCCAGAAACCTGACTGATCTAGAGAAGATCTGTGTGGAGGAGTGGGCCAAAATCCCTCCTGCAGTGTGTGCAAACCTAGTGAAAAACTACAGGAAACGTTTGACCTCTGTAATTGCAAACAAAGGCTACTGTACCAAATATTAACATTGATTTTCTCAGGTGTTCAAATACTTATTTGCAGCTCTATCATACAAATAAATAGTTAAAAAAATCATACATTGTGATTTCTGGATTTTTTTTTTTAGATTATGTCTCTCACATGCACCTACGATGACAATTTCAGACCCCTCCATGATTTCTAAGTGGGAGAACTTGCAAAATAGCAGGGTGTTCAAATACTTATTTTCCTCACTGTAAATAAATAATGTGATGTCAACTAAAGATGAAATAAATAAATAAATAAATAAATAAATAAATAAATAAATGGGAGCCCTAGCCTAGTTCTAGATGGAAGACTCAAATGTCACGTCATTCATTAATTATCTATCTAGCCAATCATTACTCATCATCTGTAGTATAAGTTCATGTTCCCACCCTTTACTACGTTTGCAGATACTGATGCCAGCGTACTGTAAATAAATAAATAAATAAATAAATAAATAAATAAATAAATAAATAAATAAATAAATAAATAAATAAATAAATAAATAAATAAATAAATAAATAAATAAATAAATAGTGACATTAACTAAAGCCAACTTATTTCATGAATAAATATAAATGTGATGTCAAATAAAAACCAGCAGCCATATCACCCTGTAGCCCAAGACTGGTTTCCCACTGAAGCTAAGGAGGGCTGAGCCTGGTCAGTACCTGGATGGGAGACCAACTGGGAAAACTAGGTTGCTGCTGGTAGAGGTGTTAGTGAGGCCAGCAGGGGGCGCTCACCCTGTGGTCTCTGTGGGTCCTAACACCCCAGTATAGTGATGGGGACACTATACCGTAACAAGCACGGATGAGACATTAAACCGAGGTCCTGACTCTCTGTGGTCATTAAAAATCCCAGGATGCCCATCGATAAATAACCCCGGCATCCTGGCCAAATTTGCCCATTAGCCCCTGTCCATCATGGCCTCCTAATCATCCCCATATATATATATGATTGGCATCATCCCTCAGTCTCTTCTCCACCAATCAGCTGGTGTGTGGTGGGTGTACTGGCGCAAAATGGCTGCCGTCGCATCGTCCAGGTGGTGCTGCACATTGGTGGTGGTTGAGGAGATTCCCCCCTTCTATGTAAAGCGCTTTGAGTACCTTGAAAAGCGCTATATAAATGTAATAAATTATTATTATTATTATTATTATTATTATTATTATTATTATTATTATTATTATTAATAATTATAAATAGTCTATTGATAAAAATAAGTAAATAAATAAATAATAAATCATTTGACATTAACTAAAGCCTACTAACTTCAATAAATAAACAAATAATGTGATGTCAAATATAGACTAAAATAAATAAATAAATACATGTGATGTCATCTAAAGTCTACTGACTATTAAATAAATACATAAATATATTTGATGTCAACTATGCTGACTATTTAATAAATAAATAAATAAATAAATAAATAAATAAATAAATAAATAAATAATAAATTGATATAGACTAAACTAAAGTCTACTGACTAATACACACATCGTAAACCAGACAAGCGCTTCAAAAATGTCAACACAAACTTTCTGATTCATTATGAAAACATGTCAACACATAAAACATGGTCTTTAAATAATTTCTGACCACTACATGATGAGCAGCTTGTGATGACACTCTGACCTACTGATGTAAATCATCTTTTGTTCTAGTTCTACAGTTGCTGTGGCAATACTATCATTATTTGTGAAATGGATTAGCTATTTTTCAATAACAATATTTTTATGCAGGAAATAAACATTTCTCCCATTTCACGGCTGCTGAAGTCATGAAGTTCACAGCTGACAGTCTGAGGAGAAACTGAAATGATGTGCAGCTTTGACACTTGCAGTCAAGATTGTCCAAAACAAGACCCAGAGGAACAGCAAAACATAACCCCGCGACCCAGACCTGTTGGGTCAAGAACCAGGCTATTCATTTTAATGATCTAACACAGAAAAAGGTGAATGTATCACAAAAATCAAGTTTAGATTTTTTGAGTATCAACCTGAATACACTGACTTTTTGTTTTTCAGAAATTGTTAGTAAATTTCACAAATAATTTCAAAGAAGCAATGCA
The DNA here is from genome assembly GCA_023566225.1 of Romanogobio albipinnatus. Classification (NCBI taxonomy): domain Eukaryota; kingdom Metazoa; phylum Chordata; class Actinopteri; order Cypriniformes; family Gobionidae; genus Romanogobio; species Romanogobio albipinnatus. Next base: position 7,927,753 of record CM042243.1, on the reverse strand, counting down.
TTAAACATGACATTTTGAAGTAGAAATACTGAAATAGTATTTTCTTGTAAAACATACTCCAAAAATCTACATCTTCAAAAAAAATATTTTTTTTTTACAATGTAGTGGTTGAGATAATTACCACCCTCCGAATATGATCAAAAACGTCTGATAAGGTAGTTGTAAACATTTTAGTTTTTCAGTCAGTGTATTAAATCACATAAACATGCCTCAAGACACATTCATTCTGTAATTTTTAATATTACAATATTGCTAAAAAAATGTAAGTAAAGAAATTTATAATGTGACCAAATAAACAATGTTCTTTCGAACTTTCTATTTGTCAAATAATCCTGAAAAAAATGTATCACGGTCTCCACAAAATATTAAGCAACTGTTTTCAACATTGATAATAATCATAAATGTTTCTTGAGCAGCAAATCAGCATATTAGAATGATTTCTGAAGGATCATGTGACACTGAAGACTGGAGTAATGAGGCTGAAAATTCAGCTTTGATCACAGGAATAACACATTTGAATAGATATTAAAACAGAAAACGTTATTTGAATGGTAATAATATTTCACAATATTGCAGTATTTTTGATCAAATAAATGCAGCCTTGGCGAGCATAAAAGACCTCTTTCAAAAACATAATTACACATTTTTGACCGGTAGTGTATGAACAGCAAAGAGAAAAAAGAAAAGAGAGAGAGAGAGAGAGTTTACATTCCAGGAACAAACCAAATCAACCCAAAAATTCATGATGGTGCGGTTCTGATCGATTACAGTCCCATGAGCAAGCGGAACAGCTGCAGTCTTTACCTAATGCACCAGAACCAGTACAATTCCCACTGGCAGCCTTTGTTTTGAAGAGGGGGAAATGACTTCTCATGAGTAACAAACGAAAATCCACTCAAAATATCGTGATAGAAATGTGATGCAATAAGACATGACCGCGGCCGTCTCCTCTGAATAATGTATCACTACAGTGAGCACATCCTCATCATCTCCCAGGAAATGTCAGAGCCGAAATCAGATTCCAAATGTCAAGTAAACATGAATCTCCGTTGAAAGAGACTGCATTCCAGGCTCAGGAATATTGCTTCATTTCCTCGGTCTGGATTGATAAAACTGTTGGTCAGGATTGGCTCGACTGCATATTCTCCCACATTGTGGTGATGAGATCTTTAAGTGAACTCTAAATAAAGACGAGTGTGCTGGCCTGTGTAAAGACATACTGAATTCTCCAGGCTGAGGACGGTGTCCCTCGAGGGACATCTCACACACTCATTTACACAAGCTGCTCCAAACAAACAGATGACTAAAGCCCCGAAGGCCAAATCTTTCCTCTCTCAACCATTTCAGGAAGTGGCTCATATAGTACAGAAGGCACTGGTGTTGTATGGAACACACAACGGCTACATATCCACTACAGCTCCTCCCGAAGCGGCGGCATCCGCTACAGAAAGTTAGGCCATGGAAGGCCATTCACAAAATTTCTGTGCCCCATGTCATGGTCAGAGGCAGTTCACACTTGCTCTGTCACAGCCAGGAAAGGCTTCCATGATTCTGCTCCAGCATGTATAGCCTCTTGACTCCCAGGGATCTTTTGCTTTGCTGGTGCCATGTTCCGCCATGCATCTCCACCACATCCACCTGATCCTCCAGGGTTCAGTCCACTGCTACTTTGTCCACAGTCTTCGCCTCTGCTCCATGGTCCAGGCCCTCCACCATGGAATACACAGGAATACAATGTCCTGAATACATTATATTGCCAAAAGTTTTGGGACGCCTGCCTTTACATGCACATGAACTTTAATGGCGTCCTATTCTTAATCCGTAGGGTTTAATATGGAGTTGTCGCACCCTTTGCTGCTCTAACAGCTTCAGCTCTTCTGGGAAGGCTTTCCACAAGGTTTAGGAGTGTGTTTATGGGGATTTTTGACCATTCTTCTAGAAGCGCATTTGTGAGGTCAGGCACCGATGTTGGACGAGAAGGCCTGGCTCACAGTCTCCGCTCTAATTCATCCCAAAGGTGTTCTATCGGGTTGAGGTCAGGACTCTGTGCAGGCCAGTCAAGTTACTCCACACCAAACTCGCTCATCCATGTCTTTATGGATCTTGCTTTGTGCACAGGTGCGCAGTCATGTTGGGACAGGAAGGAGTCATCCCCAAACTGTTCCCACAAAGTTGGGAGCATGAAATTGTCCAAAATGTCTTGGTATGATGAAGCATTACGAGTTCCTTTCACTGGAACTAAGGGGACAAGCCCAACCTCGGAAAAACAACCCCACACCATAATCTCCCCTCCACCAAACTTTACACTTGGCACAATGCAGTCAGACAAGTACCGTTCTCCTGGCAAACACCAAACCCAGACTCGTCCATCAGATTGCCAGACAGTGATTCATCACTATAAGTATATACAGTATATATGACAGCAAATGCAAGTGAGACGGCGAGTATTACGCCCCGACTCTAGGGGAATATAAATATAAAATATAAAACACTAAAGAGGCATAATAAATAATTAGTTGGGTTGTGGAAATGGAATCCCAGCACGCATCCCTCCGGTCGATAATCAAAAAAAGGTTCAGGGTGTCCAAAAGGCCAAAATAACAAACAAAACGAATACAAAAAGAAAAGAGGGGGAAATTAATAACCTAATCAAATACATCTCACCTTACCTATCTCCCTGCCCAAAAACAGCGATCAAACAATTTCAAAATAAACAAGGCAGGACACCCCTACGCTCCACACTGTTATTATGGTTCACTCATAGGAGAACGGTTCAGAGGTTTACACAAGATGCACGTTCACTCATAAGAGAACGGTTCAGAGGTTTACACAAGATGCACGTTCACTCATAAGAGAACGGTTCAGAGGTTTACACAAGATGCACGTTCACTCATAAGAGAACGGTTCAGAGGTTTACACAAGATGCACGTTCACTCATAAGAGAACGGTTCAGAGGTTTACACAAGATGCACGTTCACTCATAAGAGAATGGTTCAGAGGTTTACACAAAATGCACGTTTACTTGAACAAAACAAAATCTCTAAATCACAATTTGATCATCGGCCGGAGGAGGGATTCCGGAGCTCTCAACCCACGTGCGACCGAACCAAGAATGAGCTCCTCGATGGGTGTCAGCAGCGTCCTTTTAAAGACCCCGCCCCGACTAAGCAACCAATGGCTGCTTGCATCCCCATGATTGGTGAACCTGTTTTGAATTAGAGAAAACAGGAAAAGAAAGAAAAGGAACACAAAGCAATAGAAAACTAACACAGGTCGTAACAGCGAGTTACACACACACACCTGCCTCCCCTCACTCACTCGTTTCATTTACTCCAGATTCATATTTTTGCTGTTACAGGGCTTGAATTTCGGCGTGGGATTGCGCGTATTGCACATCATTTTACTCATTCCAGTCATAATTCTTGGTGTCGTACCATAGGATGTGATTAAAGTGTCGTGACACCCTAGAAGGCACAACTGAAGATTGTTAGAAAATATCAACATCTGGGCCTGTGTGTGGTATCAGCAGTATCAGCGTGTATCATTAGTGTTTTTCAATGCTTCATTATCTGTGTGCACGCTAGACTGTTGTGACGTCTGTTCTGTGTCTGTGAACAAGCAGCAGACTGACTGTCTGTGTCTTTCTGTTTATGTGATAATGGCCGGGTGACTGTACATTATGCTGCTCATTACACGGGTACTAAATAAATACATGGACATAAATTATTGACTTGACAGATCCCTTTTAAATTCTTTCATGTAAGAAGAAAGAGATCCCTGCGATTTCAAAGGCAACAGACAAAGGGAAAATGATGAAAGGCCAGCTTCAAAATTAAATCATTTAAATAAAAATTGAAATATGGACGTAAATTATTAAATGCATGAAATTGTTAATAAAACATCATTCAATTAAATATTAAATCACTAAACAATTTAATAAATGTACCTTTTCTTTAATTTAGCATTTGTTTTGCAATCCTTGATTGCTTTTTTTATTTAAGCATGAGCTTGTGTCATTTTATTTGTATGCTAAACATATGCTAAAATGAATTAAAAAGGAAGCAATTTGTCTGGTGATTTAATAATTTAATTATTCTTATGTTTTATTAACAAATTAATTATTACTGAATTTATTTAAATATTTCAACATTTATTTTTTTAATTTAGTTTAGTTTCATTTTGAGTAATTTGGCCCTCCATAAAAATAGCCTCCAAAAATGTAAATTAGCTGCAAGAACAACATCTAATATCTGATACATTTATGTTGCTTTCACTTCAGTTGCCTGAAAAACACGAGCCATACATTTTATTCAATTTGATTTCTAGAGATTATTTAAATCTGAAAAATAACAATTTGTGACATCAGCCAAAAAAGGAAAATATTTCAGAGCAAGGTATTACATTTTACTAAGATTATGAAAACAAACAAAATTGGAACAATCTGCACTCCAAGAGCAGGAATGTGCATTAAGTAAATAGGGCCACTTTGATTTGATGTTTGTTCTAAAGCCTAAACTGTTCCTCTGAGCCGCATAATCTCACTTTCGGATGATGAGTTGATCTAATCCTCTCTTCTTGTATTCATTCTGTATCTCCTTTGTCCCTCTTCTCTTTTCCCAAGTCCAGTTTTGCTCTATTTTACTTCCTCCATCTGTCTCTCTCTGTCATTTCGGTCTCTCTCTCTCACTCTCTCTCATTTCGGTCTCTCTCTCCTCCGTCGCAGGTAGTCATTAAACCCGCAGCAGATGGTGCAGCTGTTGTCTGGTATCTGAGAGTCTCTTCACTCACCACGGCTCTGCGGCTATGGACACAACACACTCAGACTGCTGCTGTGGAGAAATGATTTACTAGCTCACACATTCGCCATCAAAGAGCCAGGCTGAAATCAGCAGGAAATAGAGCTGTATACACTCAGATTAATCTGATTCAGACATACTTAATATAACTAAGACTGTAACTGGAAATATACACTGTCAGAAAAAAAGGTACAGTGCTGTCACTGGGGCGGTACCCTAAGGTACAAAACCGAAAAGGTACTAATATGCACTCTTAAAGTACTTATATGTACCTTTTAGGGTACTAATATGTACCATTTAGGGGTGAGTAAGGTACAAAGATGTACCTTTTCACTTTTGTACCTTAGGGTACTGCCCCAGTGACAGCACTGTACCTTTTTTTCTGACAGTGTACTTGTTCTTATTCTTCTTGTGTCGGTAACACTTTATTTTACATTCCTGTTCCCCACGTAAATACTATTGTTGTTGTTACTACCTCTAAACCTAACCTTATTACTTTGTACTTGCCTAAGAAAGTTCTGGATTTACAGAGGGTTATTTTTTTACCCAAATGCTGGGTTCAGCCTTTTGGGTCATTTTATTGGGTTATTTTTTATTATTTTTACCCATGTGCTTGGTCACTCTGGAAAAAAAGGGTCATTTTTTTAAACCCAAATGCTGGGTTCAGATGGTTGGGTCATTTTATTGGGTTATTTTTAGTGCTGGGTAATCGATTAATCGTGATCAAGAAAAATATATCATATTTATATATAGATAAACTATATAAATATATATACAGTATATACACATGCAAATATTTCTTAATATATACATGAAGGAGTGTGTTTTTATATATACACACATATATAAATGTAAACACAAACTTTTATTTTGGATGTGATTAATCACGATTAATCGCTTGCCAAGCACTAGTTATTTCTAATACTTTTACCCAGTTTCTGGGTAGATTTTCTGTTACTCAGCTGCTCATGAGTCATTTTTACTGTCAATACAAATGAAGAACCCCCTCACATACATAGCCAGCTCTGGGTCAATGTAACTATGTGTAGACTGTAAAAATACTGGGTTACAAACAACCATTTCTGAGTTTTTGTTGGTCAATGGAGCAGTTGTTTTCCAGTTCCTCAAAATAGCAACACGCCAACAATGAGCCTGAACACACCTTGTTTTCAGACCAGCACGCCCATGGGCGAACAGATGGGCGCGAGTGCATTTGCTATTTAAACCAGGGCCGTAGGGACAAGTCCCCCCCAATAATTAGAAATGGTCAAATCACCCCCCCCAAATTTAAAATTCTGACACTGCTCTCCTGCACTCCATTACGCAGCGCTCTGTATGATAGGATGACAAAAAGGTTTAAAAGTTACATTTTTAGTCTGGTCTGCCTCAGGTCTAATGGCGCTCGTCAAAATGATTTAGATGGCCAATCAAATCAAAGTAGGCGGGTTTGTGTTCTCTTTTGGCTCGTTCACAGACGAGCATGTCAATCTATTGCTTAATGCCATTAGGGGACTCTATTCTTTCTGGTGGAGTCACAAAACCCAAAATATACAATAATTGAACATCTTCGATTTTAATGAAGAAAAAAAAAAACTTATATGAGGGCAGATTAGAACCAGTAACCTTCGACACGGTTAACAAAAATTCTACCACCAGACCACTAAGAAATTTCAATGTTAAATGGATGTATTTATTCACTAACAAAATGATTATTTCCCGATTATTAATTAGACCTAGAATTTCTTTCACTGTTCAGTTTCTTTATGCTTTATAAAATAAAAAAAAAATTGGTCCCCCCCGAATGTTCAAGACATGGTTACGGCCAGGGTTCTAAATTAACTTTTTTGATCACCAGCCATTGTGGCTGTTAACTTTCTAAAGTTACCAGCCAATCAGAATTTCCACTAGCCAATTTGTTTGAAAAATATGAGTGCCACTGAATGGATTTGATCATTTTATTAACATTGTTGGCATGAAAACACATATAAAGTAAAATGCATACAGTTTTTGTTGAATGGCTTCTTTTATGAATTTATGAAGGCCAGTATCACTGATGTCTCTATGAAATAACACTAAAATGTATTAAGCTTAAAAAAAATACAACAACTTTTAATTTCAAGTGATTTTAACAACAATCCTCACATAAACCCATAATACATTTCATATGAAGGCTACCTGTGCCCTTCCAACCTAGGAAATATAGCCTACAGAAATTGAAAAGTTAGTTTCCACTGCATAAATTATAAATGATATAGTAATCCGTGTTAAAGCTATACAAGTTATTTAGTCAAGAGCAGTGCGTATTTACTGAGTAATTGCTTTGGTTCTTTACATTGTCATTATAAGTGGTTACTGTCACTTTAAGATCTTTCGCTGTCGCACATGAAGCGGGTCTCTCACGTGTCTCATTTTCTCACACCTCTTTAAGTTATTTTAAGACGTTATTTAACTCTTTTAAGGGTGCTCTTATGAGGATACTCAACAAAACTGGCATTTTGGCATAATTGTGTGTTATTGTTTGTTCGAGCGCGAAAGAGAACTCGAATCTGGCGCAAACTTTCTGTGCGTTGTGTGTGTGTCACAGGCAGATCTTCAATGGTTTAAAAACATTTGCATGAATAAAAGCGTGATTTATATAATGTAACGCTAGCCAGAGGATGACAGAAAAAACTAATGCTGCGTTAATTATTTACCTGCTGAGTCTCCTCCCTTTCTACCAGTGATGCTTGATTCAACTTCCAGCATCCTGCGCAGAGATCAGCAGCGCAACTGGGTTGAAATTTGTATGAGTCTAGCATTACGGCACAGTGTAGCTACATGGGAAACGAAGTGCTGCCAGGGGGATAAATGACCGAGAACAGAGCCTTATGTTGTATCATGCATAATGCCTCATGCATCAACGGCCAAACTGGCTAGTAAGTTTTTATTAACACCCGCCAAAATGAAATTGAACCCGCATTTGGCGGGTTGGCGGGTGTTAATTTAGAACCCTGGTTACGGCCCTAATTGGCTGAAACTAGCAAAAAAACACTTGCGCAGGGTGAAGTGTTGTGCAAGTTATTTCCAAACTGTAATACATTATAGATTACTTGTTACTGTTATTTAAAAGTAATTCGTTACGTTACAATATTACTGTCTCAATTGTAATGCGTTACATTACTCCTGTATTACTTTTGAGTTACTTTCACCAAAATAACTACAGAAGTAGAACTTAACATTCTAAAATGACAAAATATAGATTACTAGAGCATTTTACATCCAGTTGAAGGCGATATGATGTAGCATAATGACTGTGGGCTATCCAGGCTCAAGACAATGCAAGAAAGGATGACAGACAGAATCACAAACAATCCAAGTCTGTTAAAAGTATGGTAGAGGTCAAATTATTATCTGGCAATAGCTTGGGTCTATTCATATTAGATACAATATAACTGTATGTAAACTCTATGCCATCACAAGATGCACATTTGTTCTTTTCTTATTGTTGTCATTACTTTATTCTCTTTAAATTCGAGAGGTTCACAACACAAAACCGCCATGCACAAAGTGCAAGAGATGTTTGTTTTTTTTAAATTGCCATTTCGCGACGTTGATAGTTCTTTCGGTTTTAGACAAAGGTTGAATTTGACTGCATATGCATTTGACTATTACGTTCTTCTTGTCCTTATCTCGGACGTATACGCATTACTTCGAGTTTGTCAATCTCGCGATTGTACAGTCGTCTTCTGCCATCATTTAGCCTTATTTACTTTCGTTTTGCTGACTGCGCGCGCGCCTCGTCCGTTTGCGGAGGTGTTTATACTGGACGTGCTCGCCGTTGTGCTATTCTTTGAAAAGCCTTCTTTAGCCGCCTTTTTACTGGCCAGCGCGAGCTGTCATTTAGTCTTTATTTACAAACTTGGACACTAGTAACATAATAACACAAAAACATATTTTTCATAATCGTCTATTTATATACACTATCTCTCATCATTCAAACCATTGTTATGCTTTCTATGGAGTTTATGAATCGAAAATCCTACATTTGTATGGTATGCATATGCGTAATTCTTTATGAAGTAAACATAAGAATCCATCAATACTTAAAATAAATGTTTATTTTCACACAGCAGTTAAGCAACTATCACTTCAACTGATCTCTAAGTTCTTAGTTTCAGTAAACACAGAAATGAACCGATCAAACTTCACATACATACACTCAATTAACTTTCACTGTTGTTAGTTGCACTCAAATCATCCTTGTTCACATTACTTAAAAAACTCATGTAACTAAATTTACTTAGATTTACTGAGTTGTTTCTACTAAATATGAGTATTGTCAGCTTTACTTAATAAGTGTTTGTTTAGTCAACTTAGCATTGCTGAGTGAAACAAACAAACTGGGCAGTGGATCTGTAGTTCCCAGCATGCTTTGCAAGGGACTGCATTAGGAGAGTGAATTTAGGGATTAAAGTGTTATTTTATGTTTTTCCGTAAAGGGAAAGATGTTGTTAGTTTGTGTTAGTGTTATGTGCAGTTATGTTGGACATTTAGAGGAGTTTCTGTCATTTTGTGGATACCATTATGCAGAAGAGTGGTGCCTGTGTTTAGGGTATGGCCACTCATACACTCATTTATTGGATGGACTTCCTGTTCTCAATTATGTTAATTTTGAATTTTGTTTCTAAAAATATGCTTTTAGTTAAATTGAATAGTTTTCCACTTACACTTGTAGAGCAAGTAGTTAATTTAATAAGGTAAAATAAATCAATAAATGTGTTCACCTAACATAAACTTTTATAAATTGAACATAACATTATTAAGTAAACTGCACATATAAATATTATGTAACAGTGACAAATTCAAATGGTTTGTATTTACTTAAAGAAATTTTGTCAGCTTTACTTGACTCTCTTTTGTTCATATAACTAAATTGTTATTTGTAAAAATGACTCAATATAGTTGAGTGGAACCACTTGACGCAGCTTTTTTAAGTAAATTCAACTAATTATTTTAAAATGTTTTAATAAATTATCTCTGCTGCTTAGCCACGATCTCTAACTGTGGTCGAACGCTGATGACGTAACATCCAGGTGGGCCCGCCCTCACGCGGTTATGATTGGCCGATTGATGAGCTTAAATCTGATTGGCTAAAGAGTATGACTGATCCGGGTGGCAGGAGAGTGCTGCCAGGAAAGTCACACACACACACACACACACACACACACACACACACACACACACACACACACACACACACACACACACACACACACACACACACACACACACACACACACACACACACACACACACACACACACACACACACACACACACACACACACACACACACACACACACACACACACACACACACACACACACACACACACACACACACACACACACACACACACACACTACAGGATGAACGTGCACATTTTAAACGTTCAAAAGTTTTTGTGCACAGTTGTAAATCTACGAATTGTGTTTTTCATTTGTGAAATGTATTTTATGAATATTGGTGAATTTGGTTTCATGCATGTGAAATTTTTGCGTGAATTATTAATTAGTCTAATCTGTCTCCATAGTAAAAAGGCTTTTTAGAATGTTAAGTTCTACTTCTGTAGTTATTTTGGTGAAAGTAACTCAAAAGTAATACAGGAGTAATGTAACGCATTACAATTATGAGACAGTAATATTGTAAGGTAACAAATTACTTTTAAATAACAGTAACAAGTAATCTATAATGTATTACAGTTTGGAAGTAACTTACACAACACTGTGTATGATAGTGCCCAAAGTCTGTCAATCATCATTAGAACGCCACCCTCAGTTTGAATAACGCAAGGACATTAGAATTCTGCCAAAAGTGTGTCTGATGTGTTCAGCGATTAGGATATAAAGCTTACAAAGTAATGGTATTTTCACACTCAAGGAAAAATGAGTTAGACCTGAATATTGTTACTGATCAGGGTAAAACAATTGAGGTAGTTTCATCTTATAAATATTTAGGATTTGTAATTGATGATCACCTTTCTTTTAAGCTTCATACACAGCTTCAATTTCAACTTTCACTAGATTCTAGGTTTTTTTTTTTAGGAACAAATCTTGTTCAAATCTTGTCGATGCCACATTTCTCTCTATTACTGATTGTGGTGATCTGTTGTATATGAATGCTCCATCAAAGTGTCTTCAGATGTTGGATTCTGTGTTTCATGGAGCTTTAAGGTTTATTTCAAATCGCAGACCCCTCACTCCTCACTGTACACTTTACTCCACAGTGAATTTGCCCTCTTTGTCAAGTCACCGGCTTACTCACCTTTATTTATTTATATATATTTATTTATTTATATATATCAGCGATTCTTCACCGGTTCTTTGACTAAGGTGCTATATAGCACCTCTGAAGAACCGCTGAAGAACCACTGAAGCACCAAAATTGGTGCTATATAGCACTAAAAATGGTTCCCCTATGATTACGAGCCAAGAACCATTTTTGGTGCCATATAGAACCTTTTTTTTTTTGAGTGTAGGCAGGATCCCAGGTTACAAATCCGATTAGTTTTCTTTTACACAGAGTACTTATGGTTCACGGTCCAGGAAAATTAATTTCATTGAATGTACCTCAAGCCCGGACCGAGTTGTTCAAAAAGGCTTTCATGTTTGTTGCACCTTCAACTTGGAATGACCTACAGAAAACACTTAAAAACTCATTTAAGGAAATAAGACTCTGTAGTTTATGTTAAATCTATAGAACATGAGACCATCCACATGTGCAAATGTTTTAATTAATGGCACTTTTATTTAATTAAAATGCACTTGAGTTGTCTTTTTTGGGTTTGTTTTGTGATTGTGTGATCTAACTTGTTCTGCTATCTTGGCCAGGTCTCTCTTGAAGAAGAGATTCTGTATCTCAATGAGACTAACCTGGTTAAATAAAGTAAAATAAATAAATAAAATGATAAACTATAGCGTTCAGACCCAGAATCTGCCCTACCTAAATGTATAGCAAGGAGCCGCTACTGTATACAATTCTTCTGAAGCCATACGCTAGCTCGATAAACAGACTGATGCAAACCTCTCAAATCAAAAAAAGCACCTTTAGATGCTAGCAGATTTTAGATGTCATTGGTTTCTCAAGTTCTCTTAGAATATTCTTGAAATGCTTTTGTGATGCACAAAATAAAGAAAGTCACAGGTCTGGAACGACATGAGTGACTAAATGATGATTTTTTTGGGTGAACTATTCCTTTCACACATCTCGCACACTTTCACACTGTTTAACCACCTTTAGAGTTAGAGTAACCCATTTCATTATGATGAATCTTTCACGGCGGTAGACTCATTATTGTTCCAATGATGCTCGTTTTCAACATGTGCACTTGAACACTTAAAGAATCGATCTCGTCTTACACATCGACCCTGTTTTATTCAACCATTCACTGGAATTGTAAGAGCGTATAACAAACGCATTACAAGATTTCTACAGGATTAGACCTGCACATCACGGTATAAGAGACCTATTAGTGAGATTTATGATTAGAATCAGTATGGAAACAAAATGCGAAGGCTGTATTTCTATGCATTGGCTGAGACACATTAATGAGATATGGCAGAGAAAGTGTAAGGAGTAGGAGTAGGAAACACAATTCTCCATATGGCTTCATGCATGAGAATGAGTAAATAATGACAGAATTTATATTTTTGAAGAATTATTCCTTTAAAGAGACTTTCGAGGCAGCCAACAAACATATTGGGAGCAAATATAATGCATTTCTGAAGAGCACAGCCGTGAAGGATGGAGAGATCTCTCGCAAACATGTTACTTACAATCACACAAATGTGTTTTAATAAGCTTTGAACCTCAAGCTACTTTACTATAATGCTCTGTTACAATAATGTCAGGAATTGAACATGTAATTTAACAAAGTGTGACAGCCTTGTGTCAAAACAACAGTGCAGACCCAAGCCAATAAAACTAGGTCTTCGTGAGAGATTAACTGATATTTCACATCCTGCTAAAATTAAATGCGGAAATAACGGCTAGTTTTCAAGCCTGGAATTCAACAGGGAAAACAAAGTAATAAACCATTATCTGCTGCAAAACAACCGCTGCCTCAGTTAAGATCAAATAAACCAAAAAATTACCACTGAATTTCCCTGATTGATAAACTCAAAAGACATTTTTCCGTGCACATGCTCTGAAATCCAGTTTGAGATCACATTTTGTGGTTCTTGCAAATGCAATCATCATGATTACTATCCCTCAAACTATATTAGTGACTTGAACAAACCCAGAGTATTAAATGTCAGCGTGTAATTCATCCTACACTGTTTGTGAACAATACACTGGAAAAAAATAATGATTTTTACTGCTTGTTCAAATTGCTTGATTAAACACAATTGCTATACATATTGCCCTAACTTAATTTGATTGCGTTCAATCCACTTAAATACAGGTCAAATTGAAGTTCACTTAATCCGTTTGTGTTGAGATTACATGAATGATTTGAGTTGCATTAACTGAAACTGGGCGGGGCTTGTTAGTTCCCAGCATGCTTTGCATATGGCTAAATCAAGAGAGAGTAAATGTTGTTATTTTATATGTAAAAGTGCTATTTTATGTATTTTTGAGCAAGATATGAAAGGGGGAGACTTAATAGTGTTTAATGTTCAATTATGTTGGAATTATTAGAATCATTTAAATTACAGTGGGTTAGCATGGTGGAGAAGAGTGGAGCATTTGCTAGGTTGTGGACTAATACAACTAATTTCACAACGGCTTTGCTGAAGGAGCTTGTAATGCTTAGCATTTAAGCTGCTAATGCGAGCTGTTACTATAGCTAAAAGTTTATCAAGTAGCTAGTGCAGTATTATAATTCAGATGTGTAACATTAAAATATATGAAATTGAAGTGGATGAATGAATATGTCAAGTCAAGTCAACTTTATTTATATAGCGCTTTTAACAATGTAGATTGTTTCAAAGCAGCTTTACAGTGTTAAACAGGAAAATAATGCAGCATAATTTTATTCAACCGTATAGCCATTTGATGTCATCAGTTCCTTTCAATTTCCATACGGTGACAGTGAGGGCTTTAGATCAATAATTAGATCAGTCATTTAGTTTATATGGTTAAATTAGTTTATTAATTAGATTTATTTCGATGTTTAGTTGAAAAATGTAGTGTCCCCAACTGAGCACGCCAAGCCAGAGGCAACAGTGGCAAGGAAACCAAAACCCCATCAGGTGACCTAATGGAGAAAAATAAACCTTGGGAGAAACCAGGCTCAGTCGGGGTGCCAGTTCTCCTCTGGCCAATTAACAAACAGCGTATTATTATTATTATTATTATTATTATTCTGGCAGCTTTACAGGTCAGAGGTCATAATAGATCGGAATATTCGAAGGACCGGAGACAACACGCTGGAGACGGGTTTATTGAGGATGATGTTGATTAAATAATTATTAAAGTGCAATATTCGAATGATCGGAGGCAACACGCTGGAGACGGGTTTATTGCGGATGACATATCGATTTAAGTATTATTTAATTGTAATATTCGAACAATCGGAGTCATCACGCTGGAGACGGGTTTATTATGTGAATATGTGAAATTGAATGCCTGAATCATGTCAGGGAGCCATATAAAATTCACTTTGAGACTACTTAATTAAATCACTTAAAATGTATTCATTCTATGATGTTGAAGTTACATGAACAAATTATAAAGGAGAAGTGTAATGTTATTTTATAAGCGATCAGACTTAGATTTTTATCTGGCAGACCTTTTTGCTTTTTCACTTTTTCAACTTTAGTTAGGTGTGTAATGTTGCTGTTTGAGCATAAAAATATCTGCAGTATCAAAAAATATCTAAAGGTTACAAAGCTCAAAGTCCACTCCAAAGGGAGATATTTTATTTAACAGAATTCCATTTCCAAAAACGTAGAGCGGTTCAAATTGATTTTAAACATGGTTCCTGAACATTATAACCCCAACGTTTATCTGTGTGCTGCACATTTTACAGAGAACAGCTTCCAGAAACTAAGAGAGTACAGCAGGCTACGCACAAAAGCTTCTCCTGAAATGGAGCCGTTCCCACTTTGTCGGGACAATCTGTTGTTTGTGCATCACAACTTTAAAGTATGTCTTATTATTTGTAGTTGTGTTTTCTATTAACAGTTCCAATTATAAGTTATGTTGTTGCTATGATGTAAACAAAGGGCAAAGCTTTGCCTCCGCTCGCCGGTGCCAACATTAGTGTTGATACAGTGTTTACTGTAAGACGGTTCACCGCCTCTTAGGAAAATTAACCATGGATTTGTGATCGATTACTGTTTGTTTTACCCCGCAAGTATCATGTTTAAATGGTGTATAACATCATATCTAAAATGTATTAGAAAAAAACCCCCCAAAAAAAACACCACACTGAAACGTCCTGTGAAATCCATGTCCATGATAAGTCCATGCATGAAATCCGTTTGTTAACATTCTTAAGTCTGAATCAGGCTTGAATTGGTTTGAAATTGACGCCATCCTTAATATTTACACCTGAGCAGATGAAACTCGCAGTTATGGTAAGGGGCGGACATTACCTAAACACGTGCTAAGCGGTGCCAATCACAACACACTGGGCCAGCTAACCAATCACATCAGATTTAGTATTTCAAAAGGAGGGGCTTCATTAAAACAGGAACTAACGACGTGTTTGAGCCGCACTGGGGAGAGAGGTGCTGTGATAATGTAAAATGCAAAATATAATGTGCTTTTTGAACAATCAAGCATGAAAGCATATTCTAGTACACCCTAAAAACTAAATCAAGACTTCACAAAAGGGCATCTATCTATCTAATAGAATCCCATATCTAGAGATCTAGTTTTACTTTCTCTAAAGAGTCTGTTATGGCGCTCTACATTCATACACCCGGCGTAATGCGACGCCAGACACGACACAAATGTTTTTTGCTAGTTTCAGTCCGACGCAGTTATCATTTTCATGTCCAGCGTCACGTTGTTTAATAGCAAATGCACTCACGCCCATCTGTTCTCCCATGGTCGTGCTGGTCTGAAAACAAGGTGCGTTCAGGCGCTTTGTTGGCACGTTGCTATTTTGAGGAACTGAAAACGCAGTATTTTGAGTGTTATTTAAAGGGTGTGTTAGTATTATGCATCTATAGGCGGGTGCACAACACACGTACACTCTGCTTATTACACACACAGGGATGTGCAGCAGCACACAAACATTTTTAAATATTAAAAAATAAAAGAATTCCTCTCTGGAGAAGCACTCCGTCTTTCAGCTCACAAATTCCACCATGTAAATAGCGAATCCGCGACGGTGCGAGCGCAACTGGTTTTTAAAGGGATTGTGAGACTGATTGGTTTATTGCATGTTACACCCAAAACACACACATGACCATGTGGACCATGTGCTGGGCGCGCCGACCGTTTTTTCCATCGTTAAACTAGCAAAAGTGGATTCAGACACACCCTATGTGCATCTGCACCATGAGCTTCAGACCATATCGTTGCTCAGATCATTAAATTAAAGCACACAGTCTGTTAAGTTAAAAAAAGTAAATGCATTATGTGATTTTCTCAGTCAAAAAGAAAGTCAATCCGCAAGGCACAATCGCAATCACCTTCATTCAATCTAGACCTGATCACAGATATTGTCTTACTGTAATTGGCCTGCACTGTTACAGGCCTACGGTAATGAGTTCTGGTTACAGTGATAATAACGTAATGCACATACATGCAAAATGTATATGTCTCAAATATGCATTGTTCACTAAACTATCCCATCAGGATGGACACTTCCCAGAATGCCTGAAATCTGTTGGTGGCAGATGATGGCTATAATCAGCTATGTGATTAGAATAAGGCTTTGATTGTATCCGCCAGGTTTCTCTCTCTAACCTGTGCAAGGAGAGATTCTCTGGAGAGAGCTAATAGGTTCTAAAGACCACGGTGAACATTTGTGAGTCTGAACTGCGTTCCCTCATTTTCGGGCCACGCTTGCGTGGAGAATGTTAAGCAGGCTGCTCCACACTGTAGGGCTGTACGACGCACGGTAACTTCATCAAAGAGAATATTTCAGATCGGAGAGCACAATGAACCTGGAGACATCAGTTGTCATTATGATTATTAAGATACTTTGGAGTTCAAGAAGATTTATATCATCAAGGACGGATGGTGAATTTCTGCTCAGTTGCAATTCCACTGGCAGATGGTCGTGCCATTCAGAACTGAAATGAGAATGACTTTTGAATTTCCAATTCAGATTTTTTTTTATTTGAATTGAGGTAGCAAACAGGATTCAGAATTTAAATGCAAGATAGATAGATAGAACGATAGATAGAAATATAGATAGAACGATAGATAGAAATATAGATAGAACGATAGGTAGATAGACCGATGGATGACAGATGGATGGATAAATGCATGGATAAATGGATGGTTGGACCGACAGACGTAAGGATGATAGATGGATGGATGGATATATGGATGAATGGATAGATGGATGGATGAATGGGTTGACGGACAGATGATGGATGAAGGATGGAAGGAAGGACGATAGATGGATGGATGGATGGGCTGACAGTCGGACGGACAGATGATATATGGATGGATAAATGGATGGACCAACAGACAGACGGATGATATATGGATGAATGGATGGATAACTGGATGGACGGATGGATGGAAGGAAGGATGATAGATGGATAGATGATATATGGATGGATAGACAGACCGACAGATGTACGGATGATAGATAGATGGATGGATGGATGGATGGATGGATGAATATATGGATGAATGGATGGATGGATAAATGGATGGATGGATGGACGGACTGACAGACGGACAGATGATATATGGATGGATAAATGGATGGACGGACGGACGGACGGATGATATGGATGGACCAACAGACGGATGGATGCTAGATGGATGGATGAATGGGTTGACGGACAGATGATGGATGGACGGATGGAAGGACGGATGATATATGGATGGATAGAAGGACAATAGATGAATGGATGGATAGACCGTCAAATGGAAGGAAGGAAGGACAATAGATGGATGGATGAATGGGTTGAGGGTCCGATGATGGATGGATGGAAGGAAGGAAGGACGATAGATGGATAGATGGAACGACCGACCGACCGACAGACGGACGGACAATATATGGATGAATGGATGGAAGGAAGGACGATAGATGGATGGATGGACGATATATGGATGGATAAATAGATGGATGGATGGACAGACAGGCGGACAATAGATGGATAGATGAATGGGTTGACGGACAGATGATGGATGATGGATTTAAGAAAGCACGATAGATGGCTGGATGGACCGACAGACGGACGGATGATATATGGATGGATAAATGGCTGGATGGATGGACAGATGATAGATGGATGGATGAATGGGTTGATGGACAGATGATGGATGGAAGGAAGGATGATAGATGGATGGATGGGCCGACAGTCGGACGGACAGATGATATATGGATGAATGGGTGGATAACTCGATGGACGGACGGATGATGGATGAATGGATAATTGGACGGACGGATGATGGATGGATGGATGGATGGATGGATGATGGATGGATGGATGTATAAATGGATGGACAGACGGCCGGACGGACGGATGGATGATGGATGGATGGATAACTGGATGAATCGACGGATGATGGATAGATGGATGACTGGATGGACGGACAGACGAATGATGGATGGATGGAAAACTGGATGGACGGACGGATGATGGATAGATAGATGGATAGATATTCATTTATTTATATGTTGATACAAAACTATTAATACTATTCTAAATATTTTTTTTTTCTTATTTACTGAGGCTACACTTCTGATTTTCCCCCACTTTGTGTGCCTGTTATACTGAATGCTTATGTTAACTACAAGAGCGGTTCCACAGACTTGCTGTACTCCTCAGATGAGAGTAAGTTTATTTGTTTTATGAATTGTCCAATTATTAATGTCTAGTGGTTCAATTGAATTGCA
The DNA here is from genome assembly GCA_023566225.1 of Romanogobio albipinnatus. Taxonomy (NCBI): domain Eukaryota; kingdom Metazoa; phylum Chordata; class Actinopteri; order Cypriniformes; family Gobionidae; genus Romanogobio; species Romanogobio albipinnatus. Next base: position 7,908,936 of record CM042243.1, on the reverse strand, counting down.
CAGATTGTCTGGGCCTTTTAATGTGACCTTTTGTAATCTTGATGTTTAGCCAAGATGAATAGACAAGGCTTAATAATATTGGAAGGGAACAAAAATCAGACAACAAAGTCTGCACATATTTGTAATATTTATAAACTCTTTCACTGCTACAACAATAATTAAATGAACAACCAATTGTTTGAGCGGGGCCTGTTGTTGTGGTAGCATTGATAATGTATAAGTGTGGTGTTCTTTGGCAAAAAACGAGCTGCAGCGCTGCATGCTGAGGCTTTTGAAACTCTTATAGCAAAAACATGTCTTATGGAATCAAGTTCTCATTCTGCTCTCAACTGAACTTCAGCCCATGTTTCCAGGATTCAGCTCTCCAGAGTGCAGGACCCAACAGAATTTGCCGTAGTCAGTCATAAATGTATTATTCATGGTCAGTGCAAATTCCTCTACATGAGTTGGCGAGCGAGTGCTTGGTGAAAATTTGCTTTTGGGGCACCGGCATCCAGCTCAGTCTAACATCTGTGAACTTTATATCAGTAGTGTTCTTGTCTGCGTAGTAATTCTGGAAATTGTAACTTTTTAAAACCTTTTTTGTCTGTGAGCCAATCATGTAGCATTGAGGATCACAGCCTTTGATCTAACACACATTCTAAACATAATGGACTTGATGATGGCGAGATCAGATCATACACTCTTAAAAATAATGGTGTCAGGAAGAACCAAAAAGGGGTTTTCACTGCAATGCCATAGAAGAACCATGTTTGGTTCCCTGAAGAACCATTTTGGGAAAGGTTCTTTAACGAACCATTTTATAGACTGTCTGTCTGTCTGTCTGTCTGTCTGTCTGTCTGTCTCTCTCGCTGTCTGTCTCTCTGTCTGTCTCTCTCTGTCTGTCTGTCTGTCTGTCTCTCTCTGTCTGTCTGTCTGTCTCTCTCTCTCTGTCTGTCTGTCTCTCTCTCTCTGTCTGTCTGTCTGTCTCTCTCTGTCTCTCTCTGTCTCTCTCTGTCTCTCTCTGTCTCTCTCTGTCTGTCTCTGTCTGTCTCTGTCTGTCTCTGTCTGTCTCTGTCTGTCTCTGTCTGTCTCTGTCTGTCTCTGTCTGTCTCTGTCTGTCTCTGTCTGTCTCTGTCTGTCTCTGTCTGTCTCTGTCTGTCTCTGTCTGTCTCTGTCTGTCTCTGTCTGTCTCTGTCTGTCTCTGTCTGTCTGTTTCCCGTGCTGGCAGAATAAGGGGGAAATGTGCACAGGCTAATTTTGAGCTAGAGGCGAAAATTAGTTCATTAAGATATCGTCCAGTGATCCCAATGCTTCAAATAGCAATTAGACATCTAAAAGTATCTTTATTTGTATTTGTATTAACTATATTCTCACTCCTGCGTAGTAATCAAGATACTTTGCTGCCATATCATAGGTGCAGCAGCGCAATATTACGCAGCACCTGAAAATAGGCTAACTTCTGTTAACATAACCAACGTGACAACCAGCTTACACAGAAAGTGTGCTGGGGACTATTTTCAGGCGTAACTACACACATTACAACAGTTATTTTGTCACATATTGAGCAGTAGGCTAGCTGGAGCCGTTTACCTCCAGTCTTTGTGCTAAGCTAGGCTAGCGGTGGGTGCGTCAGACAGAGTTATGGCACGCACGGAGATGAGAATGGAATGGATGGACTTATCTAACTCTGGGGGATACGGTGAATAAGATAAAGTCCCAAAGTTCCTTTAACCTGCCCTGCTAAAATTGCCAAACAAAAGTTAGTCAGGTAGGTCTGACAGGTAAATATACCGAAATTGAATAATCAAACACTGCACATTCTTCATTGAATAAATGATCAATTGAATATAGATTAATCCTTATTAAAGTTACAAAAGTTATTCAGTCAAGAGCATAATGATAGCGTGATCACATACTGTAGTGCAGCTACAAAGCAAAGGATGACAGAAAAAACAGATGCTGCGTTAAATATATGTAACGTGTTAAATTGAGAAAAAAAAACATTGTTCATTTTGACAGCCCTAATATGTTTATATATTTAAATATATAACTTTGAATTACATTGGCGGATATTCAATTGACTAAAAACATTGCTGATCACATAAAACAACAATTTATAATCAGTATTCATGAACCAAAATCTTTTCAGATTGTTCATACGGCCCTGTAAAAATATTTTTTTTGTATCATTATTAGATGGCTAATGAAAGAGCTCAAGATAACAGCAGAAGCAGGAATGTACACATGCAAAGAAATTTGGTGGTGCAGACGGTTGCATATTGTTCAGATGAAGCGCGCGCTTCTCAAACAATGGGTCCCTTGCGTTGTTTATCCACAGGTGAGGCCGTGGCGGCGTGCAGAGCACTCTAATTCAAAGTGTTGATAGAGCACCGCTCCAGAGGACGAGAGAGAGAAGGAAGCAAGATAAGGGAGGATGTAATTAAGGTTTCATTGCCTTCTGTTCCCCAGGCCTGCACTCCACACACAAGATCTAACACACAAATTGGCGATACGCAGAGCACATTCACTCAGGGTAAACAGCTGGGCACAGCTGAGTCACAAGCACAAATGGTAAAGGTTACCAGGATGACGCCGATCTGAGACCAGTCCTGTGGCGTCTATTTGAGGTTGGAAAAAGCGATGCTAATTAATATTAGCATAACTTTCATCTCCTCTTTAGAATTTAATAAAGGAGATGTGTGTAATTTTAAGGTCATTCATACACAGCACTCTTGCGGGACGATTGCTCCTCTGCTTCAGAACCACAGATGAAATAAAACCCACACGCCAAGAAGTTTACAAGATTCTTTGTGTACGACAGCGATACTCAAATTACACGATCAATCAAAAGCTTGGACACACCTGCTCACTTTTTATTACTACACTAACATGACTATCAATCTAAAACGTGGAAAATTAGTAAACTCATTAAAACTATGAAATAACATACTGTATATGAGTATAATGCAGTGACCAAAACAAGGGACAACGCACGCACGCACACACACAAGTTTACTATCTTTGTGGGGACTATCCATAGACGTAATGATTTTTATACTGTAAAAACTGTATATTCTCTCCCCTTACACTAAACCTACTCATCACACAACACTTTCTGCATTTTTACATTTTCATAGTATGATTTATAAGCCGTTTTCCTCTTGGGGATCAGAAAAATGTCCCAACAAGGTCAAAGATTTCAGATTTTGGCATCTTTGTGGGGACATTTTGTTCTCATAATGTAGGGTTTACCTCGACCACACACACAGAGAGACAGAGAGAGACATAGTAGTCGCCAAAAGTGTCTAGCCTAGGAAAATTTCACCCTGTATTCAAATATTATTGAAAACTTTGTAAGCATATAGTTGTGCTTTGAACACGCCAAATTGTGCATACGTAATTTTTGGACAGGCTGTCATGCAAAGAAATATTAATAACTGATTATGTTCTAGTCAATGTATGCCTTTTCCTGTGAGATTTTTACATTTACATTTACGCATTTGGCAGACGCTTTTATCCAAAGCGACTTACATTGCATTCAAGGTACGCATTTTACATTTTTACTTGCTTTCCCTGGGAATCGAACCCATGACCTTGGCGTTGCTAGCGCTACGCTCTACTGTTTGAGCTACAGGAAAGCTTGTTTTTCTATGTTTTTCTTCTTTCTTTTTTTCTTGCATTATAAAATAAAACCTGTAGCTGTTGTCTGCCTTTTTTGCCATACATACCTTTATAGTTTAGGGTGTTTTCCCCCTCGAATGTTAAATATTTACAGTTTAAATATTTTTAAAATACACAATTTCTGAAACTATGGCTCCATTTCTTGAAACTCTGTAGAGTAGCAAAAACACCATTTTCGGAAGAGTTCAAATATGGTTTGATTTTGCAAGAGATGTGACGTTTTGCACTAAAAAAAAATGATACGTTGGATTTACTTAATGTTTTTATGTCAACAGGTTCCACGTAATTGAGTTATGTTGAATTTAATTAACGTTATATATTTCAGTAAGCTTAAGTTTAGTTTTTTTTACGTATGGTTAATTCAATGCCATTTAGTTAAATCAGGTTAACATTCTTAATTTTGTCTAAAACTATTCAATTGAACTATTCTAAAGTGAATATAAAAAACAAACCAAAACAAGTAATCCAGTTTAATTGATTATTTTTATTTAGTGAAATACCATTTTTACAACATTTACAAAACCTTTTACAATGTCTTATTGGCTAGCCAGAGGATGGCTTTCTTATATGCATGGCATGCCCAAAGTAGTTGTTTTTTATTATTAATACAACTTTAATTGTTATTAGCAGGTCCTCACCCCAAGCACATGCTCTACACTTCACCACATTGGTAACCTCCAAAAACACTAACATAAAAACTTTTAAATACCAGCATAAAACATTAAGCATTAAAAAGTCTCTCCATTTTCTCTTCTTGCATTAAATAGCACTTTATTTAAACATTTACTCTCCGAATTCAGCCCCTTCGCAAAGCATGATGGCAAGTGAAAATCTTGTTTGATTGGGTTACTTGACTGAAACATGTTATTTCAAAATGAAAACATTGAGTTATGTCAAAAAGTAACGGTTTTAAGTCAGTTTAACATGAATCAATTACATTTGAACCAGAAACCTGATATGATTGTGTTAAATCAAGATGAATTGCTTAAAGTGAACAGCATCATAACATTTTTTTGAGTGCACAAACATCAAATGATTAGCCACATACACAAACTATCTTTTGCTTGTTCAGTGTAGTGGAGTGTACAGGAGTTTGTCACACGTATACATGCATGTGCACAGCACAAATACACTGTATATACAGTATGTATGCACAATTGGTGTATTGTACAGTTATTGAACTGAACTGACACTTTTGGCTTGTTAGAGCTGCTTTCAGGAGAATTTGAATGTATTATTGTGAAGCTGCTTTTAAACACTCTGTATTGTATAAAGGACTAAAAGGTGACGACTTACCGGTATATATGTATATTCATGTATATTCTCATGAGCGTTGGGTGTAGGTAATCAGGAAATGATTGTGCCATTTAAATGGCCATGTTCTCTAAATTAATCACACAAGCTGTTAGTTTTGAGTGATGTGTCTAATGTAGAGCTTTTTTTTTCAATTGCAAACTGAGTGTAATGTGTATAATGTGCTTGTAGTTTTGCAGACTTGGTCTAAAGATTAAGTATATGAGTGAATGGGGCCCCACTTTATATTAGGTGGCCTTAAGTACTATGTACTTACATTTAAAAATAAGTACACTGTACTTACGGAGTTCAAATTGTATTGCAAAACACCTTTGCTGATATTGAGGTGGGATACGGGTAGAGTTAGGGACAGGTTTGGTGGTATGGGTAAGTTTAGGGGTAGGGTTAGGTGTAAGGGAAGTGTCAACTGTGTAATTACAAATGTAACTACAGAAATTAATTACAGATGTAATTACATGCAGGTCATTTTTTTAAATGCAAGTACAATGTAAAAACATGTATGTACACAATAAGTGCATTGTATCAAATGATTAATTAAAATGTTAGTACATAGTAGTTCCCTTTCAGTCGGTCACGTTCGACGTACGTCGGAACTGCTATCGTCTTGCATGGCTTACCAGTCCCAAGACATGCCTTGCCCGTTCGGGTTGCGAGCACACTCAACAAGGAGTGTTGCTTCCTTCTGGGCGCTGGCTCAAGGCGCCTCACTGACAGATATATGTAGAGCTGCAGGCTGGGCGACTCCTAACACGTTCGCTAGATTCTATAGCCTCCGTGTAGAGCCGGTATCTTCCCGCATCCTCGCCCCCAGTGGCCAGTAGTGCTAAGTGCCCGTTCTAAGTGTCGGCTTGCAACGCCACTCCCGCCCTCTGGGCCGGATATGTGCATCTATTGTCTCCAGTTGTGTTCCCCGGAAACTGTGGTGCCAGACGTTGCGGGCATCTGACGCCAGGCCTGCACCCGTATGCTTGTGTAAAGTGTGTGTAGGCTGGGTTCCATATGTAGCGGTTCCCTCACGGCAACCCCATATGTGTATTCTTCCACAGTACCTGCTACCCGCTGTGTAAATACATCTATTGATGCTACTGGACACATCTTCAGTGATGTTCCTGGAATCATTGGGTGTTTCGGGTCTTTCAACATCATACACCCTCATCCAGGCGACCCAGCTGAGGCTGATCAGACCCCAGCTTGTGTCCAGTTGGCGAATCTAGCTACTTTGCCCCCATGGATCTCCTCTCTTGAGCCATATCCATCTTGAAGCTTTCTCTGCTGCTTCAGTGGTGTTGTGGATGGCTCTTCTTCTCCTCCCTCCATCGATACCTAAAAGGCTGAAGGCTCTGAATAGGGATCGGGCTGCAAAGCCCCTGCTTCCGACTTCGATTGGGAGACACCTTGCTCTCCATCCTGCATCACGACACTCGCTGACCAGTCCCTCGTACTTGGCGAGCTTTCTTTCAAAGGCCTCTTCCAAGCGATCTTCCCAAGGGACTGTTAGCTCCAACAGAACCACTTGTTTGGTGGACTCAGATAAGAGGACAATGTCTGGTCTTAAGGTGGTGGTAACAATGTGGTTGGGGAACTTGAGTTGCTGCTCCAGGTCCACTAACAGCTGCCAGTCCCTCGCAGTGGCCAAGATGCCTGCTGATGTTTTTGCAGCTGGTCTTGGCTGCTCTCCAGCTCTGATGAAGGTGATTGCTTTCTTGGAAAGGCAGGAGCGCTTGGCCCACTCAACTCCTGCAGCAATGGCTTCAGCAATGGCCTTCAGCACCTGGTCATGTCTCCACCTATACCTCCCCTCTCCCAGTGCCTTAGGGCAGCAACTTAGAATGTGCTCTAGTGTTCCACGCCTGGAGCACAGTGTACATGCTGCTGACTCCACTATGCCCCATATGTGAAGGTTTGATGGGCTGGGAAGCACATCATACACCGCCTGGATGAGAAACTTTATCCGCTGTGGCTCTGCCTTCCACAGCTCTGCCCATGTCACCTTCCTCTCAATCGCGTTCTCCCATCTTATCCAGGCACCCTGTTGCCTCATTCCCACTGTCCTGCAGGTTCTCTCCTCCTCAACCACTGCTCTCACCTCCTCCTGGACTAGGCGACGCCTTTCCTTCCCTTTGGTGGTGTCAATATGGGGAGTTGAGAAGGAACCCAGTCCAGCCCTGCCTCTTGTTACCACTCCCACCAGCCTGTTGTGCTGTACTCTTGCCTCTGCTTGTCGAACAGCCCCCTCTGCCTTCCACTTCCGGCCAGTCCTAACTTCAATCCCAGCCTTTGCCACCTTTGGATCACTTGAGTCCCTATATTGCAACACTTCCCTGGCTCTTGTTACCTTGAACTCCTCTTCCAAGGACTTGAGTGGTAGTTGCAGTTTGTTGCGTTGCCCATAGAGTGCGATACTGCTTAGACTTCTTGGAAGCCCCAGCCATTTTCTGAGGTAGCTGCTGACCTTCCTCTCTACTTAGCTAGCCCCGTGTCTTTCCCTTGACAGAGCCCGCTCTGTCGTCTCTGGGCGTGTTCTTTCCCCCCTGGAACCAGGCTGGAACCACCCCAGAGACTGCCATATGTTGTACTACCCTGCCAGGTTAGTCCTTATGTGTATTCCGCCTTCCACTGAAGGACGTGGCTCCGCAGCGTACCATCTCCCGAGACGGGCACGCTTTCCCAGCGTTATCCAATAGTCACACTGGGTGGGTCTTGCAGAAACAGCAGTGACTGACCTCCCTGCTTGGAGCCCTGACTTCCGTACCATCTAAGACGGTCCAGTGCGCTCAAGCAGGACGCTGGAAGGGCCAGCGCCCTGGCGTTTTGGAAGGGATCCCAATTCGTCGGTCAGTTCCAACGTACGTCGAACGTGACCGACTGAAAGGGAACGTCTCGGTTACGTTTGTAACCCTCGTTCCCTGAAGGAGGGAACAGAGACGTACGTCCCGTCGCCAGGTGCTGCGCTTCCGCTAGGGGGCCGAGTCACAAGATCGGCTCCTCAGCAGAAAAAAAGCAATGATCAAGCATTCCACTTCCTTATTTATACCCGCGCTGCGGGGGTGGTGCGTGGAATGCGTGAAACGCATGCCAATCTCTTTTGGCTCGTTTTTAACACACTCAAAGTAGATTGGTCTCTGAGATCAGATCCCAATTCGTCGGTCAGTTCCGACGTACATCTCCGTTACCTTCTTCAGGGAACGAGGGTTACATGCATAACCGAGACGTTAAGGACACCTAATATAAAGTGGGTCCATGAATGGTTTTGCTAAGTGGGCCTCAAGTATCACTTTTAGTGTGTAAGCAATTTGAAAAACTTTCCTCATATTTTGATGGTTTAATCTAACTTAAAGGGTCATTAAAACAAATATACACTTTGGATCACTTTTGGCCACTACTGTATATAGTTTTCCCTCAAACTGAAAAACTAAATAATCTATAAAGCCTTTCAAAAAACACATGTAAAATCAAAGCTCTACAGTGTTCATGTAACATATCAAGTAAGAACTACAATAACTCCTGCACAACCAGTAAATGCACTGTCATAAATGCAATATCATATACTACAACATTATACACACTAAAATGGAAATCAAAAGCTTGACGTGGAAAATCATTATTGCCAGTCATTTAGATGCCATCCTGATTGTGTATAATGAATTTCTGGTGTGAAACGTCAGCCCTGCTGTTTACGCCTGCCTCTCATTTTTCCTAAAGGGAGGGAGAATGAGATTTTTGTTGCCTCAAGCCTCATCTGTCCTTTTTCTAAAGCATCCACCACCCTCCACCCATTACATAAATTCATTTTCATCATGCTGTGACAACTACAAGCACTAAAATATGATGTAAATGGGTCATGCAGCACATTTTTATGTCCTCGTCATATTGGATGAAATAATAAACTTGCTATTTTTAAAGATGGAAAAATATTAGACTTATTTTTCTTTCACTCTAATATCAGAATTAAGCAAATATTGGTGTTGATATATATATATATATTATATATATATTATATTATATATATATATATATATATATATATATATATATATATTTATTTATTTATTTATTTATTATAATATAGTATAATATAATATAATAGAATATAATATACCCACTATGCCTATAATATAATTTATATGATTATTTTGTCTGGTTGTTTATTCCAGAAAAATATTCCATGTTACATTTTTCATTGAATCAATGTTTAAAATGAAATGCATATTGTTTTAAATGTGAATAAATGTACAGGTTTTCCCTCAATATAATCCTGTTAGTATTTTGTAAATTGTTTAACCAACAACAGCCAGTCTCTCAGGAAGTGACATCATTTTGGTGAGAATCCAACAGCTCAAACATCAGTAAAGTATCGGCAATGTATTTGATGAATTCTTTAAAACTTTAAAATCTGCATAGTAAAATGAAATAATTGTTCATTTCACATTGAAAATTCACATTTTAAATTATATTTCTTAAAGCCTGGTGTTCAATCTACACAAATACTACCTTAAATTACTACAAAGTAACCTTTAGTGCTTTATAAAATACTTGCAACAAAAGCCTTTTCATTTTCAAAAAAGTTCAAAATGTACTGCAGCACAGGAACGACCCAAATAAAGTTCTCAAATGATCAAAATCATGCACATTTAACCCATTTACTCTCTGCCTATCTTTTATTATTAAAAACCCAAGCCCATTGGCGAAGGCCTCGGTCAGTGGGAATATTCTGCGGTTCATTCATAGTAAAGAACACAATAATTGTGCTTTCTTTCTTCCTTTGGCCTCAGCTCTGGCAATTCGCCTGAGACGGTGAAGTAAACAGCAACCTCTGCCGCCTGTGAAATGCAAATAGCTCAGTTCTGGCCAGTGCCAGGGCGGGAGCAGAGACATTTTTGAACGATTAAAATGCACAAAGCCAGGCAATTTCAATGCTGATTAAATTTTCATTTGACCTTGGCAACTCTCGGACACTTCAAGGACTTTAATGCCAACATCCTGTGGTGAGCATGAGAGTCTTTTTTGTGTTTCCTCACAGTGGAAAATTGGCGTATTCAAAAACTTAAATAGCAGGACAATTGCAACAATTAAGGAGAGTGCTTTTAGAACCGACTTTATAAAAGGTTCTATAATTTCTTCTAGAACCTTTATAAAATCGTTTCTAAAAGCACTCTCCTTATAAGCGATAGTGCAAAGTGTGTAAAAAATATGGCACATTATAAACAAACCACACAGCTAATGCTTCACATAAGCCAAAATTCTTGCAAATCAACCTGAAACTAAATCATATTTCACCCAGTGATTGACTAATGAATGTTGTTGCATTGTTCATGATGTGTAACATGATTTCAACAAGTACAACATGTTCCTCGATCAACATTCCAACCAACCAATCAGATTTGAGGGACATGTTTACAGTTTACGTCAAGTTTAGGCTTACAAGCAGAGTTAGGTGCTTCTACATCAGTGCATCATTTCCCTCTGATTTTACGGATAACGGATGTGAATGTTGTTCTAGTCAAAATATGCTAACTCAGGAACGCATCTGACTCAGCAAAAACAGGATGTGCGTTCATGATGATGCAAAACAGCATTGTTTCTCACCAGCAGCATCATCTCAACTGTGTTAGACAAACTCTCCAGCCGGCTGCAAATGCCTCAGATACTTACATATTTGAACATTTGGGCCAGATTTACTAATAGCTTGCGCCAACGCAAACCCTCTTTTGGCGTTAAAAACTACTGTCAGGATTTACTTAAGACACACAAATTAGCGCTGAAAAGGCATGGACAGGGTTATTTTTGTGGGTGACCTTTTTGCATATCAACCTATTCTCACTCCCAAGGCGTCAAAATCTGAAGCATGGTCAAGTACCTTCCACATCACAATGACGATGCTAAAGGAACCCCTAGGCGTAATTTTTCGATGCTCCCATTGATTTCAGTGAGAAACCGTCGCCGTCATACACAGACGCGTTGGGCATGGGCAATTTAATCAGCCAGCAAAATTTTATTTTATTTACACTATTTAGACACGTTTGAACATGTAACCCAACCACATTCCATCCCTAAACCTACCCATTTGTGTATTATATGATATAAAACACAGTATATAACGGGCAGTTATGACTGAATGCACAATTCGAGGCCAAACGATTGATTTATGTGAAGAAAATCCCCAAAAGCGATCAGCATCTCCAACCGCCGAAGATCAAGAACACATGAAAATGACAAAAATTGTCACTAAAGAAACGTTACGTCTGCTTTGATTGTAAAATGTCATTGGCCCTCGTGTGTCTCGTGACTGTGTCATGCTCAAGAGTCATGTGTATCATTTGAATGAGATTTGACTGAGTGTGTTCACGGAGCGGCGGGATCATCATTTCATCGATTAAAACATTAAGAAACTCTGTTCTTTACATGAGGATATCGTATGACTTCAGAAGACTTTGAATGCAACATGAATTAACATTTTTATACTGTTTTTGGACAGTTTTTTCTATAAATACCTGTGACCAGGATGTAGTGGAGGCTAAACGCACGTAAACGCCGTTTACGCACCTCCCAAAATTCGGAAATACGTTTACCTCGTTTACCCACCTCCAAAGTGCGTTTATCCACCTCTAAATTGAGTTTATCCACCTCTAAAAAGCCTACAGTTCCTAAGCCATTTTAAATTAAGCTTATGTCGTTTTAGTTTCATATTGTTCATTTTCATTAGTTGTTTGTTGTACAGTTAGACGAAGTCTTTCATATTGCGCTGCAACTGTCAGTGAGTAGTGGGAAGTCCGGATCATTTTACTGACTCGGATCTTTGAGTCTCGTTCAGCAAAATGAACGAATCTTTTCTCTTTCCGTCTATGGGACTGACAGGAAGAACAAAAGAACCCATTTGTTGCGTAATGCGCATGCGCTGTCAACACAAAATGAACGAATCACTCTCTGAGACAACTCGGTAGTCCCGAGTCATATCAAAGATTCGTTCAAAAGATTCAAACATGGATATCCGGCAATTTTTTAAGCGCCGTCAAGACAGCAGCCCTCCTCCAAATGCCAGCAAACGGGCTCGGCTACAAGCCCAAAGTGAGTGAGCTCGGAAAACAGTACTAAACTTTATGTTTTTGGGGTTAATTTGGTTCACGGTTAGATTCATGCCACTGACTAAACAAGTCACCTCTTCCTTTTCCCAGTAAAATTCAGGATACATTATCAGATAAATAACTGGATGTAATTATATGCATTCTCTGGTATTTAAACCACTGAAAGTTTGTGACAACAAGCTCCCTTTGCTAGTCAGCTAGCTAGTTATTGTTATCGCTACAGCCGTGCGAGGGTACGGTAAATGTTTCTATGGTAATAACAGCGAGTTGGACTAATCAGAGGCGTCGCTGTTAAGCTTAGGACTGTGGGTAGTGTAAAAAAAAGCTGTAATGATGCAGTGTATTTTGTGTTCAAATGGAAAATTTTTGGTTTTATTGTTTTTTAGTTTAGCAAAATCGCCTGTTAATGTCGGCAGCCATTACACTTGTGGAAATTACAGTGCAACTTATATTGTCTGTCTTCTGTTAATTACAGAAACTGAGTTTTCTTTAAATTAAAATATGTGGCACCAAATTCATCCTTCTGTCGTTAATCTGCACCTGCCTCATTAGCAATTGGCAAAAACTGTAATCGACAACTAATTTGATAATCGATTAGTCGCCTTGAGTAATTTTTTAAGACAAAAGTAAAATTCTTTGATTCCTGCTTGTTTAATGAGAATATGTTCTAGTGTGTTCTCTCATATGTGACAGTAAACTGAGTTGTGGACAAAACAAGACATTTGAGGACGTCATCCTGGGCTTTTGGGAAACACTGATCCACATTTTTCAGACAGACCAAACAACTAATCGATCACTTGAGAAAATATTCAACAGATTAATCGACTATGAAAATAATCCCAAATCTAATCATTATGTACAAGTGCATTACATTGGAACCCCTGGATTTAAGCCTCCCCTCTCTATCTCTCTTAAATATTTTTGTTCTCTCTGAGAACAATAGATATCATCAGGATACGCTATACACCGGTAGGCAGTGGCCCACCTTACCGTGACCACGATACGGTCACCCAAAATTTATAGTTTACCCACCTCTTTTTTTACCACTACACCTCTGCCTGTGACTGTACTTGTATTAGCCTATTATGTGTTTTATATTGTTGAGAAGTGGGTAGGTTTAGGGTAGGAGTGGGGTTAGTTGCTCCAAAATATAAAAGTAGCCTATAAATATTCATAAAATAATGTCTGTGTCTGTAAAATAATTGTCAATGAATCTTGATCAGACTCATTTGGCGAACAACTGAAATCAATAGAGCACCTGCGTGTCAATATAGTGACGCCTAGGAGTTCCTTTAGCGTCTTCATTGTGACGCAGAAGGTACTTGACCATGCTTCAGATTTTGACGCCTTGGGAGTTAGAATGGGTTGTGCATATGCATTTGTAGGAGTTTCTCTTTCAGACGCAGTATTTATGGAGGAGAGTATTTAAATGAGTCACACAAGGTGATTGACTAAGGTTTGCGCTCGTAAATTTTTGGGTGTTTGCGCAAATATTTACCGCCTTAAAAAAAGCACATCTTAACCCAGACGATAATTTGTGCTGCGCTTGGTAGATTGTGTTGGTCATTATGGAAATTATCCGGCCGCGTCTGTGTTCACCCTCATCCATCCCGCGCACTTTGTAACAAATCCTTCCATCGTGGGTCAAAATGACCCGAAGCCCTAAAATTATACTTAAACTTTTTTTGTCTACAAAGCTAATTTAATTTAAATAATATTTTTTTTTCTATTTTTAATGCAATTTTTTGGGAGATTTTTTTTTTTTTACCTTTAAATTACAAGATTTTATCAATAAATAATAATGTAAGCACATTCTTTACATTCTTTGAAAATTAAAATAACAATTTAATGCATAACCCTTTTAATTCAGCTCAAAATATCTTACATTGGGTGTCCTTGCTGACCTCTTGTGGAAAAAAAATATATATAACTTGATATTTTATGACTGTTGACACTAGATTGCCTTATACTGTAGCTCTATATGGAGCAAATTAGGTCCTAAAGACAGTTCTCTCTCATTCAGATACAAATGTAGACATTATAAAATATTTTTTTTGAGCAGTTTTAGGGTTTTCTATGTGTAGTGAAGCATTCCTTGCAGTCCATCCATTCCTAAGGGGGGGCAAATTGACCCGTGAGGGAAGGCTTTGTTACTTTTAAAAATTTGAATCACAAAACTCCTCGAATCCAGTACATTTTTTGGTGTATTCTTGCTTCAAGTATGACAAAAGTCCTAGGGTCTTGGACCACTCCGATGAACACTAAATGTTTTAATTCTTTTAAGAAATGACTTGCGGGTCAAAATGACCCGTGGTAAGGATAAGGGTTAATTTGCGTGTCGTCAGTAGATTACACGCAGAACTTTAAATTCTTTCAGCATTTTTTTGGAAATGCCCTCTCACTATAATTTGCCCTGTTTAGTAAATCTGGCCACTAGTCAGCTAGTGAAGGTTAATAGTTATGAAAGCTCTAGCTTCACAAAAGAGGGAAGTACTTACTTGTGTCGTGCCATTTCAGCTGTGGTTGAACTGGAAATGCTCAGCTCTCATCCTCAAGGTGAAAGTGTCCTGTTGGGGAGGAAAGAAAAAGACTTGATTGGTTCAATAATCAGGTTTCACATTCACAGACGTGGTGTGTGCAGACATTCTGTTGAGCAGTGATTTTGCTTCAGGAAAACTGGTTTGGATTGTCAGTGGCAACCTAAAACAGTATCAAAATTGTTCATCTTACTACAGTAAACAAATGTCCTTAAAATATTATAATAAAAAAATAAAATCATTTATTAAACCAGAACCACTGCTTTAAAGATTCTTGTAATGAGGGTCAAACAACACTACCATTCAAAAGTTTGGGGTCTGTAAGATTATTAAATTTCTCTCTCCTATGCAGTAAAAAAAAAAAGACTATTATCAATTTAAAATAACAGATTCTATTTAAATATATTTTAAAAAGCAGTTTATTTCTGTGAAGGAATCACTCAAGATGCATTGGTTATTACTACCAATGTTGAAAACCTTAATATTTTAATTGCCGATTCATATTTTTCAGGACTCTTTGATGAATAGAAAATTCAAAAGACACCATTTATTATTTTGTAACATTGTATTTACTGTCACTTTTGATCAATTTAATGCATCCTTGCTGAATGAAAAAGGTACAAACGTTTGAATAGTAGTGTATTCATTCCTGCATTTCAAATACTTTGACAACAGGCAACAATATCACAGCAAAAACAAACAACACGCATTATAAAACATTTGCATTTCATAATCTCATTATGCTCACTGATAATGAAATTTACTAAAGCAGAAACTTCACCAGCAATCTTTCGAAATTCAACCGACACTATTTTGAAGTAAACACCTTCAGCTTTGTTTCTTTAATTTAATGCAGCTCTACAACGTACATAATTGACTCTTTGAATATTGCATTATTGAACTCAACGCTTTGGCCCTCTGTGGCTGTGCAAAAAAACATGACTAGAGCATATTGATGATTATAATCATGTACTCGCACTCCCTACAGATTCCGCTATGAGCATACAAGTGAATAACAGCTCTCATAACTCAAGATATTACAAAAACAAATTAAGCTTTTCATTGCTTCCTGCGAGACCGTGCTTATGTTTTATCACAAAAGTCTGAATACACAGATGCTGTTGAAACATAACTTATCTGACATTGTACAACTGCCAATCTAACAGTGTGTCATAACCAGGCAACAATCAATGCAGAAATTCATCAGAGATGCTGAAATAAACTGCCACAGCTCCGGCCTATGAAATGTAAATATCTCAGCCAGTGCCAGGATGAGAGCAGAGACTTTAGAGGATTTGTGAGCGATTAAAACAAGGCAATTTCAATGCTGATCAAATTTTCACCGACCTTGTCAACTCGCAGACTTTTCAAGGACCAGTGTTGTTATCATTATAGCTAAAATTAAAACAACTTTATAGCATAAGCACTTAAATTTAATGATAATTAAAAATGTTCCCTTGGCAATTAACTAAAATAAGTTGAAGTTTAAGGGGTACTAAAATGACTACTTGAAATAAAATGGTCATAAAATTTAATTACATATTGCAATACAACAATAATAAAAAAAAAAAGTAATAAAATGACAAACATACAAAACTACTAAAAATGAAAATTCAAAAAAAAAAAAAAAACAGCATTTGAAAATACTAAAATAACCACCTTATAACTGTCACAGGTGGTTTCAGGAAGGCAGACAAAGATGAAGATTATAGTTCCAACACGAGTTTAATATCAATGAGCCACAAAACAGGCAGGAGCAACACACACTGACCGTGAGCAGACAGAGAATGAATGTGATGGTACAACTTTAATAGGAACTCAAACAAGATGATTAATAGAACACAGCTGAACCAAAATACCTCATAATGATGGTGACCATGGTAACAAATGAGTGGCGGGAAAATCAAAAGGAACACATGAGAATGACTGAAAACAAACTTAGGCCCTGTCCACATGAACACGGGGGTGTATTCCAGAAAGCAAGGTTAACCTACTGTCACATATACCTTAAACCAGGGGTCTCCAAACTCTGTCCTGGGGCCTGTACCATGATGGTAGTTTGACAAACTCAGGGTTACAGGATTAGTTCCGAGTTGACAAAACCAAACCAATCTATTCAGGCTTTTTCGGTCCCACGAGGCTGATCATCAGCTTTCTCTGTCAACTCAGGCGAGAGAGATGGTGGTCCAGTGGGTTAAACCATGGAACTGATACACAGAAGGTTGCCGGTTCGATCCCAGCAGTCCCAGTGGTCACCACCAGTGTGTCCTTGAGCAAGGCACTTTACTCCATGTTGCTCCAGGGGGATTGTCCCTGTAAGTCGCTTTGGATAAAAGCGTCTGCCAAATGCATAAATGTAAATGTCAGGCTTTGATCCTGAGTTTAGCTGTGACATCAGTAGTGAACAGCCAATCACACGCTGTGGATCAGTGAAACCGAGATTCATTTCTCTCTTCTGCAGAATATTACATGATTGAAAAATATTAAGAATTTAAACAAATAGACAGGAAGAAAAGAGCTGTCTATGACTGTCTTTAAGTTGTCCTCTTTAAGGACAACTTAAAGACATATCTTATACGTCAATGTAAGTAAAAGTTATGAAGTTAGTTTAGTTGATATAGAAATAATTGAACATTTAAGCTCACATGTAGTTATTTTGTATATTATTTTAAATGAATATATGGTCGCACCATCTGACATTTTCTGGGTGGTAAAATCAGAAATCTTGTTTAATAATGAATTAATGCTGTCTTAAAAGCTGTAAAACCAATATGAATCAACACCTTACATTTTTTGGACATTAAAATCCATTTTAAAACTCTCTTGCTTAAAATTATTATTTTTTAATCTTATTTATTTTATTTTTTTTCTTCTTATTTGTCATTGACCCATATAACAAATTTGGTTATATTAATATAGGCATCTGAATGCCTCTTAAGCAAACTATGTTTAGAAAGTGAGTTGCTTTGGCTACTTACATAGCCTGAAGTTGAGGTTATCCGCTTACTTACTTTTAAACATACCCAGGTATGTCACATAACCTGCTTTCTGGAATACAACCCGGGTATTTTCAAAACCGCATCTTTTTCTGTGCGGTTTGGCCGTTCGTCCACACGCAAACGCAGTATCCAGACACTGAAACCGAACTTTTTTGAAAACTCCTGCCTGGGTGAATATTTTTCGAAACTCCGGTTGCAGCGGCTGAACTTACTCCCGGACTCGTTTTTGGAACCAACATACCTCGAGTAAGCCAGGTTTAGGTTAATCACCCGAGAGTTCAAAGTATATATGACGGTACTTAACTTTGCTTTATGGAATACACCCCCTGGAAAAATTGTATTGCCGGTTCCAGTTCTGACGCAACAAGCCAAAATCTACCAGTTTTTGCTGCTGTCAAGGACATTCATGCCTCATAACAGGCTTGATGGAAATTAGAACATATCTGATGCTTAATATACGCTTATGCAGATCCTGATTTTAGACCAATGAGATTTCAGTGTTGGCGGCGCTACCTTGAGCAACAGCATAAAAACTGACACCAAGCCACTGACAAAATTTCCTGTTGCTCGTCACATCTGGTTAGGACAAAAATCCTATTAGTTAATTAGGGATGGACAGGATTGATGGTCAACTAGTCATCCAGCATCCATCCCGTCAATTAACCCTCTGGGGTTCTTCATTTATGGGTCACACGCAGGACCTTCGGGTCAAAAATGACCCGGAGGGCGGGATTAAGATAAAAAAAGAATTGAGTTAAATAAATTAAATATATTTTTGTTCAATAATATTTTTTCTTTTCTTTTTTGATATTTTGAGATAATTTTATGATTTATAATTAATATTTATGCAATAATTATGACCCATTTTTTCCCATTGAATATAATAATATTTTTTATTTTTTATTAAAGCTGTATTTCATTTTAGAGTCAAGCCTAGGCCTCATGAAAGCAATTTTTTTAATTGAGATCGGTGCCATCCGGTGGACACATTGAGCATTTTTATCACGAAATAGCACATTTTTATCACTATAGTGGATCTTGAGTTTTATAAAAAATTGTTACAAATCGTAGCTTCATCGGAATTGTACAAAACTTTGTTACTTGGTATATGAACACCCCAAAAAAATGGGGACAGGATTTGAAAAGTCTAAGTGGTCGTAAATTTTTTTTGTCACACTCAGGACCTTCAGGTTAAAAATGACCCCCATAGGAAATTTATGGGAAATTAGGTCCTGGGTGTGACTATTTTTTTTACACACAAAAACACATGCACACACAAATTAACGCGTGTCATTCCAAAAGCTAATTGTGTTTGTGTGTGTGAGTTTTTTTGTCTGTTTTGCACTCTTGATGTTTTAGAGATTCACCCCTTCACTGTTGAGTCCTTTTTTTCTGCATCCTCGCTGATTTGTAGATTGTATACACAAAAAAACTCTGTATTTTCATATTTTTGCCAATTTCCCATTCATTTCCTATGGGGGTCATTTTTGACCCGATGGTCTTGAGTGTGACAATTTTTTTTACGACCACTTAGACTTTTCAAATCCTGTCCCCAATTTCTTTGGGTGTTCATATACCAAGTACCAATAAAGTCACCAAGTTTCGGACCATTCCGATGAAGCTACGATTTTTAACATTTTTATTTTAAAAAATTGGGGTCAGAAATGTCCGAAGGACAGTTTTGTGCAATAAAATGCTATAGATATTCACCTGTTTATAAGATGAACATAACTTCCTTTGGAAGTTTGTTAGGGCCCTCCAGTGGGCCCTGGACCCCTGGTTGAGAAGTACTGGTATAAATAATTTGTACACATGCAGACGTGAACCATTTGCTGTTGTGTTGCATCTTGCTATTTGTCTCAGCCATGCAACTTCTTAAAAACATGAAGCATGCTGTGCTCCGTTCAGCTGTTTTAAACAACAACAATGCATCCTCTGTCAATACAAAAAGTGATTATACAGGGCTTCCATAAGACAGACTACATACAATATTGATTACATGATGTTTTGAATATTCAGGCATAATATGAGCATGCAACCCTCATCAGTACATCAGGTTCAGCATCGTATGTAACACAGTAAATTAGGCATAATTGCATGCAACTAACCCTCAACCAAACCCTAATCCTACCCTAACCCTATAATAAGTACATGTTGTTAATCAATATTACTCAGCATTAAATACATAATAACACTGTAACAATGCCACCTCAAAATGAAGTTACCAAACAATCCATTGAAACTTCAGACCTTCATATTCATAAGCTGTTTGGCACTTGAGAACGTAGCAGGTTGTGTCTGAGCTCTGTAAGTATTTGTGTGCTTTAACAGAGTAAGTAAACCAGTAACAGGCGAGAGACTAATACACCAGTTCACCAGAGCGGCATCTATACAAATCTCCCTCAATATTTAATAAATCTTGACATCTGCTTATGTTCCTGTGGCTCGTTTGCCTCCATCTCGGCGGTGAGATTAAAATGATGGGGGACTCCTCAGAGACGGCTGCTAGCAACTGCCTGGATCAGCATCCGTGCTGAGAATACCACCGCAGAGACGAAGATGCCCGCCACACACGAGGAAAGACAGAATGACTGCTGAGAGATCCAGCCGTGCTCAAGTTCTGCTGTAAAGCTCCGTCATGTCACCTGCCTTCACTTTGTCATCCATGAACACTTGATTTGCACAGACTTGTGCTTGTTCAAGTGGAAACGAGAGCTCACCTGTTCATATATACTTGGACATGCACTGATGAGGCTGCAGAGGTTCTTCTGCCTTTGACAGCTGAGCCTTCACAGACACAACTGATTCATTCTACTAGGATTTATTGTCTGGTGTGGCAACCAGATTTTGATAGCTGAGATAGATGCGGCCCAGAAGGAACATTTTATTGCTCGCCCATAGCTCACGGGAGTTGAAACAAGTCATGTTTCATTTTAGTATCAACTTTATCTTTGATCTTGCACCTCAAACTTCTTCTGAGAAATAAAAATAGACACAGATGAGTCAATTGCTGAGTTAAAATTAATAATATAAATGAAGTAAATTAACATATAATATCGATGAGTCCATGAGGATGAGATGCATTGTAGTAGCAGGTGATGGCCAAACCAGATACTTATCCTTTTGATATTGGCTGTACAGTTTGAGCCCGAGTTGGATTCCCCGGTTTTTGAATCCCACTTGGAGGGTGTCGAGTAGCACCAGTTACATTTGGTGCCGTGACCCGGATGGGAGTGAGGTTTAACGGGGGTGAGTGTTACAGAGACGTAGACCAGTAAGAGCTGTGCCTGTAAACCTCACTCTCCTGATCTCAGGAGGCACACTAGAAACCGACACTAGCAGCTGCATCCTTGTTTTTAGCGCACGTGCCTCCAACGCTAGAGACCCAGGTTTGAATCCCGCTTGAAGCGGGTTGAGTAAGACCAGTTACATTTGGTGCCGTGACCCGGATGGGAGTGAGGTTTAAGGGGGGTGAGTGTAACAGACGTAGGCCAGTAAGAACTGTGCGTGTAAACCTCACTCCCTTGACCACAAGGGCACACTAGTGGCTGTGGTCTTTACCATCCTTGTTAGTGCCCACCTCCCACTCTAGAGATCCCGGTTCGAATCCCGCTCGGAGCAGGTCAAGTAGGATCAGTAACATTTGGTGCCGTGACCGAAATGGGAGTGAAGTTTAGGGGGTAGTGTAATGGACGTAGGCCAGTAAGAGCTATGCATGTAAACATCACTCCCTTGGCCACAAGGGGCACTCTAGTGGCTGTGGTCTTTAGCATTCTTGTTAGTGCCCACCTCCCACACCAGAGATCCCGGTTCTAATCCCGTTCAGAGCAGGTCAGTTAAGACTAGTTACATTTGGTGCCATGACCTGTATGGGAGTGAGGTTTAGGGGGTACACAAGGGGCACACTAGTGGTTGTGATCTTTAGCCTTCTTGTTAGGGCCCACCTCCCACGCCAAAGATCCCGGTTCGAATCCCGCTTGGAGCAAGTCAAGTAATACTAGTTACATTTGGTGCCGTGACCCGTATGGGAGTGAGGTTTAGGGGTGTATAATTGACGTAGGCCATTAATAGTTGTGCGTGTAAACCTCACTCCCTTGTCCACAAGAGGCGCACTAATGACTGACGCTAATGGCTACATCCTTGTTAGAGCGCCAGCCTCTCACGCCGGACCCCAGTTCGAATCCCGCTCGAAGCGGGCGAGTAGGACCAGTTACATTTGGTGCCGTGACCCATATGTGAGTGAGGTTCAGGGGGTGAGTGTAATGGACAGAGGCCAGTAAGAGCTGTGCGTGTAAACCTCCCTCCCCCTGCCTCAAGTGACATGCTAGCGACTAACACTAGCGACTAACACTAGTGGCTGCATCCTTGTTACCTTGTTAGCGCACCCGCCACCCATGCCGGAGACCCTGATTTGAATCCCGCACGGATCGGGTCGAGTAGGAACAGTTACACCTGTGCTGTACTCTCCCAAGTTCAGGGAGCTGTCTTCTGTAAAATGTGCTGCACAAGCAAACTTTTGGGTTGTACTGCTCAGGAACAGCTTTATAAATAAATCCTAAGCTCTGACTAACCTCTGAAAGCATCTCCGCGACATGATATCAACACTGAAGCCTCGCCTTATTTCTTTGCCTATGCTTTTGGGTGGGCATTATGCTAATATTTCACATTGTGACATTTGAGGAAGAAATATCTGAACTTTGATCGAGGCATTTTAGGCAGGTCTGGATCACTGTACTCTATTACAGGGGTTTTCAAACTTTATGATGCCAAGGACCCCCAAATATGATGAACCTTTATGAGGGACCCCCTTCCTAAAATCCATCTATTTTTATGTACGAAAAAACATTTAAACTGTTAGATAAAAAGTAAGTGTGACATTATAAATAAAACATATTGTTTCCCAACTTAAATTGGCTATTAATGTTGGATGTATAAACCCGAAGAAGAATATTTTCAATAAAATTTTGTATAAGCAACTTTCACAATAAATGTATGCAAGCAGCGTACGTACTGTGTTAAGAACAACCCCAGTGAGCAGATAAAGGGGACTATAGTGAGAAAAACTCACTAGGAAGATACAAAGCAAACATATACAATTCGGGAATGTATACGGCAAGAAAGGTTAGAAACATTTAGAAATGAAACCGTTAGAATATTCGGTAGACTTTATCCATTTTTGCTTTGTCTTTTTATTCTCTGAAATTTTCTGGGGACCCCTTAGAACCTTCTGGAGGACCCCAGTTTGAAAACCCCTGCTCTATTAGATAGGGGGGAAAACGCTTTGTTGGAGAATATGAGCTTTGTGACTGTGCAGATCTTATACATGCACAAACAGACCCCTTTAATAAAAACTATGTTGGTGTTTAATATACATACTGTGAATCATAAAGGATTAATATTATTCATAAAAGCAGCTTCAGAAAATGATATCATGAGCTTATGCAATATGCTTAAATTGGAGAATTTTCAGACCAGAAATTTTCTCCATACGAGTGCTCTCCAAATACTACTGTAATCACACAAGCTCCAGGGGGTTCTTGTAACACTGACTTTTGGTCTGAATGCTGTGAAATGTAAAGCCCCAGATCGTCTTGAGCTGTGGCTTTTATCAGGAGTGTTTTCTGTCAATGAAGAGAAGATCTTGTTCTCCAGTGACCTTGCTGTAGCCCTCTACTATCTGGTATTGTGACGGAGGATGTATTTACACTCACCTTCACTGTACGAACACTGCAGCACAAAAGCCCAGAGGAATTCACTGGCGCTCTGCCATCAAAAAAACGTGGTAAATCTTACATGATTCCCCTCTGCCTATTTCATGCATACTGCCTTCCTTTCATAAATCATTATGTAGGGCAGTACTGGTGGGCAGGAACAATTAGTGACTCATTTTGTCAAGTCCTGGCCCATAGGAAAGAAAAAAGCACATATGAGGTCTCTTTAATAACTTGATTGGTTCTCTACTCATCAGTGAGGTTAAATTGACTTCTGCGTACATCTCCTTCTTTTCAGATGTTTCTCCTAAGAAAAAATGTGTCTTCCCTCAATATATATTTGTATTTATTTTTTTACAAATCAGAACAATTGCTAATGATGTGCTCAGCATAGCAAGACATTAATGTCTGCAATAAAAACTCAAGGAAATTAAACATTTGTCATTAAATTCTTACAACTGATTTAATCCAGGGAGTTCCAACCTGAGGATTTAATCATGAAAATGCAAGATTAAAATAAATAAACTCTAAATAAAACACTAGCTAAAATATTTTTAATATTTTGTTAGTTTAACTGCATGTCATGTGGTTATTAACCGACCTCAGAGAACCGTGAACATGCTTGGTGTTGTTAAAATATTGAAATATTGATTTAAAATCTTGGGCGGGGGCAGTTCAAGTAAATATTTTAGGTCAAAGTGTCACACCTGCCAGCTGAAGCGCCCATGATCTCCACCAGAGGGCACTCCTTAAATCCTTGAACTTAATTCCCATAACCCCTTGCCTGGACTCATTATGTTGTGATTAGGCTATATGTCATTAGCTTGTTAAGCCCTGCCTAAAAATCCCTGTGTTTTCAATCATTCTTTGCGAAGTCTAGCATTTGTGTTACACTGCGATTCTGAGCGTTATCCTGGTTTTCTGTGTCTTGGTTTTCGATCATCAACAGTGGAAATGCAACAAAAACATGCAAAAAATCTACGCTGTCTTGATTTGAATCAATATGTCTATAATGGCTAACGTACGTGCTTAAGTGAACGCTCAAGTTTAATACAATGATCATAATGCAAGGCAAGCATTCGCATGTATGTGATCTATTTTTAGCGACATTCAGTATGGGATTTGACTATTCATATTTTAAGTGTTTTTTCAAATGAATCGATCGCATATATTGTCTCCGGGACTAGTCGTTGCGCACATCCCTACTAAACAGCCTTTCACTTTCAACACTACTGCATGGTGCAGACTGCCAAGAGTGACAATAGGTATACTCGCCGCGTCCGCACTAGCACGAAGGTGTGCGCAGCAAAAATGAAGTCATCGTGGTCATGTGCGTTGAGCGAGCGAGACCCCTTTTCACTTGGCGGTGTGCACTGTGAATTTTGCAACTTTCCAAGCGGCTCCGCATTCCGAAGATGCGTTGCCATAAAGTGGTATCGGGTACGGTTGTATCGGGGTAGTAGTTAGGGTTTGACATTAACTTTTTTACTCACCAGCCATTGTGGCTAGTGGTTTTCCAAAGTTACTTGCCACTCAGCATATTCACTGGCCACAATTTTGCTGTTTGGAAATTACATTTTATATGATTAAAGTTGACTTTGCCATGCTTAGATTACTTGATTTTGAGTCATTTTACTTGATTTAGAAGATTTAAAACCCAAAAGTTTAACCCCCCAGAAAAATGAACTATTGTTAATAATAATAATAATATTGCCTATTGTGCGCGCCATGCGGAGGCACACCTGACTGTATGTCATGTGACACGTCACTGTATATAAAAATATCGTCCGTATTCTTAATTGTTGAAAAGAAACATGTATCTTAAGGGGAATTCAATCAATCTTGTGTCTGATGTTTAATTACACATTTTAAATAGAAAATTCTGATAGTCAGAATATAATAAATCAGAACATAAAAAACCTGCAAATGATGGTAATGACATTACGAGCAGGTGACGTTGCATTTACGTTGCCAGTAAGTCATGGAATTACCATTATATTACAAATGTATTATGTATCTGGGACATCCTTGTTATCTAATAACGTTATGGAGATCGTACTGGCGACGTGTGTTGGTAATTTGACGATAATGATATTACAGGCATGCAACGTTGTAGTTACGTTGTGAGTCATAAAATTACCAAAATATTGCGTGTGGAGTACGTATCTGGAACGTTGTTGGTAATCTTGTAATGTTCAGAGATCGTACTGACAACATTGTGAGAAGGTCATTTTAAGTTATGGAAATTGCAGGCATGCGACGTCGAGGCTACGTTGTCAGTTGGTAAGTCATAAAATTACCAAAAAGTCAAATAAATTACGTAACTCCAAACCACTTATTCGAAACAAAAGATCGTAAAGGTTTCGAAATCGCCCATCACTAGTTTGTATGACAGAAAAAGTTTGTGAATCTCTAATCTAAGCTAATAATGCAATCCAAATGTCTCACTGTGTCATTGATGAAACAAACAGGAGGAGGCAGATGAAATCAAACTTGGGTTCAGACTGAAGCCTCACTCTTTTATGATTGCATTATAGCTCAATAAAATCCCACAAAGTAATCTGATTTCACGCAAAATGGAGAAAAAAACCATACAATCACATTCAGGGGTGTGATTTATTAGTGCAAATTTGGATCCAGTCTAATCAAAGAGTGCAGGGTTTGTTCTGCTACCTGCTGTCTGCGGTCCAAATCTAATACAGGCCACAGCAGGCTGGCTAAAGTCTATTGTGAGTCTGACTGCATTGAATAAAAGATGTCAATTTTCACATTCAGTTCCTATTAATACAAGCTCAGGACTCTGAAACCCTTTCCCAGTACAAATCATCATAATGCATTTCAACAGAACACTTATTGGCACTACATAGAGGAACTTCAAGACATGGACAGAAATGTGTTGGGATTTGTTCACACTGTGCACAAATATCATCTGAATGATTGTATAATGTCATGTCAAGTTAAAAATACAAAATGCATCTCACACTTCCATTGCATCCAAAATGCGTTGCAAACTTCCCCTCATAAATGCATCTGATTGTAGTTTGGTGAACATGAAACCAACCTAAATATACAGTTAAAAGCTTCTTTAAAACCAATCAGAACTAGTTCAGGAAACCCTGATGATTTGGAAAATATGTCATATTTGTCATCCCTTTGAAGTGCCCTTGAGATTTAACAACACATTCACATTTTCACGATTCTCTGATGTTGGTGAATGAAAACAAAATGTGTTTTTCTGCTGTTCAGACTACAACAAACTAAACTGATTTGAATCGAAAATTCCAAAAAAGAAAAAAGAATGCTTCACAAGGCTTGTCCACAATGTGTCAAAAGTGTAATGTCAAAGCAGAATAGATGTGCTTTGAGGAGCGTGTGTGTGTGTTTGTGTTTTGCCTACACTGTGAGGAATAAATGTCTCTACAAGGATAGTAAAACCTAAAATCACCAGCCAACAGGCTTCATGAGATGAGAAAAACTGCTTAATAAATACTGTATGCATCCTGCTTAATAAAAAACATGTATTAATGAAGAAGCAGAAAGATTTAGTGTGAGAATTAGGGGATAGAAAATATCATGAACTTCATATAAAAACAAAAAACTGGGTTTATATGAGGATCTAGTGCACTTGTTTGACAACATAGGAGACTAAGTGACTGTAGGTGTGTGCTAAGAAATGTTTCTCTCGATTTTGAAGACATGAACAGACTAGTTGAGTTTTCATGTTTTATGGGGACATTCCATACAGCACAAACTGTATATTCTATCTCCTAATCCTAACCCTACCCCTAAACCAGAAAACGTTGTGCATTTTTACATTTTCAAAAAACATCACTTTTCCTCATGGGGATAAAAAAAAGTTCTCACAAGAACACAATATACCGGTATTACTATACTTGTGGGGACACTTTGTCCTCACAACGTAGGGTTTACCAGGACCACACACACACACACACCACACACATGTTGTGTTCCCTTTCGAAAGGGAACTCGCGCTGCCTCAGCTGACGCTACGGGGAACGCCTCCAGCGTGACAGATGTCTGAGCTACTATCGAATCATGCCAATCCTATTGACCGCGACAGCTTATGATGTCATCAAGGTGCAACCAGGAAGTATATAAGGGCGCCTTGCAAACATGACACCGCTTTTTCGTCTTCAGGGACTGTTCTGTCTGATTGCTTAAACGAGTTAAGGTAATCCAAATTCATTATTATATACACACAAGCCGTGTGTTTTCTGCCTGGGATCAAGAGCATGCGCAGTCAGCTCTTATTAAGTTGTTTGTCTGTTTGTATATGGTGAGCGTTTGTCTATCTGAAATCGCTCTACTCTCGTCTGATTCTCTTCCTGAGGGAAGAGGGTTTGGCATCCGAGACTGATAATGCGGTCCCGCTCATGCCGAGGCTGAGCCAAGGTCATGGGTTTCTCGGATAGAGCTCGCTGAAATCGTCACAGGAAGGCGTTCTTCCCTCTGACGATCTGGCGGCTGACGAGACTTGTTTGCAAGTGCTCTAGGGATGGCTGTGAGAAGGGGGATTAATCTTGTTATTAAACGTGCTGCAGGCGGGCTGCGGCCGCCATGTTGGAGTGTTAGAGGAGACATCGCTTGTGTTGGACTAAACGATCGATTTCTCCCCAGCCATAAACATCGGCTCAGTTGGGCTTTCATTCCTTCCTGATCTTCCTATTTAGATTGAGAGAGCATGGAATAACCTATATTCAGCTCATATTCACTAACATCAGCGGTATGACATCAGCGGTATGAGGATAGGAGAGGAGGATAGGAGAATATGGGTATGTGTCGTCGCCTCCAAATTAACGGGATGTGTGCAATCTCGCATCTGGGAAGCTGAGAGCTCCAACCCTGGCACCTAAACGATGTGTCGCTTTAATGGCAGGGCTTACACGGCAGCAGGTCAGCCCGGTGCTACTTCTTACACCATGGCAGTGTTTCATGCGCACCAGGCCGGTTTGCTGAGGGATCTCGATCAGGGGATGTTTCCCTGATGCGGTGGTTGCGCAACAGGCGGAGACTGGGCCCAAGGGCCAGCATCGCGGAGGAATAGCGCATTTGGCAGCATCTGAGGACCTGCATACCACTGAGATCCAGGTCCCAGGCAGGTGGGAGGCGTCACAGTCCGAGGACCGGAGACGGGGCCCGAGGGCCAGCATTGCCTCTTGTGCGCCCCCTCAGTCGAGGGCTCCCTGTAGAGGGCTTCTGGGATTGCTGCGGATCGTTGGATATTTCTGTAGGGCCTGTAGTTCCCCTGTTAGGATGGCTAGAACGGTCATTATACACCAGTTGCTCGGGCTCCATGGTGAGCTAGTGTTGCTAGTAGAGAGCCAGCAAAGGAAATGAGAGGTATATTTAAGAGCTGTTCTGTTCGCTGTGGGAAAACAGTTTTTAGATCTCCCAGGTTTTTAAAAAAAGAGTATCTCTGGGAAGGCATCGCTCATTCCTGCGGGTATGTAGCTTATTGCTAGGCGTGTATTTTCTCCTAGTTTTAAGCTGGTAACTGGTAGCCGCCACGGGGTAAAGCGGTTTGTATCCTCTCTCAGTATAAGTTTTTTGAGAATGCAGGATCAGACTATACTAGAACTACAGTTAGAGCCAGATCTAGTATACGACTGGCACTTCTGCCCTAGTGTCCTTTTTGTCTGGTGCTTTGGAAGTGGTCCTATCGGGCCTCAGGTATAGATCTAGATTGGCCTAGGCTTCTAGGGATTACGGAGGCGCCTGCTAAAAAGCGCTGGCGCTCCGGGTAGCTATTTTATAAAGGAATGTGTTTTTTTTTATTTTTATCCCTAATGTAGCCTCCTCTTATGTAGATTTAATAACATAATTATTCCGCCTCACCCATGGCTCGGGTTGAGCAGCACTTCGCAACCTTTATTTATGTAGGTTTGGTAGTGAGGTCCCTTGTAGCCAGAGCATTGCCATAGCTGACGCCCTCGCACGGTATGGTAGGCCGCTATTAAAGCTAGAACCTCCATGAGGTGGGTGGCGTATGTGGTACTCCCCCTGCTTAGGGGGTACAGGGCGTTTGGTTTGCTGAGTACCCAACGATGTAGAGTCGTCCGGCCAATGCCTGCCCCTCTTGTCTGCGTTCTGGGGCATTCACTAGTAATGCAGGTTGGTGCTGTGCAGAATTGATAGCGACTTAGCCAGTGGTCGTGGGGCAGGGCCATCTTTCGTAGGATACAAAAAAGATTATATGCATAGCTCAACCCTGCCCTCCAGAGCTAGTTTCTTAGAAAGCCGCCAGCTTTTTGGCAGGCTCTGGCCCTGTTTATATGCCCTGGCCAGGTGGCAGTACTCCTCTGACAAGGCAGGGTAGATTTGAGTACCCCCACTCCTAGCTCTGTATCATTCTGCCTCACCCATGGCTCGGGTTGAGCAGCACTTCGCAACCTTTGTTTATGTAGGTTTGGTAGTGAGCTCCCTTGTAGCCAGAGCATTGCCATAGCTGACGCCCTCGCACGGTATGGTAGGACGCTATTAAAGCTAGGACCTCCATGAGGTGGGTGGCGTATGTGGTACTCCCCCTGCTTAGGGGGTACAGGGCGTTTGGTTTGCTGAGTACCCTGCTATGGACAATGTGATTAGGTTCCAGTGCTTGTAGGCGCTGCCGATAAGACTGCGCCATCATACAGTTGGCTCCAGAAGAAATCTGAGGCCTCTGGGATGGGTCACCCAGCCAGGCTGGGACAGATTAAAGGCCAGCTGGCTGTGAGTAGCCAGCTGGGGCAGTCTTGGCAGTAGACTCCAGGTCAGGTAGTAGGCCTCAGCAGGCCTCCTTGCCAGCGAGTCCCGATGTTTGGGGAGGTTAGCAATTTATTAGCTGCAACCTGGTTAGGTAGTCAGCCTTGGTAGGCCTCTTGCAAAAATTCGGCCCCATGTGTTTTGCGGTATGTATTGCTCCCCAACGATGTCGGCTTCAAGTAGCAGAACATTTCCCAACTAATAACCCTAGTTAGCAGTTGGATGTTATTTTTGTCAGCCAGCAGAGAAGCTACTGTCAGCCCAAGGTTATAGCAGCCAGTTTTTCATTCCTGCCACCAGGAAGCCGTCCCTGCAGGCCTGCTGTAGGGTGGTAGGCCCCATCAGGCCTCCCTGAAGGAGGGCTCCCGTTCGCCAGTCGCTGTGTCAGCTAGCATGGGTTGCTAAGCTGTTGGTGGGTGGTAGGCCGCACCAGGCCTCCCTCAAGACTCGGCATGAGGTAGCAGGCCTCACCAAGCCTCCCTTGAGGACGCGTTCCTGGGCTTCAGTCACTCGGCAGGTTGTGATGAACTGTTGTGTCAGCTAGCACAGGAACTGCTAGCAGGTAGCAGGCCGCACTAGGCCTCCCTGCAGGCCCGCTATCAGGAAGTAGGCCTCACTAGGCCTCTCTTGAGGGCGAGTTCCTGAGTTAGGATGCTCGGGTAGCTAGCATAGCTTGCTATCAGGTAGTAGGCCACTCCAGGCCTCCCTAAAGGCTGACTATCAGGTAGTAGGCCTCACTAGGCCTCCCTGAGGGTGAGTTCCCGAGTCTGGATGCTCGGGTAGCTAGCATAGCTCGCTATCAGGTAGTAGGTCTCTCCAGGCCTCTCTAAAGACTTGTTATCAGGTAGTAGGCCTCACTAGGCCTCCCTGAGGGTGAGTTCCCGAGTCGGGATGCTCGGCTAGCTGGTGTAGCTTGACTATCAGGTAGTAGGCCTTCACTAGGCCTCCCTGAGAAAATGAGTTTCCGTTTTCCCAGCTACTTTGACAGTTGGCTTCGGCTGCTATCAGGTAATAGGCCTCACCAGGCCTCCCTTTAGACGAATTTCGAAGTTTGGATTCTCAGGCATTTGGCATATACTTCTATCATATAATGAGCCTCACTAGGCTTCCCTAAGGGGTTTGGTTCTCAGTTCGGGAACTGTTAACTGGCATGACGCTGACAGCTAGTGAGGACCTGCTATCAATGATCTGGCCCTTAGCCGGCAGCATCTGAGTACGTTCTTACCCTAGCGCGACTGATGTCGCTTGCTACTTGGTCCCCAAGTGAGGGAATTTAGCCTACAACCTGGCTTACCTACCGGGCCACCCCTTTTAAAGCTCCCCTCTCTTTGAGGGTCGTCTGTGAGCCCGAAGCTGCCTGGGCCTGATCAGATGGTCTTAGGCCCCTAGGATGGCCTCCCAATTAGATTAGCTTATAGGCCAGTTTGGCCTCCTGAGTGTTTCTATTTGATAATAGCTCAGTAGATCCTAGGATCGAGCAGATTAACTCCCCTCGCTGGCAAGGGTGGAAAGCGCTATGCTGAGTATCGCTCTCCAGGATGCCTGTCTCTGAGATCCGGTCTGAAAAGGACACTGCCAGTTCGCAGTACCTTGGGCTGGATGCCTCTCCAGGAGGCGAGTGTCCAGAGGCTCTGTTCTCGAACAGACAAGGATGGCCCGGCCGAAGTGCCCTTCGGAAACGGCACCAAGCTAGGCCTCCCTGGTGGCGTTAGTGGCTGGCTGGGGCGCCCTAGGGCCCCCTAGCCACATTCCCTTAAAGGAGCCCCCTTCTTTTGAATGGGTTGGATCCAGGCCTTTGAGCAGCCTGGGTAGGAGTTCTCTAAGTGTTCGAAGCTTCCTACTCAGGTTTTTAGCTTGGGCTATGACCGTAGGGAATGCTGTCACTGACAGCCTTGTGTGACCAGAGGGGGAGTGGTTCAGGCATTTCAATGGAATTTGCTTGTCCTGACAGTTGTCACTGCCAGTAGGCATACACTCCCCTGGGCATGGCGGCGTGGGTATACCGTTCCCCTAGTGTCAGCATGACGCAGCGTGAGTTCCCTTTCAAAAGGGAACGTCTCCGGTTACGTATGTAACCTAGGTTCCCTGAGAACGGGGAACGAGACACTGCGTCGCTTTGTCATGCCTCAGGGCTTGCCTGCCAAACAGTCCCTTCAGACGAAAAGGCGGTGTCGTGTTTGCAAGGCGCCCTTATATACTTCCTGGTCGCACCTTGATGGCATCATAGGCTGTCGCCGGTCAATAGGATTGCCGTGATTCGATAGTAGCTCAGACACCTGTCATGCTGGAGGCGTTCCCCATAGCGTCAGCTGACGCAGCGTCTCGTTCCCTGTTCTCAGGGAACCTAGGTTACATACGTAACCAGAGACGTTTTCATGTTTTAAAAATTCTATAGACATAATGATTTTTATATTGTACAAGCTGACAGCTTGAAGCAGTATTTTCTCTCCCCTTACACTAACCCTACCCATTAAGCTACCCATCACAGAAAATGTAATAACATAACAGAAAGTCTAATTCTCATTTTCCAGTCTATTTCTGACTATTTTCACGCTCTACAGAGTTTCTGAAAATCAGGGATTCAGTCTCTAATTTACTGTACACCTGGAAATAAACAGACACTTCTTCTGCAGAACATTTTGCACAAATGTTGTCGAAAATGTGTGTGCAAAGTCTTGCTAGTATTGCTGAAGGACACAAAAGTGTCAATTCATCATTGAAGACCCTGCTGCACTCCTGTGGCAAAACTATCATGGAAAAAGTCACTGAAACAGATCAAAACAAAAAACACCCAAACCACGTATACATATAAAACATTTATGCTTTTATTAATTTACATTTGAACATAGAAATACTACCTGTGCCTATTTGCATACTAGGGCTGGACGATATAATAACTGCAACAAATTTCATGAGGTAAAATTGTTAATATCACTTTTAATGTGCTTTCTGTGGTTCCATTATAGAGTTTAATGCTGTTTTAATAGCATCTCTGATCCAAACTTCAGTAGCAGAAAAAGCATAGGAACTGATATTCACTGTCTGCTTCAATGAATTGACTCAAAACTGCTCAATCTTAGTGCTGGGTGGTATGACCAAAAATTTATATCATGGTATTTTTCTAAATTATATCGGTTTCGCGGTAGGCTATATGACGGTATTTTTTCCCCCTATGCATGACCAGGTGTTAACCACATTTTCTACTAATTGAGAGAGGAAATACTGCAGGAGATTGACTAGAATGCCCTATTTTACTGTCATGATGAGTGAATATTGTAGAAAAATTCCACACTAGAGTTAAAACACAGTCATTACAGACACCTGAATAATAAAATATGACCACGGAGAGATAAAAAAGAGTTGAGGGCACCTTAAGCATTTTAAAAATCTAACCCTAACAACATACTGCCAAAACGAGGGAGAAACGCGGAAGAACATTTAAAAAGTCTAAGGATATTTGCAATTCATTTAAGAGCACTACAGTCTCTGAACAAATGACACACGCCAGTTTAACACAGAAAGAATAAAGCAGTTACTTCTTTCAACTGTCAGTCTATTTATTAACTTACATCATTGTCTTCCGTGTAGCAGAATAACCCATTGTGTCATCGCGGCCGTGATCAGACGTAAAGTTGTATCTGTCCTTTGCATACATTTAATTTGAAGAAGACCTGATGAAATATGTGCGCATACATGCTGGTTCATGTTTAGAGCACTATAGTATATGAAATAGGGCCATAAAAAACTTAAACGCGCTCACTCCGGTCTATATGTGCTATAATATAATCCATGTGGTGAACTTTGTTAGGCTAATCTCATCACGGCTCTCTGCGCGGAATCCGCTCATGCGCGCGCCGCGTGTAGTTTGAATTCTCCGCTGTAATCAAGCGCTGAATCTGAAATCGCCCCCTTTAACTTAAACTAGGGCATTATTTGAAGGGACAGCCATTTGTAGTGGTGAACGAAACCAAAGTGGACACTGAGTGGACTCATTCAATCTCACATTGCACCGCAATAACGAGTATACAGTACACACAACAGCTGTCCGAATTCACTCATTTTCATTCACTCCTTCAAGTGAACAATATAAGTGGATAACGTAGGTAATAGTGAATTGAGTCTTTAGGGGGCGATTTCGGATTCAGCCATAGGCTGTCATGTGATCTCAGCCAGAGTCCTGTGCGGGTGACGCGAATATAGACCTTTCTCACAAAAAACGGAAATATGTCATCGTTGCGGAACCGGAGTTCCTGTCAAGCGCCAACACATCAGAAAAGCATACCCGGCCAAGAGAAAATGGATCAGCGAGTCTACACAACTTCGCAAATGGATTTGCCAAATAATTACATTTGATGGAAATGAACAATTAGGCCTATTTACATAAGTCTCATATTACGTAGCTATAAAGAACCAGAGTTACATCTTCCTTGACCAAGATGATATCTTGTTTGTGCGGACATTGGCTACAGTTCAAAATAGTTTAAACATCATGCAGTGTGCACAATTCTATTTTTTAACATACAACATAATAAAACACTTTTAATAAAATTATATATGTTTTTATTTTAAAAGACTATAATACTATATGTTTACAATATAATACAAAATGTTGATTAACATCACGTTATGTTTTAAAACAAAATAAATTCACAATTTATGGAGGCATTTTGCAAAAGTGAATTTTATATATATTAAATAAAATCTCATACATTTTTTAAATAAAAAATATATACACGACTCATGAGGCAACATCCATTTAAGCATGCGTGTTTATTTTAGTAGTCAGTGAACAGCCTGAGAAACATTTAAATAGATTTCAGTTAATAATGGTTATATACATATATAAATATAAATATTAGTAAAAAAAAAAAATCGTTTTATATTTCCCCACAGAGGTGCGTCATATGCCGCTTTGCGTTGAAAGGCTTGTAAGTTAGGACATGAGCAGGGAAGTTTGGTCCTTCATCCCGCAGTATAGCCTGAATCCATTTCCGTCAAACTCCACCATCAACAGGGAAGGAATGAAATGACAGATATAGATGCTTTTGGGAATAACAAGAACAGCCCGGTAAGCTACAATCACACTTGCTCGTTGCTTGCGCCATTTGTTTACCTGTATCCCTGCCCGGGGAGGAAGAAGATTACCACGACGATTGCGTATTTCCGGTCGCAAATACGGAAGTTGTGAGAAAGGTCTATTGCTGAAACGGGTGAAAAACATCCTACTGTGTCGGATACGGGTGCGGGTCGGGTCGGACAAGGGAGAAACACGGGTCTAAACACGGGTTTTAAACAGTCACATGCAAACGAATATATATATATATATATATATATATATATATATATATATATATATATATATATATATATATACACAAATATATGCATTTATATTGTAGATGCGTTCCTAAAAAATATATGCATATTTTTAGGAACACATCTACAAAAGTAGATGCGTGCGCGCCCTCCCAGAAGAATCACAACCGCGCGTGCGCGATCTGCCTGCACAGCAGTCGTCGAAATGAATCATGAGGAGTTGAAGAAAAGAAAGCTGCAAATGTCTTAGTACATTAAGCCACGTGAAGCGTTTTCTTATAAAGGTTTTCTATGGGAGGAAAACGCTTAACGTGTAATTAAACGCGTTGCGTTCATATTCTGGGCTCATCTGATTTTTTGTACATAGTATATGTTATTAGTATTATGTTTACTGAGTTTGGTCTCTTAATAACAGTGTATTAGTACATTAAGCCACGTTAAGTGTTTTTCATGTTAAGCGTTAAGTGTTTAGAATGTCCCGGCTGAAGTTGTCCTTGTGTTAATGGTCGTGTAATAACTTCTGTATGCTGGCAATAAACATTTTTGTAAGTGTGTCTATAATGTGATATGCTAAACTGATTTTATTGCGGGTACGGGTCGGGTGTCAGTTCTATTTTAAGCGGGTCGGGTGCGGATTTTATTTAGTCCTTTAGTCGGAAAACGGGTCGGATGCGGTTTTAAGCACTGCGGGTACGGCGGGTGCGGGTTTACAAAATCGGACCCTACAGGACTCTGATCTCAGCTGTGCTCTAGCTACAGTGCAACAGTGAAACGGGACCCCTCTCAAACAATGACGCGCTGCGCCGCGTTGCGAAAGTTGTTTAAGTGACATATACCGGCATTGCGGTATCATCAAAATTCATATCATAACAAAAATAAATACCAGTATTCGGTATAAACCGGTATACCGCCCAGCACTACTCAATCTCACTCAAAAACTGGAAATGAATGTCTATAAGTGGCATTTTTCATGCATCAAAATGTTTTAGTATAAATAAATGTAGGCAAATACTGCTGTTTATTACTGTTCTGTTCTATTGGTGCGTATCAAAAACAGTGTTGAAAACATGCCTTGAATATTCGACTGTATCTCTATGTACCTTAGTCCCACAGCAGTGAGGAGCCATTGAGTTCGGTATGAGAGGCCGAACACTTCACACCGGTTTCTCGTTGCTTTTTGATTGATAAAGAGCGCTTCCCTGAGCAGATGGCCAAACCAACTGCACATGGCCTTGGGTAGAAAGCTGTGCTTCAGCATTTGGGGCATCTTGCAAGATGAAACCCCTGGAGGAAACAAGCACTCTCTCTTTCTCTCCACCACGCATGCAGTGCACATACGTGAGGAGGTGACACACAAGGACACAGGAGGCCTATCATCATTCAACAATACCTTACTGTGAGTGGGAGGAGTGTGTGCTGGAGACAGATGCTTCCATGTGCCACAGAGAACACAGTGTGAACGCTATATACGGCACATGCTGAAGGTATGTGAGATGAAGCTGAAGAGAGAAAATTATTGGTTTTATTTAGCTATAATGGGGATATATCAAAGACAACTTTATTTCTGTCATGACAACTCTCTGAGTGTTTGGCATGGTAATGGATATGAACATATGTTTGGTCTTGGCGGAATAGATCTGCCACGCTGCTGTTATTGCTACAATATAGCTTTCATGAATTACACGTATAGCAGATCTATATAGGTGGAGCTGGGGACGGTGTAGGGTTTCTGAAAGCGCGCTGCAAAATGCTACATGCTCACCAAGTATTTGAAGGTTGAGCAGTGAGCTCATTGGCTACTGATACACTGTAAAAAACGAATCATGGGTCTTGTAATTTGCACAAAATAAATAGTGTATATTTTCTTAATAAAATTATGGTTCAGTGTTGTATAGAAAATATTGAGAACATTTCACTAATAAAACCAAGAGATACATTTTCCTAATTTTTTTTTTTAAGGAAATTAAAAAAAATTGAGGCTTGAATTGAGGAACCGAATAAGCTGATAAAATTGAGGGGAAAAGGCTACCTATTTATTTTAAGAGAATTAGCTGGATTGTGCAGTTTTATTTAGAGACACCATTGTTAGTTCCCAGCATGCTTTGCATATGAGAGTTAAAATTGAAATTAAAGTGGTACTTCAGCGCTGGGAAGATGAATGTGTATTTAAACTGGGTCATTTATGAAGTAGAAATGTGAAATTATTTTTGAATTTGGTGCCTTCTAGACTGAGAAAAGACAGAAAATGTATTTTTGTCTTGTGGATGAAAGACAACAACTCCCAGAATGCACTTGCTTCGCTGCCCTACGAGGCCACTCCCAAGCCACGGCTACTGGTTATCACTTGCCCACCGCAGCACCACCCCACTGTCGTTTTGATTTTCATAGTAATACAATCATTTCGTTCAGTTAGAGAATAAACACTACAATTAAAAACTGAACGTGTCTTTTCAATAAAGTGTGAGTGAGCCGAACGAAAGGCACTGAACAAACGCAGCAGGAGTCAGATCTCATTCATCACGAGAGCAAAGAGCTGAGCAGAGCTGAGGTAAGGTAAGCGCGGCAGTTATTCATGGCAGTGCGTGTCCAGTCTGGCGCATTTTCAGATCGCATATGGAAGGTTAAAGGGATAGTTCACCCAAAAATTAAAATTAGCCCATAATTTACTCACCCCCAAGTCATCCTAGGTGTATATGACATTCTTCTTTCAGACGAATAAAATATTTGAGTTATATTACAAAAGTCAAGGCTAATCCAAGCATTAGAATTTGATTCATAGTTGCTCTGTTTTCGAAGTCCATAAAAAGTGCATCTGTCCGTCAAATAACGTGCTCCACGCGGCTCAGGGATGTTAATAAAGGTCTTCTGAAGCGAATCGACGCGTTTGTGTAAGACAAATATTCATATTTAAAACCTTATCAAGTAAAGTTTCGAACGACCGCCTTCCGTGGAAAAGTGTTGAATGTTGAAAGTGAAACTCAAGATGCATACATGATGTCATGACAAGCGTACCTGGTCGCGTTAGTCTTATGATCAGCAATTTTTCCATAAATTGAACAGGGTCAACTTAAAATAAATAAGCACATTTCACAAAATATATTAAATTAATTGTTTCATAGGCTAAATAATTTAGGAGATTTTACATGATTTATTCAGGTAGATTCCATTAAAAACAAGCCTTAAAAATATTATGTGTAATATTGTTACCATCATTTTTACAGTAAATAGCACATAACATTTTTTACAGTGTCCAATCAGCTGTGCCCTATAGAGAATGACATGATTTCAAGCAGATTGAGTTATGGACCTATCAGCCTGCGTCATCTAGAGTTTCATGACAAAACTTTGCATACATATGAAATATTAAAAATAATCAGTCAGCAGTAATTTGATCGGATTTATGTTATTTGAAAAACATCTCCAAAATAAATACAACAAAAGTGGATGTGTACTTATTTAGTTTATATAAGTATATATTTTTATAATATTATATTTATAATAATTTTATTGAGCATCAGATTTTATTCAAAGTGACAGAAAACATTTTTTGTTGTTATGAATACATTTTGTTCTTTTGAACTTTCTCTTCTATGATACATTTCTATGAAAGAATTGATCATAGTTTCCACAAAAACATTTGATATATATGTTTACTATATATATATATATATATATATATATATATATATATATATATATATATATATATATACTGTATTTTGTCAAATAAATGTAGCCTGGGAGAGCAAATTTCAAAAATATGAAAATATCTTACAGACCCAGCCACAATTTCAAACTATAATTTCCATCCATTTTTAGAGTAACTATAAACTTTCTCCGGGGGATAGTTTTGAGCGTAGCTAATATTTTTTTGTAGTATTAAGTGGATTATCTAGCTACACTTCTTGAGCAGTTTGCCAAACACTGAGAGAAGATGAAATGCTAAAAGAGAGAATGAGAGGAGACGAGACGAGACACTATAAGAGAAGAGGATACACGCAGAGAAGAAGACAAGGTGACAGAAGAGGAGAAAGGGAGAGGGGAAAAAAGAAATGATCAAATTACCCTGGGAATTACCAACTGATACTATGAAGAGAGAGAGAGAGAGAGATGAAGATAGACAGCAGCAGATACACACAGCTCTGCCATGATCTGCAGATCCATTCATCCTCGTTCTGAAGAAACACTCCACACTCAACCTGCTACAACAAAATCAATGTTTCACCTTATTCTCAACCTAAAACTGTGATTTATGCACAGCCGAGAGAGAACAGCAGAGCTCCGGTGTCTACTCCCATTCAAATGCAGACAAAAGAGCCAAAAACTGAAATCTGACATGAGTGCAGGGAGAGAATACAGAATCTCCATCCATAAAAGTCAGTCAAACATGTGGCGCACAAGCTCTCAGACACCACAGCACAGCCTGAGGAGGAATCAACACAATCACTCAGTGACCTTTCTGTGCAATTTCAAAGCAACTTCAATTTGTCAAACAACCATAAATTGTCACGCCCCTGGATCTGTGACTTCAGCTTGTGTTGGAGAAACATGTTCTCTTTGAGAAATGCATGTGCTGCACCTGAGCATGGGAACACAACACCATTTAGCCTGAATGTTTCATCAGCAACTTCTTCCAGCTGTACGTATTAAAGCAAAACAAGCATACACGTAAATGTCTGTGACCATGACAAAGCAACACTGCATTTTGCTGGTTGGGTTTCTATTTCTGCTACTTTTGTAGCTCCGACCACATAGAGATCCCATTGGACCGCCATTCTGCTCCTCAAATACACTACCCTTCAAATGTTTGTGGTTGGTAAGATATTTGAATGATTTAAAAGACACACATTGATTTGATCAAAATACAGCAAAATTACAATAAAAAAAAAACCTTTCTATGTGAATATATTTTAAAATGTATTTTATTCCTTTGATGAAAAGTTGAATTTTCAGCATCATTACTCCAGTCTTTAGTGTCACATGATCCTTCAGAAATCATTCTAATATGATTTTCTGACAATAAACATTATTATCAATGTTGTGCTTATCATTTTGTGGAAAACGTGATACATTTTTCAGGATTCTTTGACGAATAGAAAGTTCTTTATTGTCACTTTGATCAATTGAATAATAGTATTTTTTTCTTTTACAGAAAACTTTTTAAAACGTGTAGTGTACATTAATGATCAAACTTTGAGAAAAGTTTAGAACCAAATATGTAAGGAATAATTGATGACGGGCCATGAATTATTAGAAAATAATGTATACCTGAGGTGGTAATGATGCCACGATGCGAAGCGGGTGTGCATTATTTTCTAATAATTCAATGGACCACACTGAAAAAACAAATGTGCTCAGTTTATTTAATTCAATTGTGCAAACTTGTTGCCTTAATTCAATTAAGTAAGCATTACGTAATTGCATTAAGTTGTTCTTACTTAAACTGTTTAAGTTAATTGTCAACTTAATTTTATCTGTGATCTGAGGAAATGTACTCCCAGAGTGCATTGCAGCATGAATAAATTAATTGCTTCGTTTTACTATTTTTGGCTTTATTTTACTATTTGTCTTTTGTCAGTATAACCCCAATAACAACAGCAAATATAATTGTAAAGGTCTTATTAATAATAATAATAATAATAAAAAATAATAAAAAACGTTGTGTTTTGGATGCTGAATGTTGAAGTTTGTGTGTGACTCACTCAAGCATGGTCAATTGCTATTGTCACAAATATGGAGGGATTAAATAAACTATATATATAGTTATATAATTTCAAAAGATTCTAAATATATATTTTTATATATTCATATATATATATATATATATATCACTTCCCTACTTGTGAAATTAGCTAACTATGATTTCTTGTTGCATTGCTGCTTTAATAGGGTGTATAAGTGCCCAACCAAAGGGAACACTAATCACAATTATGAAGTGGAGGAAATAAGTGAAAAGTCTATTAAAAATTGCCCCGCCTCAAAAACACTTTGCCCGCCCACCCGCCCGCTTGTTTTGTTTTTTTACTTTGGCAAAATAGTACACAAACCATCAAGTAATGTTTACTTGGGTTTTCTTAGTAACGAAGGCATAGCATGCTCCAGTCTAGAGGCTTGAGACACTGATAGCAGAATAATGCTGTTATTAATGCAGTTATTAGACAGAGAGAGAGCTAGAGAGAGATTTGGCGTAAGTGAATTACCTCAGTCTGTGTGTCTCAGTGTCAGCAGCAGTGTCTCTACTAATAGCAACTTTATGGAGAAATAGTAAAGGTGAATGCATATACCAACAAGTTCTCCGTTTAGTAAACAAATTCAACCCAAGCGCTCTTTGGTGACGTGGATGATTACATTACTGTTGATCATCTGTCCTTCATCGTATAAAACCCGCCCTGACAATTTCATTGGTCCGAACAGCTCTGGTTCGAGCATAGTTGCTCCACAACGTATCAAGTCCAGATCGAACTTCCCTTTTTATTACCATAGAATGAGCCATTTCTATCTACATACACCGCGGGTCCTCTAACAGTGAAGTCGCCTTTTTGCGCCGTCATGTTTCTACAGTAGCCCTAAACGGACAAACTGCTCTACAGAGCGCTAGCTACTCACTGCTATCTCAGACAATAACATTTTTGTCCTTTGTCGGCCACCATAGCTTCTCTATGTCCCCCGAAAGGGAGGGGGGATGCAATTCACAACCTCCCCACTAGATGCCTCCAAAAATTACACACTGCACCTTTAAAACAACAATGCTAAATTTTAATGGTCAAAACGTATTATGTAGTCAACATCACTAGTTACGTTTGTATGAACATCTTTTTTCCGATCTCCTCTCGATGGGACTATGAAAGGTTTAAACCACCCCTTACAATCGGATTTGGCCAATTCATTCCAATTGATGTGGTTACATGTGACTTTTTTTATTCCGACTGTGCTACTACTCCAATTACAATCATATTATTAGGGTCCATGTCACGCAGCTACTAATTGACTGGTCGAATGTTGGATGATTAGTTGACAAGTCGACCATCCTGACTCATCCCTACTGCTGATCTGAGGAAGAAAAAGGAAACAAAAGCTTGAGGAAACATGAGTCTTGATGGTCTTTAAAGACACACTAAATGAGTTTGGTATACTGTAAGGGAGAGCCATTCTGCACAAACACAGCCCCCCCCCCCTCCTCTTCCACCTACTGTAGTCTATTTATTGCTCTGACTGACACTGACCCTGCAGTATCCAGGAGCTCAGTTTGACCCTGCACAGGTCTAGCATGTATCGCACAGCTGCAAAACTGTAGGTTTGGTTTTTAACACTGGCAGGGACGTTCTGAAATCGAACTATACAGGTGCAGCATGTTTTCGCCTACACAGTGAATCTGTGTAAAATGATCAGTTGTTCTTGTAAAATGATTAGCTGTTCTTGTGTAGAAACGAGTATTTATATACACATATAAATCCTAAAGTCTACTGCCTATTGTTCACTGAATAAAAAGTAGCACAGTAGAGATTCATGGTGTTCCAGGTGAACAATCCAGGTTATTAAAGGAATAAAGAAATGCAGCAATATGTTTCATAATATATGTTTTAAATGCAAAAGTCAACTTTAAAACAACTCATGAAAATGCGTATCTAAAGCACAAATTGTATTTATCGCTTTTACGTGTATATGTTACGCAGTTTTCGCGTGCATATGATACGCTCTTTATAACGTGTTATATGCACGTAACCCACAACACTAAACCTACCCAAAGGGGTGACAATGCATATCATATGCACATAAGTAATTTTGGCGTATAAATTGCACAATAAATACAATTCGTGCTATATATACGCATTTCATGAGAACGTGCAAATTAGCATGTGCAGGGATGATGTGTTATGGAAATGAATAGAAACATTTGCTAATTTAGTTGGTATAGCACAAACATTTTACAGAATCTATATATTACTTTTGATACAATTCTTATTAATATTTATATATTTTAAAAGTGTAATTTATGTAAAATACTATATCAACTATTCTAGTAAAACATAATCCCGGTAAAAGAGATTAACCTAAAAGGTAAAATTATTCTATGACTGATATACAGGCATATTAATATTTACATTTGATATCTGAATATTTATTGAATATGCCCATATTTAAATCGAAGATATGTTATAATAGAAACACTGTGAAATCAAATTGAACGATTTCAATTAATTAACCTATAGTTTTAATTAATGAGAGCAAAGATCTGAAATGTACATCTAATTCATGGACATATTAAATAATAACCCCATTAACAATACCTGTAGAGCAGAGGTCTCAAACTACGATATTTTGTGTGCACGAGCCAAAGGAGAACGTAAACCCTGCCTACTTTGAGTTGATTGGCCAACTCAATCATTTTGACATTGACGAGCGCTGTTAGACCACATTCGTTTCGACTGTCTGATCAGCTTCGTTCGTCTGTTCCTGTCAATCACGCTGTGTCAACCAATTATAGTGCATGAGGGAGGGGCGAGCCATCTTTCTCTCTCTCTCTCTCTCTCTCTCACACACACACACACACACACACACACACACAAAGAAGGCAGCAAGCGTGGCAAGCGTGGCAAGCGTGGCAAGCGCTGCATACGCAACGACTCAGCAAAAAGGTGCTTTTCAGAGCAAAGCGCCGGCCGCACTGTCGTTGCGGAGA
This sequence comes from Romanogobio albipinnatus, assembly GCA_023566225.1. Lineage (NCBI taxonomy): Eukaryota > Metazoa > Chordata > Actinopteri > Cypriniformes > Gobionidae > Romanogobio > Romanogobio albipinnatus. The sequence continues at coordinate 7,864,872 of CM042243.1, read as the reverse complement.
GAGACTCTATTCTTTCCGGTAAAATCACAAAACAAAATGCACACAAACGTGTCCATACTCTTAATATACAAGCATTGATGAACATTTTAATGAAGAAAAACTATATGAGGGCGGATTAGAACCCAGAACCTTTGACACGGTTGCCAAAAATTCTACCACCAGCCCACTGGAGAATGCAATAGTTAATTGCGGATTTATGCATTTATTGATCCATGCGAAGAATCTCGGGACTAATAATATATTGGACGCAAATTAATGCAAATATTGTTTACAAATAGTCCCAAAAAGATTATTTCCCAACTAGAATTAGACCTAGAATTTCATTCACTGTTCTGTTTGACCTGTTACGGCCTTGCTTTGAATTAGTCTATTAATTAAAATAAAATTGAAATCATTCATTATTTCATATTACATGATTTAATTTCTATAGTCTATATTTAAAAAAATAGAGTAGGCAAGAGAAGCCTATGTTCTGAAGAACAGTTCATGTTCAGAAGAAACATTCATGTTGAAGAATATTAATAATAAAGATTGAGAAGATTGGATCAGTTGTGCTACTTTTTTTTTTGGAATACTTGAAACACTTTTTATGTGGAATACTTGATGCGGCCCAGCCTGACCCAGAGTCTACCTCCAGTGGCCCCCAGGTAAAATGAGTTTGAGACCCCTACTGTAGAGTAACAACATGCCACTCATGGCCGATTGTGGGGTGGGGGTCATCTTACCCCAAGGCTAAGTGACATAATGCCAGGCTTCATTTAATTTTGTTTATACTTGATTAATTTGATAAGAATAAACCTATATAAGCCATATATGGTTTGTGCTCTAAATGCAAAGAAAAAAATAATCAGATGAGATTAAGTACTTTTCATTAGTCAAATGCATGTTAATGCATTAAGTTAAAGGATTAGTTCACCCCAAAATGAACATTTCCTGATAATTTACTCACCCCAAGGCCATCCAAGATGTTCATGTCTTTCTTTCTTCAGTCAAAAAGAAATGAAGTATTTTGAAGAAAACGTTCCAGGGTTTTTCATCATATAATGCTTTTCAGTTGCAACCAAAATGCAGAAGGTCCAAATCAATGCAGTTTCAAAGCGCTTTGATGGGCTCCAGAGGCTCTGCGTGATCCCAGATGAGGAATAGGGTCTTATCTAGTGAAACTAGTGAAATCTAGTGATCGGCCATTTTCAAAAAAAATTCTAAAATGAATAATAATAAAAATAATATTTCCCTTATTTTGAAGTGCAAAAATTTAGTGTTTTTTGTAAAGGTCGTTTGTATTAGTGAGTATGTGATTCTTAGCACATTGCAGAGCTGCGCAAGATGAATAATTTAGGTTTAAAAAGTATATTCATTTAAAATTTATTTTTGAAAATGACAGATCGTTTCGCTATATAAGACCCTATTCCTCATCTGAGATCGTGCAGAGCCTCTGGAGCCCATCGAAAGGCTTTGAAACTGCATTGATTTGGACCTTCAGCATTTTGGTTGCAACTGAAAAGCATAATATGGCGAAAAACCCTGGAACGTTTTCTTCAAAATACTTAATTTCTTTTCGACTGAAGAAATAAAGACAAGAACATCTTGGATGAGATGGGAGGAGAGTAAATTATCAGGAAATTTTCCTTTTGGGGTTTAAACAGATTACATAAACACAGAATATTTGTTTTCGATTTGGTTTACATTGTTTAAAACCTGACATTTCAGCGTTTATTTAGACATATGTCTCATGTTTGTGAGACAAGTATTCACAAAGCTAGAGGTCATTTTCTGAAGACTATCTGAATGAACGTCTTTGACAGAGAGGCTGCAGATCGCGCATCATGTTTGTTTTCTTTGTTTTGCAAAAAGCAAAACATTTTGTTTTTATTGTCACTGTACACAAAGAAATTAGAAACTTAACAGATTAAAATGATGTATAACACTTGGCTGAATGATAAAAAATGGCACTGATAAGAAAAAAAGAGAGCCGATCGCGCCGACGCGACCACCGACTCAAGAGGGTTAAATGTAATATGTTTAATAATAATGTTAATAATATGTTTTTTAAATGAAAAAGTAAACATACTGAGGTTCTATTTAGTAGAAACAAACCAAAATTATGAAGCAGCACAACTTCAACATTGATAATAATAATAAATGTTTCTTTATCAGCAAATCATCATATTAGAATTATTAGAATTATGTGAGATGGTGGTCCAGTGGGTTAAACCATGGAACTGATATGCAGAAGGTTGCTGGTTCGATCCCAGCAGTTACCACCAGTGTTACCACCAGTCCTTGAGCAAGGCACTTTACTCCATGTTGCTCCAGGGGGATTGTCCCTGTAATAAGGGCACTGTAAGTCGCTTTGTATAAAAGCGTCTGCCAAATGCAAAAAATGTAAATGTAAATTTCTGAAGCATCATGTGACACTGAATACTGGAGTAATGATGCATTACAGGAATAAATTACATTTAAAAAAAAGAAATTCTAAAAATATCACCATTTTACTGTACTTTCTTCTCATTTTCTATGCCCATGCATCATGGTGCTTCAAGCACACACACTCCATTTGAGATAAATATTTAAATATATCTGCGATTTCTCTACTTCAGTGTAATGGCCATGCATGGAATGTGTTAAATCAATTACTCCTTTGCCTTCGCGTTATATTGATTTCCTGAATAAACACATCAGACTGTTGGATTTCAGAACTGCAGGCTTATTTGACAACTGTTTATTTTTCAGCCTTCCGAGTCAATTTGAAATCTCTAATCCGAAGCTTAAACAATGACTCTTTAGCTGTATAGTTATTTGTCAGTCATAAAAGCATAAACATACTGCCTCTTTGCCTGAGAGAAATACACAGAGCTTTACTGCACCCGTAAATTCAAAGCGACACCACACTAATGTAAATACATCTCTCTCTTTCTGTTGCCTAACCTCCCTGTAAACTACATTCAACAAAATCACATCTACAAAGCTGCCAGGAAAAGGTATATTCTGCAAGGTAGCTATTTGTTCCATCTACAAATGACATATTCCCTTTGCCTGGAAAGCCTCTGAAACGCAAAACAATTTGGTGTATGAAGGATCCAGAGTAAGTGCAGTAGTTTCATGAAGGTTATCATTTTTACCCAACCTATTTATAACTAGTATAGGAGTTGGAATTTCCCCATATATATATATATATACACCGAACAGGCATAACAGGTGAAGTGAATAAGTCAAGTCAACCTTATTTATATAGCGCTTTTAACAATGCAGATTGTTTCAAAGCAGCTTTACAGTGTTAAACAGGAAAATAATGCAACATAATTTTATTCAGCCGTATAGCCATTCTGGAGAAAACAGTGATGCCATCAGTTAATTTCAATTATCATACAGTGACAGTGTGGGCTTTAGATCAGTAATTTAGTTTATATGGTTAATTTAGTTTAATAATTAGATTTATTCTGATATTTAGTTGAAACATTTAGAAAAATTTAGTGTCCCCAACTGAGCACGCCAAGCCAGAGGCAACAGTGGCAAGGAAACCAAAACCCCATCAGGTGACCTAAGGGAGACAAATAAACCTTTTGGGAGAAACCAGGCTCAGTCGGGGTGCTAGTTCTCCTCTGGCCAATTTCAAACAGCGTATGCTTATTATTCTGGCAACTTTACAGGTCAGAGGTCATAATAGATCGGAATATTCGAAAGATCGGAGGCAGCACGCCTGAGACGGGTTTATTGAGGATGACATATCGATTTAAGAATTATTAAATTGTAATATTCAAACAATCGGAGTCATCACATAATCATACACTGATTATCTCTTCATCACGGCTCATGTTAGTGGGTGGGATATATTAGGCAGCAAGTGAGCATTTTGACCTCAAAGTTGATGTGTTAGAAGCAGGAAAAATGGGCAAGCTTCTGCAGTAATGCAGTCGATGTACCGGTCTGTTGTGGTGAAGAAGGAGCTGAGCTGTAAGGCAAAGCTCTCGATTTACCGGTCGATCTACGTTCCTACTCTCACCTATGGTCATGAGCTGTGGGTCATGACCGAAAGGACAAGATCCCGGATACAGGTGGCCGAAATGAGCTTTCTCCGTAGGGTGGCTGGGCGCTCCCTTAGAGATAGGGTGAGAAGATTGGTCACTCGGGAGGAGCTCAGAGTAGAGCCGTTGCTCCTCCACATCGAGAGGAGCCAGCTGAGGTGGCTTGGGCATCTATTTCGGATGCCTCCTGGACGCCTTCTCAAGGAGGCGGAAGAGCTGGAGGAAGTGGCTAGGGAGAGGGAAATCTGTTGCCCCCGCAACCCAGCCCCGGATAAGAGGAAGATGATGGATGGATGGATGGATGGCATACAAATGTATATATTATAATGATTCATAAGAGTATAGGAATATATGGCATAACTACTGTAGAGTATATGAATAACTACTGGATTTAGTGGAGCCCCCTATAATTGTCAACACCTTTCACCCCACTAGTGACGGCCCTGCCTGGTGGATCTGATGCTATGTCAAAGAGCTGTTTTTTTTCCACCCTGTTTCCAAAACCCATTTGTTAGACCTTTCTAAGGCTGACAAACTTAAGGCCCCGTTTACACGTACATGGTTATTTTGAAAAACGGAGACATTTCCCTTCATTTGCACCCTTCTTTTACACGCAAACGGAGAATTCGCCTCTGAAAACGAGTCTTTCTAAAAACTCCGGGCAGAGTGGAGATTTTGAAAATCTTCGTTTGCACGTTTGTATGTAAACTGAGACAAACGGGGGTTTAGGCAACCAACGCCATAGTATGCGCCAGAGCTCGCACCTACGTCAAAAGTGCGACCTATGTTTACATGTGATCATGGAAGCGTTCAGAGTAGCAGTCGCATTTATGTTGGTGCAAACTCTTCTTGTGTGTTTGCATTTGCAAATACAGCGGCTCCATTATGTCGAGGAGCAGAGACGAATGAGTGCTCGGGGGTCAGCAATTTTGCAACAACTTCTCCCTCCAACACGAAGAACCAGTCCGCGCCACCGCCCCTGGCGCCAGCGTCACCAGCGAAGAGGAAGTGATTTGCTTGAGCTTCCTCTTACACCGCCACCTACAGGTTGGGCATGCTCTTAACGGCATATATACACGGGTACGTGTAAATTAACACTTTTCTGAAAACTGACATGTGTTCACAATGTTATTTTTGAAACCGGAGAGGTTGAAATCTCCGTTTATGAATAGCTGCTCATGTGTAAACGTAGCCTAAGAGTGGTTACAATTTATTTTAAACACTGTTCCTGAACATTATAGCCCCAACATATTTTTACAGAGAACAGCTTCCAGAAACTAAAAGAGCATAATGCAGGCTACACACAAAAGCTTCTCCTGAAATGGAGCCGTTCCCACTTTGTCAGGACAATCTGTTGTTTGTGGATCTCAACTTGTAATGTAATATGTCTTATTATTTGTAGTTGTGTTTTCTATTAACAGTTCCAATTATACGTTTTATGTTGTTTCTATGTTGTAAACAAAGGGAAAAGCTTTGCCTCCGCACGCCTGCTTGCAACATTAGTGTTGATACAGTGTTTACTGTAGCGCTTGTAAGACGTTCACCGCCTCGTAGGAAAATTAACCATGGTTTGTAGTATCGTGTTTAAATTGTGTGTAATATCGTATCTAAAATGTATAAGAAAATTACAACCCCCCCCCCCCCCCCCCCCCAAAAAAAAAACACTTAAATGTATTGTGAAATCCGTTCTGCGCGATCCTCTCGTTTGTTAAAATTCGTACATCTGAATCAGGCTTGAATTGGTTTGAAATTGACGATATAATTTACATATAAATATTTACACCTGAGTAGCTTGAGGCTATGGTAAGGGACGTGACATTTTCACTCGCTTCTCAGCTGAGCGGTGTCAATCACAACACACTGGGCCAGCTAACCAATCACAGCACATTTTGTAATTCAGAAGGAGGGGCTTCATCGAAACAGGAACTAAATGACGTGTTCGAGCCACACTGGGGAGAGAGGTGCTGGAATAATGTAAAATATGTGAAAAATAATGTGCTTTTTGAAAAATCAAGTATGAAATGAATTAGATTTTTGAGACATAAGTGTTTATTGAATCGATTGTAAAATTACTTCTTTTTAACTTTCGCAACGCCTACTGCACTTTCAAAATTCTTGTTTGTGGGTTTTGTTACATCTATCTTTTATTTGTTTAATTTGTTTAAAATTAATAGTGTACATATTTGGTTAAAATCGATTCCCTATTTTCTTTTTCGAAACTTGTGTTGGTTGGTCCGATCGATTGTGCAATCGATTTTCAAACATAAAGTGACAGCCCTAATCAAGACTTTGTAAAAGGGCATAATAGGACCCCTTTACATTGAAAATTGATGTTTGCTGTAAAACTCAACTAGCTACACGAAACAAGCGCATAGCCATCTTTAGAATTTTGTCTTTGAAATTCCATGTGCTCTGTATATTTCTACGGCATTGCTGTCGAAGAGTAATTAGCTGGTGGATTTACTTAATGTAGAGTTAACGAAAGTTATCATTGTAATGTTTGAAGCGGATGTCATAAATGTCAGTAGACCGGGAAGATTTTAAAACGGTTCATTCATAAATCCGCAATATCTTACCTTCATGCTGTGGAAAAAGGGGGCGGGGCTTCATACAGTCTATAGATTCAGAACTATTCATTTTGTAATAATACTTATTTGTTTTCACCTGAAGTATTTCATAATGTGAAGCTGTTTTTGCACTAATGCCAGACTTCAGTTCATTGTGTTCATGCTCATTTTTGTTCATTTGATATGAATAATCGTATCTTTTGGTTTGTGAAGAGAAAACAATCAGATGAGATGAAGCACTTTTCAATAGTCAAGTATTTTATTTACTGAAATATCCAAACACTGAACATATAAAGCAGTTAAGTTGTGATATTCAGCATTCCCATGACATACTCATGCCGCTCATATGACCCACTCATACTCAGAGGTCGAGAGGGTAAATACTGCATTATTTATCAACCATTCAAGTTATGACTGTCGAAAGTTGCTAACTGCTCTTTCTCCATCCCTGCTAAATGTAATCTGACTTCAAGGGCAACTGCGCAAAGTCACTCTATTCAGGACATTTATAGAGCCGTTTAGGGTTTAAGAATTCCTAGAGACATTCATTAGAAAATTTGCTTTTAATGTCAGTGGAATTTTATAGTACAAAAAAAGCTAGAGCTAATTCAGAAAATGACCCCACATTAAAACCCTGTAAAAGTCTATCTAGTCTTTTCTTTTAGGATATGAATGGACAAAACATGTGTTAACGTCTGTCCTCTGGCCACTTTAATATGTATGATCTTGTTACTCCTACTATAAGTTTACTGCAGTGTATAGTATATTTACAGTATGTACATTTTCTGTATGCACAGAATACCCAAATGGCCAAATATATTTAGCAGTAGCAGAGCTGATCACGAGCAATACTATAGTCCACAATGCAATGCACTCTACAGTGGGATGCATAAACCGGAGCTAGAATCAACCTTAATATCTATTTCTTGAATTAACATGTATATGATTTAAAGCCATTTTCACACACAAAGTAATCTGATAAAACCATATTTAGTTCAAAATTATTATTTAAAACAAATGGCACTCACATAAAGATGTCACATGTTGCTGCCTCTGGCTTGGCATGCTCAGTTGGGGACGCTACATTTTTCTACATTTTTCAACTAAATATCCAAATAAATCTAATTATTAAACTAAATTAACCATATAAACTAAATGACTGATCTAATTACTGATCTAAAGCCACACTGTCACTGTATGATAATTGAAATGAGCTGATGACATCACCGTTTTCTCCAGAATGGCTATACGGCTGAATAAAATTATGTTGCATTATTTTCCTGTTTAACACTGTAAAGCTGCTTTGAAACAATCTGCATTGTTAAAAGCGCTATATAAATAAGGTTGACTTGACTTGACATGTACTACTCATACTAAGTTGCATAATGATGACTGTGTTCACGCCATGTCGTAATTGCTGTAACACGTGACGTTGTACCTGAGCGTTTTTTTATGGCAATACTATCAATGACAAAATTAATCTGCAGCGGTCATGTGGTACAAGTCGGAGCTCCGAGTTTACACAAGTACTAAGAGGACGTGAAAGCTTTTCACAAGTCGGAAACCCATAATTATGGTAATTCCGTGAATGCACCTTGAGTTCTGATCCATAATAAGAAATATACAGTATATATATATAGCACAATAGTATTCCATTCTGAATACAGCTAAAGTGTGCAGTCAACAGAAGCACTGTAAGTATGCAAATAACTAAACTTTTAAAAATAAAGGTTTCTTATGGGGCTTTTGGCACAGATGCCATAGAAGAACCATTTTTGGTTCACATCTCAGTACTATGATGCGGTCTAAATCTTGACTTGAAATCCTCACAGATACCATTTCTTTCTAAAAAGGAACGTAGTTGTGAAGACACTGCCTTTTCTAATATTTTTTACATAAAGGGTAGATTTGATTGGCCTGTAATTGACTAATTCTGTAGGATCAAGTTGCATTTTTTATAAAGTGGTTTAATAATAGCTAACTTAAAAGTATTTCGATACATATCCTAATGACAAAGATGAATTAATTATATTAAGAAGAGGATCTATGACCTCTGGAAGCCTCACTTTTAGTAGCTTAGTCGGTATAGGGTCGAGCATACATGTTGTTGATTTAGATGATTTAGCTAATTCTTCTTCTCCTATAGCAGTGAATGAGTGGAATTTTTCCTGAGTGACACTACAATGCACTGTCTGATGCGATATTGTAGTAGCATAGTTATAATTTTCTTCCTAATATTATCAATCTTACACGTAAAGGAGTTCATAAAGTCATTACTGCTGTGCTGTTTGCAAACGTCAGAAGTTGAAGCTTTATTTCTTGTTATTTAGCCACTTTATCAAATAAATACCTAGGGTTGTGTTTGTTTTCTTCTAAGAGAGTTGAGAAATAAGCAGATCTAGCAGTTTTTATGGCCTATTAGTATGCAATCATGCTCTTGTGTCATACAACCTACATCATACGTCCTACGTCCTGTATCATACGTCCTACGTCATACGTCCTACGACATGTGTCTATGTCACACGTCCGTTGCCAGAATATGGATATTGTTTTTACAAAAACCCATCGTTTTGCTTCAGAAGGCATTTATTAACCCCTTGCAGTCGTATGGATTACTTTTATGAGGGATGGAAAGCTTGGAAGAGCCAGGATATTTTTTTATATAAGAAGAAAGTCATATACACCTAGGGTGACTTGAGGTGAGTAAATTATGGGATAATTAAATGTTTTGTGCGAACTATCCCTTTAAAGCTTCTTCATGGAACCACAGAAGTCAATAAAGAGTGTATATCTCAATTTGGTCAACATGAATCTTTCGTTCTCTATGCCCCGGACCACAATAATACGACATTTCTTTAATTACCTACATTAATTCACATCCAATTGATCAGGAATATTGATTATTGGATTCAGCGATGAGGAGAACGCTACTAATAGCTGTTAATCTCCACAGAGAAACAGAATATGTGTGGAAGGAAAATCACTAGCTATAAAGCAGCACCACAGTCACAGTAAAGCTCACACAACACACAACCCATGATGAGTTAGTAATTTATACACAATCCACGCCTCCACACACCTGCCCTTATGCTCCAACGCATAACTGCTCGCAACTTATTCTCACGCAACACACGCCTACACACAACCCACGCTTAATTTGTGCTCACTAGTCAGTTTGGCAGAAAACAAAGGATAAAGAGAGAATAATTGACCAAGCTACAGATGAGGCATGCAGCTTTCAGCCTTTATTATACTTTCACAGAAACAGCAACAATATTTATCTATCTTTTATATTCTCGCAGCTATCGGCAAAATCGGTTAATAGTTCAAACAGTAGTACTGTACATAAGCTGTTTTATGAACAAGACAGTTTGAGTCACCATGCAATCAAAAGTGACAATTCTTACTTTTTCATGGATTACTGCAGTATTTATTATAAATAATTTATCCATGCATATCATCATTTTTTTCTATTAATGTACCCTCATAATCAAAATAACGTCCCCTCCACCTGAAGCAATGGCAGGACAACCTATCACTCACATGATATCAACCAACAGCAAATGACAACAATCCAACCATCCAATCAATGCCCATTGGACAAAGTCAAGTCCCGTCCTACCTTCTGTCGTGTTCAAGAAGGATATTCGTCACAAAAGGGAAGAAAAGATGATCACAACTTCTGTTTCATCCAGATTATACATTTTATTTTGTGATTTTATTGCTACAGTGTGAGCCCAGATGAGCGCACATCTAAGAGCTAATCACAATTTTGTTAGGGTCGCTGAGATGACAAATTGAGGCTGAAGACACTTCACTAGAATCTAGAATGGCCTATGATTCCTTGCACATTAATAGAGTGGCAGCCACCCTGTAAAAGTCTGAAATCATAAATCCTTAAAAGTAGTCAAAATAGTCTCTCTTGGACTGCTGCCATCACAGTACAAAAAAATAATAATAATAAAATCACACAACTCAGCAAGCAGCATTGGGTTTGAACTAACTAGACATTTTATGTGATTCTGTTTAAATGAAATGCTGCATCAAACCTTAAACTTTGCTGTTGTCATGACACCCAGTAGCATGTTCTATTTTCTGTCAGCTCTGCATAAAAATTAAAAAAATCTATTAAAAAAAGTTTTTTTGTAGCCTAATTTTAATTTTAGAAGTTGATTTCTCAATGTTAAAGGGTAACTAAACCCTAGACCAACTTTTTTTAGTTAATGATCTGTAATACTGGGGCTTTATTAATGATGTTCATTGATTCGAGTCAATGTTTTGACATTTGAGTATAAAGTGTTTTAATTTTATAAAATATGGTGTAAAACCGCCAAAGTGCTGCCCTCTTAGGGTTGAACGCTGGCTACTGCAGTTGAATTTTCCTATTGGACGTTGTGGTACATCGTGACGTAGGATGGTACCGCTAACGGCTCACTACCACGCCCCTGGTACGAGCTCACCACGCTCTCGGTTCATCCCCTCTGTGTCCGCCGGGCTCTGCCCACTTTTCCAGCATTTTTTGAAAATTGCCAGTGGGCGGAGTTAAGCTCCGAGCAAGGGTTTAGTTACCCTTTAAAGCTGCTGTCCGTAACTTCAAGATTTACAAAAATGATATAATGAGAATGTACAACATGAATCCATTTTCCAAACCGTGTTTTTGTCGTACCCTGAATCATTATAGTACAGTTATAATAAGTGATTATATTGGGACTATTTTAGTCCGGTCTGGTAGGAACCGCGGAGGAGGAGCTGCGTGACTCGCCATAGACATAAACAGAGAGAAGTAGCTCCGGCTGCAATGTTCTTAAGCAAGATGCATGCAGTTCTGTTTATTAACCGCTAGAGTGCAAAAAGACTGCAGCTTTTATTGGTCTCTTAATTTTTTCCAAAGCTGTATATATATATATATATATATATACACAGTTTCAAGAAAAAATATGTGAACCGCTTGCTGAATCTGTGAAAATGTGAATGATCATACAAAATGCATGTTATTTTTGATTTAGTACTGTCCTGAATAAGATATTTTACATGTAAAATGTTTACATATAGTCCACAAGACAAAAAAATGGCTGAATTTATTCAAATGACACCGTTCAAAGGTTTATGAACGATTGATTCTTAATACTGTGTCATGACCTGGGCTGTTTTTGTGTTTTGTGATGGTTGTCCAACATTCTTTAGAAAAATCCTTCAGGTCCTGGCCATATTCCAGGATAACAATGTTAAGATTAATCAGGCTCAAATTGTGAAATAATGGTTGGGAGGGAGCATGAAGAATCATTTTCACACATGAATTGGCATCTCTCCAGAGCTTAAATTCATTGAAAGTCTTTGGGATGTGCTGGAGGAGACTTTACAGAGTAAAGCTGGACTCTTGCATTGGCCATACAAGATCTTGACCAAACAGTGATGCACCTCTTGATGAAAATAAATGCTGTGATGTTATTTCCATATGGCCATGGTGTGTCTTCCTACATGGTTGTTTAAGAAATGAAAAGCTACACAATCCATCAATTAGTGTTTGGAAGAACTTTTGCCAAACAACATGCCACATAAAAATCACTGCAATAACGATCCAATTATTGACTCTTAAGCATTTGCCTATTTAAATCCAAACAGCAACTTTTTTGGCTGGGCAGTGTATTTTCAGCTTATATTTTCAACCTTTTTTCTCTTTCGTCCAAAAACAGAAAATGCAATTTTTGGCGGCTGAAATTTCGATGTATCTCTATATAATAATAAATATAAAATATACTTATAAATATAAAATGGGGTTCAGATTTGCACAGTGGTCTACTATTTCAATACGTAAAATGAAAAATTACAACTGCTCAGATTATCAGTTAGCCGATTCCCAGTCAAATCGTGACTTGCTTTGGAAAATAGCAGAATATAATAAGCAGTGTCGTTACACTCTTATGTTTTTTTAGTGTCTATGCATGCAATGAGAGCCATTAATTTGTTTGTCTTTGATCAGAGCAGCTCTGCATAAGAAGGAGATGAAGTCTCTAATGATTACTCCTACTGTAGTACAAATCAGCCTCTTGAGAGCATGATAGGCCATCACTGTGCACCAAATAAAGTCTCTGAAAAGAAGGTCATTATGATGGTGCATGCCTACTAGACAAACGTCTGTGTTCTTTTGCTGTCTTTACTTTTAAACACAATTGAAAGGATATGAGTGCTTAACGTCCTTTGTCCTATGGTACGCTGTAAAATGCCTTAATTCCAGGAAATGGCCCTTTTTCCTCATTCAAAGAGATCCAATTTTTCAAAACTATTAGTCCTGAAGGCCATCTAAGCAACCTCTAGATTGAAAAAACCTGCAGGAATGGAGCAGCAAACCAATGACAGGCCAGCCAGGAAATGAGACTTTCCTTTAACCTATCAAACGTCACAATCCAGCAGAAAGACGGTGACACAGAGGAGAGGCACTGGAGAAACACTGAACACGATCGATATGAGAAAAGTGTTTCCTATCTCCACAGCACAGACACAAAGAAGAAACCTCCAAGCTCATTTAAAGGTGAAGGATATAAATTATACACCACTAGTGGAAAAACGTACCAAATTGAACTGAAATCTGTTATTTGAGTGGACATGTTCAGAATAGCATGCTACTCTTATGCATACTGTGCATGATATTTTAACCTATAGGCTCACTGCCTCTACCTGCATTTTTGCAGATCTCCAAAAACTGACCTATATATACAAATCACTGCCATTTCAAGCTGAAACGAAAACTAGTGGCAGTAAAACCCCAATGACTTGTATTCATTTCCTCAGAAATTATGATTACAGTGTTATGACCTCAAAAACTTTTACCATAGTGCATGATTTGTAAGCTAATACATTTTGATGTTTGTATCACATAACCAGCTCCACTTGCATGGCTTTTTAGTACCACTCACCGGACATTTTATTTCAAACTGCCCTGACAACAACAAACATAATACAACGTTGCAATATTCACGGCAAAATATGCAAGAAGCAACCCATTATTATTTTGCAGAAATGCTGCCAAAGGCGCATATTTCCAATGAGCCTGGGTTGTAATATTTTCTGTGTGAATACAATACATGGACCTGCTACAAATGCCAAAATGTGTAGGATACAACAGAGCCTGATGCATGCAAAATTGCATCCAAATGTGCATGCAATGCACTTGATTGAATTTGCAATAGCATACTAGCAATCTTTACTGGTGACAAAGAACCTTTCTAAAAGGTGCTTTACAGTGAAAAAAGGTTCTTTAGATTATTAAAATGTTTTACATGCTAAGAAAAACATGATTATTTTAAGTACTGTTCACTGAAAGTTCTTTGGTGAACCTTTCCATTTCCAGTATGGTGAATTTTTATGTCTATTGAATGTGGACTGCCACAAGACATTTTTTACACACACACACACACAAAAAGCAAAATGACATCACTTGCTGAAATTAAAAATGCAATGTGATGAGGTTATGTGACAGTAATGTCGAAACATATTCACTATATTGCCAAAAGTATTGGAACAACCCTCCAAATCATTGAATTCAGGTGTCCCAATCACTTCCATGGCCACAGGTGTATACAATCAAGCACTAGGCATGCAGACGCTTCTACATTTGTGAAAGAATGGGTCGCTTTTAGGAGCTCAGTGAATTCAAGCGTGGTACCATAATAGGTTTCCACCTGTGCAATAAGTCCATTCGTGAAATTTCACTTCTAAATATTCCACGGTCAACTGTTAGTGGTATTATAGCAAAGTGGAAGCAATTGGGAACAACAGCAACTCAGCCACGAAGTGGTAGGACACGTAAAATCACAGAGAGGGTTCAGCGCATGCTGAGGGTCACAGTGCGCAGAAGTCCCCAACTTTCTGCAGAGTCAATAACTACAGACCTCCAAACTTTGTGTGGCCTTCAGATTAGCTCAAGAACAGTGTGTAGAGAGCTTCATGGAATGGGTTTCCATGGCCGAGTAGCTCATCCGAGCCTTACATCACCAAGTGCAATGCAAAATGTAGGATGCAGTGGGGTAAAGCACACCGCCACTGGACTCTCGAGCAGTGGAGACGTGTTCTCTGGAGTGACCTATCACGCTACTCTGTCTAGCAATCCGATGGACGAGTCTGGGTTTGGTGGTTGCCAGGAGAACGGTACTTGCCTGACTGCATTGTGCCAAGTGTAAAGTTTGGTGGAGGGGGGATTATGGTGTGGTCGTTGTTTTTCAGGGGTTGGGCTTGGCCCCTTAGTTCCAGTGAAAAGAAATCTTAATGCTTCGGCATAGCAAGACATTTTGGACAATTACCGAAACCTACTTACTCAAAACATATGCTTGTATTCAACATTTGGCATTGCTTACAACGGTCCGTCATTCACATAAATATTCACCAATTGACAGAAAGCCAAAGGTTTTTAATGAGCACAACTAGTTTGCCCAAAGGTTTCACCAAACTCCCAGCTGACAGATTGTGCCTCCAAACCAGAGAGTCCTCTTTGTGCTGTTCTATTTGTAGACAAAGGAAAATCAAATGGTGAAATGAGAGCACTCCCCCAGTGAGGCGCTTAAAGTGTGGCTGACGGTTTAATGAATGCTAATTGCTCCTTAGTGGAAGCGCGGGATAAAATTGTCCACACACACAGCAGAATCACATATGCCCTGATATATTACAACTATATGATCCCTCACAGCCACATTTAGTAGCATCTCAAATCTTTCCTAACCCTCTCAGCAGAATAAAAATACAAAATACATGAACCTCTTATTTAGCCAATAGTTTGTCGTAATTTAATATACAATCAGATTAATGGGGCAACAGTGATTTTATTGGTTCTGGTTGCCAATTGGCTGTATTGTTCATTGTAGTGGGCTTTCCTATACCAACATTATTAGTGCACCGCTCAACTTGCCATAGCTTTTGAAAACAATTGCCGGTAAATCATATGCTTTAATGTCTCCACTGAATATGGTACTTATCTCAAAAGCCTGATTTTTGACCACTCAGCTCTCTATATAAATTTGGATGTACTATAATAAGTATGCATATAAGTATAAGCATGCATACATAGTTTTTTTTTGCATAGGGTGAGACTTTATACTATATAACATATATCAGCTGTTTGATTGCTTGTATCATTACAAAATGTAAACTATAGAGCTCCAGAGGTCATGTGACCCATTCTGTTTACAACGCCATTTTGGCAGGCAGGAACAGCCGGCGCCAGCATGAGTTAGATCCCTATAATGCCCCCGGGGTGCTTTTCACGTGTATCGATAAAAGAACAGATAGCTTTCCCGTCAGGACACCTGTTGCACCAGCTGTGGACAAGTTACAACTAGCCTCGTTTTGACGTAAATGGGCACTAAGTTACAACTTATGCACTACTAAATATTTTTGCGTTGCACCATTAAACTTAGTTGGAGCCTAAATCTACGTATAAACTAAATATTTACGGAAGCCTCCGATCAGGAGTAACATTAACAGATAGAATACACTCTGTTTTACAGGACATTACTTCAATTCTTTACACATATATGATAATGTTGACATATATAGGCCTAAATGCGCTTACATTTTAAGAGAGAAAACATGTGAATAGCGGTTAACACGAACCCGTCTAAAACAGCGCACCGCTGTGTGCATCTGTTCCATATGTAACGGAGGCCAGCTAGTAGTTGCTGTGCGAGTAAACCTCACTCCTCTGATCTCAAGAGACGCTCTAGTGACTGACGCTAGGGGTTGCAGCCTTTAGCCTCCTTGATAGAGCGTCCGACTCTCATGCCGGCGGACCAGGGTTCGAGTCCCGCTTTGAGCGGGCGGTTTGAACAGGAAGAGTTACATTGGTGCCGTGACCCGGATGGGAGTGAGATTTAGGGGGGTGAGTGTAACGGAGGCCAGCTAGTAGTTGCTGTGCGAGTAAACCTCACTCCTCTGATCTCAAGAGATGCTCTAGCGATTGACGCTAGGGGTTGCAGCCTTTAGCCTCCTTGATAGAGCGTCCGACTCTCATGCCGGTGGACCCGGGTTCGAGTCCCGCTTTGAGCGGGCGGTTTGAACAGGAGGGGTTGCACTGGTGCCGTGACCCGGATGGGAGTGAGATTTAGGGGGGTGAGTGTAACAGAGTCCAGCTAGTAGTTGCTGTGCGAGAAAACCTCACTCCTCTGATCTCAAGAGACGCTCTAGTGACTGACGTTAGGGGTTGCAGCCTTTAGCTTCCTTGATAGAGCGTCCGACTCTCATGCCGGCGGACCAGGGTTCGAGTCCCGCTTTGAGCGGGTGGTTTGAACAGGAAGAGATGCATTGGTGCCGTGACCCAGATGGGACTGAGATTTAGGGGGGTGAGTGTAACGGAGGCCAGCTAGTAGTTGCTGTGCGAGTAAACCTCACTCCTCTGATCTCAAGAGATGCTCTAGCGACTGACGCTAGGGGTTGCAGCCTTTAGCCTCCTTGATAGAGCGTCCGACTCTCATGCCGGTGGACCTGGGTTCGAGTCCCGCTTTGAGCGGGCGGTTTGAACAGGAGGGGTTGCACTGGTGCCGTGACCCGGATGGGAGTGAGATTTAGGGGGGTGAGTGTAACGGAGGCCAGCTAGTAGTTGCTGTGCGAGAAAACCTCACTCCTCTGATCTCAAGAGACGCTCTAGTGACTGACGCTAGGGGTTGCAGCCTTTAGCCTCCTTGATAGAGCGTCCGACTCTCATGCTGACGGACCCGGGTTTGAGCCCTGGTTTGAACAGGAGGGGCTGCATTGGTGCCATGACCCGGATGGGAGTGAGATTTAGGGGGGTGAGTGTAACGGAGGCCAGCTAGTAGTTGCTGTGCGAGAAAACCTCACTCCTCTGATCTCAAGAGACACTCTAGTGACTGACGCTAGGGGTTGCAGCCTTTAGCCTCCTTGATAGAGCGTCCACGGGTTCGAGTCCTGCTTTGAGTGGGCAGTGTGAACAGGAGGGGTTACACATAGTTGTGTAGTGCATGTCAAATAAAATCCGTCATAATCAATAAATGTAATTTCTTATTTTTTTGTTTCAGTATTTAATTTTTGAGCATTAATTTTGTTTCAAATAGCCTTTCTGGAAGTTTTTTATATATAAAAGCACTTATGTTATTCATGATTAAGTATCGTATTTAATGGGAACTTATTTTTATCATTAGTTACTTGAGACAAAAGTACGAATGAAATTTCAACAACTTACGATAAAATGATTTCCCCTTTGCTTTCCCCCGCCTGTTCTGGCATCCTGGTGCACATCAGCTGTCCATCATGTTGAAATAGTAAGGTTTAAACAGTCTTTTATATATGTATAGATACCAATGCTACAGCAGCTCTAGCGCTCCCCTGATTGCCTGCCAAAATGGCGGACATTAAAATCATGATTTTTCCGCAAAGCTACCTAAATCAATGTCTATTGTGAAAAGCGTTATAAAAATTAATTTGACTTGACTTTTGACTAAAGAAATCGCATGTCTTTCTAATACGACACAGAGTCCTTTTTTTGTCATCAATACAAATTATTCTACATGGGTAAATGTTTGAATAGAAGCTGCAGCAGTGCATAATGCATCATGAATAAAATGAATGATCATCAATGTGTGAATCAAACTCACTCAGCATGCAGTTCCTACAGCATCTCCCAGGACATGGATCACATGCTTGTCTTCACTCCAATTGATAGTCACCACATCGCTGCTCATTTGCATGAAGTAACTTTTTCAACATTTGTCAATGGACACGCCCACATCAATGTGTTGCCAGATCTTATGGAAAATGAATGACTTCCGGTCGCTGTATGTGTGAACGCCCCTGAATTATGCTAAGCAGGCACTAGTCTGCTCATTTCTAAAAACTGAAAATATAAATAATTTGCAGAGGGAGTCATTTTGGCTGGTGCCCTGAGGTAATAACTTCGATTTATGGTAGAAAACTAAAAGGGCCTTTGAATTAATTCCTGTATCTCAGCGTGCTCGCTACAAAACACAAGAGAAAATGTGCAAGACATCACAAGGCTACATCTGAAGGTCAAATTTCAAAGTTTTCCTTCCTATAAAAACTGTGTTTAAAGGGGGCATATATTTTTTGATATCTATACGGCACATAAACAGCATACAGATCAGCGCTATAAACCAAAACCACTTTGAAAAAGGTTTTGATATATATTTGAGAGTTTAGAGTAAAGAAGCCAAGAAGAGTTTGTTTTCTATCATAGAACAACTGTGCAAAAAAAAAAGCAATCAACAGCAATCCAACCTTTTTCAGAGGCATACCTCAGATATGACCTTCTTCCAGTATAGCATTGTCTCTCCTTTCTTCTCCAACCATCTGTGGAAGGAAGACAAGAGGTTATTAGAGAGGGGCTGAGAATAGGAAGAGAAAATATAGCTGCGAGCAGCAATTACGGGACTTGCACAGCAGCAGCAGCAGAGATGCTTTAGTTTTACCAATGTGCAAAGAAGCAGAGGATAGCAGAATTATGATTTGCAATTGACCACCAGGGACGCTGTCCCAGCTAAAAAAAATGCATATAGACATACATGGCCATTACCATAGCTAAAACATAACTAAGCATTGTTAGGCTTGGTCTGAAGATCATTTAAGATTGCATTACATTTGTAGGAGAAGTAGCAAACAATTATTAATAATGAAATTAAAATTATTAATATATCTGACCTTGGAAAGATGGATATCACTGTCGCTACTCCATTAGACTTTGATATAAAGATCTATGTAGTGATGCATCGAATTTTGGGCAACCGGAATATATTCAACCGAAACAACAACAAAATCGCTTTTAAAGGGCCGAAATCATTTACCGTAAGAGTTAGCCCTTTTTTCCCAATGACGCGTTTTGACTGTGCCAGCATCTATTTCATGCACACAACGTGGATAAGCTACAACGTGTCAGCAGTGTGGATGCTCTAAACTGTGACCATAAAGTATGTTAGAGTAACAATAAGTAAACTTTGCTCAGTTGAAATATCAAGAGGCGGAAGAACTTCACTATGGCTGGTTTAATTTATCACCTGTGAACACCATTCAGAGTTTAATTACCAAAAGTAAATTATAGGCAGGGTAGGCGATTTGTTCTAGAAAAGTTTTGTTGTTATGTTTGTTGAAAGTCACTTCATGTATATACATCATCTGTGGAAAGCGTAGGACCATAAAACATTCGTCCAATCATAGCATTTGGTCCGAATACTATAGTACTATGTTCTACTTTTCTGTCAACGTATTTTCATCACCATATACCTTTCATGCTATGCAGAGTTAGCCAGACCGAGCGCCACAAACAAACAGCAGCCGCCTTTTACAGTTTCTCCATAACCAAAACAACCAGCTTATGCTGCGTTTACGCCATAACTACTGTCATTTGGAAAAGATTTTATGTGTTTCAATGGCAACTCTAAAGAGAGAGTCTGTTGTGATTGGTCAGATGGTCTGTTGCTTACAGCGAGTGTCAGAAACTAAACGCCTAGATTGTCAGCTCCGGAGGTTCCTCATTGCTTGATACACAGAGATATGAACAATGGCATCGGATTTAGCACGAGTCTTCATCCTTTTGAAATGCATGCAAAGTGCAATCGCAGCGCAGAAAACAGCGTCTTCTGTACATGTCGACAACACAAACCAAACTCTTCCAGTCTCAGCTACAACTACAGTGTTTGAGGGTATCAAAGCAGACGTTCTTCGCAGGCAGCCATTGAAGACTATAGGTTGGCATTATGGAAGTGTTACATTGTAGGCACGTAACATGAATTGAGACTTGAACTGCTGACGACTTGTTACAGCGGTTCAGAATCTATTTTTTTTTTTTAGGAGACAATAACATTATTTATAGTGTACTTTGACCTTTAAAACTCTTTAGACTCACAGAAGCAACACCAGTTATTTTGCCAAGAGATCTCTTATTTATTATTTTTATATGTCAGCCATATGAGAAGGAGACAGGTTACGGGAGAGATTGTCTTCATTCCCAGCTTTCTGTTCTTCTGGATCAGTACACAAAAGGTTGGGCTTTTATATGTTTATATTCCTTCTCTTTCCTTATATAGCATATATTGAATGTTCTTCAGTCATACATCAGTGGAACATATGCTACATTCCTTTGTTCAAAAGCATCTCTTCTCCATCTGCCTGATATATGATCCTAACATGTTCATGCAGTCTTCAGCTCATGCGGCTCATAAAACTTCCTCATGACTTAACAAACACATAATACATCTGATTATGAATATTCATGAATAATACTGAAAATAATATAAATAATGAAATGTTAATCTTTTGGATTGAGAAACAGCTATATTACATGCAGGAATATTCGAAAAGCGTGATAGGGCCCCTTTAAAATCCATGATGACAGAAAATCTAGTACTATGAGCCATGCAAACAATCAATGGAAAAACAATTACGTTGGTAACCCTTTAGAATAATGGTCTGTCATTAATAAGTAACTATGCAGGAAGTAATGCAGGACTAATGAGTAGTACTACATTAACAGCTACTACCATTAACTAATATAGAAACAAGCTTAACTAATCAATAAGTAATATCGACTTTAGGACTAAGATAGTTCCGGTAATCAATAATTAGCTACTGAATGAGATTGGTATCACTAAGAACTAATAAGTAAGCATGACAAATGATAAAGAATTACTAATTAATTACTAATCACAACATTAGCGTGTCTGAGATGTGAGCAATTGTCTTTTTTTACTCTAAATGATGCATTTTATGACTATATTTAGAGTAAAAAAGATGACGGATTACGTCTAAGACACACAATAATGTTCTTTATAATTTGTCAGTTAGGTAATAGTTATTAATGAGGCTAATCTCATTCAGTAATTATTGATTACTTAACAAGGAACTATCTCCTAAATTTGCAGACTCTCCTCCTCCAAAAAAAAAAAAAAAAAAACTCTATAGGTCGTTTTTTTAAGCACATTATTACAACCTTTATTTAAGTTTTAAAGTCATGCGCCCTCTGGCTGGCATAAAAAAATAACGTTACGTCTGTCACCATGAAATGACACATGACTGTCGTCACCAATCAAAATGCGTGTTCATTTAAATGCAATGTGTGGACTTTTTATCACGATTTGTCATATTTCCCTTTAGCAAAAATATTTTTTATTAACAACTACACCCACCCCGCCCGTAAACCTACCCAGTAATTTACAGTGCATATACACTTTATGAGCGCGTGTTCCCTGATCGAACCCATGATTGCATGATCACATGATGTTGCATTTTGCAATGCTCTATCAATTGAGCAACGCAAAACCCAAAATATGACACAAATAAAAGGAAACAAAGCATTAAAATGAAAGTGTCCTGTTGTCGATAGGGGCACAACTTTAGTAAACGCTCCTATGGGTCGTATTTCATGAATTAAAATGAAAGTGTCCTGTTGTCTATAGGGGCACAACTTTAGTAAACGCTCCTATGGGTCGTGTTTCATGAATTAAAATGAAAGTGTCCTGTTGTCGATAGGGGCACAACTTTAGTAAACGCTCCTATGGGTCGTATTTCAGGAATTAAAATGAACATGTCCTGTTGTTGATAGGGGTGCAACTTTAGTAAACGCTCCTATGGGTCGTATTTCATGAATTAAAATGAACATGTCCTGTTGTCGATAGGGGCACAACTTTAGTAAACGCTACTATGGGTCGTGTTTCATGAATTAAAATGAAAGTGTCCTGTTGTCGATAGGGGCACAACTTTAGTAAACGCTACTATGGGTCGTGTTTCATGAATTAAAATGAACGTGTCCTGTTGTCGATAGGGGTGCAACTTTAGTAAACGCTCCTATGGGTCGTGTTTCATGAATTAAAATGAAAGTGTCCTGTTGTCGATAGGGGCACAACTTTAGTAAACGCTCCTATGGGTCGTATTTCAGGAATTAAAATGAAAGTGTCCTGTTGTCGATAGGGGCACAACTTTAGTAAACGCTCCTATGGGTCGTGTTTCATGAATTAAAATGAAAGTGTCCTGTTGTCGATAGGGGCACAACTTTAGTAAACGCTCCTATGGGTCGTATTTCAGGAATTAAAATGAAAGTGTCCTGTTGTCGATAGGGGCACAACTTTAGTAAACGCTCCTATGGGTCGTGTTTCATGAATTAAAATGAACATGTCCTGTTGTCGATAGGGGCACAACTTTAGTAAACGCTACTATGGGTCGTATTTCATGAATTAAAATGAAAGTGTCCTGTTGTCGATAGGGGCACAACTTTAGTAAACGCTCCTATGGGTCGTATTTCAGGAATTAAAATGAACATGTCCTGTTGTCGATAGGGGCACAACTTTAGTAAACGCTACTATGGGTCGTGTTTCATGAATTAAAATGAACGTGTCCTGTTGTCGATAGGGGTGCAACTTTAGTAAACGCTCCTATGGGTCATATTTCATGAATTAAAATGAACATGTCCTGTTGTCGATAGGGGCACAACTTTAGTAAACGCTCCTATGGGTCGTATTTCAGGGAAGTGACAAACGACCTATATAGGCGTATTGGTTGGAGGACATGAGGTAAATTTGTTATTATTTACTGATTAGTTAAGCTTGTTTCTGTATTAGTTAATAGTAGTAGCTGAAGTGATAATGCAGTACTACTCATTAGTCCTGCATTACTTCCTGCATAGTTACTTATTAATGACGGACCATTATTCTAAAGTGTTACCATTATGTTTCTAGACCACATGGTTTAAAAGTTATGAGCAAAAATGTAAGTGAATTTTTGACCTGTTGATGGCACTATAGGGTTTAAGAGGCTAGCCCTAAGGTATCTAAGATTGAAGTACAGACCCTCCATATGGGTATAGAAGCTGCCAAACAAATACAATAGGTGCCTACACACCTTCGGCCTCTAACAAGCAATAATCAAAAGCAAAAGAGTGAAAGGAAACAAGAAGCCAGGCAGAAAGAATGAAAACAAGGGGACGGTGATAGAGTGGGGGGGAGATGACACAAAGAGGATGGATGAGAGATGAACTGTTGCATTCCTTTATGAGCCTGTCAGGCTCTGTGACTGGAACAATTGATTATAAGAGGATGCTTTGTTTGGAAGGTCCACAGTGACCTGTCTGAGAGCGGCCGAGTTGCATTGACGGATACGGACAGCTCTAAGAGAGGTGAGGCGGCACGTTTTAAAGGGACAGGAGGGAGAGCTGGACAGGGAAAAGCATTTCATATGCTCTCTGCCATCCTCCATGTGCATTTCATAATAACTCTACATCTATCCGTCTATTCAAAGACGACAGTATCTGGATGTAGGAAGTGTCAGACAGCACACCCAAGATCTACAGTCAATTCATTAATAAATCCCTTCTATTTTTGTATCAAAACTGTCCATTCTCTAAGGCCCTGTTTACACCTGGTATTAAGATTTGTTGTGGCCAATCGGATCACAAGTGGACGATGCTAAATTCAGGTTCAAATGGAGTCTAAAACGCTTTGACCACTTCTAGAGGTAGTTGAAAACGCATTCGACCGGATTGCTTAGCGTAAACGGCAAGCGGCAACCTCCCGCAGTTTCTCTTGAAGCCAATATGGAAGTGACTTAAACTGCAATTCATCGACTGGCCGCTAGAGACAGACTCCAGAAGGGAGCAGAATCTCATAGAGCCCCGTGTTAAAATGCCCAACTTTACAGCAGAAAAAAACATGTTTACAGCCTGAGACAAATTGTGGTTTTGGTATATACAGCTAATTTTGCCCTTCATGACAACTGTGAAGGGGTTGATGTTTTTTTAACTCATTCGTTTACATTATATAAAGCCTTAAAGTTCTGCATAATTAAGGGCGTGGCCACTTTGAGTGACAGGTGGATTGCCGTTTGTCTGCTGTCTGTTAGTCATTACCTCACCTCAGCTCCACCCATGCCCCGCCTCTTTACCAATTTTTTATTATCCGGGAGTGACGCGCGGTGACGCGCTGCCAAGATGCACGGCCAGCTCGACCCTACTTTACGCTTAAAAACTGCTCTTCAGAATCCTATGGGTAACGTCACGGACACTACATCCATATTTTTTTACAGTCTATGGTAAACGCTCATGTGGTCGAATGTGTTCAAACAGTCACAAAATACCATCTACTCTCCGCCTACTGACCTTATGAGTAAACATTAAGGGATGCACGCTAGCCAGATTGGATTTAAACTTACCAAGTGAAAAACGTACCAGGCACAATGTTCTCTCACCATTCCTGATTTCTAACACACACTCACAGCGTTCGGCTGGTCTTGAGGCTATCAGAGCAGAAACGAAAGCTGATGCTCTCTGTGTGTTTTTCCTTCATCTCCAGTCATGTTCATATGTAAATTGCATGAGCTTATTTTGTTCATTAAATTGAAAAATCTGAAAAAGACCATACATCTACCCTTCCCATAGACCCTTCCCTCAAAGTAATCAGGACAGAAGTGGTTGAAAGTGGACGAAAGAGACAGATTAAAACACCCGGGTGTAAACGGGAATGTGTCTACCTCGTCTACTTGTGATCCGGTCGACCAAAACGCATCCTATTATCAGGTGTAAACAGGGCCTAATTTATTGCAGATTTGGCTAACAAATTTAGACTCCAAAATACAAACCACAATTGCTAAACAATAATATTTCAAGTTTCTTTTTTGTCTGTGTTTACCTATTTCAGTGAAATCCGCTGGGATTGTCAGCATGTTATTTCATATAAATCACGTTTCTACTAATTTCTACTGCTAAAAAAATAATGACTCATCCGCTAGGTTGCACGTGAGGGGGAAAAAAATTTTCTTTCCACTTAAGAGTTGAGCTCTTTTTATTTTAATATATCTCTTTACATAAATAGGTACTATTTTCTACTTAAAAAAAAAATAACTTCGTTATTTTACTAACCCAGTGTTTTGTATGTGAATGCTGTTTCACGTGAATATTAGCACAGGAGTGAAGCACAAAGCTTTGTTTAGCCTAGAAAGGAAATAATGGTCAGATAGCACTTTTTCATTCTGTTTTGCGATCTGGACCTGGTCACTCGATTTTCCGTGAATTTTAACAATAGGCCTAGTCCATTTTATCCCAATGGACATGGACATCTCGTTTCTTTTCCCAAATCTTCACTCACGTCCCACCCATGTTCGCAGGGTATTACAAACGTTTCTTCCTTTCGTTTGCTTATAATTAAGTCTATTATAACTATTCACATCCTTTACTGTGGTAAAGTATAAAAAACACTGTAGGACGAATACCTTTTTACTTCAAATTTTATTTAACTCAGTTTGTTCTTGTTATTAAACTTGGTAAGGCGCGTCAAGTTTGGTTCAGGCCTATTTGAATAGCGCATTTCACACACACACACACACACACCGGTGATTTTAGTTTTGTTTTCTCTGGCAGTGAATAATCAAATATTGCCTAAATGTCTTGACCCTGTGGAAGATAAAATCCGCTTTTCAGACCTTTTACAACAAGTGTTGCTTTGCAACATCAGGAGAAAACATGAAGACGAATATATACGAAAAGGTGTCTATCCAGCTTGTGTCCCACATTCCTCTCAAAGCGCAGAGTGGTATATGACGCATATTTGCGGGGAAATAGTATGAATCAAATATTTTTCTAACTAATATTTAATTTTCTTATATTCTTGAGGTTACCATTATTTACTGAAAATCGTTTAAATGTTTTATAAGCTGTAGTGTGATGTTTCACTGACGGAAGTGCTAAAATAAACACTCATGCTTATGGATGTTTCAGCCTCAAATGATTTCAAAATGTAGCCTATATATATCTGGCATAGACTACAGTATTTAAAATAGCATATATGCATTAGTTCCATTCTCAATTTAATTTACAGAGCAATCTCTGCTAAGTTTTTAGTTTAACTAATACTATAGAAGAGGATTAGTGTGTGTCGCACTCACAACAGACTCACAACGGGGGCACAATTCTAGATCACGCAGAGCCTCTGAAGCCCTTCCTTTGAAACTGCATTGATTTGGACCTTCAACATTTGGGTTGTCATGGAAGTCAATGGTGTGGAGAAAAATCCTAGAATGTTTTCCTCAAAAAACATTTTGAAGTTTGCCAGGAAGATTCAATGTTACGTCACTTATTACAATCAGACCTAACCAATCATGCCCTAATACTGATTAGGACTGATGCTGATGCCAACATTTACCTCCATCCTCCCCACCACCACCTGGATCCCAGGGGGTCGGCTGCGTCCTTGCCTTCATCTCCAGGCAGGAAATGCAGAGTCCGTTGCCCCCGAGAGCTACGGACGGGGCCTACACTAAAGAACTCTATATATATTACTTGCTGGCAGTGATTTTTTTCAGTAACGAGTAATCAAACAAATTACTGTTTCTCCCGCTACAACGCCGTTAGCGTTACTGAGAATAAAAAGCGGCGTTACTGTAATTGAGCTCACTGAAGCGGGTTTCATCCGAACAGGCTTTCTGTCAGTAGGACCTGCAACGTGTTTTTTTTTCTCTGGTTGGTGTGTGTGTGTGTGTGTGTGTGTGTGTGTGTGTGTGTGTGTGTGTGTGTGTGTGTGTGTGTGTGTGTGTGTGTGTGTGTGTGTGTGTGTGTGTGTGTGTGTGTGTGTGTGTGTGTGTGTGTGTGTGTGTGTGTGTGTGTGTGTGTGTGTGTGTGTGTGCGCGTGCATGTGTGCGTGCATGCCATGCGTGTTGGGGGGTGGGTAGGGTGGTACACATAGCTGATAATTATTGGTTGGTGGGAGACAACCACAACGGTTAGGTAGCGTTCACACACACACAAACGCACACGCATATGCACAGTCACACAAACAACCAGGAGGAGTCAGAGCGATGGCAAGTCCAACGACTTCAAAGGTAGCTTTCACAAACTGGAAGTGTAAGCGCTACTTTTCCCTCGTTGAGGTGAAAGGTAAGAATGTTTATGTAACGTGCAACATCACATGCCGCCACAAAATTAGTGGCTAAAAATCCAGGTGATAAGGTGAGCACCACTACCAAAGGAGTAGCCTAGTATACTGATAAAATGTACACAATATTTACACTATAGTAGGCCTACTGATAATATTTACAATAATGTATTGAATTTGATAGGTGTCTCTCACATTGTCCCACAGCAACATTACAATAGTGTACATTAATGTACAATGTTTTATAATAATTATTTATTCTGTTTAGTGTCCAATTCATTCATTTAACATATTTAATATTGGGGGCATCCCAATATAAGTTATTTGACATATTTGAACATTTGAAGAAAAAAAAAAGTAACACAGTAGTTACTTTCCCTGGTAATTAGTTACTTTTTTAATTATGTAACTCAGTTACTAACTCAGTTACTATTTGTAAGAAGTAACTAGTAACTATAACTAATTACTTTTTTAAAGTAACATGCCCAACACTTCTTGCTGGTCTGTTAATAAATGTGTTACTTCATTGTACTTCATCTGGCCTCACAAGTCTTTCTGGTAGAACTAATCCTTTAACATTAATGAATGCATTATTGCACTATAAACTAACATAAACAATGAAGAACTCGTCTCGTTCTCGTGAACCCAATCTCGTGTCTCGTCTCGTCTTGTGAGTTAAGCGTCTGTTCAATGTTGAAGATCACGTTATTTTACATGTGCATATGATTACATATGCTATCACTTGTTTCTGCTTCTTTGCGCGTGTTTTGATCAGGAGATCCTGTACTCTTTCAGAAGATCATGTAATTGCACTCCCTACCTTATAACAGTGAAAACTTGGAAAGACAGAAATTTCCAGCAATGGTGGGGAAAGAGATCAAATGTAATATAGTCACATTAGTTCCTTAAATCTAACAGAGATGGACTGCAAGCCTCACAAAACTCTGATGTCACAGGATCTTTAAATATTCTCTTTAGCTCACTAGAATTTGATAATTAGACGTGATGGAATGCTGCTTTGGAAGCTGGAGTCAGTTTCAATAAGATGTACCTTCATGCAAAAATGCTGTGAAGTCACTGACTGACAGAGCAGTGAAGCAGCAAGGACCCTGCCTTTTGTTTCGCCTCATATCGTAAGTTATGCATTTATCCTCGCCCTCTTTGTTCCTCCCATCTCTTAAGCATGAAAATATGATGAAAGCACTGAGCACATTCACACAGTCACCACTCCTCCAGATGATTACAATGATGGAGACGAGCATCTTTCTAATTGGCCCCTGGTTCAAAACAAAGTACGGTACATCTGATTCGGCTGGCAAATCAAATATTCATGACCTCATTAAAGACTTTATTTAGTTGATTCTACTCGAATCTTATTAATTCTACTCTGTCCCTTCATGCCACGGCGCAGCGAACAGCAGCAATATTTTAGTGTTAATTAATATGGTATTCATGATCCACTTCCCCATTAAGCCTAATTTGGCTCATTCCGGGGGCTCACTTTTGCACACGGCTTAATTTCAACACCACGTCTTTGGCATCCGTATGCGTTTCTCGGTTTCCGCCGATGTAAATGTCAGACTTACTGATGCGTGCTATTTCACGGGAAATTAGAGCTCTGCGAATCTTGTTGCAGAAAGGTCAGATAGAATCTTTTCTAATGAAACAGTTTTGACCTGATTAATACATCTCCGCCTGTGACGGGTGAAGACACGCACGTTATAGCACCATAACAGCCTCTGCTCTGGTGGCACGAATATCCAAGCTCATTATGATAACGTGCATTGATCATTTCACAAGCAGCGAACGGAGGACGGAGGACTTTTTGGATTCTAACATCCCTGTCCTCTTCCATGAAATCCACTGCACTCATTTGTAAACAAACTGTCATCTGAAATGATGAATGCGTTTCATTTCCTCCAATCTTTAGGAGAGAAAACCGGACCAGATGAAAATGCATTTTGAAAACCCAAGTGTTACGCCTCTCCGCCTGAGCATCGCCGGCTCCATGGCGACAGCTATTAACCAAAAGAGTGAAATATTCATTCTTTTCAAAACCTGGCTAAGATCGAGAGTTATTGTAGAGATATTAATTGCTCCTGACAGCTGATAACTAGTGGCATGGAACTGCAGGGTAATTAAGGAGATAGATTAATCATATTTACCGTTCCGGTGGTATCTAAATGACAGGCCAGAGATAGGCAGACATTCCCTGCCAGGATGAAATCGGCTCTTAAACTGCTTACAGGCTCCTAGATGGAATACACAATGGGCCTGAATGTCACATCAATGATGGCAGCATCGCATACGCTGCAGACAGAAGCTCTTGGACGTAAAACGGCTGTGCGAGCAAAGTCGTTTAGTGGATTGCACTGCCATAAAAGACTAATAAAGATGCAAGATTTATTCGGAAGAAGACATTCACTCTCCTTAAAAAGAAGAAAAAGCAGGCATTTATGCAAAGTTATAATGCAGCCTAAATGACTGCAAATTGCCAATGCACTACAGAATCCTCAGAAGTCGAGCAGGTAAAAACCAGCATCAAAACTAGAGCTTGCATGAACACACAAACTCAACTCTCATTTGTCCTGTATTGCTGACTCAATTAAAGGGATAGTTCACCCAAAAATGAGAATTCTGTCATTGATTACTCACCTTCATGTCATTCCAAACCTGCAAGACTTTCGTTCATCTTTGTAACACGATTTAAGATATTTTTGATGAAATCTGAGAGTCCCTCTATTGACACTTTGACACTTCAAAAAGTTCATAAAGAGATTGTAAAACTAATCCATATAAAGTGAACGGTTTAGTCCAAATTTTATGAAGAGACTCGATCGCTTTATATGATGAACATATTTAGGCTTTTATTCACATATAAACATTCATCAACTCACACATCATTTGTGGTAAACGGAAGCCCAAGCATGTTTGCTTGGCGTGTGAGAACCAATGAGGTTCATTCTTGTGTTACGCAGCACTTTGAGCTTCAGCAAGAACCAATGAGATTCATTCTTGTGTTACGCAGCACGTTTGAGCTTCAGCAGGAACCAATGAGGTTCATTCTTGTGTTACGCAGCACGTTTGAGCTTCAGCAAGAACCAATGAGGTTCATTCTCGTGTTACTCAACAATCTGGTATCTGGGGTGGTAGAAAATGGAGAGTCAGGTTCGCAATTGTGCGTTTGAACAGTACCCTTGCAGACAAATCTTCATGGACTAACTCCAGGGCTAACTTTAAAAGTATGTTTCAGCTTCAGCAGGGACCAATGAGGTTCATTCTCATGATATGCAGCACGTTTGAGCTTCCGCTTGGTTGAGCTTCTGTATGTTCGCTGATCAATGTTAATATGTAAATAAAAGCCTCACTTAAATCTGTTCATCACACGAGGAGGAGTAATTCATGACAGAATTAAAATTTTTGGGTTAACTATCCCTTTAAATACTCTTAACATTTTTACTAAAAAATTAAAAACTTTACTAGTCAAAAGTCTGGACACGCTTGACTAGCAGTTCTACTTTTTTGCCGCTGGTTGATTTTTTTGCTCCATGCTTTCGCACATCACACAAATTAGAAGTGAACATATGGGGATTTCTATCGAAACAGAAAGCCGATCCTCTGAAAGTCAAAACAAGTAGGATGGATGCTGTTTTATATTGAAACAGACAAGCCACCTGTGGTTATGATTACAATACAGTGAATTCACAGGTGAAAATAATATAATACAATATAATAAAGTATGAGAAAATAAAGTAAGTGAAGCTAACAGGCTTGCATAAGACGTAAAAGCAGCACTGTACTCAGTTATAAATATCTAAGAATCCTGTTCTGCTTTTTGTTACTCTTTAAATAATACAACAATCTTTCTGTGTTGACCTGACTTTTTTTTTTTTTTTTTTTTTTTTTAATGGCTGTGATCCTGACATTTGCAAACCTTTTTAAAAGTTTAATACAGTTACCTACATTATACAGTGGGCCTAAAAAGGAAAGAAATCTATGTTTGTCAGGCAGACCTGAACGAATGTTGAGCAAACAGTCAGAAGGCAGAAAAATCGCATCAATAAAACGATGCAGAAAACAGGAAGAGAAAGGCAACGGACAGCAAGGAGTGAGTCAGAACCGCGATGAAGGCATCAGATAAACTGACAGAGAAGGACAAAAAGAAAGAGAGTGACTGGAAAGAGAAAAAGGCACATTTAGAGGAGAGCTCATTTAGAAGGAAAAGCATGAAACAGGCTGTGAGTAGGTGCTGGATGGCACACCTGCTCTGAGCTTCACAATTACTTCCAGCCTGGTGATAGATGGACAGTGATACAGCTGGATGATGATGGGATGCCTGTCAGAGCACAGGATCCACATATGGACATTGGGCCAATGATTGAGAGCCGTTCCCATGTCTCTCCATGTTCCAGCCAGAAGCTTATGCACCTGAACCCGGAGATTGGCAGTATGACATATCTTATATTTTATATAACAGTACAGTACACCCTGATGTTCAAAAACACTGATCAAAAGTGACAGTAAAGACATTTATGATGTAAAAAAAAAAATTCAATTTCAAATAAACGCGGTTCTTTTGAATTTTATATTTATTAAAGAATCCTGGAAAAAGTATCACGATTTCCACAAAAATATGAAGCAGCAAAACTGTTTTCAACAGTTTCAATGAATATAAGAAATGTTTCGCCAATGATTTCTGAAGGATCACGTGACACTGAAAATTCAGCTTTGCGTTTCAGGAATAAATTACATTTTAATATATATAGTCACATAGAAAACAGTTGTTTTAAATTGTAATAATATTTCACAATGTTACTATATTTTCAAATAAATGCAGCCTTGGTAAGCATAAGAGACTTCTGTGAAACACGTTTAATAAAACTTTTTTAACAGAAGTGTAGCTGTGCTCAATGGAAAGTCAACAAGAAAATGGTTAATATATTAAATAGCCATGCAATAATGGCGCAAAAATGGGGTATGCAACATATGCATTCCTCCTAGTCATTCTTTCCAAACCTCATGAAATCCAAACTGGACCTTCGTGGCTCTTAGTCCATGTCGTAATCTAAATGCTAAGGCAATCCAAAAAAAGTTGACTTTAAGCATGAATACACATTAGAAAATGTACAGTGTTTCTCTTCTAGAAAAACTGAGCAAAACTTTGATGACTCATCTTGCCTGACCGTGAATCCAACTTTTCTTCCAATCAAATTCATTGTAGAATAAGAATGCCCCTCCCACTAATAATGCCACCAAATCATGGTTCATCGCTGAGACCTAAACTAAAGGCTATTGGTTGTTGGTTATCTAAAATAAGTTACTTAAAGCCGTTATATCTAATGCATGATAAAATTATTTTTTTAATGCATTGACTGCCTTGTAATGCACCTTATAATGCAATATATGGTCTCATAAATAGTTGTACACTCTAACGCTCAAAATAATTATTTGGTTTAAGTAGAGCCAACTCAAATTAAACAAATGAGTTCAATCAAATTAACTTTTATGAGTATTTAGAACTTTCTTTTTCTTTTGATTTCACAAAATTGATTTTTTTTATGAACTTGTTTCTTTTAATTTAGACAAACTTAAATTTAACTGAAACTGGGCTGGGGTTTCTATTTCCCAGCATGCTTTGCCATGACACTCGAAAGGGAGAGTAAATACTAAAATTAAGTGTTATATAATGTTTTTGTGTGTGTGCGTGTGTGCAAGATTAATGTTAAGTGGGAGAATTAATAGTGTTTAATGTTTTGTTATGCTTGTTTAGAAGAGTTTCTGTTATGTTGTTTTTTTTCTGGGGTGACCATCATGGTGACGAGTGGCGCATGAGCTCAGTTTGAGAACAGATATTAAATGTTCTATGTTGCTGTATTCATTCAGCAATTGCAATGCTATGCTAATGCTACCAAAGCATTGTGTAACCAATTAGCAAGGTAGCATTTATTGAATTAGCCAGTAAAGATGGTGGAGATGTGGGTTAAACCACTGAACTGATATGTAGAAAGTTGCTGGTTCGATCCCAGTGGTCACCACCAGTGTGTCCTTGAGCAAGGCACTTTATTC
Organism: Romanogobio albipinnatus; assembly: GCA_023566225.1. Lineage (NCBI taxonomy): Eukaryota > Metazoa > Chordata > Actinopteri > Cypriniformes > Gobionidae > Romanogobio > Romanogobio albipinnatus. The sequence goes on along the minus strand of CM042243.1, from coordinate 7,831,350 downwards.
CATGTTGCTCCAGGGGGATTGTCCCTGTAATAAGGGCACTGTAAGTTGCTTTGGATAAAAGCGTCTGCCAAATGCATAAATGTAAATGTTTGTATGGTGAGATGGTGGTTGTGGCGGAGGGGGCGTGGTTCTGCGAAGTCTGTAGCGGGAGAGAGGGACCACGGAGGCGAGCGGTGAGTAAGTAGGTCAAGTGCAGATCACTAACACCTGTCTCTCGTTCCAGTAATTGGAGTGGAGAGACCGTAAAACCCGCGGTCGGGAGAGAGAGATCACGACTGGGACTGTCACACGTCTTGCCAGAGACCGCTAAAGAGAGAGAAAGACTTGAGTTTTGAAGTGACGAGTTGGAGAGTTTAATGAGTTTGAGTTTGAACGGGCTGACCAAAGTTTTGAGGATCGTGAGATCAATAAAGTGCAGTCCCAGTTAAGCCAACCCCGTCTTCTTCCTTCCTTCACCCACACAAAGTTATACTACAGTGGTCCAGTGGGTTAAACCATGGAACTGATATGCAGAAGGTTGCTGGTTCGATCCTAGTGGTCACCACCAGTGTGTCCTTGAGCAAGGCACTTTACTCCATGTTGCTCCAGGGGGATTGTCCCTGTAATAAGGGCACTGTAAGTTGCTTTGGATAAAAGCGTCTGCCAAATGCATAAATATTTATATTAAAATGTAAAGCTAGCCAAGTTTCCACTACTAAAAATTGATTACTTGATATTTTTAAGTTAAAGGTGCACTGTGTAAATTTTAGCGACATCTTGTGGTGAGGTTGTGAATTGCAACCGCCCACTGCTCACCCCTTCTGTTCGAAGCACACACTCTAAAAAATGCTGGGTTAAAAACAACCCAAGTTGGGTTGAAAATGGACTAACCCAGCAATTGGGGTGTTTTAACCCAGTGAATGGGTCAATTGAACCCAGCGGTTGGGTTAAATGTTTGCTTAAAACAACCCAATCGCTGGGTTATCCATTTTCAACCTAACTTGGGTTGTTTAACCCAGCATTTTTTAAAGTGCATAGAAGCTACGGTGGCCGACACAGGACAAAAACATCGTTGTCGGAGAAAGCAGAGAGTGACTAGCACTCTGTAGAAAAGTTTGTGGAATGGCGGCACAAAATGGCGACTTAAAATGTATGAAAATAAAAATTCTGCTTACTTAAACTTTAAACTTGAAATTTTCATAACTTAAAAAACATTATGTAACTGATTACCTCATTTTTTTATTTGCCAACTTATTCAAGTTACAGTACACAGTTATAACACAACTAAATACTTATTAATTCATTGTTACTCTTTTAGAAAGTATAACGCATTAGAACACATGACAAAAAACAATTTCAGATGTAATCTGCAAATATTATAATACAGTTTAACTTTGGTTACAATTATTTGTGAACCGATATGATGCATTATAACGTACTGTACATGAATACCTTTATAATGCATTTTACATAAAGGCTTTAAGTAAAGTGTTACCAAAACTTCCGAAAATACATCAACACAGGAAAGAAAACCACACTCGTCAGGCCATTTCATCCAGCTGAGCCTGGCAGATAATCCTGGGACAGATCCAGCTTCATCATGTCCCATTTCTACAAACGTGTGTGCTTGTTGTTGTAGTTAAGCTTTCCTGTCATGCATTATTAATCTGGGCTTTCTCTTACATTCAGAACCAAGGGAAACGTGAAGAAACGGGAACAATGTGACACAAAATGTGTCTTTTCACAGTCAAAGGTACTTATGGATCCAAATGCAAATAATTAAAAAGACAATTACAGTATGAGCAATAACAAAACAGGTGGCCAATTATTTTTGCCCTGCATTGTACAGAAACTTCTGTTCTCATTTAAAAAATTATTTGGATACTGTATAATTGGGAAACGTTGCAGAGAAAACTTAAGTTACAATAATGATGATGTACTTCACTTTTATTATGCGAGACATCTACGCACTTCAATAAAGCCTAATCATTATCTTTATAAATCATAGCTGAGTAGATTCATTCAATACATCTCTAATCAAGCCATTACTGAATCTTGTCAAAGAAGTCAGTGCAATTTATTGCTAAACTAACTATATTAAATGATGCAGATGCTTCAGTGGCACACAGCAGTATCTTTTTTTAATGAAGATAGACAAAAAAGATATTATCTATAATAAATCTGGAACAAACAAACAAACAAAACAAACAAGCAGCCTAGAGGTTAAAAATCCCTCTTATATTGTGTGTTTACATAGTTTGCATTAAACTCTAATGAGGAGAAAACTATGCTAATGAGGATGGCAAAGCTAATTTAGTTTGTGAAATTGACGAGAACTATTTGAGTTCATCTAAAAATCTCTTTGACTTGATTGCTGACTTTGGTATCCCTGCAAATCTATAGTAAACACAGTTTGATAAAATAATTATAGCACATTTTAGGCTGCTGTATTAAAGGCGCACCGGGCTAAAAGGCGCATTTGACTTTATCCTCTTTTAAACCACTAAATGCCACAAAAAGTCGCTTTTGATGATGCATGTGGGAATTTGGCTGATCTGATGTTGATTCTGCACTAATTTGATCTAATATTTAATATTTTTTTAAATGTTGTACATTTATGTGGCAAATGATAATGGCTAAAATTATTGAATATATTTTGATATAAGAATATCCTGTACGTTTCGGAGATGAAATCTTCCTTATTAGTCAAAGAAAATCTTTTATTGACACCAGGCCCAGAAAACTCACAATCTCAGAATATGTCGACCGTTGACGTCAGTGTGTGGTGAAACGCCGCCTCAACAGAAGAATAAGTACGCCTGATTCTGTAGCCCCGCCCACTGACTCGTGGAGCTAAACGGGTCGCTCAACCGAGCAATAAACAGGCCGAAGATAGCAAGATATTGTGCTGTGCCTGGTTGTGGAAGAACACAGTCGCTGCATAAGCTTCCTTCCGATTCTAATATTGGAAATGTGTGGTTGAACTTTATTTTTAATGAATATCAAGCTCACATGGGGAAGACATTGCATGTATGTTCATTTCACCGGATTCGTTTGTAAACAAGAGACTGGATTTGCTGCGTCAAAATAAAAAAACGAACCTGAGGCATTTTTTTTTTTAATGACACTTTTACGCCTGGCACACTCACATTGGCGCCCTTTGTTTAGTCACGAGGTGTTAAACGTCGGCGATAAACGCGCGTGAAAATCGTCCCGGTGTGAACAGGCCTTAATGTGAGTAAAAAATGTTTTTATATGAAGTGAAGTGACGTTTGGCCAAGTATGGTGACGCATACTTGGAATTTGTGCTCTGCATTTAACCCATCCAAGTGCACACAAACAGTAGTGAACACACACACACTGTGAACACACACCCGGAGCAGTGGGTAGCCATATTGCTGCGGTGCCCGGGGAGCAGTTGGGGATTCAGTGCCTTGCTCAAGGGTCTCACCTCAGTCGTGGTATTGAGGGTGGAGGAGGGCACTGGTTATTCACCCCCCCACACCGACAATTCCTGCCGGACCTGAGACTCAAACCCGCAACCTTCCGGTTACAAGTCCGACTCTCTAACCATTAGGCCACGACTGCCCCCTATATGTGATAGTATTGCACTGTTACAGATCAAATACAATGTCGCACTGTGTACATGTCTAACTAAACATAACTTACCACTGACACAGGGCTCGCAAAGCCCAACGTCCCGGGGCTATGTGTTTTCCAGACGGGCTACCAATACGTATCATCTTAAGTAGTGAAATAACATTCCTTTCTTGATGTGTGTTGTTCACTCTCTTGACTTGATATTTGAAGAAAAAATACAATCGCGGAAGTTTTGATCATGCTGTCTGCAACGTACTTGGTGTGCGCGTATATCAACTGATCGGGTGGGCCAAGTACTATAAAATAACATTCATATTAATTGCGGGTGGACGAGGGAAATCATTGTGTTTGTTTGATAAAGACATTTTGCGAGCCCTGAGGGACGAATCATTCTGGTTGCCGTTTCCCCACACGCTTTAAAAACAATGCCTCACGTGTACTCATGGGGGAGCTGAGGCTCATTAAATATGCAAAGCTTATCCAATCATAGCCGTGGGCATTTACATCCAAGTCTTCAGTGCGGCACGCCCATAAAAACCGAGCGTGTCTTGAGAGAGCCTCAAAACCAGGGTAGAAAATAGCCTATTACTTATTCATTATGATGGTTTTGAATGTAAAAACCATGCGAACATCACAAGTAGACCTCAGACAACAGTTAATTTTTTTTTAAAAAGCCAGTTCATGACACGTTTAATACTTAATTACATAAAAAAATTGTGCTTTCTTACTTTTACTCAAGTAAAAGTACTCAAGTAAAAGTAATTCAATGTTTTACTTGAGTACAAGGAAGAAAGTACTACTTTTTTAATGTAATTAAGTATTAATGGTAAAAAAAATAATATATATATATATATGAAATGTATAGTGCAGTTAAAAGTACGGCATTATGCTTTGGAATTTAGTGAAGTAAAAGTTTTCCAAAGAAAAACATGTACTTGAGTAGAAAGTAAAAACTCTTCACTTCTGTCCGCCTCTGGTAAATATCATAAATCAAGTTGAATGTCCACCTTAGAGATAATCACCATATTTATAATGAAACCATCATATATAAAAATATCAAATGTATTTGTTACTACTGAAAGCTATATTGAATTATTATGTGATCTCATTCAATGCTTTCAGAATCTTACATTATTAAAATAATTTGGTTATGCATTTTTAAAATGAGCATGTTTTAATTACAGTATATTTACTGAACAAAAATGAAATTGAAAGAAAATAGTTAAAACTTTGCTAAAGTATTAACTTTGACATTATTAAAAACATATTTTAGTATTTGTATCAATACTGTGTGCCTTTTGCCCCATGCCGTGTCTGTGGGGTAAAAGCCACCATCGCCACCTCATACAATTATGCGGTTTTTAAACAAACACACCACTTTTATGATTTATATACACACAAAATCTGTTGCTCCATATGCTCATTATGCTTTCTGAAATGCAAAATGCTTCCTAAAATCATACACTATGGGAGGAGTGAAAAGCACATTTTTCTTAAGCTATGCCTTTAGCTCTGTTGTACCCTTTGCAAAGCACACTGCAAGTACTGCATCCCACAATGCAATGCACTCAACTTGACCTTCCAATGAATCAGCAATTGTATGATGCAGGATTCTCACCTTGCTTCTCATTTCAGAACTTGCATTGAATACCTAAAGCTGTTGATAACTCTTACTTGACTCATTATTTGTTAAAGTGACACTATTATGCTATTTTAAAGGTTTAACATTTTATTTTGGAGGTCTCCTACAACAGGTTTACATGCATCCAAAGTCAAAAACACTCTTATTTCCTAATAAATACACACTGCAACATCACCTCTTTTCTCACAGTGTCTGAAATGGCTCAATAAAGGATTCATTCCGCCTTTCCACGAGCCTACTCTGCTCTGATTGGCCAGATGGCTCAGTCTGTTGTCATAGGTCAATCGCCTACAGCACTTGTCAGAAACCATACGTCCATTGACATGACTGAACTTCAGCTCCAGAAGCTTCCTCAGCACTTGATACACAGAGACAATAACAGTAACAATGGCGTCATTTTTCCGTATGAATTCCTCATCCTTTTAAAGTGCATGCAAAGTGGATTTTCAGAGCAGAAAACAGTTTTGAACAGTTTTGACAGCAGAATTGCTGACAACTCATTTCAGGCAGTTCAGAATCAGTTCTTTATTTTAGGAGTCAATAGAGTGGTGCAGGTATGACGTGACTTTGTAGGCCAACCGGCATTTCGCATTACTCTGGTTCCCTCAATAAAAACCCAATAGGATTTTCCCATAGGCTTTTGGATTATCACAAAAAACAAGCTCTGTGATCAACGCAAGTTTATGATACTTACACGTTTTGTCCATCAAGATAATTATCACAGATGAACACAACTTTTACTGCATTTGCCTAAATGCAGTCGCCAGAAGTAAAAAGCTAAAGGTAGGCTATAAACAGACTACACCACGGTCGCTCGACTTCAACGTCACCATCCCTAAGCTTCCCACAACTCTTTCAGTTCTTACCTAAAACATTTTCCCAGAACGTTTGAGATAGAATAGTCGATAAGAGCACAGTTATGAGATTACCTTTTCGGCGTGATGCCGTTTAATCTCCTCGACATCCTCTGTAGTTCCATTAGCCACTTGTTAGCAACTGCCTTTTTCAAGACACGTAACAGCTTCCAAAAAATCACGAGTGGGGTAATACTGATGTACTTTATGTTGTAGAATAAAACGTGAAAGTGTCTTGAGCTTGTGTTCACCAAAGTTTCAGCCATTTAATCAAAATCCCATTCATAAAACAAACAAGGACTTCAGGACAAGGGAACCGGAAGCGCTAAAATGCTAACTCATTTAAGTGTTTTTGCCTACAACGTGATGTCATACCTGCACCATTTATCTGCACTTTGATCTTTGAAAATTTGCAGACCTTTTATATTCACAAAGAGCATTATGACACATTACATGAAAGGTAATATCCGAAAAAGCATTAAAAAAACACTTTAAGATATTTTTTTCCACATAATTGGATTCAAAGTGCTACATAATAATAATAATCATCATCATTATTATTGAAAATAATATTTTTTATTTGTAGTCAAGACCATCTAATTTGAGACCAAGTCGAGACCAAGACCAATGTGTGTTGAGACCAAGACAAGACCAAGACTTTGAGGGGTTGAGACCAAGACAAAACCAGACCAGACCAGACCAGCACTCCTTAAATTCATAAGGATCCACATTAACACCTGAGAAATGACTTATAACTTATAATAAATGACTTATAATAAATATCATTAGAATAAGACACTGTATAGAACTCTTACCAATCAAATGAAATCATTAACAACAAAATTCATCTTTGCGCTACAGAGGTGGTACAGAAGATGCATCTGAATTGCTAATTGTCTAAATTACAAATGCATAAATAATGTCGAGGATAATGTTTTAAAAAAAAAATATTGAATGATTGTTAAAGCAATATGTTTGCAGTCATGCTCAAATTTGTGAAAACCGCTCTCTTGCTCTTGAGATATTAGTTAATTATATCACGGTCTCATACAAGAACTTTTTTGCAACAATATCTTGAATTTTGTAAGTATTTGTATTCATTTTTGGTGACATTTTTTGACACAACCCCTAATTCATTTCTGAATCGTCACAATAAATAAATCAAATTAGCAATAAGCTATTGATTGCATCTGAAGCAGTAAGTTTTACATCCAATCACATTAATGATGTTAATGAACAAATCAGGCAATGCACTGGCAATTTAGTAATATCCCAGCAGTTGGGGTCTTGACCGGTCTTGAAACAAAATCCCGAGTCCTCTTAGTCTGAGACCAAGACAAGACCGAGTACAAATGTGGTCGAGACCGAGACAACACTCGAGTACTACAACACTACTGGATGCCACTCACTGAATAAATAATGTAACAGGAGAAGGTCATGTGAAACTGTACCTTTTGCTTTCAGTGAGCTCTAACCATTAACCAGCAGACAGTAAAAATCAGCAGAGGTGATAAACAACTTGAGCTTTTAATGAGAAATCCTCCACCAGCCATCCGAAATCAAACGGCTCTTTTTTCCTTCAGACACTTGGCAAACGCTCACACACAGCAGCACTGCGAGCCGTTTGAGAGGAAGCCAATAGGAATATATCTTTAAAATTAGCAAGCGAGCTTTAGGTTGGGGGTAAATGGACCAATCACAACCTGATAAAGGCCTAATTTGAATGCACTTTTTTCTCCTCGGAAGATGAACAGGGTTTGCTCAGTGTCTCAGAGGCTAGACTAATGCGCCTCATTAAGTGATCTAGACTGCCGAATTTGTCATTACTGTGTTCATTAAAACGAAATGAGAGTGTTTCTTTGTTTGCATGCTCTTCACACAATGTTTGATTGAACGCGCCCACTTTCAAACATCGGTCCTGACCATGTGCTCGGTGAAGGAAAAAAACATCGCATTTAATCACAAATAATAATAGTAATAATTATTTCCTCAATTTGGCCTGAGAAAATACTTTGCCGTCTCGAATATGCAATTAGGCAGATGCCCGGAAGGGATGCGGGTTCTGGATACCTAAACAAATCAAAATGACACCAAATTAACAGGAGAGCAGAGGCTAGTTATGTTCACAGCTGGGACGGGACACTGAGATCTGTCTCACAACACAGTACAGAAGACTCTCTTGTCCTTTTGCTCTTTTTCTCTGACTAGATTCTGCCCTGTTGTTTCTCTTTCTCTTTCTCGCTGAACAGCAGTGGACCGTGCTGAAAAGACCAGGACAGCTTGTCACCACGGCTCTGTGATATATCAAATATTCAAGCGTTGCTTCAACTACAGGCACTTTTATGAAGAGCATGCTCGATATAAGACCTGTGATGTGTGAAGAAATCAATTCAGATGAACATCACTTTTAACTAGAGTATCAGAAAGAATATTAATAAGAATTTGTTTTCATTTGTTCAGATTCAATCAAGTTGTTAAATTACGCAAAAAGCATGAACATAATATTTAATTGACCTATCGGTAAGCCCCTCCCCTCGAATGCAGATGAGCCAATGGCAGTTGAGTATCAGTTGGAACTCGGACATCTTTAGGTTTCAGCGGCGTAAAGAAACATTGGAAAATCCGAAGCACACATCGGTTTGATAGTGTTATTAATACATCCGTTATATCCTGAGAGGATTTTCTGGTTGCTATGTATAAATTATATTATGAATGTTATAATTTTATTCCCATAAAATTTGATCTTATATAATTCCAAATTGTATAAATATATATATATACAAAATGTTTTATATATATATATATAATATAGATAGTGCTGTCAATCGGAAAAATAATAAAATCTGTAATTAATCGTGATTTAAAAACAGAGTTTTTAATATTTTTTAATTGTAATAATTTCACAGTTACTCTCCAAATTATACAAACAACTTAAAGACAGTATATTTTAAATATTTGTTGTAACGGCATCTTTTTATGAATGAAGGCCAGTATCATTGATACTAATTCTTATATTTTATATAATATATATTTTTTAAATTAAAGTTTTTTTCCTGGTTAAATAAAGGTTATAATAATAATAATCAATGATACTAATACTGCTAATGTCTCTATGAAACTGATTTTCTTTTAAACATTAATGATAGACATTAAGCATTACAGTGTAATTGAAAGCTATAAATTTCAACATTTATTAGGCTTGAAAAATATGACATGATGACATGACATGATGACATATTGATTGTTTCTGCATCTTCTTCATACATATAACAGTGAAAACAAAGAAAGCCAGACATTTCTGTTAATGATCAATGATCAATGATCGTTAAAACAATCTTCACATAAACCCATTATAATAAATGTCATATTTTAATGTGGCCTTCCTACCTGTTAGACATATACAGAAATTGAATAAAGTTATCAAACACCTTTCTTAACTGCATACATAAAACAATAAATATGATTTAAGCTACAATTTTCTCTGTTACCTTTGTTCTTTGATTAACATTAATGACAGACATCACAGCAACTGGTTTATTAGGCTGCTGTCACTTTAAGATCTGCCGCTGCCAAACATGGCGCGGTTCTGACGCGCGGGAACGCGCATCTCATTTTCTCATAAGTTCATTTAAGACGTTATTTAACTAATTTAAGACTGCTCTTGTAAGACTACTTGACAAAATGGGCATTTCAGCATAATTATGTGTGTTATTGTTTGTTCAAGCGTGAAAGAGAACTATATTCTGGTGCGCTGTCTGTGCGTGCCATACTGGTGCACGTCTTTCTGTCTGTCGCATAGACAGGACATTCACAGACAGCGCGTTCTATTTTGAGCGTGATCAAATAATGTGAGAAAAATGGATACTGCGTTAAATATTTTTTATATTTCTATATTTTCTATATTTATATTTATATTTCTTGGTCAACCAGCTGCACCAAACCATCACAAAATAGTCTGGACAAGCATGCTGACTCTTACTGTTCTAAGCGGATCTATAAGAACACGAGAGACAGATTTCATCAGCATTTCTTATGACATCGGGGTGATGGATAACAGCAGGGAATGTTTGCGGCTCCTCACCAGATCCTCAGCTAAGTTCTCACACTATTTTCTCTCTGCATGATCTCTCTCTCTCTCTCTCTCTCTCTCTCTCTCTCTCTCTCTCTCTCTCTCTCTCTCTCTCTCTCTCTCTCTCTCTCTCTCTCTCCAGTCTCCTCTTCCAAACAGACACCCTAATGGATGTGTGGCATACACTGAAACATTGTTGACAGCTCCAGTATGCAATTAAGTGCTCAAAAACCAATTACATTCCTCAACAGCCCTCTTATGTACATTAACTTTGGGGTTTGACAGACACTGAGGAAGTTAACTTGTTGGCAGTGGAGTGCAAAAACCTCAGAGGCCAGCAGAAAGGCCGAAAGTAAAAACATCAGTGTAACAAGGAGAGCTAAGGTGCAGGAAAACCAGAATGAAACAAGAAACCAGAGAACACAAAGGCCAGGAATACAAGCATACAAGAAACAACTGACAAACTAAAGCCCTATTCGGACGGTAATTGTCTCTCATGGGGTCGTAAGGTATTTTTAACATCTACAGGGGCTAGTCGGGTGATTTTATTGCCGTCCGAATCCAGAATGTCAGTGTTTTTCTCCATCAATGATATCCATCATTTTGAGATAAAAAAGGACAGAAAACCATTTCAACTATAGGGTATCTATCTTTATATTTTTTAACAGGAGATTAAATAATAAAATAATAAATAGGATATTATTGACCTATTATTAAAGAAAATCTGAATTTATTTTTATTAATCCAAGCATTTGACATTTTGTTTACAGCAGACGATCATGTGACTGACCATGTGAGCAGAGCGTTCCTGGGTTCGTAGGATCACAAAACTCGCTCCTTCACCATGTGAATAAATCGCCATCTGAATGCATTCGGTTTATCGATGAGGTCCCATGCTAATTTATTTTTACAGACATCCACATGAGAACAAACTACCATCCGAACACTGGAAACATAAACACAGCAAACACTGGGGCTTATAAACACTGGGATAACTAACAAGACACAGGTGCAAACAATCAGCGAGTAACTCGGGGAACCAAAAGAACTTCAAAACAGAAACAGAAACAGGAAACTAAATCAAACTAAACATAAGAGTCCAAACAAGAAACATTTGACAATCCGACGTGTTACGGATACAAAAACAGTGGCCATGAATCATGGTTATTATCATTAACTAAAAATAAAAATAAAACCATAACATGGTAACTTATTAAGCTGAAGTACTACAATAACACAAAAATGTACAAAAGACTACAAAAAAAAAAAAAAATTAAAAATAAAAGAAAAAAGCGAACTATTTATTCAACTAAAACAAAACAAAAAAAGAAAATATAAAATAAAGTGTAGTTTAAAATATTAAATTAAGGGCCATATCATACACGCGGTGCAATATGACGCCAGACGACACAAGTGTTAGGGCCCTAATACTGCCACATATACAAGCTGTTTGAAAAAAATCTTATTTGCACTTTCATTTAACGTGAGGCAATTACGAATCTTATCACCACTGTAGTAATGCTGTCAACACACCTTTAAGCTCAATCTACACAAGATGCATTGGGATGCAAATAAACAACATCACTCCAGCCATAATCAAACAAATGGATCTAGAATGCGCGGTGTAGACACCTTCATTAATCCTAATGGTGGCCTTGTAGTTGTGTCATGTCGTACCTCTTGTTTTAAGTGTCAGATGGGTGTTAAACACACTCACTAGTCTTCATTTGGGGACCTTGTAATTTACAAATTGAGTACTGCTGTGACAGACCTATAACTTAAAAATAGTGCAGACAGAAAGGCGAGACTGAGAGAATGGAAAGGCAATTTTTGTTGCAAGCATTTTTGCAAAACTCCAAACATACTAATGCATACAAATTACTGCTGTTTCCAGCTGAAATGAACACTAGAGACATCAAAACGGCAACAAATTGTATTAATTTTCACAAAAAATGACGTAGCAGATAATTGATTAATCTTTATATATGAAAGCCGATAACCGATGTATTGGCTGTTAAATCTAAATCAAAATTTTTATATAATTTTTGAGAGCCTGATTACAAAAACAAAGTCTCACCATTAAATCCATGTCCCAAGCACACAATTATAATGTTTTCAATTATAATTTTATGTAGCCTATATGACAGACTTGCACTGCACATGTTGCACTGACAGAACTGTATTTTCCTTTTTTGAAGTGATTTCAATCATATCAAAACACCATGGCGAAACTGAAGTGTCTCAGCTGAAGGAAATAGCCCATATATTTATCGGCTTTAAGGTATCAACCAAATTTTCTTATCAGGCAGATAACGATAACATTAAAAATGAACATATATAGGCAGATACTGATATGGTGGCCGATATATTGTGCATCCTTACTGTGACAAGCAGGGCGGGTGAGAGCCGCGAGAGAGCGGTGCGAGGCCGGTGAGTGATTAAAGATGAGAGCCAGCTGCGCGTCACACCGGTCTCGACAATGAAGGATGAGAAAGGACCAGGCCTGTAATTTATGTTCTGTTTTGTTTATGTTTAACTATGTGTGTGTGCGTGGCAGCCGTCCGTGAGGAGGCTTTTTACTTTCATTTTGTTTATTTTTAGATTAAAGTTTGTTGAACATTCGCCGGTTCCCGCCTCCTTCTTATCATAACAACATACTCCGTTACATTGGTGCCGAAACCCGGGAGGAAGGAGGGACATGCTGTCAGAGAGCCTACACTGCTGGAACGAGTAAAGACCCAGTGGGACGGAGAGCTTGCTGCCGAACTCCTGGGTCGAGGTGGGGTGGCTGCCATCCGAGAGGGAGTGGAGGAGCCGCTGGCGTTTGTCGGGGGCCGGAGCCTGCTGCCGTCCACCATGATGGGGAGGAGCAGGGAGCGTGGGACTCGCTGCCGGCTGCCCTCAGCTGGAGGAGCCATCACCGGCCACCAGGGGGCTGAGGAAGATCGAGCCGTCCACCGAGAAGCATCCAGGACCTTCACATGACCCCGTGAGGAAGAGCCTTTTTTTCCTTCTCGCTCTTATCTGTCACTCCTTGTGCTTCCGTCTCCTTTTCTCTCGTCTCGTCTGTCCTTACCCCCAGGTGCTGCGGCCGGCGAGACTGGCCCCGGGGGAGTAGAGCGCAGTCTCGTGGTTACCCCCCGGTCTGAGAGGGGCTATGGGGGTATGTGACAAGCAGGGCGGGCAAGAGCCGTGAGAGCGGCGCGAGGCCGGTGCATGATTGAAGATGAACGCCAGCTGTGTGTCACAACGGTCTCGAATCCTCTAACGGAGGAGCTCGGATGCATAAAAGGAGGAGCCACGACAGTGAATGTTGTTTTTTTGTTTTACTAATATTATGTGTGGCTGCCGTTTTTACTTTAATTTAGTTTATTTTAAGATTAAAATTTGTTGAACGTTCACCGGTTCCCGCCTCCTTCTTCCCATAAAAACATACTCCGTAACACCTACTTATTTTCACGTGGTTCCTTGCACAATACTACGTTATGACTTCAAAACACTTTTACCATTTGTAAACTAGTACATTTTGACATTTGTATCACATTTGTATCTCCATATGTGTGGCTTTTCTGCCATAGCAGACTTGCTCAGCTGGTACAACATTGCGCTTGCTCAGGTATGAGTCCCGTGAGACAAGAGTCACAATAAAAGAGCTCAAACAAGCTAAAATGGTATGGTTGCTTCACGTTTGCTTTTGTTAACACTATCAGTTTAGTGTAGGTGGCACGCTATTATCAAACACGATAGAGTGTTAAACTTTTAGCGCCATTATTTCAGTACAGCAATGTATACAACAACCTATATAATAAAACGTCGCCAGAGTCACATTCATTTCTTTCGTATAAAACTGCTTTTGGCGCCACTCACCAGACATTTCACTTTGAAAGTGTCACGCAATGCAGAAGAGGCAACGCAATATCATTTTGCAGAACTGTCGCCACAGGCACGTATTTCCAATGAGCCGGCGTTGCTCATTGTCTTTTCTTTCGCTCTCCATTGCTTTTCTAAAAGTGCCTCAGAGGTGTGTCAGACCTCTTTCTTTGTGATCTCTGAGTGTAGACAAGGACCCGTAAACACGGTGTGGCCAGCTCGGCCCGACGGCTCTTTAAGCATTCAGAACACTGAAGGGATACGGAGAGATTAACCTTCAGTTCTCTTCCTCTGCTGCAGCCTGACAGACATCATTACGGCGCAGACAGGAGCAAAGATGGATGACACTCAACAGCTCAGACCTTCACGCAAATTCAACCCAGCTCATCAACGGCTCATGTCACCGATCCATATTATGATCGCACCTATTAAACCTGTTATAGGGGATACAAAATGGTGCAGGGTAAGTTAGTAAACTATGAAAAAAACTGACATATCAGGAGTCTCCGACTACACTTTTATGAAACCTGCAGTGAACTTCAAAGATCTGGGTGTTTGTTTAATTATCTTTTATGGATATCTTGCTCCTGTGGTGGTGTGATAAAAATCAATTCTATACCAGAGGCAAATGTTGTTGCTCAGAGGTTGCTCGTTCATAGCTCATGGGATTTAATGGAGCTCTCTATTATGTTTCACTGGAGAATCAATCGGCTAAAATACCTTAGGAAACATAAAGACAAATGAGTCAATTATTGACGTACAGTAAGAGTATAGGGTTAATTTCGTGTGGATAGCACCTTAGGTGATTTGGTCAGAGAAAGTTGATACTGAAATCTGAGCACGTTTGACATTGAAATCTATTTTAAAACTCTAGAGACGACACATTTGAGATCACTGGGGTCTTTGTTTATGGCTTATAAGACTCTTAATTGTTTCGCTAACTTCTCAGATGTTTCTCCTGAAATTCCTTTGGGGAAATAGACACAAATGGGTCAATAACTGACATTCAGTAAATGCAAAAACCAATAAAATGAATGAACTTTCATGTAGCTATTTCTTACTTTGGATTGAATATGTTGGTATCTTGAAAAATCTGAGCACAGTTTGAGACATTGAGATCAATGGGTCTTTCAGTTATGTTTTATTAGCTTAGTTGTTTCAGATGTGTTAAAAGTCAATAGCTGACATATAACAAAAGCAAACATGGGTTGTCTCAACCTTAGGAGACATAAAAATAGAGACAAACAAGTCAATTATTGACGTACAGTAAGAGTATGGGTTCATTTCGTGTGGATAGCACCTTAGGTGATTTGGTCAGAGAAAGTTCATACTGAAATCTGAGCACATTTGACATATTGAGATCTATTTTAAAACTCTAGAGGCGACACATTGAGATCACTGGGGTCTTTGTTTATGGCTTATAAGACTATTAATTGTTTTGCTAACTTCTCAGATGTTTCTCCCAAAATTCCTTTAGGAAAATAGACACAAATGATAGCTGACATACAGTAAATGCAAAAAGCTATAAAATGAATGAACTTTCATTTAGCTATTTCTTATTGGGTTGTTTCAACCCATGTTTGGGTTAAATATGGACAAACCCATCCATTGGGTTTAAAATTGAATTTAACGTACAATTTAAACCCAACAGTTGGGCTTGTTCATATTGGACCCAAACATTGGTTGAAAAACCCCAGCATTTTTTAGAGTAAAGAGCTTATATTGTGATTACAGACTCTGTAACACAACTTGAGACATTGAGATTTCTTTTTAAAGTCTAGAGAACACTGATTTGTGATCACTGGGGTCTTTCAGTTATGGAGGAATACAAATAGACACAAATGAGTCTATATAATGAATATATCAAATGTATAGAGTTATAAACTGAATGTGAACAGCATAACTCTGGTTAATTTAATCTCAGGAGATTTTGATGAGACATTTTGAGCTCATACTGAGATCTCTGACTTTAATTGTATACTTCTTGACAATTTTGAGACATTGAGATTTGTTCTGAAACTCCACACACTCTTTTGAGATCACCTTCCATCTGAGAAGCAGGAGAAGAACTCTCGTTTAACCTTGAGATATTAAAACAATGCTGTTTTAAAGGTTTCTAATTTTGTTTTGGAGGTCTCATGCAACAGGTTTACATGCATCTGTAACAGGTATAGAAATTAAACTGTTAAATATATGTATTAAGTAGAATTGTTTTAATTTTGATCCCTTTAATTGTTGTGATGTCATGAGCCCACACAGCTTCCTGTTCTGTCTCCTCCTCTTCCATTTTGCATTGAAACTGAATGGGAGAGGTAGGTTTCTCATGACATCCTGATAATCTTATTTAAACTTTATTGTAATTATTGCTTTTATTTCTGTATTTTCACGCCAATTCATATATGGAAAGAGAGCATGTGGTGACAGGTGAGCATCATAAATATTTTATGGAGAGAACAAGGGCAATTCCACTCTAAGAGGATGCTTATTTGTGTTTAGTATCAGGGGTGATGAATAAAAGATCCAAGTGAACCGCCGCCTGTTGTCCCGTGTCTAACTCCACAACGCAGAGCCGAAGTGTTTTATAACTGGTGTAGCTGGCTGCACATCACGCTTGGCGTCACGAGCCACCGGTTACACATCCAAGGTAAAAAAAAAAACACTTTAATTTTCTCATAATATACATTGCACATCCTCTCAGACTCTCAAATAGTCTGAAAATGGTTCATTTGAAGATTCATACTCCCTAAATCCCTCCTTCCTGAGAGTTTCTCTACTCTGATTGGTCAGATGGCTCAGTCTGTTGTGATTGGTCTACCACTTATAGCGCATGTCAGAAACCAAATGGCCATTACAATATCTGAATTTCAGCTCCGGAGGCTTCCTCAGCGCTTAACACACAGTGATACGAAGAGTAATGCTGATCGTTTTTTCCATATCAATTCCAGCGCGAGTCCTCATCCTTTTGAAATGCATGCAAAGTGGATTTTCAGCTCTGAAAACAGCGTCTTCTCTGGCATGTCAACAACACAAACCAAACTTTTCCGGTCTCAGCTACAACTACAGTGTTTGAAGGCGTCTAAGTTGATGTTGTTCACAAGCAGCCAATGAAGAACAAATATGAGCATTATGCACATTTGTTACAAACCTACGTATGGATGTAATAGGAAGTGAGACTGGACTCATTTCAGCAGTGCAGAATTGATTCTTTCTTTTAGGACACAATAACTTTATTTGTTGTGCACTTTGATCTTCAAAAATTTGCAGACCTTTTACATTCACAAACAAGTTGTAGATGAACCCAAATGAAGTTTATTAAATCCAAAATGTGAACAGAAATCCAATAAACACAGGCTTGGCTTGGCTTGGCTTGGCTTGAACAAGAGACATGGAACTCACCAACAATGGGGAACAATACTCGACAAACTGACAAGGCAAACGTGAGGACTATATATACACTGACTAGGGGAACACATGACTTTGACAACCAATGAACAACCAGAACTCAACCACATGAACCAATGAGACAATGAACCAATGAGAACTATGGACACATGACTAGACCAACCAATGAGAACATGACACATAGACAAGGGAACCAATAAGAACAAGACACATGAAACTAGGGAAGCGCATGACATGATCACATAAGGGCAAGGAGGTCACATGACAAGATCCAGGAAACATGACTATGGATGAAACCGAAATTGCCCCCTGTGCCCTTAAATAGGGCACTATTTGAGGGGACAGCCATTTGTAGTGGTGTCCGAAACCATAGTGGACGTTATTGAGTGCACTCATTCTATCCCACATTGCACCGCAATAACGAGTGTACAGCCGATGTAAACACAGCGGCTGTCCGAATTCGCTCACTCGTTTTCATTCACTCCTTCAAGTGACCTGTATTAGTGGACTAAAGTAGGGAATAGTGATTGAGGGTTTAGGGGGCGATTTCGGATTCAGCCTATGATAATAAATTGAAAAAATAAAAGACATGAAACAAACAAAACGTCTCGGTTACGTATGGTAACCCTCGTTCCCTGCAGGAGGGAACGGAGACGTACGTCGGTCGTCACCGACGAATTGGGATCACTTCTGGGAGCCCCTATCAGCTTTGAGTTATATAGAACCGGCCAATAAACAATTGTCCATATGGAGGGGAATGGCGTAGCAAGCCGACACAAGAACGGGCACTTCGGTGTTACCGGCTATGGGAAGTGAGCACACAGAAGCACACGTGAGCACACGCATATTTGTGTAGGCCCCGGGGCCAGCTGTGTGCCAGGGCATCCTAGCCAAGGGTCCCCTCGGTCAGGGAATAAAACCACTGGCAATGGGTCGTCTCTGGGGAGGCAAACAGGTCTACCTGTGTGGCCCCGAAACGACTCCATATCAGCTGGATCGCCTAGGGATGGAGTCGCCACTCTCCCGGGAGCACTGGCTGTCGTGAGAGCTCGTCGGCTGCACGATTGAGCAGGCCCGGAATGTGACTGGCACGAAGCGACCTCAGATGCTTCTGACTCCATAAGAGGAGATGGCGGGCAAGTTGTGACATGCGACGGGAGCGTAGACCACCCTGTTTGTTTATGTACGCAACGGCTGCAGTGTTGTCCGTACGGACCAGAACGTGCTTTTGGCGGCCCGGGAAAGCATAGCAGCCATCTCGGGGTCCGGTGCGGCCGTTGCCACTCTCCCAGAGGGAGGCAGTACAGCCGAACCTTCATCCTCCGAGGACTGAAACTCCCCCTCCGATGCAGCGATTGACATCTGCTCGTCTGCCGGAGCTCCAAAAGTCACCGCTGGCCGCCCGTGGGAGGGACCAGCGGTTTCTCACGGGAGCTCTACCGGTTGCGGAACTGAGGGAATAGGGGCCTGCGGAGATTGACTCGGCGGGTGTGCCCTAAACGTAATCTTCAGATCACCCTAGCCATCCGAAAAATAGGTCTATTCTGGTTAGGAATAGAACTAGATCGTGGGATGGGTAAGGGGACTCCGCCTTCCAGAAGGTAGGTGAGTCTCGATCTTAGTTCCAAGATAGTCATGTTCCCGCAGTGGGAACATGAACTATCCACAAACGCCGCCTCAGCGTGCTGTTTGCCCAAACACGTGAGACAGCGATTGTGACCATCAGCAGGCGCCAGGGAATGACCGCATCCAGAAACGCACGGGTGGAATGACATCTTGAAAAAGACGCAGCGTCACCCGTGTACTCTTTTTGTGAGGAAACTCTCTCTGTGCTGAAGCACTCAGGCGGAAACGCGACAGCGCACGGGGTTTAGTGCAGCCCGTGCCTGTACTCAAACAGAAAACGTCTACCAGACCAACAAGGTTGCTGTGAAAACAGCAGTTTTCTCTGCACTGAAGCAGCAGCTGAGTCACCGCGATCCCGCTGATGTGTGCCGTCTCTCCAACACGCGCTTCTCTCGATCTCCGGTCTCTCTGAACTTGAAATTGCTGATAGCAGCTTGAACTCAATGATGAGCAGTCCTCTTCATACGCCGTTCGGCTCCGAAGTGAATGACAGCGTGCATTCGCTCTCGCTTCCTGTTTATACCGGCGGCGCAGGGCGGAGTGCGAGATGCAAATTGTTCATTGGCCGGTTCTATATAGCTCGAAGCTGATAGGGGCTCCCAGAAGTGATCCCAATTCGTCGAACGTGACCGACTGAAAGGGAACCCAAAACCAACTGTGACAATAACACGACATGAAAGGTAATATTCGGAAAAAGCATAAGAGGGACACTTTAAAGAGATCTCATCTATGAATTTTCTTTTCTTTGGGGTGGGATTTTAGAAAGTCAGGAACATTTGGATGATTTTTTAAGTACCACAGTACAGGGCCGGGGGAAAAAAACCTGCAAACACATGCTGTGGTTCTGCAGCAGTCTGGGGTTTTTCTGTGGTGAAAAGCATTTATAGAGAAAGACAATTACTGAGGAAAATTCAGTCTTCAAATCCCTGTTGGCACGGCTGCTATGCTGCTCTATTTGAAGGCTCTAAACTGCATTTCATTTTCCCATTTGCTCTAATGAGCTTATTTCATATATAGAGTAACAATCAATCAGTAAAAGGTGAATCACTCATGGTTTGGTGATATATGAGCTGGATTGAAAGGACGTCAGTAAAGGCGATAAATCACAGGTCTCCTAATTGCTCACTTGGGCTGCGCAGGCAGAGGCGGTCACCTTGCCGAAGGGGAAACATTTGTCTAATCAGATGGCCGCTGTGCCCCTGTTGGCCCTCCTCACTGTGAATCACAATGACCCTTAGTGACCTTGAGTGACCTTTGGATTATTAAAGAGGGACAAGCCAACTGCTAATGAGTGAGCTGAGAAAGTGGAGGCGGAAGCACTGTACTGTACTGTACGCACACTTTGATTCTGATCCAAAAGCTTACTACATAAGAAGCATTGTAAGGCATCATTGCTCAATTAAGGTTACATTGCAGACATCATGAATGCATTGCAACAAGATCAGTGGAAAATTGATGGACAAGGAACATCTTTTATAAAAAACCTTCAAAAGTTTGAGGTTGGTGACATTTTAAAAATGTATTTTACACTCACCAAGGCAGCATTTATTTGATCAAAAATACAGTATTGTGAAATATTATTACAATTTCAAATGATATTTCTAAAATATAATTTATTCCTGTGATCAAAGCTGAATTTTCAGCATCATGATTCTTCAGAAATCATTCTAATATGAGGATTTGCTGCTCAAGAAACATTTCTGATTATTATAAATTTTGAAAAACAGTTGAGCAATATTTTTGTGGAAACCGTGATAATTTTTTTTCAGGATTATTTGATGTATAGAAAGTCCAAAACAATAGAATTGATTTAAAACTGAAATCTTCTTTACAATCACTTTTGATCAATTTAATGCATAATTGCTAAATAAAACTGCCACAAACATTTGAACAACTATTGAAGTATTTCAAATTAATAATTGACTATTTTACCAAATATGTGTTTGTGTTATGTATTTTTATGCTTATTAATCACATCGTTAACTTAAGATGCTGATGCCAAATTCTACTGAAATCAATAAATCTCCTCTCTCCTCAACTTTTTGTATGGCACATGTACAGTGAGGAAAATAAGTATTTGAACACCCTGCTATTTTGCAAGTTCTCCCAGTTCATGGAGGGGTCTGAAATTGTCATCATAGGTGCATGTCCACTGTGAGAGACATAATCTAAAAAAAAAAATCTAGAAATCACAATGTATGATTTTTTAACTATTTATTTGTATGATACAGCTGCAAATAAGTATTTGAACACCTGAGAAAATCAATGTTAATATTTGGTACAGTAGCCTTTGTTTGCAATTACAGAGGTCAGACGTTTCCTGTAGTTTTTCACCAGGTTTGCACACACTGCAGGAGGGATTTTGGCCCACTCCTCCACACAGATCTTCTCTAGATCCGTCAGGTTTCTGGCCTGTCGCTGAGAAACACGGAGTTTGAGCTCCCTCCAAAAGATTCTCTATTGGGTTTAGGTCTGGAGACTGGCTAGGCCACGCCAGAACCTTGATATGCTTCTTACAGATATGATATGCTTGCTTCTACAGTCCCATGTGCAGAAAAACACCCCCAAAGCATGATGCTACCACCCCCATGCTTCACAGTAGGGATGGTGTTCTTGGGATGGTACTCATCATTCTTCTTCCTCCAAACACGTTTAGTGGAATTATGACCAAAAAGTTATATTTTGGTCTCATCTGACCACATGACTTTCTCCCATGACTCCTCTGGATCATCCAAATGGTCATTGGCAAACTTAAGACGGGACTTGACATGTGCTGGTTTAAGCAAGGGAATCTTCCATACCATGCATGATTTCAAACCATGACGTCTTAGTGTTTTACCAACAGTAACCTTGGAAACGGTGGTCCCAGCTCTTTTCAGGTCATTGACCAGCTCCTCCCGTGTAGTTCTGGGCTGATTTCTCACCTTTCTTAGGATCATTGAGACCCCACGAGGTGAGATCTTGCATGGAGCCCCAGTCCGAGGGAGATTGACAGTCATGTTTAGCTTCTTCCATTTTCTAATGATTGCTTTTTTTTTTAGATTATGTCTCTCACAGTGGACATGCACCTACAATGACAATTTCAGACCCCTCCATGATTTATAAGTTGGAGAACTTGCAAAATAGCAGGGTGTTCAAATACTTATTTTCCTCACTGTATATGCATTGGATTTGTGAACTTTTACCCTAGTACTGTAAATTCCAGATTTGTCACTTATGGTGTTCAGTAATGATTAGGATGCAACCTTAGAAGGTAGCTGACTATATATGCAGTAGATAGCAAGGCACTAGGTCCCATCCATGTTGTTCCAAAATGTATAGGTTAGGGTTAGAAGAAAACGTTTACATGTCCTTGCAAAGTTACTTATAGTCAGTAGAATGTCTGTTGGGGAGCAAGTTGGACGTATGACAGAGTATTTCTGTGCCACATACATGATTCCCGGATGAGCGTGTGCACATCATCCAGAGCGAGAGCAAGAGCATGGCCATCAACAAGCTTCGGTCGGGTTACGGGGGCCGTCGGCAGCGCTGTCATTTTGTTTTTAGACCACGAAATCAACAATGTCACTAAAGAAGTGTGTTTCTGGTTGTGAAGGAAAGATCACCTTGTTCAGCTTCCCAAAGAATCAGCGTTAAGGAAACAGTGGATGCGGTTTGTTTTTCCAGAGGTCAGCAAGTGTGTTTGTTTGTTCCTGGTCGAAACTACATTAAATGTCTGTGTTTTGTTGGCAATTGGTGCGTAAGTGCATATAATGTCAACACGAACGTACAGTGAATCAAAAGATATCCAGGGATAATGCCATGATGTATGTGTGTGTGTGTGTGTGTGTGTGTGTGTGTGTGTGTGTGTGTGTGTGTGTGTGTGTGTGTGTGTGTGTGTGTGTGTGTGTGTGTGTGTATGCGCTCGTGACTTTTTTGCTCCGCCCACTGCACGCCTCCACGAGCTCGGCTGTTTTCAGAAAGAATCTGTACAGCGTTTCTGTCTTTTATAAATCTGATCAAACTAAAGACTCTCCGGAGATTTGAAGGATGCAATACTACTCTATAGGTACTCAAGATTAACAGGAGACTGGCAGAAACTGTGTGTGTAATGTACCCTTTAAAAGAACACAGCGACTTTTTGGGACTTTAGCTTATTCCCGTGTCCCGCAGAGTTGGATAAGTCCATACATCCCATTCTCATCTCCATGCGTGCATTAACTCTGTCTGACACACTCACCGCTAGCCTAGCTTAGCACAAAGACTGGAGGTAAATGGCTCCAGCTAGCCTAGCTTAGCACAAAGACTGGAGGTAAATGGCTCCAGCTAGCCTACTGCTCAATAAGTGTCAAAATAACGCCAACATTTTCCCATTTACATGTTGTGATGTGTATAGTTACATCGTGTACTAAGACAGACGGAAAATGAAACGTGATTTTCTAGGCCGATATGGCTAGGAACTATACTCTCATTCCTTCGTAATAATCAAGGAACTTTGTGCCGTCCCATGTGTGCAGCGGTGCAATTATATTATGCAGCGGCTGAAAATAGTCCCCAGCGATCTCTGTGCAAGCAGGTTGTCACGTTGGTTATGTTGACGGACGTTAGCCTATTTTCAGGTGCTGCGTAATATCATTGCACCGCTGCACCCATGGGACGGCACAAAGTTCCTTGATTATTACGCAGGAATGAGTGTTTAGTTCCTAGCCATATTGGCCTGTTAGGCTCCAATTAAATCCATACCACTATACTCGGGGGGAAAAAAGTACAAAAGCTGTCACTGGGGTGGTTTCTTTTAAAAAAAAGTACTAACATGTACATATTGGTATAAAAGGAACAAAAGTGTGCCATGTGAAAAGCCCCAGTGACAGCTTTTGTACCTTTTTTTCTTAGAGTGTATATTGTAATATTTTCCAAGTATTCGAAAGTCATGATTTGGTCATGATAAGTTTGATCTGGGAACAGACTGAAATTTACGTCATTTCAGAAGAATTACACATGCACTGAAATGGTACAGAAAAAGCCAAGACATTCTGCCTAACATCACAAAGTTACACAAAGAAAAAAAGTAACACAGACATTTGAAAACATAAGGGTATCCCTTTGCGATCACTCATTAAGTGTAATAGCAGGATTGTTGGGCTCTAGTGAGCACATCTATCTTGTCAGGGGTGAGAAGGCAAACAATTTCAGGAAGGAATATGAAAGACAAATGGACTGCATCACCCTATGCGTCTGGCATGCAAGACAAAGCAAGCTCAAACTCACCCAACACGGCCATGTTTGTGCCCAGATATTACACGCACACACAACCAAGAGTGAACTTTTTACTGTGTAAAGTGTGTGAAAGTCCATCACTGAAAACTGTGATTGAGCTGAGATGGGTATTGCTTCAGAAGCTCAGAAAATACCAGTATGATTACAGTGACCTATCTATCTCCATCTCTCTCTCTCTTGAGCTCACTGGTGCGTGTTATGACCGTTATACTCCTGCACAGGAGGTGTGTGATGAAAACGGCCACCCTCCTCTGCCATCGGTAAGCTCTGATTCAGCGTTTCATATAGGCTTTATCTCTGAATGAAGCTCTGTCGGTGTTGTTTACAGTGGCTGTGGCAGACGGATAACCTCTCTCGGAGGAAACCTGCAGTCTGACGGAAACTATCTGAGAGCCGCAGACAGCGGCAAATGTGGGTTAAAATTGGCTTCAGCGAGTGAATAAAACTGAGTTACTCACCAGTTGGCCGCTAACTTTAGTAGGAACCGCAACATTACATGGTTTAAGTCAAACTGTATGAAAGATAATCTGACTCTTGCTAATGTTAGAGATGTGCAGGATTCAAATAGATCCGTCTACTGTCCCGTTCACACAGCACTGGAGTCTTCCATACAACAACAACAAAAATCTGGCCAAAATATATTTCAAACATATCCAAAAATATGCATGAAAGGAAATATCTGTGTCTGACCTTCGAAATCCAAAATATATTACAAATAAATTATATACTTCTAGGGGAAAGAAATTATATTTCTAAATGTGAAAAAAAAAAAATATATAGTTTTGGATAATATAAATATATTTAGATTTAAAATATTTTTAATATGTCTTAAAATATGAGAAAACATACGCTAATAAAACTTTTATGTAAATATATTTAAAAATCTATATTAGCAATATATTTTGGGCCATAATATAATTAATATAATATAATATAATATAATATAATATAATATAATATAATATAATATAATATAATATAATTAATATAATATAATATAATATAATATAATATAATATAATATAATATAATATAATTAATATAATATAATATAATATAATATAATATAATATAATATAATATAATATAATTAATATAATATAATATAATATAATATAATATAATATAATATAATATAATATAATATAATATAATTAATATAATATAATATAATATAATATAATATAATTAATATGATAATATAATATAATATAATATATGATATAATATAATATAATACAATTAATATAATAATATAATATAATACAATTAATATAATATAATATAATATAATATAACATGATATGATATAATATATGATATGATATGATTGATATAATATAATAAATTATATGATATGATTGATATGATATAATAAATATAATATAATATAATTAATTTAATTTATATAATTAATATAATGTGATTTAATTAATATATAATATAATATACATAATATAATAGCATCTTTTTTTGAATTGTGAGGACCAATATATAATGCAATATATCATATTTTTCTCCTGAAATATTATTTAAAAATATATGATTATTTATTCACAAATAGTTTTAGAGATTTCAGCCCTCATTTAAGTAGACAGGAACTGTACTTGCCTGACTGAAAATAGCTGAAAACATTTACCAAGACTGCAGATGAGTGAACTGACTGATTTGTGTTAAGTGTTGTTTCAGCAGGTGATGGAGATGAGCTCATCTTGAGAGACAGAATTGTAAGGACAGCTAAATTACTTCACTGTCACATGGACCAAAACTTGGTGAGGTAATGTTTATGTGAGTAGACTAGAGTTCAAATCAAGCTCAGTTCACTCTTACCACCACATGCTTTCTCCATTATTTTTGCCAATATATATATATATGACCCACGTATTTTCTCCACAGGCAGATGTGGCTAACAGCTAGATTTGGACCCTGAGTGCATAAAAACATGGCCAAATTCTCTACTATGAAAAATATTTCGTGTTTTAGCCCCCAAGTTAAGTGTGCAAATGAAAGAAGTAAGCTTGAATTGAGCTGTCGATTTACTGGTGAAGCTAATTTTCATCTCTCCACACCAGAAATTCAGTGCTAATTCAGACTTATTAAAAATGCAGCGCTATTCTCCACTGGCTCAAATAATAACATTTCCGACAGGATGGCGCGCTGATGCTTTAGTTGATAGAGGAACATTCAGTTTGCAGTCATTTCTGCTAAATGGAGCCTATCGGCAGGACACGTCTTTTCAATGAAAGGACAAGTGCAGCAAGCCATTTCTCACTTTCTCTTTAGCGCCTCATTTTATTTTTCAGATAAAAGCCCATTCCGATGGCAGTGAGCCTTTAACAAGTGACGACGTCCCGCGTGGAGGCCATGCATATTCACACGCCACTGATAGTTCCAATTTCTGCTCCATTCCCTCCAGCTCGCTGGCTGTACAAAGGGAACCTTCTGCCGTCATTAAACCTACACCTCATCATGCCTCCAGGAACCAGACGCACTTTCTCTCAGGATGGACGGATCGCTTGCTTCTTTCCTTTGAAGTCCCAAATGGCTTCTTTCTTCTGCTGCCAATTTGGCTTTCAGACAGCCTTGCCCTTTTGGCCTTCTGCTGCAGGGTCCGATCGGAGCCATTCTGCTTTTTTTGTTTTCCATCTCTATGTCTGCGGAACGGGATGCTTTCATCCTACCCTGACAATCCATGACCACCACAGCGCACCGTGAAAGAGCCTTTTCAAGAAATAGTTTACTCAATAATGACTTTTACTCACCACGTTGGTTACAAACCCAGTCATTTTTTTGTCTGTGGAACATAAAAGGATACATTTTCAAGAATAATTCAGCTATTTTCCAATAACAATTCCATGAAATTCATCAAAAAAGATGTTATTGACAAAGGGATAGTTCACCCAAAAATCATTTACTCACCCTCATTCAACATCCCGACTTCTGTGGAACACAATACAATGAAAGTCAAAGGGGTCAAATATTGTTTCGGACCCCAAATATTTCCTTTTGTGTTCAGCAGAAGGAAAAAAGTCATACAGGATGAAATGGCATGAAGAGAATTTTACAATTCAGGCTAATTGGAAAAACATGGTGCCTATTGCCTTTTACCTACAGTCGTGACCAAAAGGAATGTCTGGCCTAGGAAAAATGACATCTTCAACCTTTATATAAATATGATTAAACTTGGCTAAAGTTTATGTAATCATATCACGTAGTTGTGTTTGGAGTCAATTGATTTATTTGTGAAAACGCAATGAAACATGCCAAATTGTGCAAGCATCATATTTTTGGCCAGGGTGTCACACAAAGTAATTATGAATATAGGCGAATGCAAGAGAGAGAGAGAGAGAGAGAGAGAGAGGGAGAGAGAGGGAGAGAGAGAGAGAGAGAGAGAGAGAGAGAGAGAGGGAGAGAGAGAGAGAGAGAGAGAGAGAGAGCAATGAAATATTATGTTGTAGTTTTTTTTTCTATGCTTTGTGTTTTTTTTTTTTTTTTTTTTTTTGCATAGTAAAATAAAACCTGTAGCTGTAGATGACAAATAACCAAGTGTAGTGTTTTGTTTTTCCTTCATATGTAATGTATAAATGTTCCAGAAGGAAACATGATGCATTAAAAGCCGGGGGGTGAAAAGGTTTTGAATTGAAGATCAAGGTAAATTGTACTTAATTTGTCTTCCGAGAAACATGTAAGTATCTTCTGTTGCTTCCGAAGGGCAGAAATATTTTTTTTTTTAAATATTTAAACTAAAACAATCCCGCACACTATCAGTACTTGCAACGTTTCGGTCTTATGACCTTCATCAGGCATATACATTGATGAAGATCATGAGACCGAAACGTTGCTAATAAAAAGTTTTCATATTTTTTGCAAGTACAGATAGTGTGCGGGATATCCCTTTATTCGTTGAGGTTTTTGGATTTGGTTATCCTTTGTCCTACGCACCTATCCATTACCTACAGGTGTGCAATGGTAATTGTGCATTTTTTATATTTAAAAAAAATAAGAAAAATTTGGACATCTTCATCCTGTTCACGTGTCCACTGTTTACGCTTTCGGTGGTTGACAGGGGTCACTATGCAGCCCCATACACAACAAACTGTGATGCTCTGTGTATTCTGACACCTTTCACAACCAGCATTAACTTCTTGAGCAATCTGAGCTCCAGTAGCTCGTCTGTTTGATCGCACCACACGGGTCAGCCTTCACTCCCCACATGCATCAATGAGCCTTGGCCGCCCATGACCCTGTCGCCGGTTCTCCACTGTTCCTTCCTTGGAGCACTTTTGATAGACACTGACCACTGCAGACCGGGAACACCCCACAAGAACTGCAGTTTTGGAGATGCTCTGACCCAGTCGTCTAGCCATCACAATTTGGCCCTTGTCAAACTCACTCAAATCCTTACGCTTGCCCATTTTTCCTGCTTCTAACACATCAACTTTGAGGACAAAATGTTCACTTGCTGCCTAATATATCCCACCCACTAACAGGAGCCGTGATGAAGAGATAATCAGTGTTATTCACTTCAGGTCATAATGTTATGCCTGATCGGTGTACATAGACATGGTCAAACTTGTAGGGTCATGAAAACAAATATCCCATTCAGGCTGAATATATTGCACAGTTCTTAAGGATTACTTTTATGGTGTTTTAAAAATATTGTATGGGGGGGGGGAAAGCAGCATTATGATTCTTAAAAATCGTCCTGTAGTGTTCCACTGGAAAAAAAACACCATTTTTGGTGCACTATTCCTATAATTTCGGACCAGTGTGGCAAACCGTTCCCCTTCCTCCTCCATCCTGCACAGCGGCTTTTATCTCCCCACCAAACAGCCGCTTCTGCTTTTCCCCACACTGTTACTAATTGATGCAATTATCGTTCTATTTTTGTGAAGGTCTGCTAAAAGCAGGCGCATTTTGACGGATGAGCCGTCCGTGAGGAGCAGGGCGTCGCTGACTATCTTTATCCCTAATGAGAACAACACTTTCTGATCTCTGGGTAAACTGCTTTCTGCCTTATGTGGTTTGAGAGGGGAGAAACAAACCAAAGTTAGCGACGCCACCGACTTAACAACATTTTTCAGTAGCGTGACAGTACCTCCGCAGTTTTTATAACAGAGTACCTTTTCCAGTAACAAGCTTCCAACAAGAAATAGCATAACGTGTCAAAATGCCACATTGCTGTTTTTTGTCACAATTTTACAGCCGAGCTGAGGTAATAACCAAACAAGCTCTCCAAACATGTCTATTCTCTCTTTCATTTTAGTGAATACGTTTGTTTGAAACATTTCATATAAATAAACTTGTTACAAAAGTTAACAAATTGATCATTAACAACCTTACCTGGATACAATCAATACACTCACATTAACAGGTTTACTAAAGCCTAAATTGCAACTCTCAACTACATGATTGTTATCCTAATTTTTTTTAACTATAATAAAGCCCAGCAATTTATTGAAAGTTGGATATATAGTAAATCCTACTTTATATGTATACATACTCATTGTTAAATCGATATATAAAATATAGCAAATCTCAACTGTTTAACTTCTATTTTGTTTCAAAATATTACCATATTATTGCCCAGCTCCTTATATAAAGTTGGATATTACAAGCATGTCCAATTTCATCCGTGTCCTCACCGTGATATAACTATATTTCTGTCAGAACCACTATCGTCAAAGATGATAGACAATTAGCATATAGTTTGGATTGGCGGTATGGTTTTGTTCTGGGCAAGAACTCCCTGCGCATCCGTGCAGCCTAGCATGGATAAGAGCAGGGAGAGCAGCGATAAACCCCCTTAGGGTAAACCGAACAGAACCAACATAATGTATTGCAGATATCATTAATGTCAATATTAAAATGTATAACCTAATTAGGGAATTTAGTCTGATTCAGGGGGAATCAGAATGCCAAATCCTGACTGACGAGAGGAGGAGCTGGGGATGGAGGAGGGTAAATGAGCTCTGGAGAAATGCGATAGCAGCTGATAATAATAAAGGAGCTTATAAATGTATGCTGTGATAGACGACGTATTCCTATAGGTTAGACGTGATCAGCTGACAGTCACGTGACGGCTTGACTAACGTGACCTGCCAGAACTAACGCTACGCTTGATACTATATAGCAAATCTCAACTGCATTGTTTCTTGTATCATTGCACTATATTATTAGTCTAATATGCTAAATGTGACTATAAGACATGAAGTAAATATGCATAAAGATATTATAAACATCAACATGATTTTCTGTAAAGCTGTTTTGAGTTCTTTTTGACTTGACAGTTCATCATTATGTTTCCGACTTCTAATATACAGTGTTTTAATTTGTTGTATATGGGTTGCCAACATCTGATAAGAAAAATAAGGGACAATCGTGGTTCTTTATAGGAAAATAAGGAACAGAATAAGGGACGATAAAATATTTGTACAATGTATGTCATTTCAGTGTCTGCAGTTATGTGTATAAAAGGTGCATAAAAGGGTCTCAGACATAAACAAACTTTTTTTGCAACCTTTATTGCATAAATGCCAACGGTGAAAAGTTCAAAAATGGGAAAAAAGCACTTGTTGCGTTTTTTGCCCAAGGTTTGCAAATGTAACTCACTAATATCCTTTTAGATTTTAATTCCTCAATTTTTTCTTTTGGCTTCTTAATATTTTCCAGTATGTTTAATGCCCAGAGATATGGGGATCTCACTGTGGCTCCATGAGTAAACTGGAACACATTTTCAACGGTTGCACATTTTCTGAAGCACAAATAGTTCCTGTCTGAGTGCCATAAATAGTATTTTTCCAAAATTTGCATGTAACTCTAAAAGTATTGACAATATCTCAATATCCTTCTATATTCTCATTCTGAAACTTTTCAATATATAATATTCCATGTTAAAACCTTTGAATTTTACCCATTTTCTATATATAGCTACACTGTAAAATACTATTTTCAACTTTTTATATTTTGTAATATCAACTTAGGTAATGTGGTTCAGATAACATCATATTTTGAGTTTCTATTTATTAAATCATTCTCCTTCATTGTATTAACTCACATTTTTTATGTCAATGAACTCCAGGCAACCAGGTAACTTATTTTTTAAGATAAACCAACAATAATTATATTAAAAAGTTATATGATCAATAAGTTATGACAAAATAAGTTAAGCAATTTTCAACCTTTTTTATATGTTATACAAGATTCAACTGGTTGTTTTAAAGTCAGTGTACACTAACGGATATTAAATATCATCAACCTTTATTCAAAACGATAAACTTAAAAGGATTTTTTGGGAGTTTTTTTCAGGAAAAATAGATTTGAAAGCATAATAAAATTTGAAAGCATAACTGAATGTTTTTCAAATTTCTGCCAATAAAGCATTTTTTTTAAACAATGACACTTAAAATTTTTAATGAAATGTTGTTGCAATCATTTATGAATACATGAAAATTCATATAATAATTTCATCCTAATAGAAATTATGAATTTATATAAATAAAATTATTATTATTTTATTAATTTAAAATGATTAATTTATACGAATCCATTGAGAGCGTTTGCCTGAGAATACGGGACAAACGGCTTTGGCTTTCATACGGGACGTTTCTACGGGATGATTCTACGGGACGATTCTACGGGACAAACGGCTTTGGCTTTCATACGGGACGTTTCTACGGGATGATTCTACGGGACGATTCTACGGGACGATTCTACGGGATGATTCTACGGGACGATTCTACGGGACGATTCTACGGGATGATTCTACGGGACGATTCTACGGGATGATTCTACGGGACGATTCTACGGGACGATTCTACGGGACGATTCTACGGGATGATTCTACGGGATGATTCTACGGGACGATTCTACGGGACGATTCTACGGGACGATTCTACGGGATGATTCTATGGGATGATTCTACGGGATGATTCTACGGGATGATTCTACGGGACGATTCTACGGGATGATTCTACGGGATGATTCTACGGGATGATTCTACGGGACGATTCTACGGGACGATTCTACGGGATGATTCTATGGGATGATTCTACGGGATGATTCTACGGGACGATTCTACGGGACGATTCTACGGGACGATTCTACGGGATGATTCTACGGGATGATTCTACGGGACGATTCTACGGGATGATTCTACGGGATGATTCTACTGGACGATTCTACGGGACGATTCTACGGGATGATTCTACGGGACGATTCTACAGAACGCTTGGCAACCATTTAGGTAAAAAACATTGTCCTTTAATGCAAATTGACATCCTTATTGTTTCTCTGTCGCATAAACACTGCTCTAACTGCTAAAAATGATATAATCATACGAGGCATATGTGTTTAAAAAGACATTACCCCCTTTAAATAGTTTCAATATAATTAGCTGCTTTTAGCTGATAACTTGTAGTGTGCTGATAACTCTGGATAGTGTTTACATGATGTGTAACTACAGTTAATGTAAGCTACAGTTACCACAACACTCAAGGCTCACGTGGCAGGTAATTGCACTTTATTCACTGCTTTGAAAGATCTTGAAGACTGCTTTCGTTCAGGGACCAAATAGGGTAGCTGAGGCTTTGAAGATAAGCAGCGATGCACTCCTCTCTCTTGAATTCAATTCCATTAAGCGCAATTCCTTTAACAGTATCTCTTAATAAATCAATAGCAATTCCAGGCCACCAGGTAATTCCAATCAAAGACTGCTGTTTAAACAGGCCTAAACGCAGCAGCATTTACTTTTAGGGTTGTCTATGGCTGACAGAAGTCTTTAACACTGATTCTCTCCAGTTACTCATCCTTCAGAGCCCCGCTAAAGACTGCCTCTTTAAAATCAACATGAAATCACAACGGACCCTGTTTACAGTGCCTTGTTAACACACGTCACTGGTCTTATCGTGCACGATTCTCCTTTGACGTACTGCATCTTAACATCTGGGTTAAACATCCAAGCTGGTAAACTGAAGTTTGCAGTTTCATAAGCTACTTAACTGCATTGCTTCTGGGGAATAAAGCCGTTCTGTAGGTTGCTTTACATAACGTGTCTGTTAAATGATGAATAATGAGAAGACTGGATTACGGCCTGAGACGAAATGCAGAGTAGGTAAAGGATAAGGTACATTCAGCCGATCAGTTCTGCCAAATAAACCTCAATAGGGTGATCTGATCAGATCTGTATCATCCCAGAGGGGTTTATTTTATGATAATGACCATCTGACTGCACATTATCCTGCTCATTATATTGAATTGTATCATTATATTGTTAAATAAATTAATGAAATAAATACATGAACATAAAAACATATACTTTAGATTCATAAAAAAGAAATGGGTGTGGAATCATACGAAAAACTCTAAATGCTGTGTTTATATATATATATATATAAACATAAATATAT
Organism: Romanogobio albipinnatus; assembly: GCA_023566225.1. Classification (NCBI taxonomy): domain Eukaryota; kingdom Metazoa; phylum Chordata; class Actinopteri; order Cypriniformes; family Gobionidae; genus Romanogobio; species Romanogobio albipinnatus. The sequence goes on along the minus strand of CM042243.1, from coordinate 7,797,645 downwards.
ATTTTTTATATTCTCTACAATATGAAATATTATATATATTATATATATGATATGAATATGAAAAATTCTACAAGATAAATTGTAACGTGTCAATGAATTAATTATATAACAGTTTTATATAATAAATTATATTTAAATAATACATTATTATAAAAATGTTTTAATATGAAAAACTGTGTTTATATATATATATATATATATATATATATATATATATATATATATATATATATATATATATATATATATATACACACACACACACACACACAAGATAAAAAAAATGTGTGGATTATAAAATTAATTATACTGTATAATAGTTTTATATAATAAATTTTATATAATAAATTATAATGTTATAATATATATTTTATATATATATATATATATATATATATATATATATATATACATACACACACACACACACACACACACACACACACACACACACACACACACACACACACACACACATTTTTATAGATTAATGTTATGAAAAATTCTACATAAATATATTCGTATTAGTCACATATGTATCTGAAATACATGAGATTAATATTATGAAATATTCTACAAAATAAATAAAAATTATTTTGTCACGTGTCAATGAATGAATTATAATAATTATATATAATAAATTATATTATATATATATATATATATATATATATATATATATATATATATATATATATATATAAATGTATACACACACACACTTTTATAGATTAATGTTATGAAATATCCTACATAAAAATATTCTTTAAAAAAAGTATTTGAAAAGTGTATTTGAAATAAAAATGTACTTAAATACTGTATATAATGCGTATATATGCGTTTATAATGCGTATATTTGTATATAATTTTTTTTAAATAATTGTAAAAATTTAATATTGTTAAATAATTTAATATTTGTAAAAATATAGCATCGCTTTTGCATGGCCGTCAATGGTAAAGTCTAAATGCCCATGCTAACCAGTTAAAGCAGACCCTCTGGCTAATACAGACTAGCCTGGCTCCGCCTTCTTATGTACTTCCGCTCAATTTTCATTTTCCTTCAGTACTCCGTCTGGGATTGCGGTATATTTTTCCGGTCAGATTTTAACCGGTCCAATCAGCGAACAGAGGGAGCGGCTGAGAACGATGACGTTGATGTCGTGCGCTAGTTTGAGATGACATACGTCACGACCAAACGTTAGCGATTGGTTATGGCAGATCCAGAGTGGCTCTGGGCAGATCCAATAGTTTTAAACTTTAAACTCTGTACAAATGAAATGTATGAGAGTCTGGTAGGACACAGACAGTCTATGATCATTTCCGTTTACCTCAGAACTGAATTGCTCATAGGCCATTTCCTTGAAAATTGCACAGTGACATTAATGCTGAGATCATGCAACAATCAAGTTAAAAGAGAATTCACAGGAAATAAGAGCCACTGCAAGCAAATTGTTACAGCACAGCGTCACAATTGGCGTAGAATCAAATCACCAGGCTGTTAAGAGTCATCTACTACATATCTGACTGATAAACCCGCGGCACAAGAGAGCAGAGTCAGGCCTCAGGGAGCAAATGCGAATCGTACCATCACAGGCCAAAGATAACAAGCTCCATTTCTAAGCGAGAGCACTCTCGCCGCTCCAGCACCTCAGCCAGCGAGCGCTTGACCGGCACGCCGAGCGGAAAGTCTGAGGATGATGGTGGCTTACAGCACACCATATGTCACTGCCGCCAAGTCCTCCTCATCTCTGTGAGCCATGCCAAGTAGATTTTCCATCCAGTCGACGCACTGCTCCCAAACGGCTGCCGGAATATCAATTACAGCGCTCCATGTCTGTGATCTGCGGGGGGTGAAGTCATGAGCAGGGATGAGACACAGGCACAGGGAGGGTTGCGTCGCTCTTATCTGATGCCGCTGGATGAGGTCTGGGAATTAAATCTGCCGATAGCAATCAGAAACAGCTTGATCTCATTGAAAGAGTTAAAAAGGTTTACAATCCAAATAAGCTACACACAACACCGAGCACGCCTTTCAGGTGATGGGTCTCATTCATGAAACATAAACAGAAAGAATTTCTGCGGCAATCATTTGTTTAATCATTCTTTCTGAATTCGATGCATTAAATTCTACTGTATGTGACATTTATGCAATGGTTTTACAAACAAATTTATGAAATTATATGAAATAAATAAAAAATTTATTAATATAAACATTTAAATATATAACGATAGAAATTGCATACACTACCATTTTTTTTTTAAGTAATTGGCTATGGTCACACTGTCAGTTTTTGGGATTGACAACCGCAGAGTCTTGAAATGTCCCGTTCAATCAGAAACTTACAGTAGCGTCTCGAATACTGTCTGTATGAATATATATTCTCTTACTATGAATTCTTGAATTCTGATACTGCCTGAATCTGTGTTCGTTCCCCCGACTGAGCCTGGTTTCTACTAAGGTTTTTATCTCCATTTGGTCAGCTGATTGAGTTCGGGTTCCATGCCACTGTCGCCTCTGGCTTGCTTAGTTGGAGACAGTTAATATTCAACAACATTATTGATCTGATTGTTCCTTAACTGAGCTGGACGATGACACCATTTTTACAGAACTGCTTTATAGATTAAATTAACTAATTTAATAATTGGTGATCTTTACAATTAACACGGTATATTTTTATTCAGCAAGAACGCACTGAATTAATCAAAAGTGACAGTAAAGACATGTATAATGTCACCAACAATTCTATTTGAGATAAATGGTGTTCTTTTGAACTTTCTATTCATCAAATGCTGTAAAAATGTGTCATGGTTTTCACAAAAATATGAAGCAGCACAACTGTTTTTTAACATTGCTAATGATAAGAAATGTTTCTTGAGCAGCAAATCATCATATTAGAATGATTTCTGAAGGATCATGTGACACTGAAGACTGGAGTAACGATCACATGAATAAATTACATTTTAAAATAAATTCACACAGAAAAGAGTTCTTTTAAATTGTAATAATATTTCACAATCAGGCCCGTCGCAAGGGGGGTGCGAGGCCCTGTGCGAACGTGATGTGCGAGGCCCATGGGTATATTAACGGGGGTATACTGTTTCTATAGTGATGTATTATTAGTTGTTTATGTGGATATTTAAGGGGAAAAATAAATTCAGTTTAACAGCATTAGGTTCAAGAAGTTAAACTGTAGGCTACCTGAACTGCGCAGTGCGCACATTTTGACGTTTAAATGTTGTAAAATTATGAATGGGTCAAACGCGTTTGCAAAACGGTCTGAATCCACTTGAATGAGTTTGGACTGCTCTCTCACTGAATCATCTGAAGCCATTTCTCAGTCAGTAAAATAAACAGACAGTACTGAGAGAACAACCAGCTCTGTTGTCCAGTTGTTTTCCTCTGTGAATATGCGCTAAATGGATGTTTGACTATTTAATTGCTTATTGCAGTTTTCATATTTAAAAACGTTTAAAACGTCTAGATATAGAGTAGCCTATAGGCTTTACTCGTTCTGCGGCACTGATGCTCCGAAAGATGCGTAATAGTTAGGCTATATGGTTATTTAACTTTATAGTGTTACATAAAAAACCTTTTGTGCGTACGTCAGCTGAAATGCAGGCGTCCTGCTTTCTCCGTCCATGCAATAAATGCACATCCTTCAATGAGCACGCGTTTCTATAGCCTATTTACTTGAACTTCTTAGGTAGCGAAATATCTATGGTTTAACCCATTTCAGAGGCAGCCAAAATCAAATTTGAACGGACTGATTAAAGCTCTCTACGAACTTGAGGTGCGATGCCCGCTGACTGACATGTATATGCGCATGAATCACTGTCACTCGCGTTAATCACTGTCTCACGCAAAGAGAAATATTGCAGCCTATAGTTACTGCATAGCCTAATACATTTTTAACAAGCAGAATAATACAGCATTATGACACGTTTTTAGCCGTGTCTTTTTAACTATTATAGTATTTTGAAGGACAAAAACATAAACTTTAACTGTCGGCTTTTACATCAAGTCAGCTGTCACTTTACTTTGCGAGGCCCTGGTGAGGCGCGAGGCCCTGTGCGGTCGCACACTTGGCACAGCCCTTGCGACGGTACTGTTCACAATATTACTGTCTTTACCGTATTTTTTGTCAAGTAAATGCAGCCTTGGTGTGCAGAGGAGACATCTTTCAAAAACATTTTTTAAAAATCATTCCGACCCCAAACTTTTGAACGGCAGTGTATTCTGTATTTTATTTGGTCACAAAACTGTACTAATGAAATTCCACTGTTGTGTGACTGTGCTGAATTTCTTTCAAATCGCAAATTCTTCTTAAATACTAGGCCTACTTCAATTTGCATGAATATCTATTGATTAAAAGTGAGCCGATTCTTCAATTCCAATCAAATCCTCACAAATAAAATGAAGTCCCGCTCAACATTACTTCCTGCTGGATATTCTGATTCTATCAACAACTCTTTCAGGAGTTAAATGCTTGAAGTACAGACGGTTTTGTAACACATACCAAGCCTTTTCTATACAGCCTCTGCGATTTCACAAAATATTAGAATGAAACCGATAGCTGCCACATCAGTTTTGTTGTAATGCAAGTCTTGCTGCCAGAAAAACCTCTAACAGACTGCAATATTCACACCAAATGCCTCCTAAAGACAACATTACATGATCAATGATGATCGCCCGCCAGCATACGGCCTGATGTTGTCTCCTGCGAAATCAGACTCTGGGTTAGTCAAGGATTTCTAATGCGAGTTTTGAGAAAGAGGATTTCAGCGTTTCCAAGATTATGCGGATTAATCTTTTCTTAGCTTAAAGGAACAGTTCACCATAAAATTGTCATTTACTCACCCTCATGTTGTTCAGACTCTTTTCCATGCAACTAAAAAGGACAAAAGGAACATATCTCAAGTCTTCTGAAGCAATACAATAGCTTTGAATGAGGAAATAGTGTGCAAGACTTGGAATATAATGTCGGGTGGACTATTTTTATGGTGCTTTTTGTCCTTTTTGGAGCTTGGCAGTATAAATTACCATCCATTTCTGTTGTATGGCAAAGATCATCTCAGATATTCCTGCCGCCCTTTTGTGTTCCATAGAAGAAAGAAAATAATACAGGGCTGGAACGACACAGAGGATGAGTAAGTGATGAGGCATTTTTTTTTTTTTTTTGGGATAACGCTTCCTTCTTGTGCTGGAGCAGATGACAGATGTGTTGTATATGTGTGTGAGGTTGCGTGAAGCGGGAGAAGGTGTGAGGTAGGACGTGTTTGGGGATAGTTCTCTGGGTGTCTCAGAGGCAAGAACTGGAGCTTTGATCCTCCCTTTCTCTTTCGCCGGACTGATGAGATGAGACTAGGAAGGCTGCCTGCCTGTCTCGCATCACATACTCTCTCTCTCTCTCCCCTTTTTATTCTCATTCTCACCACTTTTTTCCTTTTTTTTCAATCAGTCCACCGTAACTCGATATGCTCACCTTTTCTTACTAACTCAGTGAGCCTCTCCTTTTTTCTCACTCTATCATTCTCACACTCATTTCATTCCATTTCAATCTTCTTCAAAACCTAGTGAGCCGCCACCATCATAGGTCCACTCCAATGAAAAAACACATTCATTTTGCACAATTCTGGCATAGCATGTATTGTTCACAAAAATGGACAGTGCCATAATGGGCCCTATTTTACAAAGTGCAGGGCGCAGGTGCACTTAGGGCATGTCTGAATTAACTTTTACTAGTTTAACGACGGGAAAAGTGGTTAGCGTGCCTGGCACATGGTCCAAAAGGGTTGTACCTAGTCTCTTAAAGGGGTCATGAATTGAGAAATCAACTTTTCATTCAGCCTTTGATATATAAAAGTTAATCGTCATATAAGAATATCCTGTAAGTTTCGGAGCTGGAAACTTCCTTGTTAGTCAAAGAAAAGCTTTTATTGACACCAGGCCCAGCAAACGCTCAATCTCAGAATATGCCAACCCTTGACGTCACGTGTGGTGAAACGCCGCCTCAACAGAGGAATAAGTACGCCTGATTCTGTGGCCCCGCCCACCAACTTGTGGCGCTAAACAGATCGCGCTACCGAGCGATAAACATGCCGAAGATAGCAAGATATTGCGCTGTGCCTGGTTGTGGAAGAACACAGTTGCTGCATAAGCTTCCTTCAGATTCTAATATTAGGAATTAGTGGTTGAACTTTATTTTTAATGAAGTTCCAGCTCACGTGTGTAAGACATTGCACGTTTGTTCGCTTCATTTCACCGCGGATTCGTTTGTAAACAAGACACAGGTCGAGACTGGATTTGCAGACATATTGAGATTAAAACAATGCTGTGCCTTCTATATTGGAGCCGACAGGAATGGTGCAACACACTTATGTGAGTAAAACATGTTTTTTATATGTGTTAGTTTTGCATTGTTACAGATTGTTTGATATCTACTGATTATGTTGCGGATATTTTGAACATGCTAATTTGTCTGCAGGGAAGTTTTTCTGATGCACGTGCTTGGTGTGTGTGTTAGTGATTCGCGGTTCACGGATATATCCACTGATCGGGCGGGCCAAGTAATAAAAAATAACATTCATATTAATTGAGGGTCAATGAGAGATAAATCATTGTGTTTGTTTGATAAAGACATTTTGCGAGCCATCATAGCAGTGGGCGTTTACTTCCAAGTCTTCAGTGCGGCACGCCCATAAAAACCGAGCGTTCCATGAGAGAGGCTCAAAACCAGGGCAGAAAATAGCCTATTATTTATTCATTATGATGTTTTTGAATGTAAAAACCACGCAAACGTAATAAGTTGACCTCAGACAACAGTATACTTTTTTTTTTTTTAAAGCCAGTTCATGACGCCTTTAATGAGTCATGGGTGTGTTTTGGGCATAACGTGCAATAAACTAATCAGAGTCTCATCTCCCATTCCCTTTAAAAGCCAGTTGCGCTCGCACCATGGCGGATCCGCTATTTACATGGAGGAATGAGCGGTAAAATAGAACGTTTCTCCAGAGAGGAAACGGATCTGCTCGTCCAATGACGCCTGCTTGATCGTCATTACTGCAAATAGGTAGGCTAATTCTGATACATGCAATGACTATTCATTATGATGTAGGCATTTTTATATTGATGTACACAATAATAATCTTTTACATTTAATCCTTTAATTTTTTCATATTTCAAAATGTGTGTGTAATAAGCAGAGTGTACAGGTGCTGGTCATATAATTAGAATATCATCAAAAAGTTGATTTATTTCACTAATTCCGTTCAAAAAGTGAAACTTGTTGTGGCGAGGTGGACGAGCGAGAGACATGGGAGGAGCGAGCGAGATCGGTGTGCGTGATTGAGAATGAACGTCACCTGCGAGGCACACCGGTCTAGAGTCCTCTCATGAGGGAGCACGGAGGCATATAAGGACGAGCGGCTCCAGTGAAGGACGAGAGAGGACCAGGCCTGGATTTTAAGTTGTGTTTTATTTACATTTTGTTATTTGTGTGCGCGGCAGTTGTCCGTGAGGGGCTGCCACTTTTACTTTCATTTTGCGTTCATTTACTTTATTAAACCTGTCGAATGTTCGCTGGTTCCCGCCTCCTTCTTCCCACACGAACAAACTCTGTTACACTTGTATATTATATTAATTCATTACACACAGACTGATATATTTCAAATGTTTATTCCTTTTAATTTTGACGATTATAACTGACAACTAAGGAAAATCCCAAATTCAGTATCTCAGAAAATTAGAATATTGTGAAAAGGTTCAATATTGAAGACACCTGGTGCCACACTCTAATCAGCTAATTAACTCAAAACACCTGCAAAGGCCTTTAATGGTCTCTCAGTCTAGTTTTGTAGGCTACACAATCATGGGAAGACTGCTGACTTGACAGTTGTCCAAAAGACGACCATTGACACCTTGCACAAGGAGGGCAAGACACAAAAGTTCATTGCAAAAAAGGCTGGCTGTTCACAGAGCTCTGTGTCCAAGCACATTAATAGAGAGGCGAAGGGAAGGAAAAGATGTGGTAGAAATTTTTTTACAAGCAATAGGGATAACCGCACCATGGAGAGGATTGGAAATCAGGGTCCCAGAGTCTGGAGGAAGAGAGGAGAGGCACACAATCCACGTTGCTTGAGGTCCAGTGTAAAGTTTCCACAGTCAGTGATGGTTTGGGGTGCCATGTCATCTGCTGGTGTTGGTCCACTGTGTTTTCTGAGGTCCAAGGTCAACGCAGCCGTATACCAGGAAGTTTTAGATCACTTCATGCTTCCTACTGCTGACCAACTTTATGGAAATGCAGATTTCCAACAGGACTTGGCACCTGCACACAGTGCTAAAGCAACCAGTACCTGGTTTAAGGACCATGATATCCCTGTTCTTAATTGGCCAGCAAGCTCACCTGACCTTAACCCCATAGAAAATCTATGGGGTATTGTGAAGAGGAAGATGCGATATGCCAGACCCAACAATGCAGAAGAGCTGAAGGCCACTATCAGAGCAACCTGGGCTCTCATAACACCTGAGCAGTGCCACAGACTGATCGACTCCATGCCACGCCGCATTGCTGCAGTAATTCAGGCAAAAGGAGCCCCAGCTAAGTATTGAGTGCTGTACATGCTCATACTTTTCATATTCATACTTTTCAGTTGACCAAGATTTCTAAAAATCCTTTCTTTGTATTGGTCTTAAGTAATATTCAAATTTTCTGAGATACTGAATTTGGGATTTTCCTTAGTTGTCAGTTATAATCATCAAAATTAAAAGAAATAAACATTTGAAATATATCAGTCTGTGTGTAATAAATGAATATAATATACAAGTTTCACTTTTTGAATGGAATTAGTGAAATAAATCAACTTTTTGATGATATTCTAATTATATGACCAGCACCTGTATGTGCGTTGTGCACCTGCCTATAGGCGCATATTACTAACACGCCCTTTAAATAAGACAAAAAATACTGTGCTATTGACTTTAGACCAGGTTTTTGTTGGTCAATGGCGCATCGTTTTCAGTTCCTCAAAATAGCAACACGCCAACAATGCTCCTGAATACACCTGATTTTCAGACCAGCACACCCATGGGCGAACAGATGGACGCGAGTGCATTTGCTATTTAAACCACGTGGTGTTGTATGTGAAAATGATAACTGCGTCAGGCTGAAACTAACACTTGTGCCGCGTCGCATTGCGCCGGGTGTATGATAGGGCCTACTATGTGTTGTTGGGGGATTACTTCATAAAATTAAATACTTATGAATGATTAGGGTTGGAAACTTTGCATGAGAATTAACATAAACATACGGGAATTAATGGGAATAAATTCTACATGCAAATCCACTATAGCACACAAAGGCAGAGTAGTAGGATGTAGTAGACAGAAAAGGCAGCTCACCAGGATTTCAAAGAGCTCCTCTCTCCCTCCTTCTCTTTGTGGTGTCTGTCATGTGTTTCATGTCATGACTCTTGCATCACTCTCACACATTGTCCCCTCGCTGACAGACAGACCTCAAACATGTACACGGCCAAATTAAATATGACGGGTCCTTTGAGTCAACACTAGACTGGCATGCAGTGGACATCTGAAATATGGGGGCAGTTTGAAATGAAGTCCAATGCCAGTTCATTTCCCTGTTTTATTTGATGTTTACGTAGTTTGTTTATAGGTAAAAGGCATATGGATCAGCATTTAACTTATACACTCGTCTGAGACTAAGCAGGCAACCTACAATATGTTTTCTCTGTTTAAGGATAGTTCACCCAAAAATGAACATTTTGTCATCATTTACTCACCATCAAGTCCAAACCTGTATGAGTTTCTTTCTTCTTTTGAACACAAAAGTTGAAAAGTTGACAGTTGACGGTAGCCATTGACTTACAAATATAAAATACTATGGAAGCTTGTTTCCACCAGAGAATTAAAAAAAGAATATTTCACAATTCTGACTTTATATCACACAATTCTGACTTTATATCTCATAATTCTGACTTTATATCTCACAATTCTGACTTTATATCTCACAATTCTGATTTTATATCTCACAATCCTGAATTTATATCTCACAATTCTGACTTTATATCACACAATTCTGACTTTATATCTCATAATTCTGACTTTATATCTCACAATTCTGACTTTATATCTCATAATTCTGACTTTATATCTCACAATTCTGACTTTATATCACACAATTCTGACTTTATATCACACAATTCTGACTTTATATCTCACAATTCTGACTTTATATCACACAATTCTGACTTTATATCTCACAATTCTGACTTTATATCTCATAATTCTGACTTTATATCTCACAATTCTGACTTTATATCTCATAATTCTGACTTTATATCTCACAATTCTGACTTTATATCACACAATTCTGACTTTATATCTCACAATCCTGACTTTATATCTCACAATTCTGACTTTATATCACACAATTCTGACTTTATATCTCATAATTCTGACTTTATATCACACAATTCTGACTTTATATAACACAATTCTGACTTTATATCACACAATTCTGACTTTATATCTCACAATTCTGACTTTATATCTCACAATTCTGACTTTATATCACATAATTCTGACTTTATATCTCACAATTCTGACTTTATATCTCACAATTCTGACTTTATATCTCACAATTCTGAATTTATATCTCACAATTCTGACTTTATATTTCACAATTCTGACTTTATATCAGACAATTCTGACTTTATATCTCACAATTCTGACTTTATATCTCACAATTCTGACTTTATATCACACAATTCTGACTTTATATCTCATAATTCTGACTTTATACCTCGCAATCATGACTTTATATCTCACAATTCTGACTGTATATCACACAATTCTGACTTTATATCTCACAATTCTGACTTTACATCACATAATTCTGACTTTATATCTCACAATTCTGACTTTACATCACATAATTCTGACTTTATATCTCACAATTCTGACTTTATATCACACAATTCTGACTTTATATCTCATAATTCTGACTTTATACCTCGCAATCATGACTTTATATCTCACAATTCTGACTTTATATCACACAATTCTGACTTTATATCTCACAATTCTGACTTTATATCTCATAATTCTGACTTTATATCTCACAATTCTGACTTTATATCACACAATTCTGACTTTATATCTCACAATTCTGACTTTATATCACATAATTCTGACTTTATATCTCATAATTCTGACTTTATATCTCATAATTCTGACTTTATATCTCACAATTCTGACTTTATATCTCACAATTCTGACTTTATATCTCACAATTCTGACTTTATATCTCACAATTCTGACTTTATATCTCACAATTCTGACTTTATATTACAATTCTGACTTTATATCTCACAATTCTGACTTTATATCACACAATTCTGACTTTATATCTCATAATTCTGACTTTATACCTCGCAATCATGACTTTATATCTCACAATTCTGACTTTATATCACACAATTCTGACTTTATATCTCACAATTCTGACTTTATATCACATAATTCTGACTTTATATCTCATAATTCTGACTTTATACCTCGCAATCATGACTTTATATCTCACAATTCTGACTTTATATCACACAATTCTGACTTTATATCTCACAATTCTGACTTTATATCACATAATTCTGACTTTATATCACACAATTCTGACTTTATATTTCATAATTCTGACTTTATATCACACAATTCTGACTTTATATCTCACAATTCTGACTTTATATCACATAATTCTGACTTTATATCTCATGATTATGACTTTATATTTCATAATTCTGACTTTATATCTCATAATTCTGACTTTATATCTCACAATTCTGACTTTATATCTCACAATTCTGACTTTATATCTCACAATTCTGACTTTATATCTCATAATTCTGACTTTATATCTCATAATTCTGACTTTATATCTCATAATTCTGACTTTATATCTCACAATTCTGACTTTATATCTCACAATTCTGACTTTATATCTCACAATTCTGACTTTATATCACACAATTCTGACTTTATATCTCATAATTCTGACTTTATACCTCGCAATCATGACTTTATATCTCACAATTCTGACTTTATATCACACAATTCTGACTTTATATCTCACAATTCTGACTTTATATCTCATAATTCTGACTTTATATCTCACAATTCTGACTTTATATCACACAATTCTGACTTTATATCTCACAATTCTGACTTTATATCACATAATTCTGACTTTATATCTCATAATTCTGACTTTATATCTCATAATTCTGACTTTATATCTCACAATTCTGACTTTATATCTCACAATTCTGACTTTATATCTCACAATTCTGACTTTATATCTCACAATTCTGACTTTATATCTCACAATTCTGACTTTATATTACAATTCTGACTTTATATCTCACAATTCTGACTTTATATCACACAATTCTGACTTTATATCTCATAATTCTGACTTTATACCTCGCAATCATGACTTTATATCTCACAATTCTGACTTTATATCACACAATTCTGACTTTATATCTCACAATTCTGACTTTATATCACATAATTCTGACTTTATATCTCATAATTCTGACTTTATACCTCGCAATCATGACTTTATATCTCACAATTCTGACTTTATATCACACAATTCTGACTTTATATCTCACAATTCTGACTTTATATCACATAATTCTGACTTTATATCACACAATTCTGACTTTATATTTCATAATTCTGACTTTATATCACACAATTCTGACTTTATATCTCACAATTCTGACTTTATATCACATAATTCTGACTTTATATCTCATGATTATGACTTTATATTTCATAATTCTGACTTTATATCTCATAATTCTGACTTTATATCTCACAATTCTGACTTTATATCTCACAATTCTGACTTTATATCTCACAATTCTGACTTTATATCTCATCATTCTGACTTTATATCTCACAATTCTGACTTTATATCACACAATTCTGACTTTATATGTAAACTCGCAATTGTGAGATAAAAAGTCACAATTATCTTTAAAAAGTTTTATTCCTTGGCGGAAACAAGCTTTCTAAAGGTTACCGTCAACTGTCTGGTTACCAACATTCTTCAAAATATCTTCTTTTGTGTTCAACAGAAGAAAGAAACTCATACAGGTTTGGAATGACATGAGGGTGAGTAAATGATGACAGAATTTTCACTTTTAGGTGAACAATCAAATGTACAATCAAACCTTTAAATGTACAATCAGACCTTTAAATGTACAATCAAATTTTCATCAATTGTATGGAATTTTCAACTCTTTTTTACATCGCTTCCAAACAATAACTACAATAATAACTCTTTTAGAAAAAACTGTGAGATGTAGTGGGAAAGCTTCAGTGGAACGGATGTGGCGTGCGGTGGACATCTGAAATGAGAAGGCAGAGTCCCTTCTCCGAGTTTGTTTTTGTAAATTAAGTCCAATGTAAATACATTTTCAGGTTTTATTTGATGTTTACATGGCTTCCGGCTTAAAGGCATATAGATCAGCATTTAACTTATACACTTGTCTGGGACTAAGCAAGCAACATAGTTTTTCTCTCTTTACATTAACGAACAATATTGCTTCCAAACACTAACTACAATAATAACTCCTGAACAAATTGGGGGAAAAGCGTCATGCAGTGGGGAAGTTTCTGTGGAACTGCTGTTGATGAAAACGTCCTCCAATGGGAATCATTTGCTTCATTAAAATACTTCAGTCAAGCAAAAACAGATATAAAGAGCCACAGCATCAACACAAAACATCCGTGAGAATCATTCATAACTAATGGAATCCAGCTTGAGTATTTGAAACAGCACGCGTGACTTTGCCATGGCCACCTGGGCACAATTGCCGGAGTTCTATTGTTTCCAGGCGACAGCTTGCTCTTGCTTTCGCTGTCATTAGATTTGGAGCGCCTGACCTTTCAAATCCCAGCTGTCAGAGAGTTGATCATATCTAAAACCGTTACACACTGCAATTAGAGTCGCCCTGTTCTGAACCAGGCAGATTCATTTGACAGACACAGACAGATACTGTGAGAGAGAGAGAGCCATTAAACACAGCACGACTCAAACTCACCCGTCATGTGGAAGTCAGTCCAAAGATGCCGGTGTAAAGCGTTGATAGAATTAGTGAGAAAGGAAAAGAGTAGAAAGATCTCTGGCAGCAGAGTGAGAAAGTGATCCACCCCTTACGCAGATGAAAGAATGGCCGACGAGGACCAGTCAAATCTTTGAAGTGCGGCGCGTAACTGATAATGGCTCTAACCAAGCGATAGTGCGGTTGAAATATTTATCCAGCCATGGCTCGGAGGGGCAGAGGGACTTTGCGCTGGAACGGGGCCGTGGCAGGAGAAGAGAGGCCAGCGCTCAGTCCCTCGGGGGCCGTCCGCTCTCACGAGCTTCGCTCATTTGCTCTGCGACTTCACAAATGGCTGCGAAACATCTGACGATACTTGCTGCCAGCTTAATTATGAATCTCTGCCGTGTTCAAAAAAGAAAGTGGTTTAGAATGAAGGAAAGAGAAACAGAGAGGGCAGAAAGAAATCTAGAGACTCAAATTCAATCCAACATTGGCCACATACACACTGACAATTTTAGAAGTGACAAATGCAAGTGTTACATGTTTGACTAAAGTAATCTTATCGGCTGTGGACATACTATCATACTATAACTACTGCTTTTAAAGAGCACATTTTCATAATATAGGGGTTGCTAGACAACAGGACTGATGGGAAAGAAACATGATGATGGGAAAATATAATGTATAAGAAAGTATCGGAATTTGCATCAAGAAATATACAAGCTGCCAGTGTCCAAAACAGGAAATTGTTAACTGCTGTTTTGTGCAGACTGCATAATTGATTTTTTTTCCCACTTAACTCGTCCAGCTATTGAAAGAATGTTCCGTCATTTATGAGACAACACTTTCTCACCATTGACAGAATTTTCCGTCATTTATGAGAACGTTTCCCTGCCATTGATGAAATTGTTAGTAATTTATGAGACAACGCTTCCCGCCATTGAAGGAATTTTCCATCATTTATGAGACAGCGCTTCCCTGCCATTGACAGCATTTTCTGGATTTCCGTGCTTTCACTGTTATACGGTAAGGGGCGTTATTACACACCCTCTGAGAGAGTACAGAATCACTTGATCAAAACACATGCGAAGAAGAAGCAGAAACAAGCGATATCATATGTAAGCAGATGTCTATGTAAAATAACGCGATCATCAACATTAAACAGCATATACGGACTACCGGCACATCCGGGAACTTAACTGTCAATTTCGTTACCGCCCCTTTTGGGGGGAAAATAAACTAGACTTACAAAACAGCGGCACAAAACAACGTCCCTACACAACTGGCAAGCATGAATAACTTAAAAAAAATCACTAAGAACATTTAACATGTCAAGTAATTATGTGTCCACCCTGCCTGCCATAGAGCGTGAAAGATATCCACAAACTTAATTTGGTCAATTAAAACATGTCCCTTGATTCTCCCCACGTCAAATTGGTGTAACAACCCCACCCAGTGGCCAGAGGTGTCGTTGCACCGGTTGTGAGTATAAATCAAAACTGCATAATGTTACTGAATGACACAGGACGAGCTATAGGACTGAGAATCTTTGGGGGTGTTGATGGACTCCATCTATTCCATCTATGTTTTGATCATCGTTCTGAATCCGATCCAGATGTAGATTTTAGCCCTATTCCGACGGTAATTGTTTCTCATGTGGACGTCCGTAAAAATATTTTTGCATGCTACCTCAGTGATAAAACGCGTACATTCGGATGCCGATTTATTCACACAGTGGAGGAGCGAGTTTTGTGATCATACCTGGGAACACGCTGCTCACCTGGTCAGTCGCATGATTGTCTGCTGTAAATAAAATGTCGGCTTGGAATAATAAGTTAGAGAAACTGTTAATTATTTAATTGTTTAAATTTCCTGTTTAAAAAATAAGAAGATAGGATGTCATTTTAAAAATGTGGAAATGAGCGGAAATAAGTTAATACAGCCTCTTATTTACATGAGATAAACATAATGCTGCGAATTTAAAGTAAATAACGTAAATTACTAGCCTGGATGCTAACCGAACTTAGCCCCGCCCACAACATTTGAGTTCGGGAAGTTCGGTCTGGACTCGATCCGTTGTGGAGCAACTATGCTTGAACCAGAGCTGTTCGGACCAATCAAATTGTCAGGGCGGGATTTATACGATGATGGACAGATGATAAAACAGTAACGTAATCATCCACATCACCAAAGAGCACTTGAGTTGAATATGTTCTAATCCTAAACAGAGAATCTGTTTCAAAAATTATGATGGTGTTGGTAAGTACTCTGTGTAACCTTAAATTCTTTTTTACAACACCGGCAAAGATCGTTTACACTCATCTTCTTCTTCTTCCAGCGTGCTTGCAGTTGAGTTCTGTTGAATTGAATTGAATTTATTTTATTTGATCAGGGACAATGCACAGAAAAAACATTAGTCTTAAAAAGAAGAGATGTCATGTGCCAGGTTATAGCAAAAAATGCTAATTTCCACCCGCAGTCCCTAGACAGGTAGATGTTATAGGCCCATGTTGACAACAATGCGTCGCTCCGTTGCTCTGATTGGTTGTAGGTCTATCCAATTGAGGTCTTACTGGTTCGGTTGAAACACTCCCCCATAATCACAGCCCAATGGAGCAGCATCAGACTCATATTCTGACTAGAATCTGACTATGACAACGTCAGGCTAGTTAATTACTGCCATAATAACGGCCCATTTCAAATGTTTACTTGTTTTTCTTCTCTTTCTCTTTTGAGCGGTAATAAAGGATTATTCTTGTAAATACTTTCCAGCATTTCAGTAATAAAAGTGTAGGCTAGATGATCTTTAAAATGCATCCAAATTACAGCGAAGCGCAAAAATACGGTGCTCTGCAGTGGTCAAAAAGGATATAAACATTCAATTTTGAAGTGATATATTCTTGAAAACTCAGAAATGTGGATTCGAACAGCAATTCAATTACCACAGGTCTTTGGTGTTTGTCTAAAAACAGTAGGTAATTCGGCGGGGATTTTTACACGGGTGGTGGGAGAAAAACACTGACATTCTGGATTCGGACAGTAAATAAAATCACAGACTAGCCCCTGTAAATGATGAAAATAACTTACGACCCCACGAGAAACAAATACCGTTTGAATAGGGCTTTTGACAAATACATGATTTTGTCAGCTTTTTGTTAAAAAAAACAGTGAGCTTCTTGAAAATACGTGGCAGTAGTTGTAGCCGCCGATCTCTGGTAGCGTCTAGCAAGCCGCGGTTGCCACAGTTCTCAAACAAATTAATTGTCACCAGTGTTATTTTAGTATCCTTTACTAAATGATAATAAGAACTGTTGCTGAAATACAATAAGTTCAATCATTTAGTTTGTTTAATGGTTTTAGTTACCCAGATTAGCACACCTGCAAATCGCCAAATTGCGTTTGCACAGAACAGGAATAAACGCTCAGAGTCAGAAGACACTTGACAACTGTATTTCTCTGCAGTTTGTGTGGTCATTAACTCACTCAAGAGAACAAGAATATGCAAACACAGAGAAATGGGCAAAATGAAAGATGCTGTGTCTATGGAAACAAATCCTTCACAAAGAAAATGTCACGTATCATTGCAGAAAATCCAGTGACTGGAAAACCGAGTTCACACTTGAAATGATTTCATCGCTGTAGGTCACCGAATGGTCTGTGTTGTTGGCTTCTTCTGCTGGATGGTCTAATGTTTTAAAGGTCTGCACAACTGATCTAATCATAAATGAGATATACTGCCTGTAAAAATATTGATATCTAAATGTCATTCTAATTTGACATGGAATCAGTTTTCTTGAAAACTTCCGGAGGGGAAAGTGTTTGAATTTAAATTAGAACATCATATAATACATCACATCATGAATGTACTCGACTCAGAATGCTGGCATGTTTTCCCAAACATAATTATATTGCAGAAACAAATCATATAGAACCGTAACATGGACTGCTCAATCTTGCTGACACTCATCTAGAGTATCTCACAGGAGACGGATCACATGATTCAATGTCCTCTTTCCTGTTGGCAGTAAACACATCCATTCACTGCTCATTTGCACAAAGGTAAACTTTTCTCAACAGCAGGATTATTGTTTACATTTTTTTTACATTCTTTGGGCGTTTACAGACCTGTAGATTGTTTGCTTTGTTCCAGAACAGGGATTTAATTAAATTTATTGTTACAATGTTGCAATATTCTTCTTGGTTTGGTTAACTTCCACAAGGCAGCATTTCAAAGCCTACCAAAATGTGTTTATGCAAGTCACATGAGAGTAAAACTGTCCTTTTATTGGTCAGAGTTTCTGTCATCCATCAAGATGGACTGACAAGTTCACTCTGCGAGCTTATTGTGGCTGTATCTGTAGCTGATGTGGTACACGTAAACACTTCATTCCCACTCTAACTGATAACTCTAAAGCAATAACACAACATTTTCAGATGAGGATTTGCTTTTTGGTTTTCAACTGCGATAACTAATGTGCTCACTATATATATAACAGCATAAGACCATTTGGACCAAAATCAAAAAACCAAAATAAGTTTCTATGTAAATAATTCTATACAATTTTTGCTTGGAGTGTCGGTCACATTTACTATACTACAAACAAAAACTAAATAGAATTACACTGAATTACAAAAATTGACTTCTGGTCACTTGAAGTCCCCATGAAATGTTCTGGCTTTTAGTATGAATATGTTAGTTTTACTGTTATCCAAGCTAGTGTGATTCAAAACAATGACAAAATCCACATTTAGAAGATATATACGCACTCAAAACTTACAGTCTCTTACTTCCGCCAATACGGATCAATGGTTTTGATGACATCACTCTGCATTTCAGCTTCTCATTAGATTTTCTGTCCAATCAAATGCTCTCTAGAATCTGAAGCCCCGCCTCCTACATTATAAACAGATGCTGAAGCGGATCATGTGATCGAGTCGGTCCAGTGACACGCACAGAGCGCATCATGTGATCGAGTCGGCGTGGACCAGAAAACGTATAGGATCCGTTTGAATTCTGCACAGAAAGCTGTATTTTAGAGCGATATGGTGGAGATCAGAAGGAAAAACGGTTAGAGATTAGGAGGAAACTGCGGCTTTACCGAGCTCAACGGCTCTGGCCGATCTGTGATATAAATGAAATACTATTGGCTATTTTTTAAAAGGGGAGGAGCTGTTCAATATGTCCCGCCCTATCTTCCTGTTTCAGTGGAAATTACGTCAACATATTGAATAATTCTGTGCGTTTCAAGGCACTTCAGTGGGCCTTTAAAGGGGTACTTCACTGCTGACAAAATTGGCTTTCAATAAAACTTGACTGCCTATGAGGTAGAAAGGTGAATCTTTTTTAATACAGAGAAAAAACTCTGTTGTCTTTCCTATTACCGAATAGGAAAACTTCAACACCCATAATGCACTGGACATGTTGCCATCCAAGGCCACTCCCAGTCTGCTCCTATTGGATAGACTTTACCAGTCAAATACGGCCTTGCTTGAGTAGGAAATACTTCTTTTAGTATCAATGGTGTCAACTTGTATTGTTCCCAAATGCAAAAATCAAAGAGTAAATGTTTAGCAGGAGTGAGTTATTTTCGGTTTCCAGTGAAGGATCCAGTGTGTTGTATCTAGTGGCTAAAGGCTCATAAATATGGAGAGAACACCGCGTCAGAAATCGGTTTGTAGTCAATATTTTAAACTGGATGACAATGAACACAGTGTTTTTAGCCAAATGAAAGGGAAAAAAACTGAAAGAAACTGCCATTCTGTCACCCTATCCAACACCCGAAGCAAAACCCCATCGCATACAGGTAAGAAAGCTGTTGCCATAGTGTTAGATTTTTACCATAATGCTGTTTAAACAGTAGACAAAGTGTGATACAATTTTCAGAGATAAACCTACTCTTACAATAATTGTTCTGTTAATAACCCTCTGTTGATCCGACTGTCCGTGGGCGGGGATACAAAATTGCAGAAGTACAATCTGTAGTTTTCACAAAAGCCCTAGAGCTGTCAAAATGATGCTGACAAATAAAAGAGAATTTCTCAGTCCACTTAACAAAGTGTAAACATTGTTACATATACTACTGACGTCCAAGCAAATCAGCGTAGGTTGAAAATCTGCGAAGTTACACTTGAACTCTAATCATCCTGCCAACGTTGAGAGAGTCTATTAGGAAGGAAATGATGCGGACGCGATGGGAACTGAACATGAGGTCAGAGAAATATTATAAGTTACATTAAAACAGAGCAGACTGAGCAAAGGTCTTTAATTTAACACGATAGCTCATCGCATGCATGCACACGTGTGTCTGCAGGAAGAGGGAGCGTGTGTGTGTGTGTGTGTGTGTGTGTGTGTGTGTGTGTGTGTGAGAGAGACAGGCAAGCAGATGTGGCCTGCCTCATTAAAATGACAGCTGGATATTGAGCACACTTGCTGACCCTGTGGGCCGTTTGCTGAAATGGGTGAGAGTGCATTATGGACATGTCTCATAATTGAGCATCTGGACTCTGTAGAATCTCAAGCTTGTCATTTCTGCATGATCTCTGAGCACACACACACACACACACACACAGCACTGCAGCTGTTAATCCACCAAGAGGCTGTGAGCCTTGCTGCAACGTAATCGCATTTCTCCATGTTTTCAATGAATATTTACAGCGGCCGATAAGTCGGATGCTGGTATTGCATGTTTGAAGAGCTCATCTACAAGTTCAGCTGTTTACAGTTATGGAGAGTGGAAGTCTCCATGTTAAACCCTGACCTTTACCAAGGATAAGAAGCAATGCAGATCCTGTTTTCCAAACATCTGATGCAAATCCAATGTCAAACAGGATTCATATCCATAACAGGGTTATTCTTAGTTACCTGATTCAAAATGAACGTTGACTTAAATAAAACATATAACATATTTATTTTATTGCAGCTATTTCAACATTTCTCATTTCTGTTTAGTTTAACTCAAAGTACAAAAAAAAAAACTAAGACTAAATGCACTAAAAATTAAAACAATTAATGACTTAAAGGTGTAGTGTGTAATATTTGAGGATCTATTGACAGAAATGTAATATAATATACATAACTCTGTTTTCAGTGGTGTATAAAGACCTTACATAATGAAACGTTATGTTTTTAATACCTTAGAATGAGCCATTTCTATCTACATACACAAGTCTGGTCCCCTTACAGTGAAGTCGGCCATTTTGCGCTACCATGTTTCTACAGTAAACGGACAAACTGCTCTACGGAGCGCTAGCTACTCTCTGCTGTCTCAGTCGACGACATCTTGTCGGCCATCATAGCTTCTCTTTGTGCTTTGGGGAGGCGGTTGCAATTCGCAACCTCGCCACTAGATGCTGCTAAAATTGACACAGTGCACCTTTAAAACTAAATAGACAATTTTTTTAAAAAGGCTAATAAAAATGACTAAACAATAAATAAAATATTTACTGATGGAACTGGAGAAAAAAAAATATAGACAGCATGATTATTGCACAGGTGTGCCTTAGGCTGGCCACAAAAAAAGGATTTGTAAGGAATTTTGGTTCTGATATGATATGAAATCCTTGTGATGATTCTGGTTTCTTGATGATTACTTTAACAATTTATTAAAGACTAAAGTAAAAATACACAAAATGTCATGCATCCGATACCACATACTCTCTTGAGTAGGTACTTATTTTGAATAAAAGTATGTTCTATCTATTATGAATGTAATCTGGATGTACTACATTCGCCATGTTGTCATTATGTGACCTACCAGTGTCAGTTGCGTCACTTCATAGCCATTTGTAAATCCTCTCCCATGGCCTCATGGGATAGTAAAGTGGACTAAAATAACTAAGACTAAATTATCTAAAACAAAAAAAAATGTAAATAACATGGTTAAAGGCGCAGTGTGTAATATGTATGAGGATCTATTGACATGGAACTGAGAAAAAAAAACATTATATATATATATATATATATATATATATATATATATATATATATATATATATATATATATATATATATATATATATATATATATATATATATATATATATATATATATATATATATATATATATATATACAGTATATATATATACAGTATATATATATATTTGTTTTTTTATATATGTATTTTATATATATGTATACACTCACCTAAAGGATTATTAGGAACACCATACTAATACTGTGTTTGACCCCCTTTCGCCTTCAGAACTGCCTTAATTCTACGTGGCATTGATTCAACAAGGTGCTGAAAGCATTGTTTAGAAATGTTGGCCCATATTGATAGGATAGCATCTTGCAGTTGATGGAGATTTGTGGGATGCACATCCAGGGCACGAAGCTCCCGTTCCACCACATCCCAAAGATGCTCTATTGGGTTGAGATCTGGTGACTGTGAGGGCCATTTTAGTACAGTGAACTCATTGTCATGTTCAAGAAACCAATTTGAAATGATTCGAGCTTTGTGACATGGTGCATTATCCTGCTGGAAGTAGCCATCAGAGGATGGGTACATGGTGGTCATAAAGGGATGGACATGGTCAGAAACAATGCTCAGGTAGGCCGTGGCATTTAAACGATGCCCAATTGGCACTAAGGGGCCTAAAGTGTGCCAAGAAAACATCCCCCACACCATTACACCACCACCACCAGCCTGCACAGTGGTAACAAGGCATGATGGATCCATGTTCTCATTCTGTTTACGCCAAATTCTGACTCTACCATCTGAATGTCTCAACAGAAATCGAGACTCATCAGACCAGGCAACATTTTTCCAGTCTTCAACTGTCCAATTTTGGTGAGCTCGTGCAAATTGTAGCCTCTTTTTCCTATTTGTAGTGGAGATGAGTGGTACCCGGTGGGGTCTTCTGCTATTGCAGCCCATCCGCCTCAAGATTGTGCGTGTTGTGGCTTCACAAATGCTTTGCTGCATACCTCGGTTGTAACGAGTGGTTATTTCAGTCAAAGTTGCTCTTCTATCAGCTTGAATCAGTTGGCCCATTCTCCTCTAACCTCTAGCATCCACAAGGCATTTTCGCCCACATGACTGGCCCGCATACTGGATGTTTTTCCCTTTTCACCCCATTCTTTGTAAACCCTAGAAATGGTTGTGCGTGAAAATCCCAGTAACTGAGCAGATTGTGAAATATTTTTTACCTACTCTTTTATGAGTACGGTGTATACTTCTTTTGTCACATACTGTTTTTCACCTACAATATAGCAGGGAAGTACAATTTCGGATGCAATCCATATTTGCTGTTGCCTGTAACCAATGAGAAGAGTGCAAAATAAATAAAAAATTTTAATTCAATATTGAATTCAGACTGCACGCTCATAGACGGTTCAATCACTCAGTTCCACTATTTTAAAAAAATGGAATTCAGAATCTTATTCAGAACCAGTTCTTAACTCTTTCCCCACGATTGACGAAATGTATACAGCAGGGGGCGCTATGACGCATCTTCTGTAAGAGTACTGAATCTCCAGATCAAAACACATGCGAAGAAGATGCAGAAACAAGCGATAGCATATGTTATCATATGCATATGTAAAATAACGTGATCATCAACATTAAACAGCATATAAATCAAAACTATGTTACTGAATGAAATGTTGACCCAGGACGAGCTCTAGGACTGTGAAGCTTTGAGGGTGTTGATGGATTCCATCTACTCCATCTGTGTTTTGATCATGTGTCTTGAATCCCATCTGAAGTCTTTGACAAAAATGCGAGTTTCTCAGCTTTTTGCTCCAGATGGTGCTTTTTTACAAAACTTAATGGCATCGTTCGCCCTGAAATGAAAATAAAGTCCTCTTTTACTCACTCTGCTGTTGTTCCTATGTCTTTCTAGCTTTTTCGGACCTCAAAAGGAGAAATAAAAAAAAACGTCCTGCACGTGCTCCTCCATATAATGGCACTGAATGGCGACCAGGCTAAAACTTAACAAAGACAGGGAGATGTGCGCCATATATGAAAAGTGTTCAGGAGACATACTACAGGGTTTTGCAAGAAAGAAACCGCATTATTCATTCAAAATACTGAGCTCGGCCATTACTCTGAGCGCTCCTGTGAGTGCGTGCAAGCCGTCAGCAGCCATCATGACACCCGGTACACAACATTCCCTTCAGGAGGTGTACCTTATTATTAGTATTATTGTATTATTTCTTATTATTTACGTTATATAAGAGACGAGAGTCGCGTTTGTTTCTATTGAGCCTGATTTCTTAAAATGGTGTGTGTGTGTGTGCTTATCCTGGGTGCCATGACAACAGTGCGGCTCCTGACGGCTTGCACGCACTCACTCAAGGTGAACTATCCCTTTAATTGTAATATATATTTTAGCAGATGCTCTGTTCTTTCTTTTGACATATTGCATGTTCAGATATTCATACAACAACATATTCCAGGGGCCATGAAACTTTTGTGAAAATGATCAAAAATCCTGGCGGGGAAAAAGTTCCTTTCCAACTGATAACTGAATGTCCTTTGAAAGGTCCATGTCTTTCCGATTACACTAATGCATTGAATGATGTGAAATGTTTGTTATCACATCTGAATGACAGCACAGGTGTTCAGAACACTGAGTCGGGACATGAGGACAGGCTATGCATGTTTGCCGCTTCATTTGCATGCATTACCCAGAATCCTTTACACTTTTTTTTCAAAGACAATCAGGATATCATCATTTCTTAGTATTCAAGGACATGAGAAGATCAAACTGATTCATTAACATTTTTCACATTACCAGTACAGTAGGTCCCAAGCACGGCCAAGTCAGATCTTTGCATGTACCTCAAGGAGGCTTACAGGGGGATAATTACTCTATAATGTGATTTGAGCTGTATGATAATTGAATTTGAGCAAATGAAGGTCAGTCTTTTGTAGGACGGGGTGCTGCGCTCAAATTAAACAGTGTGCGTTTCCACAGTGGCTTTTCAATGAATGAGCAAACTGGAGAATTAATTGATGAGTCTTGTAGATCTATATGCTCTGTGTGTTTTTACACTCCAGCCCAAAAAGGGTTTCTGCCTCTGCAGCGATTGAGTATGTCAGTCCAATTTAGGCACATTTCCCTTTTATGATACTACCAGAGGTGTTAAACGTACTGAGGAATTCTACTACAGTTAATATAGATTCAAAATTCCACTCAATTAAAAGTCAGAGTATCTTGCCAAAAACATATGAAAGTAAAAAGTTCACATTTTTTCAAAAGCAGACTATTAAAACCGAGAGGCATTGAAGATTTCCTCATTAAAGAAAATTCAATCACCAGTTCAAACACAATAGGAACTTTGTATTGAACTAAATTGAACTAAACCCAAACTTACGTCCTGAAACCTGTAACCTGAACATGTTCAACTTTAAATTCAGCAGCAGTTGTGAGTTAAGAGTGATCATTAATTCAAAGTCAAGTTCACCTATCAATGTTTATAATGAGAATGCATGAATGCATTAATTAAAGCAATTGCTTCAGGTAAAAAACTCATGTTGTGGTGACTGATGAGACGTCTCTTCACAAGGATAAATGAGCACTGAATTTTTTTAAATAAAAGTAAAGTCAGATGATTTAATTGGCTTGTACGCTCACTAAGACAGTCAAAAAGATTTAAGATACAGATACAAAGACCTAAGAAATATGTATTTTTGAGGTTAAAATCAAATTTTATGAAGCTAAAGAATTATTTTTTGCTCTTGCTCCTTGCTCTTAAAAAATTAATTAAGAGCAATACTTAAGTACAAAGACACAAAAACGATAATTTTGAAAGCAAAATGACCCCGTTTAGTTTCTTAAAGGTACAATATGTAATTTTCGCCACTAGAAGTCACTTATTCAAAACGATATTAGATACATTTGAATGTGTTGAAAGTTGGCTTTTAAATCAATTAAAGCAATTAAATCAACAAAGTATGTGCTGGTCTCTCTTTGTTCAGGATTTTAACCTGGAAATTTGCTACAAGAAAGGCAAAGACAATGTATTGGCTGGCGCATTATCTCGGTCGTTTAATTCGAGTGAATCCACTGTATGTAGTTTTTTTGTGTGTGAGGGTGTTACGACTTGCGTTTCTTGTGCCTATATTGCTCTGTGTTCTCTCTTTCTCTCTCCCTGTTCCTTCTCGTTCTGATAGGTTGTCCTTTGATGGTGTGGATGATCGTCATTGGTCGTCTAGTTGGCATGGACGATATAAGGACACTTCCGGCATTTGACGGAAAGCTCATTGTTGGTTTGGTCGCGAAAGGGTTAAGAGCTCCTGGATCCCTCCTCTGGCCGATGATCAAATTTAAATTGTTCTGGTAACATCTGGGCTAAGGCTGGGCGATATATTGCATGACATTGTTAAGCGCATCTCGTCAGTAAAGCCGGTTCCTTGATTAGTAGTAAATCGCCATCACCTGCTTTCGGAGGGGGGGGCGGCATTTACTTTACAGAGCCGTAGTTCACTGACAAGCTAAGCCATATCGCATTAATTATCGCAGGCGATACGTCCGTGATAATTAATGCGATATGGCTCAGCTTGTCAGTGAACTACGGCTCTGTGTAGTAAATGCCGCTCCATCCGAAAGCAGGTGATGGCGATTTACTACTGTGGCGAGGTGGACGAGCGAGAGACATGGGAGGAGCGAGCGAGATCGGTGTGCGTGATTGAGAATGAACGTCACCTGCGAGGCACACCGGTCTCGAGTCCTCTCATGAGGGAGCACGGAGGCATATAAGGACGAGCGACTGCAGTGAAGGACGAGAGAGGACCAGGCCTGGATTTTGTGTTTTGTTTTTGTATGTATGCGGCAGTCGGCCGTGAGGGGCTGCCGCCGCCATTTTATTTTGTATTAAATTTGTTGAATGTTCGCCGGTTCCCGCCTCCTTCTTCCCATCCGTTCGAACTCCGTTACAGTGGTGCCGAAGCCCGGGAGGAAGGAGGGACATGCTGTCGAAGAGCCCTCGCTGCTGAGGGGGATCGCGGTGCTGAGGAGGTCGGGCAGCACGGATGGGTGAAGACCGCGAGTGGCTGCCCGAGGCGGTGGTGCTGGAGCGAGGGAAGATCCGGTGGGACGGACATCTTGCTGCCGTGCCCCTGGGTCGAGGTGGGGTGGCTGCCGTCCTAGAGGGAGCGGAGGAGTCACCGGTGTTCGCCGTGGGCCGGAGCCTGTATCCTTCCGCCGTGTAGGGGAGGAGCAGGGAGCGCGCGGGACTCGCTGCCGGCTGCCCTCGACAGGAAGAGCCACCGCCGGCCGCCAGGGGGCGGAGGAGGATCGAGCCGTCCACCGAGCGTCCAGTGCCATCGCATGGCACCGCGAGGAAGAGCCTCTCGGCGGGTTGAGGACCGAGCAGCAGTGTGTCAGGGAACCGGACTAATTTTTTTTTCTTCTCCTCTCTTCACTCTCTCGTCCGGTCGCTCTGGGGGTCTCCGTCTCCCGTTCTCTCGTCTCGCCGGCCCATATCCCTGGACGCAGAGATTGGGCTCCCCGGGGGGGGAGTAGGCGTAGACGCGGGGTACTCCCCGGCCTGTTGGGGGTATGTGGCGAGGTGGACGAGCGAGAGACATGGGAGGAGCGAGCGAGATCGGTGTGCGTGATTGAGGATGAACGTCACCTGCGAGGCACACCGGTCTCGAGTCCTCTCATGAGGGAGCACAGAGGCATATAAGGGCGAGCGACTGCAGTGAAGGACGAGAGAGGACCAGGCCTGGATTTTGTGTTTTGTTTTTGTATGTAGGCGGCAGTAGGCCGTGATGGGCTGTCGCCGCCATTTTATTTTGAATTAAATTTGTTGAATGTTCGCTGGTTCCCGCCTCCTTCTTCCCATACGATCGAACTCCGTTACAACTACTAATCAAGGAACCGGCTTTACTGACGAGATGCGCTTAACAATGTCATGCGATATATCGCCCAGCCCTAGCCCAGATGTTATAATATCACAGAGTGTAGGGGTGTCCTGCTATTTATTTTGAAACTTGTTTCGGTTCTGTTCTTTTTTAGGTAGTTAGGTCAGATTAATGTATTTTATTTTTGCCATTTGATTAGTAAGGAATAATTGACGACGGGCCGTTGAATTATTAGAAAAATAATGAATTTCTTTGCATTATTTTTCTAATAATTCAACGGCTCGGAGTCAATTATTCCGCTTATACTACAGTTACCACACCTCAAGACATCGATCCGATGATATATTTAAAGGGATTCGTCTGTTTTTTGTACTTAAATCGCTATTGTGAGTAGGACTATTTCTTCCTCATCCAACGGCTCTTTTGCTAGTTCCGAAACGTCATTTTAAAGCTAGTTGTGGAGGCTTGAGCCACTGATAGCAGACTAATGCAGTTATTAATGAAGCGAGTTATTAGAGAGAGAGCGCCTTTATTAACGTTACCTCGCTAGTGAGAAATGTCATGTTGCTTTTAAGTTGCTAAACTATTTTACTGATAAAATCGTCAGAGCAGCGCTGACATCACGTTTCTGTGCGAGTGTGTCCGCACTGTATGTGTGCGCGTTTGAGTGGGAGAGAGAGAGCGGGAGAACGAGATTAATTCTTACATAATTAAACTTAATTTTGACTAAATAAAACATGGAAATAATTTGTCCTTTTTATCTTATTGTTTACTATATTTATTTGATTGGTCAGTGTCGTTGTGGGTTTTGGTTATTTGCTGTTGTAGGCTGTAAAGACATTTGAAATAACGGAAATCATTTGGCGAAGTGATATGGAACTGTAATGCGGTCAAGAGCTGCCTGGAACTACGTTCGCTGTGTACGTTTCCCAGAAAATAATTGCACACCTCAGAACGTTCATCAGCCAATCAGATTCAAGCATTCAACGGCCCCGTAGTATAAGGTCATGTAATGCATTGCCCTGATTCTTTTTACACTTGTTTTGTTTGTTATCTTGGCCTTTGGACTCCCGGACGAGATTATCATTATTCCCTTTGTGATTCCTTAATACATTTTCCCTTTTTTTCTGCTAAATTTTGTTGTGTATGTTTGATTATTGACCGGAGTGATTCGTTGTTGGGATTCCAATACCACAACCCGTTTCTCTTTTTTTATTATGCCCCTTTTTAGAGTGTACTCTAGTCCCCTAGACTTGGGGCGTAATAGTTATAATGCTACTCTGTGTGTTCGCTCAGATGCTATGAGACACTTGTTCACACTGCAGTGAGCTAGACCAATATTAGACATGATAAAACATGGTGCTCGCAGTAAATCAAGAAAATGAGATTAACTGTGTTGAGCTGTATAACAATGATTAGTTTCTGTCAATGAATGTTTGCAAACAGTTACTCACCTGTCTAATAAAATATAATATATTAAAGCGTCTTTGGTGTTTCCATGGTTTCTACAAAATAAAATCAAGGAAATCAAGGGTAACGGCGGTATGATGTCATCGATAGGAGACGCACGGTCCGTGTCCTGGTTAAAATGACTAATTTCTCTGGATTTAAACATTCTTGGAAACATTTGGGATATTGTAAGTCAACAAAATATATAACTGCTCTAGTGGTTTTTGGACATTATAATACAAAAATCTTATTGTGAGCAATCGATCAGTGCACCACAAAATCAATTTGCCTCTGAAAACACAATCACAAATCCCTCCCTTTCAATCATATGACTCCATCCTGGTAAGCAACGCCCACTTTTCACAATCAAATCACTTCTCAATCTATAAGTCCAGCCCTACATCTTTCGTTGTTGAATATACAAAACTTCAAAAAAGCATCAGATTACACAAGTAAAATGGGCTATGAATGTCGTTTCCTGCATGTAGACTTTAAGTGCAGTAATAAAGTATGATTACAATCCTGGATACCACATCTGCAGTTATCACAAACAAGCTTGACGTGGCTAAAACAGCACATGCCATCTCGTATTTAATGAAACCACTTATTTCTGAGTACAGCACACCTCTGTGCACACCTGTGTGTTTCGGTCAGAAAGAGTTTTTTGTCAGTAAGAGTTACTTTTATTCAGCAAGAATGTATTAAAGTGACAGTAAAGACATTTATAAAGATACAACAGATTTCTATTTCAAATAAATGCTGTTCTTTTGAACTTTTTAGTCATTAAAGAAAAAAATGCATTATGGTTTCCACACAATTTTGAACCCTGATAATAATACAAATGTTTCTTGAACAGCAAATCATCATATGAGAATGATTTCTGAAGGATCATGTGACACTGAAGACTGGTGTAATGATGCTCAAAATTCAGCTTTGAACTTAGGAATAAATTTTACATTTTAAAATACATTTACATAGAAAAATGTTATCTTATATTGTAATAATATTTCACAATATGACAGTTTGTACGGTACAGTTTTTGATCAAATACATGCAGAATTGTTGACATAAGAGGAAACATTTTGACTGGTATGGTAGAGTATAAAATAGTTTCTGATGCACAAGTGTCATGTATAATGTTGAATAAAGACCAGGTTGCATCTTAGTCTGGCCCAAATCACTCACTTAAGTATATACCTTCCAAAATCTGAATAACAAACAAACTGTTCAGTTAATTTGACTAACTAGCCTTTCACTAATGATTATCCTAAGCAGTGATGTAAAAGTAAGAAGAGCCCTCTAAAAAAAATCAGGCACAGGTAAAACATCTACTATGTTAGAGTGAAATATTAGTGCTACATGCTGTTAGCACGTGCAAGGGGTCTTCTTCTTTGCCTCTGGGTCTTTAAAGGTGCCTGAGGCGAATTTTGTTTCCCTTGAGGAGTGGAAGTCTCCTGTGAAATTTCAAATCTCCAGCTCAAACCGGGTGGTGAGGTTGACATTCTGAAAGTTGCAAATGTAACTGCTAGTTGCTAGGCAATTATACATCCCATCGATCCCAAAATTACACAAAAGGCAATTAGCCGCAGAGCCTTCATGCATGCAAAGTTTGGTGAGTTTTCACCACAGGGGGAAAAAAAGTTACAGCTGCTCAAATAGAGGAGCAATAATACATTCAGCTGCAAGCAGCCCATAGTGACTGGAGTCAAGCACATCAATGACAAGGTGGAAACCAGGGGGTCCATAATACCAGGAGAAGCCTATCCGTAAGCTTTCCCGGCTGCTTACTGTCGAAGGACCTGCCAAAATGACAGCTTTGCTTATGGGTGCTCATTTCTGGACACATTGTATCTAGTCAGAATACACGGTTACTTCTAAATAGAGATGTTCCGATAGCCTTTTTCCCTTCCCGATACCGATTCCGATACCTGGGCTCAGGGTATCGGCCGATACCGAGTACTGATCCGATACCTGGGTGTGTATCTGTATATACAGCTGTATACACTACTAGCCCTGTATGAATTGCTAGAATTATTTTATGGTGTGCTTCAGACTTATCCCTTAATAAAACATGAACAAATACACGGTGAACTACTGTATTTATTACAGTATTTTTATTATCTGACATGCATTTGACAGTAATATTATTTATTTTTCTTAAGCGAAAAATAACTTCAAATGCAGCCACAAATCTAACACTGCAAACTAAAAAAGGTATTTTAGTTGTACAATATAACTGTATAAAAAATGTAGGAATATTATATATATATATATATATATATATATATATATATATATATATATATATATATATATATATATATATATATATATATATATATATATATATATATATATATATATATATATATATATATATATATATATATAAGCAACCATCTAGGCATTATTATTATTAGTAGAGACATATTATTATTACATAGAGACATAGCTAAATCTACTGTACAGCAGTAGTGTAATATATTGTGTCAATTTAAAATGTTTTAAACCAAACTTTTATTTTGACGGGTTGCCATGAAGATATTTCAGTGTCTGTGTTCCTTATATGACAGTTTTCCCAAACGAAACGGTAAATTCTCATGAAGTGACAGTTTATGTGTTCGTTTCCTCATATAGTGACCATAGACTGTGAATATGGACGTAGAGAAACTGGGGGAGGTTGCCGCTTGATAGTGACACACGGCAGAGATTATAAAGACAGCGAGCGAGTGTCGCGTGTGTGTGTGTGTGCGCGCGAGTGGCCGATATCCACACAGAGACGAAATACTTCTAAACAGCCAGTAAACAGCGGACATAGCCTACTGCTAACACGTTTTCATTTCTTCTTCGCTGCTCTAAACAGTGGGTTCTTTTGGCAAAACAGCACAACTTCCTGTGTTTGCAATGCATTTGGAGCACCGAAGAAGAACCGCGCAGGGGTTAGGCAAGGCTCGCGGTCATAACTAGGTCCAGGGATGGGCAGTATTTCAGATACATGTATTTAAAATACGTATTTGAAATACAAAATACTATTTTGTATTTTAAAGCCTTTGGAAAAAATCAAATGTAATTTTGTATTTAAATACATATAAAATGAGTATTTTTGTATTTTCAAAATACTCATAATACTTGAGCCAGTCAACCTCTTTATCTGGGTGCTGTTTTCATGCATCAACTAGTTCAGACCAGACACGCCCCTCCCCCCAACCCCAACATTCATGCACAACTTTTCTGGAATAAGGATGTCATGGTCAATTCTACTTGTTGATAGCTTGTCAAATGTGTTTGAAGTAATAACGTTACTGCATGTTAGGGATGGGTAATATATGACAATAAATATCGTAGATTCGTAGCGATGATATAAATTGTGAATCAATGGAAATTTTTCTAAATCGTTTACATAGGCCTTTCGGGGTAAGCAAATATATCTGTGCAGCCTTTAGTGGGCAGGAATAATTGTAATGTTGGAGGGGAAAAAGAAGCAAGGGCGAATGAGTTATTGGGTGTGATGTGATTTGTGTTACTACAACTGCCGCGAAAGGAATTTAAAATTCACACTTGCACGTTGGCAGGCATTTTTTTCCGTGCGCGCTCTGAGACAGAGTGGAACGCACAAATACGTAACAAATGACAAATACGTAAGCCTACACTTTTGACTTAAATGCCTTTTTAACGCGGCAAATGGTGGAATCAGCACACAGTTCCCGCTTTCTCTTTAGCTTTGTGCCGTTGAAGCCACTGTTGTCAACAAATTTTTAGGGGAAGTTGCTAAAGGCAGATCGAGTTGCTAAATGACGCTGTGACGTCATTGCGCTATGACGTCATTACGTAATCGCAAGGCAAAACTACGGCATTATGTAACGCGTAGATATTATTTGAAATGCTAATTTAGATTTTTTTGTAAAATAAATTAAAGCAATGTGTTAGTTCATATGTACGGAGCCCCACACATGACGTGCAAGAAAAAAAAGAAGAAAATTGTGTGCAAAATTTTATTTGTTCCCTTGATTTGCTAAACCGTCCACACGATTTACTCATTTGTTCCCTTGATTTATAAATGGTGTGCACGATTTAGCCTACTAGTTTTTTTCCTATATGCAGGGCTCCGTAAATATGCTTTTGAAAAACCAAACTCTGGTCAGGCCAATCACAGCGTGTGTAGAGTCCGTGGGCGGGCTTAACATAATGACGGCACGTTACAGCAGAGTTGCGGCGGTTCTGCGTGCTACTCGTAAACAAAGAAGCTGGCGAACGGCGCAACTCTGGAAGACTTGGAGTTCAGCTTTTCTTTGATGAAAGAACAAAGAACGACACTGAAGTCATTCTTAAGAAAGGAAGATGTGTTCGGAGTTTTGCCGACCGGATACGGCAAAAGTTTAATCTATCAACTAGCTCCATTTCACATTGCTCTCTGGTTGGTTGTAGCGCTATCCTATTGCGTGCAGAGGGAATCTGAAAGACAACCGTTTGTCCCGCCCCTCGGATTGAGCCCTGCCAATGGTGAGTTCCCAGACCCAACAGCTTGATGTGGCTCTGGCTTGTCAGGCTAGTTTAATGCTGTTTCTGGGCAAGTGTTATTTTATTAAGAATGAATTATTTGTTTTAGCTAAAGTTTTAGTAATTTAGTGTTTTGACATTTAAATATATTTTTTATTATTATTTAAAAAAAAATATATATATATATTATTTTATAAATATATTTCAATGAACATTTCATTTATTTCAATTAACACTTATTTTATATATTAGTAACATTTTATTTATTTATTTATTCTTTATTTTTAGTTAATGATAATCACCCAGGTTTTAAACCCCAATGTTCTTCAAAATATATTTTTTAATCAAAATATTTTCTTTTTTGTGCCAACAATCAATTGCTATTTTTATGTGAATATGATTAGCCTATTTTGGTATATAATTAACACACACTTCAACAAAAACTTTATCCAATGAACGCTCTAGCACGAATCTGAAATGGTTAAAATAATATTCCCAAAAAATTAAATGGCACATCATTTTTTGAGAATTGTTTCTAGATCATCGGGTAACGTCATTAAGCAAAACACACAAGTAATGAAATAAATAATGTCTATTGATTGGGTCCTAAACTCTACGGCTGTCATGGAATGGTTTGAACGGTCCCGTGGTTTGTTTGAGGAGCTACATCAAACTTCCTGTTGGATTAAAGGTTTTGTCCAATGGATGTCCATTAAGTCCTCTGTTCATTTGATGACATCTGATATTCTTTGGCAGATTAAACTTTGTCCTGGCCTAAAAAGCATTCTCCATTAACAATGAAACCTAATCCAGCACTAGGCTTAATCTTTGTCCAGAGAGCTGCCTATTTGAGGCCACAAACGTGGCCGTCTAATCCTGAATGAAGCAGCGTCTTCTGCAGGAGTCTGGAGGTGTTGAATTGTCTGTTAGTGCTTTGTGAGACGGGCTGAGGCAGCTAAAGCTGTGAGGATTATCAGCCAAGCTGTTAAGACACATAGAGACATGGCTGTCATTCTGCGAAAGAGAGGGGATGGAGGGACAGGAAGTGATGTCATCATCATGCCCCAGACTACAGCAGAGGACATGCTGGGCTGTGATTGCCGATGAGAGCTCTGGCAACCAAGTTCGATTGAGTGTTTTTCATTCTGTAAAGACCCCTACATTTTTTTTTATCTTAATGTTGCACAATGTTTATTTTATTTCCAATTTTAAACTCACTATTAACTTTTGAATAGCCATAAATGCAGCATTTTTTCTTGCAGCAATCAATCAAAAAGTGCTGCTATTAAAATGCATTTATTTTTAGTGCAGTATAAAGCAAGCAAGAGCAAGAGCCATGTGTAACCCTTCCTGTTCGAACCGCCCGCTCCAAGCAGGACTCGAACCCGGGTCCGCCAGCATGAGAGTCGGATGATCTAACAAGGAGGCTAAAGGCTGCAACACCTATCATCAGTCGCTAGAGCATCTCTTGAGATCAGAGGAGAGAGGTTTACTTGCACAGCGACTACTAGCTAGCCTCTGTAACACATGCAATAACTTGGATTCAAATTAATGCTTTCAAATGAATTGCTAACGAGCCAAACCTTGACTATCTGGCACATGCTGGTCTTGAACCAGGAACTAGTCAGTATCAGAAATGATGTGCTCACCAAGTGCAGCATCAAGGACAATTCATAATACAAAATGACATCACTCCAATCACAATCAATGAGCTGTCAGCTCTACGAGCACTTGATGCAGAGCACATTGAGTTGATGGACATCTTATTCCTATTTTTGTCACAGTTGCACAGCTACCCCAGCTACATATTTAGCCCACTTTATCCAATAAATACACTATATTGCCAAAGGTTTTGGGATGTCTGCCTTTACATGCACATGAACTTTAATGGCATCCCATTCTTAATCCGTAGGGTTTAATATGGAGTTGGCCCACCCTTTGCAGCTCTAACAGCTTCAGCTCTTCTGGGAAGGCTTTCCACAAGGTTTAGGAGTGTGTTTATGTGGATTTTTGACCATTCTTCTAGAAGCGCATTTGTGAGGTCAGGCACTGATGTTGGACGAGAAGGCCTGGCTCGCAGTCTCCGCTCTAATTCATCCCAAAGGTGTTCTATCGGGTTGAGGTCAGGACTCTGAGTCAAGTTCCTCCACACCAAACTCGCTCATCCATGTCTTTATGGATCGACGCTTTGTGCACTGGTGTGCAGTCATGTTGGGACAGGAAGGGGTCATCCCAAAACTGTTCCCACAAAGTTGTGAGCATGAAATTGTCCAAAATGTATTGGTATGCTGAAGCATTAAGAGTTCCTTTCACTGGAACTAAGGGGCCAAGCCCAAGGTCTGAAAAACAACCCCACACCATAACCCCCCCCCCCCCCCCCCCCCCTCCACCAAACTTTACACTTGGCACAATAAAATCCCAGACTCGTCCATCGAATTACCAGACAGAGGAGCGTTATTGGTCACTCCAGAGAACACGTCTCCACTGCTCTAGAGTCCAGTGGCAGCGTGCTTTACACCAGTGCATCCTGAATTTTATGATTTTTGAGGTACTTTTGTCAATATAGTTTACATCCCCAAAAAATCTGAAACTCATTTTGTGAATTACATTAAAATGTTATTACATATTTAAATCAGGGTTGGAAAATGTAGAATTTAAGAATCATCTCTTTTTCAGTTCAACTTTTGAAATTTGCCAAACCCAATAAAAAACTAAACTTGGAAACGGAGGAACAATGTAGTTAAATTAAGATTTTTTTTTTTTTTTAATCAAGTGTCTGTCTGTCTGCAAAGCCTATACATTCTCAAACCTTTTAAACTTCATTAAACTTTCAGACAAGTTTTTGTTAAACCAATAATTAAAAGTTTGTCTTCCTTTTAGTCCAAAAATACTTATTGCAGTTTTTTTGAACGTCTGTTTATTTGAATTCTTTCACAAATTCTTAATTACTTACATTTCAAAAATTTTAACTGCAATCATGCACCCTGTTTATTTCCTCAATTCAAATAAAAAAATTAATTGAATTAAAAAAAAATGTTTTTAAATTGCATATAACTATTTATATGAAATAAGCACTACTGATAAAAAATTGGGGTCCCTAAGATTAAGATATATATATGTATGTATGTATACACTCACCTAAACTAATACTAATACTAATACTGTGTTTGACCCCCTTTCGCCTTCAGAACTGCCTTAATTCTATGAGGCATTGATTCAACAAGGTGCTGAAAGCATTCTTTAGAAATGTTGGCCCATTTTGATAGGATAGCATCTTGCAGTTGATGGAGATTTGTGGGATGCACATCCAGGGCACGAAGCTCCCGTTCCACCACATCCCAAAGCAACCCAAAATGCTCTATTGGGTTGAGATCTGGGGACTGTGGGGGCCATTTTAGTACAGTGAACTCATTGTCATCTTCAAGAAACCAATTTGAAAGGATTTGAGCTTTGTGACATGGTGCATTATCCTGCTGGAAGTAGCCATCAGAGGATGGGTACATGGTGGTCATAAAGGGATGGACATGGGATGGACATGGTCAGAAACAATGCTCAGGTAGGCCGTGGCATTTAAACGATGCTCAATTGGCACTAAGGGGCCTAAAGTGTGCCAAGAAAACATCCCCCACACCATTACACCACCACCAGCAGCCTGCACAGTGGTAACAAGGCATGATGGATCCATGTTCTCATTCTGTTTACGCCAAATTCTGACTCTACCATCTGAATGTCTCAACAGAAATCGAGACTCATCAGACCAGGCAACATTTTTCCAGTCTTCAACTGTCCAATTTTGGTGAGCTTGTGCAAATTGTAGCCTCTTTTTCCTATTTGTAGTGGAGATGAGTGGTACCCGGTGGGGTCTTCTGCTGTTGTAGCCCATCCGCCTCAAGGTTGTGTGTGTTGTGGCTTCACAAATGCTTTGCTGCATACCTCGGTTGTAACGAGTGGTTATTTCAGTCAAAGTTGCTCTTCTATCAGCTTGAATCAGTCGGCCCATTCTCCTCTGACCTCTAGCATCAACAAGGCATTTTTGCCCACAGGACTGCCGCATCCTGGATGTTTTTCCCTTTTCACACCATTCTTTGTAAACCCTAGAAATGGTTGTGCGTGAAAATCCCAGTAACTGAGCAGATTGTGAAATACTCAGACCGGCCCGTCTGGCACCAACAACCATGCCACGCTCAAAATTGCTTAAATCACCTTTCTTTCCCATTCTGACATTCAGTTTGGAGTTCAGGAGATTGTCTTGACCAGGACCACACCCCTAAATGCATTGAAGCAACTGCCATGTGATTGGTTGATTAGATAATTGGGCCCCACTTTATATTAGGTGGCCTTAAGTACTATGTACTTACATTTAAAAATAAGTACAATGTACTTACTGAGTTCAAATTGTATTGCAAAACACTTTTGCTGATATTGAGGTGGGATACGGGTAGAGTTAGGGACAGGTGTGGTGGTATGGGTACGTTTAAGGGTAGGATTAGGTGTAAGGGAAGTGTCAACTGTGTAATTACAAATGTAACTACATAAATTAATTACAGATGTAATTACATGCAGGTCATTTTTTTAAATGCAAGTACAATGTAAAAAAAAATTATGTACACAATAAGTTCATTGTATCAAATGATTAATTAAAATGTTAGTACATAGTAGTTAAGGCCACCTAATATAAAGTGGGTCCGATAATTGCATTAATGAGAAAATGAAACAATGTTCCTAATAATCCTTTAGGTGAGTATATATATATATATATATATATATATATATATATATATATATATATATATATATATATATATATATATATATATATAATACATGTAAGGAGCCTCTAAGGGACATGGTGATGGAAAAAATATGAAAAAATTGCGTCAGTGTTTTGCATTATCCGAGAAACTTTATCGCATTATCGCTCGCAAAACTTCTGCATTCTTTGCAGGCAAACGCAAAAGTTTTGCGAGGGAATGCAAAAGAATTGTGAGCAAATGCACATTTTCTCGGGGGGGATGCAAAAGCATTGAAATATATTTTTTCCACCCATCTCATATTTTTTTCACCACCATGTCCCTTTAGGGGCTCCGTATAAATGTTTCTTAAGCAGCAAATCAGCATATTAGAATGATTTCTGACGGATCATGTGACACTGAAGACTGAAGTAATGATGCTGAAAATTCATTTTAAAATATATTCACATAGAAAACAGTTCTTTTAAATAGTAATAATATTTTACAATATTACTGTATTTTTTATCTTAATTTTGATTTCTGATGTATAGTATATCATATGTCTATGAGTAACCTGAGAGAGGTATGCAGAGCACCGTTTCACTGGAAAAGTGGGTAGTTGGACAGGAGAGAAGGATTTGGAATAATGTATGTCATACAGAGTTAAACATTTGCTCAATGGGTCCTACTGGCTCTAAACTTCATAATATCTGCACACCCGCTTATCGTCACTCTAAATTAACTCAAATTATGTCTTTAGATGCTGTTTACTGTGGCTTTAAAGCCTCAGTATAAATGAGGAGAATAAGAAAATGTGTTTTTCCTCACACTTTAAAGAGAGGCCTATGGGACATGAGTAAATATGATTTCCCTCAGCGGGGAAGGCCTGAACTGATAAATTTAACCGAACGAGCTGTCATAAAAAGATGAAAAATAAGGAGTTCACCAGCAGCGCTGTCTGTTAAAGGTTCAGTATCATTACTTTAGCGGTTTTATTGAAAACCATTCATAACAGTGACATTATCACTCAACCATATGCTAATTCCACACGCTAAAATTTCAAACAGAATATTCAAGTGGTTAAGTCAGAGTGTTCATAAAAAGGTCTGGAATGGGTGGGTTTGATGAATGAACTCCTCAGATGTTTAAAATTGAATTGCTGGGAAAGGATGCAGCACACGAAAAAAAAAAATAGAATTTGATTTTATTTCTTATTCCTCCGGCACACTAACTGACTGCAAATAGATTGCTGTCTGACTTTAACAGGTTGTGAGGGGTTTACTGAAGGATTAAAATATACATTACACTGCGATCCTAAAGTAGTTAGGAAAACACTTTGGCTGGCTGTTTTATGCTGATTATTCAAATATATATTAATATTAGGAAACATTGTGTATATTACAATATAATAGAAGTATAACCATTTTAATGCATATTTAAGCGGCTATTAAGTTTGGGAATCGGGAATTTGTTCGAATCGTAAAAAAAAAAACTTAATTCATGACCTGCATTATTATATAGTATATTAAAGCGCCCGCACACACACACACACACAAACACACACACACACACACACACACACACACACACACACATAGGCTATAGACTATATAGGCTATATAGTGCTGTCAAAACGATTAATCGCATCTAACATAAACGTTTTTGTTTATGTGTGTGTGTGTGTGTGTGTGTGTGTGTGTGTGTGTGTGTGTGTGTGTGTGTGTGTGTGTGTGTGTGTGTGTGTGTGTGTGTGTGTGTGTACATTTTTGTGTGTGAGTATAAATTAGGGTTGTCAAACGATTAATCGCGACTAATCGCAAGTTTGTATTCATACATGTATATATTTAAGACATAATACATAAATATTTTTTTTAAATCTTATATACATACATGCATGAGTGTGTATTTATACACTATAAAAAATGCTGGGTTAAAAATAACCCAAGTTGGGTTGAAAATGGACTAACCCAGCAATTGGGTTGTTTTAACCCAGCGGTTGGGTTAAATGTTTGCTTAAAACAACCCAATCACTGGGATAAAACAACCCAATCACTGGGTTAAAACAACCCAATCGCTGGGATAAAACAACCCAATTGCTGGGTTAGTCCATTTTCTACCCAACTTGGGTAATTTTTAACCTAGCATTTTTTAGAGTGTATATACATAATAATTATACACAGTGCAAACATATTTTGTAAATACAAAGTTGTATTTAAGATGCGATTAACCGTGATTTTTGACAGTACTATATATATATATATATATATATATATATATATATATATATATATATATATATATATATATATATATATATATATATATACACTCACCTAAAGGATTATTAGGAACACCTGTTCAATTTCTCATTAATGCAATTATCTAATCAACCAATCACATGGCAGTTGCTTCAATGCATTTAGGGGTGTGGTCCTGGTCAAGACAATCTCCTGAACTCCAAACTGAATGTCAGAATGGGAAAGAAAGGTGATTTAAGCAATTTTGAGCGTGGCATGGTTGTTGGTGCCAGACGGGCCGGTCTGAGTATTTCACAATCTGCTCAGTTACTGGGATTTTCACGCACAACCATTTCTAGGGTTTACAAAGAATGGTGTGAAAAGGGAAAAACATCCAGTATGCGGGCCAGTCATGTGGGCGAAAATGCCTTGTTGATGCTAGAGGTCAGAGGAGAATGGGCCGACTGATTCAAGCTGATAGAAGAGCAACTTTGACTGAAATAACCACTCGTTACAACCGAGGTATGCAGCAAAGCATTTGTGAAGCCACAACACGCACAACCTTGAGGCGGATGGGCTACAACAGCAGAAGACCCCACCAGGTACCACTCATCTCCACTACAAATAGGAAAAAGAGGCTACAATTTGCACAAACTCACCAAAATTGGACAGTTGAAGACTGGAAAAAGGTTGCCTGGTCTGATGAGTCTCAATTTCTGTTGAGACATTCAGATGGTAGAGTCAGAATTTGGCATAAACAGAATGAGAACATGGATCCATCATGCCTTGTTACCACTGTGCAGGCTGGTGGTGGTGGTGTAATGGTGTGGGGGATGTTTTCTTTGCACACTTTAGGCCCCTTATTGCCAATTGGGCATCGTTTAAATGCCACGGCCTACCTGAGCATTGTTTCTGACCATGTCCATCCCTTTATGACCACCATGTACCCACAGTCACCAGATCTCAACCCAATAGAGCATCTTTGGGATGTGGTGGAACGGGAGCTTCGTGCCCTGGATGTGCATCCCACAAATCTCCATCAACTGCAAGATCCTATCAAGTCAAGTCAAGTCAACTTTATTTATATAGCGCTTTTAACAATGTAGATTGTTTCAAAGCAGCTTTACAGTGTTAAACAGGAAAATAATGCTGCATAATTTTATTAAGCTGTATAGACATTTGATGTCATCAGTTCATTTCAATTTCCATACGGTCACACTGTGGGCTTTAGATCAATAATTAGATCAGTAATTTAGTTTATATGGTTAATTTAGTTTATTAATTAGATTTATTTCGAATAATTAGATTATATCCTTTACTATCCTATCAATATGGGCCAACATTTCTAAAGAATGCTTTCAGCACCTTGTTGAATCAATGCCAAGTAGAATTAAGGCAGTTCTGAAGGCGAAAGGGGGTCAAACACAGTATTAGTATGGTGTTCCTAATAATCCTTTAGGTGAGTGTATATATACACACACACACACACACACACACACACACAATATTGCACACCTTTGAGTGACAATGCATGTGAATGCAAAATATTTCTTATAAATATATCTTATGTATATCTTATGTATAATAAGATATATTTATAACTTATAATATATAAGCAATATTTTGCATTCACATGCATTGTCACTCAAAGGTGTGTAATATTTGCTGGCTATTTAAAGATGAATATTTCAAAATGTATAAAACCGTATGGCCTGGTTTCACAGATAGGGCTTAGATTAAACCAGGATTAGGCCATAGCTCAATTAGAACATTTAAGTAGCTTTTATAAATGTGCTTTAGAAAAAAAACATTACTGTTGTGCGAATTGAGACAAAACAATGGCACTGACAGATTTTAAGATATATTGCTTTCAGTTACAACAGCTCAAATATGCATTAAGCCTTGTCTGTGAAATCGGGGGTCAATGTATTTTTTGTATGCACATTGTAACATACATTGTAACATACATTATAAAATTGTGCATTTACAAACATGCATTTCAAAATCTCAAATTACAAAATGAAAATCATCTTCAAAATGCTGACAAATATTGCACATTTTTGGCTACCATATCGCCCAGGTCTAGTAAACACTGACATTGGTTGTGCACCGTTTTATTAGCATTATAGACCATGCACATTGAGGACAAGACAACCAGCGCAGCTATACATTAATCACAATTTTAATTAATAGCTCTAGACACTGACAGAATAACACGTTAATGTGTATGTTCTTCCAAATGCGGTTCTGATTAAAATTACTACATGCAAGAGCAGCAGACCATTGTATGTTTGAAAGAAATGAGCTGAAGGGCCCTTCACGGTATATAATTAAACTGAAGGAACACCCAGACACTTATTGAGCTGCAACAGCATGTAATCTTTGGAGGTTTTTCAAAGTAAGCACTCTCAGCCCCAAAACACAAACATGGCCATGAGGAAAGATTTACAGCTGCACCAGGGACACTGTAATTGTCTTAAATGTTAGTTTTACAGTTTTATCCACCTAATCAATCAATGAAAAGATGTAGCAGACCCACACTACCGTTCAGAAATCACTTATGCTCACCAAGATAAAAAAAAATGCAGTAAAAACTGTAATATTGTGGAGTCTTATTACAATTTAAAAGAACTGTTTTCTATGTGAATATATTTTAAAATGTAATTTATTCCTGTGTGTGAAAAGCTGAATTTTCAGCATCATTACTCCAGTCTTCAGCGTCACATGATCCTTCAGAAATCATTCTAATATGATGATTTAATGCTCAAGATTTTTTTTTTTTATTATTATCAATGTTGATAATGCTGCTTCATATTTTTGTGGAAACTGTCCATTTATTTGAAAGTCATTGTAAATGTCTTTACTGTCACTTTTACATGGTGTTTGAACATAAATGTGTTGGAAGTGTGTGTACACAACCACCCTATAATGGTAAAAATCCACCCACTCCTCTTCCACCCATCTACATGAATCATACGCAGTGTCTCAGAACAAGCCGTTTGCAGATTCTAGCTTTTGTGGCATTACATGTCCATGACTGCTGATGGCTCGGCCCTATTAGAATAGACCCCGCCCTCAGTGAGCTGTACACAGTGCGCCATGTTTATCTCCTCGCCAGAGCATTAACAACAGCATTCAAGTAAGAAATGTATTCTTAATAAAGCTACTAAAGTTATTCAGTCAAGAGCAGGGAGTGATTTTCTGTTTATCTCTTGTTGTTTGATTCATATTAACAGCATACAGCAGTAGGTACAGTATATTACATTGTTTTCACTTTAATACACAGATCTAATATACACACAGGATTTCTTTACTTGCTATTTACAGACATAACCTTGTGCGTATTTGACAGTTTAAGCGCAATAAGATGTTAAAGAGAACTTAGTTCAAAGCTAGTGTTACGTACAAATTGTCATCGGAGAGTGTACACATAGGCTCGGACATCCGCGTGCCTCCCATTTTTTGTGTCCGCGCGGTCACTAGGCTACAAAATCACCCACAGCGCATGCGCTGGAAAAATAACATGGACTTCGAATTTGAAGAGAGGCTGTGTGAAGCAGTGTTAATTTTGACAGCATATTTTGATTTAGTTTTAGTCAGTCTTTTGACTAAAATTCCATTTAGTTTTAGTCATATTTTAGTCACCTGAATTGTTTTTAGTTTTAGTCTAGTTTTAGTCGACTAAATATCATAAGATTTTAGTCGACTAAATCTACAGTAGATTTAGTCTCCTAAAATGTAATGAGTTTAGTTAAATTGTAATACATTAAGCATTTAAGTATTACATAACCAACTGTCACTTGAAATGACATTTTGACATCATTTTGTTTTTGACATTAAAAATACACG
Organism: Romanogobio albipinnatus; assembly: GCA_023566225.1. Taxonomy (NCBI): domain Eukaryota; kingdom Metazoa; phylum Chordata; class Actinopteri; order Cypriniformes; family Gobionidae; genus Romanogobio; species Romanogobio albipinnatus. Next base: position 7,752,936 of record CM042243.1, on the reverse strand, counting down.
AAAGAGCTCAATTCACTTTTTTGTTTGTTTTTAAAAACATCTATATAGTTTTTATAACTTTGTATTTCTGTTTTAGTTAGTAGCCTATATCATGTTAAGATAAAGCTTCAAATAAGTTTGTTTATTTATTTTTTTAATTTCAGTTAACATTTATTTAATTTTAAGTAACGAAGATTTTTACAACTAGATTTTTAGAACTATTATAACCCTGATACTTTATTTATTATGTGTCAAATACTGGTCTTTCCTCCTGACTATGAATTAAATGGGAATTAAACTAAATACAGTTTATTGTGTAAGCAAAAACGAATATATAATGCGTGACTTTTAATTATAATCCAGCTGGAAATACACCGGGACTCTTATTTTGAAATCTCGCCTTACTACTGCAGTTGTAGGAGCTCATTCAAGTTCAGATGAGGAGATAAAATATGCATTGCTACAACCGTCTAAAACACATTACTATATAAACATCGTAAAGTAAACATTGTCATTATTCATCAGCATTAGTTCATAAACAATTGCCTGGCATAAATGTGTGTTATTCATTGATTGTGAGCCGCTCTGGAGCGCTGGATTGGGGATGCTTGAGTGAGCCAGTTGAAGCGCAACTGCGCCGTGTTCTCCAGCGGTTAGATCAGCACGTCCAAATCAAATGTGGCATCTGTAACATAGGACATCAGTCCTGACTGGATCTCTTCCCTAATCGTCCCTCCTTAACATTTTCGTCTCGTTTTTATTCGTTGACGAAAATGACAGTTGGTTTTCGTTATAGTTTTTGTCATTTAAAACTAGTTTTTATTTAGTTATCGTCTCGTTTTCGTCAGTGAAAAAAGGTTGTTGACGAAAATTATGACGAAAATTATTCGTCAACGAAATTAACACTGGTGTGAAGAAGTCTGTACTTCTACAATCCGTCGTTAATACAATATAAAGACAGCCAGATGTGCAATAATTTGTGGAGTGAAATTGGAAGTGTGGAAGTGTACACGCCGATCTACTGCGCTTGTGTGGATCACGTCGTCCGCCAAGCGGACCCCAGCATACACTTTCAGTTGTATAAATACAAGTAGTCCGCATCCGTTATGGAGTACAACCGAGGATTATTACTCACGGGACGCTCCGTCTGACATCCAGCTTTCTGTGCACGTGCTTCGGTTGTGTGTGCTCAGAAAACCATATATCAAAAGTTTAGACAGATATGGCTTTAATACGTATGCAGATAATACACTTCCATGATGATGAAGAACTGCAATGTCACATGAGAGTGACCGTGATGGAGATGATAATCAAAACCAAACAGATGCTTTGTTAATTTTTGGCAGAGTATCCGAGAATCTGGGAATGAGCTGTACAGGCTCCGCCCTCTTCAGGAAAGCAATTTGCATTTAAAGATACATGCACGAAAATAGCATGCTTGTCCTTCCACTCAAAACTGGGCATTTATAACATGGTATAATAAACGATTTGTGGTGTATTTTGATCCGAAACTTCACAGACATCTTATCTTGAAAAAAGGGGCATAATAAGTCCCCATTAATGCATCCTAGCTGAAAAAATGTATGCATCCTAGCTGAAAAAAACCCCCACACAAATGACTGACCCCATACTTTGATATATTATTTACATACATCATTATTTTTAATAAGTGGTTCAGAGCTTAAAAACAATATGAAATGCTGTTTGAAACCAATTTTACTTCCATAATATGATGTATTTCTGATTTAAACAGGATATGCAATGAGGACAATACAGCTGGACAACTAATTTGTTTGTGAAACATTTGGATTTGGAAAAACATGCATCAATGAATGTGCACAAGAAGATGAGAAACACACATTAAGAACACAAATAGCATACATAATTATAATTTTACAGGGCATTATTACTAAAATAAACCCCTTCAAAATCCACAAAGACTCAACGTTATTCTGCTCTGGTGACAGTACGAGACACGTTCAGCTGCATTCTGCCCATTTTTCTTCATATGAATCATTAGAGTATATTACTCTTGACTCAGCCTGTTCAAATGTGACGTCATTTGTCTCTGTTGGAGGCTCTCGTTTCCCATCAGCCCCTCTGGGACAGAGTTCTGCCTCTTCACAGGTGCACAAACACTCTGTGCTCACTTGAAATGCCACAGAACCTCTTTGAGACAGAAATGCAGAGAAGAACACCAGCGTATTCGTGCGATCTTACAGAGCACAAGGGCTCATATCATAAGGAATCACATTTTCTTTAATCTTTAGAGGTAAGAGTTCATTGTACCATGAAAATATACTTTAACTTTCAGAACTCAAAACTTTAGCCCAAGTAATTTATTGAAATTAAGATGGAAAAATTACTCTTTCTGCAAGTTCGAATGAATATAATAACATGACCGTCTGGATTTACACAGCAACAACGCTTACTTGGTGTTTAGAAACTTCCAGTCACATTGAGGTGATAAAGGAGGAAGTAGGACAGATTATAAATAAATATATATAAATAAACACAACAAGATGCATAAAGCCTCTTTCAAATAAGCTGTATGCAAACAAGTTTAACCAATCAGATTTGGACTTAAATCATGAAGGGATTTGAATGGCTGTTGATAAATATATGAAATCTATTTCTGTGAGAAACAGAACTGAGGTTGCCAAGATACAGCAAACATCAAAGCAATAACAAAAAGGCAAGGCCATCATAAAATGTGAACAATTACAGAGGCAGCGAGTGAATGGTTATTAAACAGCTCTATGAAAAAATAAAATGACGTGTTATGAGGATAATACACAGGCAATGAGTGAACACACACCTGGATATCTAGCTGACCTTCCTTTAAACCACAATGTGAAATTAACTCATGCAAAATAATCTGAATTACCGTTGATAACTGTAAAAGGTCACAAAATAATACTGTCCAATTCACAAACAAACTGAATGAGTGCTTTTTGAAATGGTCTGAATCATTCATACAACTCGCTTCCTCACTGAATCAGTTCACATGACTCACTCTCTCACTGAATCAGTTCAGATGACTCACTCTCTCACTGAATCAGTTAAGATGACGCACTCTCTCAGTGAATCAAAGTTTATCATATCTAATTGAAATGATTGTATTTTGTGTACTTTTTGAAAGCATAAATCATGCTATAAAAAAATCACAAACTATATATATTACTATTTTATTATATATATATATATATATATATATATATATATATATATATATATATATATATATATATATATATATATATATACACACTCACCTAAAGGATTATTAGGAACACCATACTAATACTGTGTTTGACCCCCTTTCGCCTTCAGAACTGCCTTAATTCTACGTGGCATTGATTCAACAAGGTGCTGAAAGCAATCTTTAGAAATGTTGGCCATATTGATAGGATAGCATCTTGCAGTTGATGGAGATTTGTGGGATGCACATCCAGAGCACGAAGCTCCCGTTCCACCACATCCCAAAGATGCTCTATTGGGTTGAGATCTGGTGACTGTGGGGGCCATTTTAGTACAGTGAACTCATTGTCATGTTCAAGAATCCAATTTGAAATGATTCGAGCTTTGTGACATGGTGCATTATCCTGCTGGAAGTAGCCATCAGAGGATGGGTACATGGTGGTCATAAAGGGATGGACATGGTCAGAAACAATGCTCAGGTAGGCCGTGGCATTTAAACGATGCCCAATTGGCACTAAGGGGCCTAAAGTGTGTCAAGAAAACATCCCCCACACCATTACACCACCACCACCAGCCTGCAGCCTGCTGGTAACAAGGCATGATGGATCCATGTTCTCATTCTGTTTACGCCAAATTCTGACTCTACCATCTGAATGTCTCAACAGAAATCAAGACTCATCAGACCAGGCAACATTTTTCCAGTCTTCAACTGTCCAATTTTGGTGAGCTTGTGCAAATTGTAGCCTCTTTTTCCTATTTGTAGTGGAGATGAGTGGTATCCGCCTCAAGGTTGTGCGTGTTGTGGCTTCACAAATGCTTTGCTGCATACCTCGGTTGTAACGAGTGGTTATTTCAGTCAAAGTTGCTCTTCTATCAGCTTGAATCAGTCGGCCCATTCTCCTCTGACCTCTAGCATCAACAAGGCATTTTCACCCACAGGACTGCAGCATACTGGATGTTTTTCCCTTTTCACACCATTCTTTGTAAACCCTAGAAATGGTTGTGCGTGAAAATCCCAGTAACTGAGCAGATTGTGAAATACTCAGACCGGCCCGTCTGGCACCAACAACCATGCCACGCTCAAAATTGCTTAAATCACCTTTCTTTCCCATTCTGACATTCAGTTTGGAGTTCAGGAGATTGTCTTGACCAGGACCACACCCCTAAATGCATTGAAGCAACTGCCATGTGATTGGTTGATTAGATAATTGCATGAACAGGTGTTCCTAATAATCCTTTAGGTGAGTGTATATCCTGTGACAGCTATAATTCAATGGACAATTAAATGCACAGCCATTCACAATTTGTTCTCTGCATCGAAAATATATATGAACACGCTGTTGCATAGCTTTGATAACTTCTGAGGCTTATTTTGTGGAGTTTCTATAAGCCGTTTGGTCGGTTAAATGGCTGTGAAGAGCGGTTACACGCGTTTGAATCGCGTTTGTGTGAAGACTCAGGATCTATTGAAGAGAACGTAGGCAACGCAGAAACTCATACAAAGCAGAAAAAAACACTCGTTTTTGATCCATTAATGCATCTCTCACTTACTGTGTGCGATCTCACTGTTTGAAGCGCCAGTCAGAGGAAAATGCCTATCAACATGTGCTGTCATGGATAATTAAGCGCGTGCTGTCATGAATTAAGCAACGCGTCTTCTCATAGGACAAAGACACGCAGTCTCATGAATAATTATGAGTCATCGATGAGTCATCACTGTACTATAGTACGAGAAAATGTCACATCCTATGACGTTGACATGAAGACAAATTTAAACCAGGAAGTTGAAAATAGAGCAAAAAGGTTTAAAATTAACTAGTTTTCTCCCACAATAAAAACTAACAGATGGTAACATAGTCTTCCATGATGTTCAACACACATACTTCTGTTAAAATCTCAGAAAATTTGGTTTAGGGTTTCATGACCCTTTAAGTTACAACCTCACCTTCAGTCTTTGTCTAGTCTCTGTTATGTTACGTTGGGTTACCATTGCCTGTCTGCAGTGCCTTGTCAAGTTTGGATTAAAGTTTATGTTTGCTCATCTCCTGAGTCTTCAGCCTGTTCCTGTGCACACTCAAACCGTTACAATATATTGTTGTTCATGTTGTCATATGATAAAACCATATTATATTACATATTATAAAACTATAATCATTTTATAGACATGCACACACACACTTACAAACAACAACATGAAGAAAAACAGCAACATAATATGTTTGCAAAAACGTGTGTTAAGCCCAGTTATGGAGTTTATTATTATTGAAACGATTTATATTTGATCATATCATTTTATTTATATAATCAAAATCACATTTTTGTTATGATTATGATAGCTTGTTGTTGTTGTTAATAATAGTAATAAATGTTTATTAAATATAGGTATCTTATACCAGATTGCTGTTGCCAATATTTTATATAAGCTATTTGAAGCAATAAGTTACAGTAACTGTACCACAGTTAAGTGGTGTCAAAATAAAACGCGACTTCTAAAGCAATTAAAGCAATAAAGTATCATCTCCCGTGGCTTATTGCTTTAATCTATAACCTTAATCAACAACTATCGTCAAATCACTGCAATCCACTCGATTATGGGAATCAGCTTCCCATCTGCTGGATGATAAAAAAACAATTCCATAGAGATCCTGTCGGATGGAATATGGCGGCATAAAAACCAAAGACTCAGAGATGTGCATCAAGAACCCATCCTGTCAAATCAAATTATATCTGCTGGATGCCTGTAGGCTACAGGTGCAGACGATGAGAAGTCAGAAACAGACACTATCAAATACCTGAACGAGCAGCAAATAGTCTGTAGCGCTCTGCAGAGACGCGAGTGAAAGGGCCTTTCATTGTGTGCAGGTTACAGAGGCTCTGTCAAAGGAAAGAGCTGTGAGAGGACGCTGGGAAGGCAGAATGTGAGAAAAACTGAGAGGAAGGGAGCAGCTGCGAGGACAGAGTCTCTAGTGTAGCAACGGTTGACGTGTAAACATGTGGCATACTGTCAGACTCTCACACAGGCGCAAAACTCTGTCCAAAGACTTACACTGCCATATGGTTTAATATTGTAAACGCATCGTCATCTTCAAGCAGCACAGCGGAATCAGATTAATCCCAGGTCTGGCGGTCACATGCGGTCATCACAATCCACTGCTAAAAAAAATGCAGATTTTGTTGTTTCACTCTGAATGTAAAATTGCACACTCTACCATTCGGTCCTCAATAACTTTCCGGTTCAAATCCGGGTCACGGCACCAATGGAATCCCTCCTGTTCGAACCGCCCGCTCCAAGCGGGACTCAAACCCAGGTCCGCCGGCATGAGAGTGTCATAACCTTTAGTGTCAGTCACTAGAGCGTCTCTTGAGATCAGAGGAGTGAGGTTTACTCGCACAGCGACTACTATCTGCCCTCCGATACATACAGGCACACCGGGGCTAGTTGACACATGGTGAAGGGCTATGTCTCATTTAGTAATCCAAGATTTATGCTGCTTAAATTAACCATGTTATATTATAATAAATTACAATAAACATAATGCAGCATAACAAACATGTTGCTGTAAACTATCCCCCTACTTTCTTAAACAAACACAAACATGTGCAAACTTCAATATAGCACAGCATATATAGTATATACAGTGAGGAAAATAAGTATTTGAATACCCTGCTATTTTGCAAGTTCTCCCACTTGGAAATCATGGAGGGGTCTGAAATTGTCATCGTAGGTGCACGTCCACTGTGAGAGACATAATCTAAAAAAAAAAAATCCAGAAATCACAATATATGATTTTTTAACTATTTATTTGTATGATACAGCTGCAAATAAGTATTTGAACACCTGTCTATCAGCTAGAGTTCTGACCCTCAAAGACCTGTTAGTCTGCCTTTAAAATGTCCACCTTCACTCCATTTATTATCCTAAATTAGATGCACCTGTTTGAGGTCGTTAGCTGCATAAAGACACCTGTCCACCCCATACAATCAGTAAGAATCCAACTACTAACATGGCCAAGACCAAAGAGCTGTCCAAAGACACTAGAGACAAAATTGTACACCTTCACAAGGCTGGAAAGGGCCACAGGGAAATTGCCAAGCAGCTTGGTGAAAAAAGGTCCACTGTTGGAGCAATCATTAGAAAATGGAAGAAGCTAAACATGACTGTCAATCTCCCTCGGACTGGGGCTCCATGCAAGATCTCACCTCGTGGGGTCTCAATGATCCTAAGAAAGGTGAGAAATCAGCCCAGAACTACACAGGAGGAGCTGGTCAATGACCTGAAAAGAGCTGGGACCACCGTTTCCAAGGTTACTGTTGGTAATACACTAAGACGCAGGGCTCTGAACCGGTTCAAGGAACGAAAACGAAAACCGGAAACGAACGAAATTTTAAGAGGAACAAAAACGGAAACGAAATCAAAATCAATTTGAATCGTTCTGAACAGAAACGTTAATTTGAAATGACCATTAACCGGTTAATAACGTTATTTTATCGTTCTCTTTAATATTTTAATTTGGCAGTGACCAATCATGAAATGAGTAGTACAGCATGTGACGTTGACGGATCAAGCGTGAGTGAAATGCCCGCGCACCATCATCTATGAATCTACCGGTAACGTAAGTCAGTAGAGCGCGCATTTTCATGCCTCAAGTACATTTCTTTCCCCGCTGAGGTCTACAATGAATGTGCAGGTATTGGAGGACATTCTTTTCGAACGTTTAAATAAGCAGTCCGGACTTTAAGCTCAAATAGACTGATTTAGGATAGTTTATGGGTTCCGTTTAAGCCTATCCAAGTAGGCTATAGCATCTATCAAACATTTTTCCTATAGTCTTTCAGATTGCCAATACAGGACAGGTCAATGTTTTCTATATAGACGGTTGATGCTTCGTATTAAATGGTATGTTATATTGCATTAAATGCAAGCTTTATTAGCTGACTGAATTTGATTATGTGATGCAAGAACGTGTTGCGCAGTGTTTGCTTTGAAATTAGCAGTTGACGGTGAATTAAAAGAGCAATGGTTATCCAGTTTATTTATTCTTTATTCATGCATTTTTTTAAAACAAGTCGTGTTGAAAAAAAGTTATGTACAAAGAATGTTATCACTCTTCTGAAAATAATTCGGCATTAGAGGCCACTTTCGATTGTCTAACGCTCCATTAAAACAGGTCCGCTGTTTATGCCTTGTAATTAATGCATGTATTTCTGGTTTTAAAAATGTTATTAAATAAATATTCAAGTTTAATTACCATGTGTTATATTATTATTGAGTGAAAATAAGTCTATTTATACATATTTGTTTAAAATGTATACATATTTGTTTAAAGTATAGGCTTAATTAAATAACGTTATTAACCGGTATTTTTTCATATCAAACCGTTTTCGGAACAGTAATGTTTATTGAGGAAAGCAAAAACCGAAACGCTATAATATCGATTCTGCTCTGAGTGAACCGATTGATATTTTTTTCCGTTTTTAAGCCCTGCTAAGACGTCATGGTTTGAAATCATGGCACGGAAGGTTCCCCTGCTTAAACCAGCACATGTCAAGGCCCATCTTAAATCTCGTTTGCCAATGACCATTTGGATGATCCAGAGGAGTCATGGGAGAAAGTCATGTGGTCAGATGAGACCAAAATAGAACTTTTTGGTCATAATTCCACTAAACGTGTTTGGAGGAAGAAGAATGATGAGTACCATCCCAAGAACACCATCCCTACTGTGAAGCATGGGGGTGGTAGCATCATGCTTTGGGGGTGTTTTTCCTGCACATGGGACAGGGTGACTGCACTGTATTAAGGAGAGGATGACCAGGGCCATGTATTGCGAGATTTTGGGAAACAACCTCCTTCCCTCAGTTAGAGCATTGAAGATGGGTCGAGGCTGGGTCTTCCAACATGACAATGACCCGAACCACACAGCCAGGATAACCAAGGAGTGGTTCTGTATGAAGGGGCATGGCCTAGCCAGTCTCCAGACCTAAACCCAATAGAGAATCTTTGGAGGGAGCTCAAACTCCGTGTTTCTCAGCGACAGGCCAGAAACCTGACTGATCTAGAGAAGATGTGGAGGAGTGGGCCAAAATCCCTCCTGCAGTGTGTGCAAACCTGGTGAAAAAAAAACGAGCGCGGAATGTCACTGATCGCCTGGATCTCACAACTCCGAAAATGCCAGATAAAATTCTCAAATAAGCACTCTTTTTATAAATTAACCACAGATTTGAGCTTTAAACAACTATATTATCGCCTGAAAAAGTCTTTAAACTACGTTTTTTGTCACACATTAATAGTAGCATTTTTTACAAAAAAGACGTCACGTGACCGAGACGATATAGGGCAGAAGCCCCTCCCATGACGCGAATTTGCGTCTGTTGTGTAGTTGTCACATGCGAATTTCACGCGCGAATGAAGCGAGTAAACTCAAAATGTTCAAGCGTCCACCTTCGCGCGATGAGCACGAATCGCGTCCGGTGTGAACATTAGGCTTTTGCCAATTTAAATCCAAACAGCGACTTTGTTTTGGCCGGGCAGTGTATAATTGATTAAGGTCCTGGTGCTGTAATTTTAAAACTCTTTTTTAAATCGAATGTGAGCAGCATTTGAACCACAAGCTGTTATTTTAACCACAAAGTTGGCAAAAAGGTCCAAAAGCACAATAAAGATCCATCAGGCAGCACAACGAGACATTTAGTGTTAGTAACAGTGTTTAATGGAGATCAAAACGCTGTGACTTTTTCCTCAGTAGGGCTCAGTGTAAATGAGTAGTTGACACGTCCTGTTGCATGACATGTTCTACTTCCTTTAAAGCTGTTTTAATAAGCATTTTGCTAATTATGTTTTAATTGTTCCTTTTGTTGCAGCTTTTCTGACCATATTAAATGAGAGACTTGATGCCACACCATGAACTACAATGAACTACAGTGACCATTCATAGGACATTAGAAATGTACTTTATACTTTATATATTGATATAGAGTAACCAAGGCAGCCGTGAATGTATATGGGCACAATATGGATCAAATTCATTTGTGCATTGAGCAGATGCTTTTATTCAAAGCGACTTTTGCATTCAAGGTGTACATGTATTCCATTCATGTCCCTGAAATGAACCCTTGGTGTTGCTAATGCTTTTATACTGTTTGAGCTACAGGAACAAACAGAGTGAAATTAACCCTCTAAAGCCTACTTTATCATATTTGTTGGGAAAATATCTAAGCCCTCTAAATTATCCACACGCCTAAAAACCTGTTGCACACAATCTACTACATGCCTCCTGTCGTCTGATTGATAGTTCATACTTTTTTAGCAAGTAAAAGGTCTTCCCTTCAGGTCATGGTTGACGTGCCTTTTTACTGTAAAATCTTTACAGATTTTTATGAAGTAAATATAACAACATTTATATTGTAATTAATATTTCAAGATGAACATTTACTGGACTGAAGCAGCTTATGTTTAATTGATTATCCATACATAATCATGTTAAATGTCAAATATGATCATCAGGCTTTTGAGGAACATTCATTTGTTCATCTCCCAATCCTCATTGTATAGCATTATATTCTTTTGCCCCCAATATAAAAACTACAGAGCTTTGATCATGAAACAAAGCAGTTAAATATCATCTTACCAAGACACATTATTGCGAGATATTGAGTGACATTTTTATGTAGTCTGCTATCCTGTTATAAAGATCTCACTGATTTACATTACATTATCATCTCATTTTACCTTTTATCTGTTTGTTTGAGGCTCTGAATAAAACAAAGGTGTTTTTTTCTCCTTGAGTATGAGCTCCATATTCTCACTATATCATACTGTATGAGCCATAAAAGCCTAGGTCCGTATTCATAAAGAATCCTAATGCAAAGAAAATTCTTAGAAATGTGGGCGTGTACTCTTAAAATTAACTAAAAAATCCTAGTAAAGAAAAAAGTCATTCAGAAAGCATCTTAACCCTTAAAAGAGGTCTTGAGGTCAAATTTGTTAGGAGCACGGACGAGGACTTTTAAGAGGCTTAAGAGTTTCTTTAGCAGCAGAGAAAATGGCAGAAAGACGAAGAGGGAGAAGAAATGTGTTGCAGGCAATGGATGACAGTGACTAAATAAGACGCTATAGATTAGATTGTGTAGGGATCATGTTTGTTGCATTAAACCCAACTTTCAAACCACCAATCAAATAGACATGCCAGCAATCAGTGTAATTGGAAAGAGTGGAACAATTGTGGACAATTTGCTCTTGTAATTTAAAAGTGAAGGCTTAGAATAGACCCTATACTTAAAAGCGCTCCTTTTTTACCCTTTTTGGACAACCAACCAATCACAGTCTTCAAAAGACTGTGTCATACGTAGCAACGGGGTCAGCCCCGCCTCTTCACTAAGATAAAAGTTTTTGTATTTTCCTTGCTCAGAGTTGCTCTCAGATCGGTCCTGAATAGCTCTTAAGCTTATGTGGCGTTCACACCGGACGCGATTCACGCGAAGGTGGACGCTTGAACATTTTGAGTTTACTCGCTTCATTCGCACGTGAAATTCGCGTGTGACAACTACACAACAGACGCGAATTCGCATCATGGGAGGGGCTTCTGCCCTATATGAGCCTAGATGAGCCAGCTCGTCTCGGTCACTTGACGTCTTTTTTGTAAAAAATACTACTATTAATGTGTGACAAAACGTAGTTTAAAGACTTTTTCAGGCGATAATATAGTTGTTTAAAGCTCAAATCTGTGGTTAATTTATAAAAAAGAGTGCCTATTTGAGCATTTTATATGGCGTTTTCGGAGTTGTGAGATCCAGGTGATCAGTGACATTCCGCGCTCGTTTACCCGGCGAGACCCGCCTTTCCTCGGCTAGTCCTTCTCACATTTGCCGCTGGCTCTGGTTCTTTTTTTCTGCTCCAGTCTCGTTGTGAAATGGCTGACATAGATTTTGTTGAGAGGGTAGCTGACTGTCCGACCTCCTCACTCACTTTCTTCCAAGCAAGATCCTTTTAATTCCTGTTCCTGTAGTGATAGGATGATGTATCATACAGCTCCGGGTATCCACATACGGCCACGATTATCTTGTCCTCCATTGTTGTTCGGATTTCTGCCTCCGCTTGTAAATGCGTCACTACTAGAGCAAGCTCGTGATTGGTTAACGCGGCGCCTCAATCGTGCGAATCGCGACGCAGAATGCCATTTCGCGTCTCTGCATTGACTTGACATGTAAATCACTCGCGCGAATCGCGTCCGGTGTGAACGCACCATGAGACTCCTACGTAAAAGTTTTTAAGCTAAATTAGGAGTTTTCTGAGAGGACTCTTAGAAACTTTATGAATACGGGCCCTGATGTATCAAATGATACTCAACAAAACATTTTCCTTTAACTCATCCTTCCCTCTGGTAATTTTGAACCAAAACTCAGTGTTCATTGGAGTGGCCTAGGACTTGTGTCGCACTTGAACCAAGAATACACAAAAACATTGACTGGATTCGAGGAGTTTTATTTGTCTGGCTATCACCAGACCAAGCTCAATTTAAGATTGAACATTGGTCTGGGGAGTCTGCTCTGTATTTTCTACTGCACAAGAGGCGTGATAAATGAACATAGTTCAAATGACTCTGTATGCAATTGGATAGTCCTTCAACCAATCAGACCACAAGAGGTGTGATCAACGGGTATAATTCAAATGACTCTGTATGCAATTGGATAGTCCTTCAACCAATCAGACCACAAGAGGTGTGATCAACGGGTATAATTCAAATGACTCTGTACGCAATTGGATAGTCCTTCAACCAATCAGACCACAAGAGGCGTGATCAATGGGCATTGATAAACCCGCCAATAGCGAGCCAGGTGGATAAGCCAGTCTGTAATTGGTTCCCGCAAAAGTGTAACAGAAGCATTAGAAATGAATGTACAGGTTTCCAGACTGAGCTGCAGGGCGAAATCACATCACCGGCAGATCAGGCTGGGTTTACCCAGTCTAGAGTTTTATGCTTGAAATTTTAAAAAGTAATAAATATTTTCCTCACTGGTCAAATTGAACCCTGTAGGAATGAATGGAATGTGTGGAATGCTTCAGTACACATAGAAAAAACTAAATATTCCCAAAATTGTACCACAAAAAAAAAAAGAAAAAAAAAAAAGATTTTATAATGTCTACATGTGTATGAGAAATGGCTTTAGGACCCAGCGGAACAGCTCATTTGCTCCATATATAGCTACAGTAAAAGGTCATCTAGTGTCAAAAGTCATAAAATATCATGTTATATTATTATTTTTCCACAAGAGATCAGCAATGACAACCAATGTAAGATATTTTGAGCTGAATTAAAAGGGTTATGCATAAAATTGAGAGTTATTTTGAATTTAAGTTGAAAGAATGTGCTTAACATGTTATTTATTGATTGATAAATAAGAATTTTAAAGGTAAATAAAATAAAAAAAAAGCATTACAAAATAGAAAAAAATGAAATGGAAAAAAAATCTTTCTGGACAAATAAAAAGGTCTAATTTTAGGGCTTCGGGTCCCCGGGAAGGAAGGATTTGTTACAAAGTAGGGGGGAGGGATGAGGGTTAAATATTCAATAAAAGGGTTCAATAAACTGTTCCATTTAAAAAAATAAATAAAACTGAATAATATTTCCTATGTCAGGCTTTACAGGGTTAATGTTTAAGATAGAGGTTGTCTACTGAGTACAAAACCTTATCCTTCACATCTGAAACTTTTTGATAACAGCCATCTTTTTTTTCTGCTCAATTTTCTGGACCACAAAATCATTTTTGCCCCAAACTACCACAGAGGTGTTCTGAGACCTCATTCCTGATGGAGACAGATCTCCTGAAGTTACACGTCGGGCCGCAGCTTGAAGCCGGAACTAAGGATCGGCATTGTCTTGTTTAAGTAGTCGGAAGAACATAATAGTTTCTCCCACAGGAAATCAGCTGATGCTGAAGATGGTTTTTAAATGCTGTTATGGTAGACTGGGGAACAGTAAAGGAAGAGCCGTATTCGCACATCCAGAAACCAGTCGTTGACCCTTTCAATATTCATCGCCTGTTTTACGAGCAGGACCTCATGCACGTAATGTAGTTAAGAGGGACAGGAGGGAAAAAAGCATCCGACAAGCTGCTAATACTCGCCTCTGCCGTGGGAAATAGGCAACCTCAATTACTGGGACTGTAGCCGAAGTGGCTTCTGTATTATTGAGTAGCAGGGAGAAATGGCATCTGTGACAGCCATCGCCTGATTCACCAGCGTGAGGAGCGATAGCCAATGGCTCTGGTGTTTAACTGCTCGCAGATACAAATTGCACGACTGAAATGAGACAACTGCAATGCATTTACGCATGGACTTGTGATATATTTGAGCTAGAGATACATCAATCACCCAGACGCCAGATTCTTGCCACTGAAACAAATGCAAAGAGTGTTAATGAGTCTCACACAACAGCAGTGGCGTAACTTTGTTTTAAAAAGTGTGTGGGACAGGAGTTGGAGGAGGGTAACGATAACAACTGCAAAAAAAAATCACTTTACAATGTTCACTTTCAGTAGTGCATTGAGTTATCATTTGTAAGTCATGTTTATAGCTTCATCCTCACATCTACAATATATTGTTAGTCCAGAGATTCTTCACATCAGTGAATAAATACTGAGATTGGCATCAAATGTGCCTTGATGGTCTGGTGGTAGAACTTTCCAGGTTGTAATCCACTCTCGTACAGGATTTTGTGATGTTCATCAGGGATCATTGTCACACCAGTTACACGTTTTTTTGTAAGTTGAATACGGGTGACAGTCTGCCGGAAGGTAGATTTTTTACTTTATAAAGTTTTAAATATGGATATTTTTCTTACCCAAACCCATCGACTTGCTTCAGAAGGCCTTTATTAACCCCCGGAGCCGTGTGGAGTACGTATATGATGGATGGGTGCACTTTTTTGAGCTTCAAATTTTGGGCTGCTATTTACTGCCATTATAAATCTTTGAAGAGCCAGGACATGTTTTAATATAACTCTGATTGTATTCGTCTGAAAGAAGAATGATCATATACACCTAGGATGACTTGAGGGTGAGTAAATCATGGGCTAATTTTCTTTTTTGAGTGAACTATCCCTTTAAGTGATAGATTGAAGCGCTCGTCTGTGTGAAGAATGAACACAGTTGCCTTCACACAGTGATAACATCGACAACGAACGCGCAGCATGATTTCATAAACAACACATTCCACCGCCAGGTCTCTTATTTAACAAATGAAATGAATGAATGCTCTGCTAGTCAACTGGAGAGGTCTCATTTGTATTAGAAACATCCATGACACGAGATGATTCAAAAAAGGGTAGGGACAATATCGACCCTGACAAAAAGTGGTGGGGACATGTCCAACCTTTCCCACCTGCAAATTACGCCTATGTTAGATTCAGCACAAACACACTCAAACACTGACTGATTTCAGTTGGTTTCAGAAGCAATAGATATTTAGATATATACGGCCCTGTTTACACCTGGTATTAAGATGCATTTTGGTCGATCGGATCACAAGTGGACAATGCTAAATACATGTGCAAACGGAGTCTAAAACACTTTGAGCTTGTCCACTTTCCTCACTTCCAGAGGTAGTCGAAAATGCATACGACCCGATTGCTTTCGTAATGTAAACGCTCATGTGTTCGAACAGCCACAAAAGACACACACTGTAAAGAAAAGGAAAAAAAAGGTGATATATTGCACTAAAAGTGGTACTTGGCTAGTAATCATAGGGAAACCTATATAGCACCATACCTTAACAGGTTCTGTATATGGTAGAGGTGCTATATAGCACCTCAGTCATCCCAAAGAACCACTGAAGAACCACTGAACCACCAAGATTTGGTGCTGTACAGCACTTAGAGTGGTTCCCCTATGATTACGAGCCAAAGAGCCACTTTTAGTGCAATATAGCACCATTTTTTTAGAGTGCAGCTGTGTATCTGAAATCAACACGAGAGGATGTTTGCAAACTATTTTACTTCTGTAATGTGACATTTCAGAAATGGGTTGGACTGTGAAAAGTGTGTTAAAATATAAAAATGGCCAATCTTTTTCCCGTTGAAGCTGCGCATTGAACCAGGATTGTGCAAACTTGAAGAATTGGCTCCCTTTCAGTTCATAAATTGTAATTGGAATGACAGGAAGAGGAATTATTCAAAGAAATTTAACAAAGGTAATGCATTGCATCAAGCGTTTTTCCACCCTGGTCCACAAAAGTTAATATCCAAAATAAATAAATAAATAATCCATAACAATCCAACAATTCATTTGAAGTACTGGAATCTATTCTCTGGAATTTAAAGGACATTTTTCATTCAATACTTAGTAGCATACAATCCTGGCATGAACCATTACATAGCAGCATTGTTTTGATAACTAAAACTATTAAAAATAGTTTTTGGTAATTGGAATAAAGCTGAAATAGAATATAAACATACATAAATAGGTCTAACTTGAAACTAAAACTGAAGCTAAATATAATATAATATAATAAATATATAATATAATATATAAAAATAAAGCTAAATATAAAACACATACAATTAAAACAAATTACAAATAAAATTAAAACTGTAAATATAAAAAAAAAAG
Source organism: Romanogobio albipinnatus (assembly GCA_023566225.1). Lineage (NCBI taxonomy): Eukaryota > Metazoa > Chordata > Actinopteri > Cypriniformes > Gobionidae > Romanogobio > Romanogobio albipinnatus. Next base: position 7,736,154 of record CM042243.1, on the reverse strand, counting down.
CTTGTTCAAAATATTAATACATACTACAAAAGTACATAAATAATACTAAAATAACACTGAAACATACAGTATACAAGAATTTATCCACTCTACAACCTTAAAGCAATGCATCTGCATTTCTCATTTTCTCTAGTTTGCTTCCTAATCAATATTTCTAATAAACCTGACATTGTGTATTATAAATATTGCTGGCTCTGTGACAAATCGCTTATGTTCCTAATTTGTAAGCCGCTTTGGACAAAAGCGTCTGCTAAATGAATAAATGAGATATACTGTCTCTATGTAAAATATGCATCACACATAGAGAAAGGGTCACTCTACTCCAATTGTTTATCTACTCCCGTTCTTATTTTGGCGAACTTCTCATTGATTTGCTGGCAAAATGCAGCGTTGCAATACGTGACAGGAAATGTCAGCAGTATAGTTGTTTAGTCTGTCACCACGATCTGTTTTAATCGGTCAGACTTCCAACTGAAGAAGGCGAGATTTCAGCAAAAACCATCGGTGGATGTGACATCCCAGACTGACATTGAGTAGTTTCAAGTTACCGCCTGCTTGTGAAAGACTATTTTGCATGTAACCCATGTCTGTGTGGCTGTGTTGATGTGTCACTCCTTGCTCATTAGTATGCCAAGGACAAACCACCTGCTGTTGAGGTTTACACTCCAGAGGTTCGTTTGATTACAAATGTCTTTTCAGATGGTGTGTTAAAGAACAAAGAATAGAAGGATTGGTAAAGAAGAGGAGGAGGGATGAAAAGGGAAGGCGTGAAATGATAAGACGGGTTGTGTTGTTTGACATGCTTGTGATCTGAATACTGCTGTAGCATCACAACCTAATCAAAGTGCCAGTTAGCATATAACGATCAGCGCGGTAACGATCCAGTACAGTTCAAACCACTGTAATTTGAGCCTAAAGTATACATGCTATCAAACTCACTCTATTTACTGCTTAATACATGTTCATAGTGCATGATTCATTGGTCCATATTATTATTAATTTAAAAAAAAGTAGATTTTGTAATCTTTTATCAAAATATAATTACTTACTCCACCTCAGAAATGACTTGCTTGTATGGCTGATCTCACAAATCCATCTTATTTTTCAATCACCTCCATTCTAGTATTTTTTAGGATCCAATTAACTTCTGGTAGGTTCCCACCCACCATGTTTCATTGTTGAAGAACCTGTTTTACTGGGAAATACATCAGATTACGGACATAAAATTGGTTGTGACATTCTTTGCCACATAAGCAAATAATAAAGTGTCTCCAAAAAGTACTTAAAATGTTATTGCACGAGATGCAAATATATTGAAGCAGGATACTTTCTGAGAAAACACAGAAAACGCCTCAGACACCAGAGGGTTAACTTGAACTTTTAATCAGCTGATGATTTTTAGTGAATGTACGAAATCAGTTCTCCTCAAGTTCACACGAGTGTCCAGACAGACTAACCACAGGAGTTCATCACATTAACTGTGAATTAGTGCTGTTAATTGATTACATTTTCACAGCTACTCTCCAAATGAATTACTTAAAGACAGCATATTTTAAAGATTTGTTGTAATGACATCTTTTTTATGAATGGAGGCCAGTGTCTCTACGGAAATTATTATTTTTTAAAACATTAATGATAGACATTATAGTTAGGGGTGTGAGAAAATATCGATACACGTGAATATCGCGATATTATGTTTGCCGATACTGTATCGATTCTCAAAAACACTGTATCGACTGAAAACACGCTGTCACGAGCATCTCATTTTCTCTCAACTCTTTACATTCATTTAAGATGTTATTTAACCCATTGATCAAATGATTTTTTAATTGGATACTGAATGAAAACAAACATTCCACTCCAAGTAAAATAGTGCTGAACTTTATTATCAAAATAAAAAACAGTACTGAACCATGAAAATATACTGTATTTAAATCAAATAAATATTTAAATATCAATCTCTATATTTACTTCCTAGATTTATTCCTGCTTAGCTACTGTCCGGACGCTCTTGCTTACTGCTCCATGCTTTGCTTCGCTTCAGTATTTCATCTCCTGGTTAATTTTAACTTGCCACCAATTTTTCGGAACTGGAATTTTTATCCGACCAGCCTCCCACCGTCAGCAGCTTACATTCCTGAGACGAGACAACACAGCTTCCTATATTCAGACGAAAATGCCTCCATCTGGTTCAGAATCTACTTGCTGCACAAACTGCCACAGACTTCTACAAAAGATTGCAGATCTTGAAACAAAGTTACTTGCGGTCCTGCCAGAACTGCCAGAATACAGAGGAAAGCTTCATCGAGGACCCCTCTAGCACACAGCCGGTGAGTCCTGAAACTAGTGCTCCTCGACAGGCTACACCGAGCATAGAGAAACGAGCAGTAACTGATGAATTTGAGCACATTAACCGTTGGCAATGGCATAAACAGGGAGTGAAAGCATAGACTGTAAAAAAATATGGACGTAGTGTCCGTGACGTCACCCATAGGATTCTGAAGAGCAGTTTTGAAGTGTAAAGTAGGGTCGAGCTGGCCGTTGCCATCTTGGCAGCGCGTCATCGCGCATCACTCCCGGATAACAGAAAATGGGCAAAGAGACGGGATGTGGGTGGAGCTGAGATGATGTGATGACTAATCGGCAGACAAACGGCAATCCACCTGTCACTCAAAGTGGCCACGCCCTTAATTATGCAGAACTTTAAGGCTTTATATAATGTAAACAAATTAATTATAAAAAAATTCACCCCCCTCACAGTTGTCATGAAGGGCAAAATTAGCCGTATAGACCAAAACCACAATTAGTACCAGACTGCAAACATGTTTTTTTCTGCTGTAAAGTTGGGCATTTTAACATGAGGCTCAATGAGATTCTGCTCCCTTCTGGAGTCTGCCTCTAGCGGCCAGTCGATGAATTGCAGTTTAAGTCACTTCCGCATTGGCTTCAAGAGAAACTGCGGGAGGTTGCCGCTTGAGTGAAACCCAAAGGCACTCAAGACATCAGATTGTCACAAGTAACACAATATGCGGCACTAGCTTCCTCTATTCTACCCCAGATACAGCTCTGAACTGACTTGCCAACACGGGTACCCTACCACCCCCTGTACATCTTGAGAACAGATATGAAGCTTTACTGAATGTGGGTGAAGAATCCCCAAACATGATCAGACATAGATCGTATCAGTCAGCTAATATTGCAAGCTAACAGCCTAGTGAGTCATAGCTGGATGCCATCGGTGTCTGAAATCAGATGTGTTTCTGATATGTTTCCGTTGGCTGCATGAATGTCACTAGCTTTATATGTGCAACTTTGCTGGTTAACGAATGTATAAAAGTGACCAGCTGGCTATAAACTAATGCAAACAGATGGTAACAATTGTGACATTAAACATTTGGGTCGACTTGCGTGTATTTCTGTCATTTTGTTTTAGCCGCTTGAGGTACTAATGTTAGCGTACTCTCAGCCTCGACGGCAAACATACTGCTATTCTTTCTCTACAAACGCAGCATCTAGTCAACAAGTTAATTACTTTATGATGATATGAAAACATGTACTGTTGTGTACTGTATACATACCGTTTCGTTGTCTATGGCTGTGTCCACAGTCTCTTTTTTTTAAATAATAATTTAATATAAAATTTAATTTGGACATACTACATTCGCCTATTCACAATGTTCAGAGCCAATCACAATTCACAAATATTCCTATGAAAGATGACCGAGCCAATCAGAGTAAGTATGGGGCCGGAGCGACATGTGTAGCCCAGCCCCATTCTGCAGGCTGCAGCCAGGCCCTTCTCACACAACCCGGATCGGTGTACATACAACAGCTTGTCGCTGGGGCAGTACCCTTAAAAGGACACGTCTCTGTACCTTTTTTACTCCTAAAAGGTGCATATTTAAGCCGCATTTCCACCGCAGGAACTTTCCCCAGGAACTGGGACTTTGGGGTGGTACTCTGTGTGTTTTGACCGCAGGAACCCCGTAAAAACAGCCCTGTTCGTGGTAGTACTTTTTCAAAGTTCAGGAACTTTCGGGGGTGGGACTTGTGCGCTGAACATGCTGATTGGTTGAGCTCATTTTATTTCAACCTAAAAGTTTGTTGCGGTGCGTGCAGTAAGAGTAAAAATACGACAGATGGAACGACGACGAGGTTTAGGCTTTATCAAGTTTATTTGCGGAGGACGAAATCCAGTGGGCTCTGGAAAGTCGTAAGCAGTCCTACGTCACCGGACTAATCTTCACGGTACTTTAGACCGCGATTGAAACGCAGACAGCAACAGGTCTGGGGGAAAAAAAGCTCCTGGGAAGAAAGTTCCTGGGACAAATTGTTCCAGGTAATTTTGGTGGAAACAGGGCTTTAGAGTACAAAAACATACCTTAAGGTACTACTACTAACCTTTTTGTGGTAAAAAAGGTACAAATATGTCTTTTTAAGGGTATTGCCCCTGGGACAAGCTGTTGTACCACTAAAGGTACAATTTTGACACCCTTTTTCTCTGCGTGTTTGGATTTTTGCCTACATCGGTGCCTGATTAATCTGCAAAACCAAACAATTTTTCAACATCTAATCAAATATACATTTTTGGCTCACTGTAACACAATTTATACGATATCGATGAACAGTCACATAGGCATTGGCAAACTTTTCTATATTAAGAAAACAGTTGTCACCAGCTGGTCTTCATTCAGTTAAACAAAGGTTTGTAGCATAAGAGACAGATGCTAAAGGGTTAAAGTAAATCTCAATAGCTGGGAAAGTTTCCGTGGCTGATTCTGGAACTCAGTGAGTTATTGCTTTTATTCTAGGAGCAGTCAGGCTCTCATTGGTAATAAATTGTGGTGCTCAATATCCGATCCGTGAGGTGTCATTTATGAAGACTGAACTTGGCACGGAATTTGTTTTCCATCTTTTAAGCGGCCGGGCTGCAGCCTCTCCAAGAACATTGATTGCCCTTTTCCTTCCCTTCATCCTAAGCAGATACAGTAACGTGGCAGAAGCTGGTAATAACAGGGCAAGAAAAACAGGGCGCTTTAGTCTTGAAAATGTCTGTTAATAACTTTGAGGTCAGTCTGTCTGAAACCTAGCGGAGTGTGGAGCAATGGACAAGTGTTGCACCCGTGAACCTATTGCTAGAGTCTGACTTTTTACTATCAAGTAAGAACTGCTCCATTTGGCAGCTCATGCTGGCCAAGAACTGGACAGAAAAAGATTGAAAGCAAATAAAGCAAACAACTACATGTTTTCACATGCCGTTTAGCAAAGAGTGGAGTGTTGCAGACACTTCAGCTCATGAATATTGATTAACGGGCACTACTTCACCTAATCAATATTCATGAACTTCCAGTTTTGTTATTGTTTTTTAAAGTTTTTTTTTATTTAAAAAAATAAAGCTGAAATCAAATATAAATATTATATGAAGTTAGAAAGTTTACCTTAGCAACTAGCTGAAATGAAATAAGTTGAAGTACTAAAATGAAAACTAATTCAAAATATGAATGCTATGCTATAATAGCATGTAATCCTAAAATGACACTTTGCTCTAAACCGATGTGACCGTCTCAAGGTTAAACGACCCTGTGAGCGCTTGTGAGTATCCATTAGTCAATGATAATAAAATGGCTGCTCTGGATTGTAAAGATAGATCTTCTATTTAATAAAAGTGACTGAAGAAGAGGGACAGTAAAAATTGATCTCTTGGCTGATTTAAAAACAAGACTATGACCTCATCAAGTAAAGGCGACTAAAGCACAGCTTAAAAATACTGACTGATGGAGATCAGAACATAGCCTGCCATTGTTCCTAAACAGAAATGATCTACCTATATGCTAAACATGACTGCACACCCTAGTGAAAAATAAATATATTTTTATATTATTTAAATATATATTTTGAAATACATTTATTTTATGCTAAGTATGCTACAAATACATTTACAAATGTATGTACTTAATATAAATACCCTTCAAATGTACTTTTAGTGTACTAAATTGGTATTCTTAAAGTCTGCTAAATTTAAACAACTAATTTTGTCCTTAATGCACTTTAGTTATCCAGAAATGGTGCAACTTAAGATATACTTAAGTATATTTGATTGTGCTAAAATGGAAATTTTGCGAGTATACTTTAGTACACTTTAGGCTTAAAGTCCTCATGAAATCAAAATTGACCCTATTTACTTTATTAGCACATATTACAGGTTTTAGGGTGACCAATTAATCCGTGCTTAATCCAAGTTTATAGACAGAAAAAAAATGTTGTTGCGGTAATCTTTAATAAAAATCTGAAAAGTTCCTTCCGGTCTTGAATGGCGTTCCCTTTCCGATGACGGCAGTTTGACGACTTGGGTTTGAATATCCTTAACCACTCCCCTCCAACCATTAGTCTGCTATGAGCGAGAGATGGAGAGGAGGAGCGCTGAAGTAAAACCCTGCCGAAACTGAAAAAGAACTGACGAAAACTCACTTTCTACTTTTAAGAAATCAAGCCTGCCGTTACTTTTGTGTTTCGTTACTTCAAGCTTGCGTCAGCTGACTGTCAGCTGATCACGTCTACCTATAGGAATACGACGTCTATCACAGCATACATACATAAGCTCCTTCAGTTGTATAAGCTGCTATCGTGTTTCTCCGGAGCTCGACTACCCTCCTCCATCCCCAGCTCCTCCTCTCGTCAGTCAGGATTTGGCATTCTGATTCCCCCTTAATCAGACTAAATTACCAAATTAGGTTGTACATTTTAATATTGACATTAATGCTTTCTGCAAATCATTGGTTCTGTTCTGTTTACCCCAAGGGGGTTTATCACTGCTCTCCCTGCTCTTATCCATGCTAGGCTGCACGGATGCGCAGGGAGTTCTTGCCCAGAACAGAACCATACCGCCAATCTAAACCATATCATCTTTGACGATAGTGGTTCTGACAGAAATGTGCATTGTGCAATAAAAAAGTACTGCAAATACATTTAATTATAATATTTATATCAATCTATATATCAAGTCTTATGTCGATATGTCAGTAAATATGTTAATGGTTTAATACTTAGTATGAAATGAATGTATTTTAAATACATTTTGGTATAGATTTTTTTCACTAGGGCAAACATTTAAATAATCTGAAGAACCTTTGGTAGCATTTTACAGTCCTGTTCGCTATGTACAGTTCATACAATGTACTTATTATTATAATTACAATAACTCGGTAATAACTAGGTACTTACTTTCTTAGGTAAGTACACCGTAAGTAAAGACGTTGTGGCAAGCAGTCGAGACCGAGGGAACGTGAGAGAACGGCACTCGTATCTCCCAGAGGAGCTTGGATGTTTAAAAGGTGGAGCGACGACAGTGAAGGACGAGAGAGGACCAGGCCTGGACTTTACGTGTTTGGTTTATGATTTATTATACGTGTGCAGCAGTCGTTCGTGAGGAGGCTGCCATTTTTAAGTTCAGTATTTGAACGTTTGCCGGTTCCCGCCTCCTTCTTCCCATAACAACGAACTTTGTTACACACGCAACCGAACCTTATTCCACTTTAAAGAACCTTTTGTGCTACATGTATATTAAAGGTTCTTCATAGAACCATTGATACCAATAAATAACCTTTAACCATTATAAGAGTACATGTAAAAGAGCAGCTTAGATTTACTGCTATAAACAACATGTGTGATCCACAGAACAAAGGAAGACATATGGGTTTGTAACGACATGAAGGACTGAGTAAATGTTGACAGAATTTTAATTTGAGCTGAGAAAACCTTTAATAACCATTGCAAAGGCATTATTTGTACGGCTTAACGTATGGGGTTTGCTGCAACTTCGCCCAGCAATCTCATCTGACAGCCTTTCTATAATGCTCAACAGAAACCCATTCCCCACTGCACTCATGCTGACCAAATGTCAGACTCTATTTCAAATATCTCAGCTCAATCTACACTGCATTACAGACACGTTAAACACACTAGACGCTGCACAATTCACAAAGAGATCGGAGCCCATAAGCTGCTCTATCCATGACTTTCCCTACTTTCTATTTGTTTTAGCCTCTATAATGCAAAACAAAAAAAACTGTTTGTTTTTCTTTGTTTCAGATGTTCCTACTAAATTACATTGGAAGAAATTTAAATGAGTCAACAGTTATCATGCATTAAGAGTATTAAGCTAAACAAATATGGATAGCAGCAGTTCATACAGCATAATCTGAATAAAAAATAACCCTATCCACGCCTTTTCAGTGCTAATTTTTCACTGCGTGTCTTTAGTAAATCTTGACAGTTGTTTAACGTCAAAAGAGGGTTTGTGCTGGAGCAAGCTGTTAGTAAATCTGGAATTTAGAGTGGAATACAAAACTCTGAAACCACACTGGAAAATCTGGGATTTTTAAACTTGGATATAAACTACTCATACTCATTTTTTTTTTAACATTTCAAATTATAATGGAGAACATGAGTAGCCTGACGCCGTCATAGTCAGATTCTAGTCAGAATATGAGTCTGATACTGCTCCATTGGGCTGTGATTATCAAGGTCAAGGTATCTTTATTAGTACCCGAAGGTAAATTTGTTGCGCAGACAGGAGATTCAGCAATCCATCCTTAAGACAGTTCATAAAACATAATAACATACAACAACTATAAATATTACAATATATAAAAAGTCATGATAATGTGCTTTTACACACACCCTCAACACCGATCTAAAATATATAAAGTAACCATGCATGTCACCTCCTGCTTTCTTCAATTAATAATTCTATAGCTGCGGGTACAAAAGTGTTCCTATATCGTTTAGTTCTCCACCCAGGGGCCATGGGGCTTTATGAGGCGTGTTTCAACCGAACCAGGAAAGAAAATGCCTCTGCACTCAATTGGATAGACCTACAACCAATCAGAGCAACGGAGATAGTGACGTATGTTGAGCGATGCTAGTTGTCAACAGAACTCAACTGCAGACACGCTGGAAGAAGTAGAAGAAGAAGAAGAGTGTAAACGATCTTTTCCTGTGTTGTAAAAAAGAATTTAAGGATACACGGAGTACTTACCAACACGATCATCATTTTTGAGAGAAATAGAACACTCTCAGAAAAAAAGGTACAGTGGAAGTATGATTTTGTTCCTTGGGGAACAAAACGTATAACTGTACCTTTAAAAGGTACACAATTGGTCCTTAGGGTACAATTATACCATTGTTTTCCTCTACTTAGAGCAGGGGTTGGCAAGTTCGGTCCTAGAGAGCCCCTGTCCTGCAGAGTCCGGCTCCAACCCTGAACGACGTCTATAGAAGCTCTTATTGAGAATTAACAGAGGTTCAGATGTTGGTTCTATTGAAAATATTTGCTCACCATTATGGCGATCAGTGTTTCCTTTAGTTTGGCAGTTTGACTCTCGGCTTTTTATGTGAGTTTGTGGTTTTTGTTACTGTGTTAACAAAACACAATCTGTTCAAATCAAAAGAATCCATAAACAACAATTATCATGAAGAACAAATGTTTGACTAAACTCATCACTGACTAAAAATATTAATAAATAATATTCATCAACAATACTTTCTTGCCACAAAGCAGACTGATTTTTTTTCTGATTTTTAAATTCATTCTAGGGGGAAAAAAGTTTAGACGCACACAGATACCAAGAATCAGCTTATGAATCTCAACAATGGTGACAGACTTAATGCTGCAATGCATGCTGGGAGTCATGAGTTTTATACTGTGGTGGCTTAGTAGGGTTGGAGCTAAACTCTGCAGGACTATAGGATGAACTTGCCTACCCCTGACTTAGAGGTACAAAAATGTACCCTTAAGGGTACAATCTTGTACTTATTTTTTTTGAGTGTGTAAAGGTGAATGCATATACGAACAAGTTCTCCTTTTGGGATTAGAACGAATTCAACCCAAGCCCTCTTTGGTGACGTGGATGATTACGTATCATCTGTCCATCATCGTATAAAGCCCACCCTGACAATTTGATTGGCTCTGGTTCAAGCATAGTTGCTCCACAACGGATCAAGTCCAGACCGAACTTCCCAACCTCAAATGTTGTGGGTGGGGCTAAATTCGGCTGGCATCCAGGCTAGAACATGATCATCAGATTTTGCTCCAGTGTTGACAAACGAATGCAAAGAGTCAATTTTCTATTAAACTTTCCCTCACATTGTTATTCCAAGCATTTTCTCTATGCTCTCAGACTTCGAAAATCTCATCATCACAGCACAGACTTAGAAAAACGGCCCACTGGGGAACATGAGATTAGAGATATAACAGCCGGTTTTATCCGATAACATCAAATCAGAATTGCAACCTGGAGATTATCACGGCTACACCAGCAGGCAAAATACGGTGTGCTAAATTGGTTTTTATTTTCTCTCTATACAAATCATAACTGGATTAGGACAACTGCATCTCTTTGTCTTTTATCTCTCATCTCCGTCAGCCTCTTGTCATTATTTTATTTCATGTAATTTCATCTGTGATAGTTCAAAGGCTCCACACTGACACATCTGTCATCGCTCACATCCGTTAGAGGGTAACAAAGTGACACCGTTCCTCCGTGAGGAATCCGGGACGGAAGCGCTGCACCCAACTGCAAGATCATCCGGGCGGAACATGCCGTTTGATCAGAGGCAGAATTGCTCTCCATACCTTTGCACAGTAAAGTGACACGACAGCGGCATGCTGACCTGCTCCGTGTGCCAACTCTCTGGATAAATAATCTGGCTCCCCTCCTCTGGTGGTACACAGAGATCCGCACGCTCCACGCATTTAACAACACGCCCACATGAACGAGCTCTCAAAGAGCCTCTGTTTAGAAGGTCGGCGTCCTGGGGATTTGCTCCGCGGAGAAGAATACGGCGATATTCTCCACGTGGGATGTTTCTTCTGACTGATGTGGCCAGATGCTGTCGGTTCCTGTAGCAGCAGGAAATAAAGCGGTGGATAGCGAATGCACTCAAACTGAACTGTTAGCAGCAGGAGGAAAAACAACTAGATGAAGGAAATCTAATGGAACAAATCTGTACAGAATTTAAGCAACATCTCTGAGGGTCTGCAAGCTACATTAGCCAGGGAATACTCAGACAGATGGTAACAAAGCTGCAGAAATGTGCTCGGATTCGAGTTGGCATGGAGAAGAGTGAGGCTCAAAAGTGGAAAAAAAACTCCTTCTCGGTCATGGGATAAAACCTTCTCGTCTTGCATTGTTTGCAGGAAAAACATGCTGGGTTGTTTTAACCCAATTTTGGGTCAAATACGGACAGACCCAACTGTTGGGTTAAAAATTCAATTTAAAAGAATGTAACCCAATGGCTGGGTTTGTCCATATTGGACCCAAAATTGGATTAAAACAATCCAGCATTTTTTAGAGTGTAAAAGAAATAAAGTATATTCTGCATACAAAAAAAATATGATATATTTTTTATTTGCTGTGAGATTATTTACACAACAAGAAGGCACATTTTCCTCGTTACTGTAATTATTATAATATTATTTTTTTAATAGATCATCATTAAATTATGTTATACTGTAATAATTCAAAGCATAATTTGGAAGGAAATATGCTAAACTGTTAATAAAATAACTGCACAATGCAAAAAGAAAAGAAAGAAAAATAAACCTTAAAAAAGAAATCTAGGCTTTATTATATGCAAAATATGTTTATTTTACTTTATATTTTATGGTGTATATGACCCAATTTCATGTTATTTATATAATTATTTTCCTTAATGTTAATAAATAAATAAATAAATAAATGTAGTTTTTTTCCCTTAACATCATGCAAATAAAAGGAAAAAAATTAATTAATTAATTAATCAATCAAATAATAAAATGTTTTATTTTATATTAAAATAAAAATGCTTACATTGTTTTGCTAGTTACTTCCCTTAACATTTAAATAAAAATAATTTCATTTATTTGTGTTTTTAGCTGAAGTGAAACATTTTTTATTTTCATTTTTTTATACTTTCTCATATCGCAATGTAGTAATTAGCAAACAGTAAGTGTTTTTTGTTTTTTTAAAGAACTATTTGTCTCAAATTTCTTCAAAAATGTTTGTTTAAGCATCCCAAGCAGCCTGAAACAGCAGTCACTCAACCATTACCGTTTGTTGGGAGTGTGATCTATATGCCCAACTAATGGCAGATGAGACCAGTTTCCATGAAACCATCATGTTTGCAATGCCATGCATTTGGTGATGCTAGCAGGCCAAGAATTACACTCTTCAGCTTCGAATAACGTAAAAACAAAACTTAAATTGCTTCTTGTTCAGGTAGCATTAAAAGCATCTACTGTAAAAAGTATTTTCAAACCCTGGTACTGAGTGGCTGAGACATTATTTTAAACTGCCGTGCTGATACAGACCTATCCAATATACTTTTGTTAGGTGATGTTCCGCAGAAAAAAAAAGCATAGAGGGGTTAGTGGTTCAAACCCAAGCTGTGAAATATTATTGACGTACCCTGCAGCAAACAAGGCGTTTAATCTGAACTGCTTCAGTAGATATCCATTTACACAAATGGGCAAAAATGTAATCCTTTGCCTTGGATAAGAGCTTCACTTACTGAGAGCAAAGAGAGGGGCTGACGTGAAAGTAAAAACGGCAATATGCCCTGAGTGTGTGGCCCTGGCATTGTAAAAAGCCTCTCATGCATTCAGGTATAGTTTTTCTTGCTGACGGAGGGCTGGTGTGACTCAGTTCAGAGAGGTTGAATCGCTTGCATGCATTTACTGCAAGACACACATGAATAGATGAATATCATTTGGCTCTGAAAGAAAAGCCTTTTCCTCCAACTCAGGTGAACCAGAAATGGGTGTACTCGTATTTCTATACTACTAGTAGCACAAAACCGTATTACCAGGGCCGGCCCAAGCCCTTATGGGGCCCTAAGCAAAATTTTATTTGGGGGCCCCTCGATGCCACCAATACGATTGACTATTGTCAATTCTTGATCATTCACTCACCCAGTATCAATGTTAGTAGTTGTAGCTGTGTTGCTTACATCATGTCTGGCTGTCATGTTTTTACCCTTATACGGTTTGTAATTGTAACAGTAGCAAACCCACAGGAGTGCTCAGGTGTTAATATTCAAAGCCTTACAGTACAACAGTTCAGACTGGGATATGTCCTTTTTTTTAGGTAGTCTCTTATGCTGAATATGCTCACTTTTCCCCAGGATTCTTTGATGAATAGAAGGTTCAAAAGAACAGCATTTCTCTGAAATAGAAAGCTTTCAAAAAAATCCTAAAACATTGTACACAACTGTTTTCAACACTGATAATCATAAATGTTTCTTGAGCTCAAATCATCATATTACAATGATTTCTGAAGCATCATATGACACTGAAGACTGGAGTAATGATGATAAAGTCAGCTTTGATCACAGGAATAAATTACAGTTTACTATACATTCACATAGACAAGCTGTTTTAAATTATAATAATATTTCAAAATATTACAGTTTTTACTGTAGCTATTTTTGATCAAATAAATGCAGCCTTGCTGAGCAGAAGAGACTTCTTTTAAAAACAAGAAATGTTGATTTCTTTCATAATATTAAATAGAGCTTTTATTTTGGTGCAAATAAACATTTATTTTTCTACATTCCATTCGACTGTGTAGAAAGAACATTTTTATTTTCTTAATAAAAACTTCCAAAATGTAGGCTACACAACTTATGATTCCAAGAGGACGATAGGCTAAAGCACTTGCAGAAAAATGTTTACTGAGAAACTGGAAGCTATGCTGTACGCCAAAACATGCAGCAAGTCAGACAAGATATTCGCACCAAACCACAGCGCATTCTCAAATCCATCCATCCATTCATAAAAAGGTTACCGGGCAACAGACGAGTACATTTTAGCGCCAATTTTCTCGCACTTTAGACTTTGAACCCTGACTAACAAGCGAATAGTGTCCGGGCGATGGCGCCGCAAGCTTGTGCAGTGCTGTCAGAATCAATCCGTGCATATATTAGAAAATGTAACATTTTGCAGTTTATTTAGTAATTGTTTAAGGCCATTTCGCGATTTCAATCATCATAACATGCAGCAAAAAGTAATTTCATGTGCTCTTGGGGGCCCCTGGTGGTCACGGGGCCCTAAGCAGCCGCTTAGTTCGCTTATGCCTCGGGCCGGCTCTGCGTATTACAATCGTGACATAACATTGGCAACATTTGGAAGCAATATACACTACCGTTCAAACATTTGGGGTGAGTTTGTTTTTTTGTTTTAAAGGCGTAATACTTTTATTCTGCAAAATCAGCATCGCTTTGATTGTCATATTTCACAATAGTCCTGTTTTTACTGTATTTCTGGTCAAATAAATGCAGCCTTGTTTTTGTTTTTTTTGTTGGTATTTTTTGGTAAAATGTCCCTGTCTACTACTTTTTTGGGCATGATTTGAAATTAGGGATGCACCGAATGTTCGGCAACCAAAATTATTTGGCTGAAAATAGCACAAAAAAAAACACTTTCAGTGAATATGTGAAAAGACCAAATAATGTTTCTGAATAATTACATTTTTGATGACGCGATCAAATAGCAGCCAGCGTCGAGTAAAGAGAAAGCATTTTAAAGTGTTTGAGAAAGACAAAAATGGCCGTTTGCAGACGCTGTTTTGCTGAATTGAGGGGGTGCATCTGCAAAAACTTACAGCACTACAAGTTTAATTTATCATTTAAAATCAAGACACGCCGAGCAGCATGCAGAGTAAGAGAAAGACATGGCGGCAGCAGCAGAGAAAAGGAAAGTTCCTCCTCCCAGGCGATATTTAAATATTTAACGATTTAACGATTTCGATCCTGGGTGCTTGTCTGCTCCGTGCACAAGCCCCGACAGCGAAAGAATGTTTAGCGCTGTATCTCATGTCATCGACGAGAAGAGGAATCGACTTTCATGTGAGGAAGCAGAGAAGCTAATTTTCATAAAGAAGAACCTGCCACTTTTCCTGAAGAAGTAGGCTTATGCATAGGACGATTATTCATTTGCTTTGCACTCGTTTCAATGCACTTTTTTGTTTTAGGCATACAGAGTATGTTCTTTCAGCAGTCAGTTATAGGCCTAATATAGGCTATTCAAGAAGGGGGGGCCCAAAGATGGCCACATTTTATAAATTTATTAAAGTAAGTTATATTGTGCTTTTTTGGTATGTCTGCTGGAATGTTAAAAAAATGTTCAGTGTTGAATAAATATTTTTAAACTGTAGTTTTATAGTTGATTTTTTTCTTTGAAAAGCAAGACTATGGGCCCTATCATACACCCGGCACAATGTGACGCCAGGTGTTTTTTGCTATTGAATGAACCTCATTGGTTCTCACTGAAGCTCAAACGTGCTGCGTAACACAAGAATGAACCTCATTGGTTCTCGCACGTCAAGCAAACATTCTTGAGCTTCAATTTACCACAACTGATATGTGAGTTGATGAATATTTATATGTGAATAAAAGCCTAAATTCATCTGTTCATCATAGGGTAGACCCTGACAGTTGGTACAGGGGTACATTTGAGACACCTCAAATAACTTGAGTGCTCAACAAGTCTGATCTGTGATATTTGCTTCGCACATGCGTATTAGCGCCCTCTTCGATCGTGGGAAATTTGAAGTACGTCTGTTTCTCCTGTCCGAAGATATCGGTGAAAGTGTTTTTTCTAAGGTAAGTTTTTCATTTCACCACCTCCCTTCCACATTGAATAGCTTCTCATCCTTACATGACTTTTAAAGTTAACTTACATTTTCGTAAACCTTAATCTGTGCTCTGAAAACTGGCTTATTGAATGACTGTGTGTCATGCAAGACCATCGTCAAATCTAGAGAAATGTGCGAGGTGTTCAGGTGGGTACAGTTGAGATGCAGTGTATCAATTGTACCCGCATAGAATCCTATTGCGACCCATGCAGTTTAGTTGCACAATATTTACTCTTATTATGTTGAATATGTTATTTGTGTGCATTTGATTGTTTGCAATTGTTCAATGAGCTTTACTGTCACTCAACCCAACTGTTAGCCTAGCCTACTATTAAAATGATAAACTGAAATTAAATATTGTATCTCTGTTTACCATTACTGTTCAATGTTTTACTAATTAACTATTTTTAACTTAACAAATAATCAAATAAAATACTGAATGGAAATAAAAACTGTTGAATTTTCATTTTAAAGGTATTTTACAAATTCAATTAATTGGTTAGGCAGCTTTACAGCATTACGGATGGGTGTCTCAACTGTACTCAGTATTGTTCCAACTGTACCCGACATGGGTACAGTTGGAACGAAAAAGCTTCTTGTGTTTATAAGCTAATTGTGGTAAATATGACCTATTTATGGATGGTAATAATTATTCATATTTTAGTAGACAAGTAAAGGAAATGTCATTTGAAAAATCACTTCTTTTCAGTTTTCAGAAAAAGCAAAAAGTGTACCAACTGTACTCGGTCTACCCTATAAAGCGATCAAGTCTCTTAAAAAAATGTGGACTAAACCGCTCACTTTATATGGATTAGTTAACTTTTTGAAGGGTCAAAGTGGTAGTTGTGTAGCTGTCAATGGAGCGACAGAAAGCTCTCAGATTTTGGTGAACTAACCATTTAAATACACTCACTCTTCCTGAATCGGTGTAGACCAAAGCTTGAAATAAGCCGTATCAACAATATGATCTTCGCTGTAAACATCTGACATCAGTAAGACTATTATGAGTTTGCTAATTGATAATTATGAGGTTATGAGATGTTGCCTATCCCAGAAGTGCCGTCAGGAGAATCCCTCAGAAGAGCAAATACAATAGCGGCGACCTCTGTTTTATTTGCAGATCATTAGAAGCAACTTTCAGCAGTCGGAAAGATGATCATTATCGGCTGCCCTCCGCTTAACACCCGCTCTGTCTGCTGCTGAAGTTTCCCCAGGAGAACACCTTTAAATGGAGAGTGAGGAGACGGCTTTCCTGGTCTGTCTAACAGAGCAAATTAAAGAAGACTGGAAATATCACAGTATAATGAGCTGATTTAACACACGGGAGGAAGTTCATAACCAAAAGCCTGATAACAAGGGCGAAAGGCTGCCAAGGCATTTTAGCTGGGGAGTCTAATTTTCTCAAAGAGACAACACACGATATTCCCAAACACGCTCGGACCGTTAGTGCCAGAATGTGTCCTGTGAAAAATGGAAAATTGCTCGAGCCGTTTCATTAGAACAGTGGCACAACAAGCTCAAATAAGTGAAAGTCATTCCTCGCTCATGCTTGGAATTAATTTCACACATCAATATTCCCAGTCTGCGCTCGTGGCGGGGCATAATGCCCCTGCATGTCAATGCACGGTAATCAATTAGATCTGCCTGTTATCGAGGCTTTTCTAAGACCTGATCAATATGTCAATGCCAAGCAGACAGACTCCAAACAGCAATTAAAACATGAGCAAAGCATATATAAATACGACTGTACACTTTAGGTGCATGTCAGACTTCCATAGGGAAACGAGTGCTCACCTAATCGCAAAGGGATTACATTTTCCAACAGAATTCACTTAGCAATGACAGAAATGATTGCATTGAGGCCACAAGTCAAGCATAAAACTGCATTTATTACCCTCAAAGAAAAATCAGTCCTCTAGGCAATACAGCAGACCACAGAGAGCATTTCAACATCCGTGACAGAAACATAAAATACTAAAAGACACCTGGGACATAAAGAGAAACCTCTGATATGCAGACTTCCCCTCTGGGGGTCGACTTACAGAACACATTTTAAACAATACAACACTGCCTTTGCCAAGAAAACGCTGCCAAGGTCACAAAAGCAAATTCAAAGCGTCAGCACAATTCATATTGGATTTCAAATAAACCTGAGAGAAAGCACAAGCTGGCGCCCATTGCTCACAACAAGACAAGTGACTTACTGTCTTTGATTTGCCCGGAAGAACAACGTCTGGGAGGAACGATCCTCATCAAACACCTATTTTGCTTTCCCAACTGCAACTTGAAGACCACAGTAAATAGAACAAAAGCAAATCAAGGAGACAGCACTGCCCATACTACATGCGAGCAGAGCGTTACGTCGAGCATCCGCCGAAACACACGGCTGAATCAGATGATGCACCACGGCATATGGGCCATTCTACAAATCTGGTGCCAGTCCCTCGTAGACAAGTGCACAAGAAAAATACTTTAGCAATGAACAATGTGCTAATTTAGACAGTTGCCTCCTGCCAACTTCCAACTCCTTCTTGCTGTATTAGCAAATATTAAAGGGTTAGTTCACCCAAAAATGAAAATTCTGTCATTGATTCCTCGCCCTCATGTCGTTCCAAACCTGTAAGACTTTCGTTCATCTTTGGAACACAAATGAAGATCTTTTTGATGAAATCTCAGAGCTTTCTGTCCGTTCATAGACAGCAACGCAACTGACACTTTGACGCTTCAAAAAGTTTACAAAGAGATTGTTAAACTAATCCCCATGAAGTGAGCGTTTCGTCCAAAATTTATGAAGAGACTCGATCGCTTTACATGATGAACTGATTTAATTTAGGCTTTTATTCACATTTAAACATTGATCAGCGAACATAAACAGAAGCTCAAACCTGCTTGACGCCCGAGAATGAACCTCATTGGATCTTGCAGAAGCTCAAACGTGCGTAAAACATGAGAATGAACCTCATTGGTTCTTGCTGAAACTCAAACGTGCGTAAAACATAAGAATGAACCTCATTGGTTCTTGCTGAGATGGTGGTCCAGTGGGTTAGACCATGGAACTGATACGCAGAAGGTTGCTGGTTCGATCCCAGCGGTCACCACCAGTGTGTCCTTGAGCAAGGCACTTTACTCCATGTTGCTCCAGGGGGATTGTTCCTGTAATAATTAAGTCGCTTTGGATAAAAGCGTCTGCCAAATGCATAAATGTAAATGTATGTAAATGTAGTGAAGCTCAAACGTGCTGCGTAACACAAACATGAACCTCATTGGTTCTCACTGAAGCTGTGTGTGAGTTGTAGGCCTATCGTGATTGGTCGATACAATGGACTGCGTCGACGTCAATATTTTTAGTCGACTGGGTAAGTTGGGTATACGATATGAAATTGTATTAGTACTGGTACTTTAAAAATGACAGCACTCAGCAGTATTTCTTCATTTGCATCGAAGTGTGACAGCAGGAGTGAGGACATGTGTGTGAGCCCTGCTTCCACCGTTCACTAAACAATGGAAGCAGAACAAAATGTTTTACATTTTGTCAAGGGCTTGTTTACATTTATACTTTTTTGTATAAATGTAGGCCAACGTTGCAAGTTAAATTAAATGTTTTTAAGTAAAATTGTTGAAAATTATTGTGATAAATTAGTCGATAGATTAATCGATATAAAAATAGTCGTTAGTGGCAACCCTAGTGAGTTGATCAATGTTTATATGTGAATAAAAGCCTAAATTCAATCTGTTCATCATATAAAGCATCAGAAAATTTTGACTAACCGCTCAATTCATATGGATTAGTTTATGATCTCTTTATGAACATTTTGAATCGTCAAAGTGTAGTTGCATAGCAACTGAAAGCTCTGGAGGGACAGAAATCTGAGAAATTTCTCAGATTTCATTTCAGATTTCAAAAAGATCTTCGTTTGTGTTCCGAAGATGAACAAAAGTAATTAATTTTCGGGTGAACTATCCTTTTAACATTAAAGCTACCATTTTATCTTTCTCTTTCTCTCTCTCTAAATATTTGAACACCCTGCTATTTTGCAAGTTCTCCCACTAAGAAATCATGGAGGGGTCTGAATTTGTCATCGTAGGTGCATGTCCACTGTGAGAGACATAATCTAAAAAGAAAATCTAGAAATCACTATGTATGATTTTTTAAACTATTTATTTGTATGATACAGCTGCAAATAAGTATCTGAACGCCTGTCTATCAGCTAGAATTCTGACCCTCAAAGACCTGTTATTCTGCCTTTAAAATGTCCACCTCCACTCCATTTATTATCCTAAATTAGAAGCACCTGTTTGAGGTCGTTAGCTGCATAAAGACACCTGTCCACCCCATACAATCAGTAAGAATCCAACTACTAACATGGCCAAGACCAAAGAGCTGTCCAAAGACACTAGAGACAAAATTCTACAGCTCCACAAGGCTGGAAAGGGCTACGGGGAAATTGCCAAGCAGCTTGGTGAAAAAAGGTCCACTGTTGGAGCAATCATTAGAAAATGGAAGAAGCTAAACATGACTGTCAATCTCCCTCGGACTCTGGCTCCATGCCAGATTTCACCTCGTGGGGTCTCAGTGATTCTAAGAAAGGTGAGAAATCAGCCCAGAACTACATGAGAGGAGCTGGTCAATGACCTGAAAAGAGCTGGGACCACCGTTTCCAAGGTTACTGTTGGTAATACACTAAGACGCCATGGTTTGAAATCATGCATGGCACGGAAGGTTCCTCTGCTTAAACCAGCACATGTCAAGGCCCGTCTTAAGTTTGCCAATGACCATTTGGATGATCCAGAGGAGTCATGGGAGAAAGACATGTGGTCAGATCAGACCAAAATAGAACTTTTTGGCATTGAAGATGGGTCGAGGCTGGGTCTTCCAACATGACATTGACCCGAAGCACACAGCCAGGATAATCAAGGAGTGGCTCTGTAAGAAGCATATCAAGGTTCTGGCGTGGCCTATCCAGTCTCCAGACCTAAACCCAATAGAGAATCTTTGGAGGGAGCTCAAACTCTGTGTTTCTCAGCGACAGGCCAGAAACCTGACTGATCTAGAGAAGATCTGTGTGGAGGAGTGGGCCAAAATCCCTCCTGCAGTGTGTGCAAACCTGCTGAAAAACTACAGGAAACGTTTGACCTCTGTAATTGCAAACAAAGGCTACTGTACCAAATATTAACATTGATTTTCTCAGGTGTTCAAATACTTATTTGCAGCTGTATCATACAAATAAATAGTTAAAAAAATCATACATTGTGATTTCTGGATTTTGTTTTTTTTATTATGTCTCTCACAGTGGACATGCACCTACGATGACAATTTCAGACCCCTCCATGATTTCTAAGTGGGAGAACTTGCAAAATAGCAGGGTGTTCAAATACTTATTTTCCTCACTGTATATATATATATATATATATATATATATATATATATATATATATATATATATATATATATATATATATATATATATATGTGTGTATATATTTTAGTTTACATAATATCTGTTTACATTTGTTTCCCCAGATTATACATTAATTACTATATTTTTTCAATTTGTAGACCAATGAACTTTTCCTTAAACCTTAGAAACTGCAAAAATGACTTCAAGGACAAATAAAAGTCTCTTTTTTTAAATGGGTGCATCTTCTGCTGAATCAACCCTGTTAACATTATTTATAGCAAACAACTGATATGTGAAAAGATTAGAAATATCAGCATTAAATCATCTTTCACAGAAGTTTCATGACCTTGCTTACAATCACGCAATGTCGAGCTAAACTGAAGAACTTAATCAAAAAACTATTCTGAAGGCTAAATTATGTCCCAACATATATGGTACGATGCAATTCAGTAACACATTATGTACCTTATAAAATGTTTATAATCTTAAAAAGTACTTTAAAGTCACCATAATTATTTATGGTGTATTTCAGTGTAGATTATAAATCATTTATCTGTGCACATCATTATTGTTTTAAATGCATGTGCTCTCATAATCTTCAATCAAACACATTAACTTCTTCTCCCCTTTACACCAGCGCGAATGCTGGACGATAATCTCTTCCCTCCATTAACCTGTCACTCACATCGCAGATCGCGGCAATGGGCAAACAACAATTATCCAATCAAATTCCAATGGACAAATTTAAGTCCTGCCCTACATTTTTTTTCACTCAGATATATGTCACAATGGAGAAGAAAACATGCAATTTCCATTTCATGCTGTCTTTATAAACCTCCTAATCTAATTGGAAAAGGCACCCGTTTCATTATAATGAGTCATTGTTATGTTCTGACAGATGTTTAGGCACTGTAAGGTTATTTCACGGGCTATTTATATTAAAATTTCACTATCAAGGAGCACATCCCTTAAAGAGAGATGCAAGGTTGGTAAGTTCAAATGACCCAAACCTGCTGGTAGTGACCAGTGATCATAAATAAGCACACTAGTTTTTACTCTTCATTAAGAATTGGATTAGAAAACTCATCCTCCAATCAATTGGCAATAATATGGGGTAATAAATCATGCATCAGAGCATGAATGAGAGAGTCAAAACACTGATTAAAAAGAAAGAGATCTGGTCGATTTTGCATTCACAGATGCAATGTGTGGTTTAAAAGACATCTAAAATGATACTTGCAAAGATAAAATATTTTGATTGGTCTTCAACACCAAATAAAACACACACAGACGACTAGAATAGCAATGAACTTTGAGAGCAGGCGATGTAATTGTTTTGAGAAAGAAAACACATCAAATATAAGATACAAATGCTTTCTCAAAGTCTGTGGTATCGATTTGTAGTCATAAACTGCTTATATCCCAACCAGTTGATATTAAAATGTTACTGTAAAATGTACTGACAATGATACAAGTTGTACAATAGCAAGCCACATTAATCACTTAAAGTTCATCATAAGACAGATTGTAGTATCACAACCACAAAACACCATCAGCGTAACACAATGATACTAATAAAATAACCCTACATGCAACATAAACATCCCAATGTACATGACTGATTAGTTCCCATAGGGAATTCATGGAATTCTTATATCCCCAAATGATACGGTCATTCTTACTTTTTGTTCATAAGAAGAAGAAAAAAACACAAACAATATTATACGATAAAAGTAGGCTATACACATTACCTTGTTACATATAATATAAACGGTCTCTGTACATTGCAAGGTAATTAAAACAATTATTTATTTCAAGAATTAATTTTTTTTTAGAACTAATAAAAAATACACATTGAAAACATTGTTCTCCTGTCAAAAAGTCCTACTTTGTTTTACAGTGTATTAGAAGCTTTACTCACTTTCAGCACCTCGGACAGCATCACTACCGCGCTCGAGACTCGGAGCCTCTGACACCTCCATCACTAATAATCGCCAGCTTTGACCCCGCACACACTTCAGCGCACTAAACAAACTCCAGGATTCACGACAAAACCACAGCACCCATCAGAACTCATGTTCCCTCCAATCGGCAGGTCTGAGCAGCTAACCGTTCCTCAGCGAGAAGTGAGAGAGACGCTTTTCACCTACCGGTTTGGTAGCCTCCATCCTCCGGAGTCGCGCTGCCGTGAGTGAGTGTGTGAGAGAATGAGCCCGAATCCTCTGCGCCACGAAACTTGATGCTGGAAGCCGTTACATGACAAGGGCGCCGACCAATCGCATCGCGCACTGGGCAACACACGGCCAATCAGCAGTAAGACAAGACGCTCAATTTTGCATAGCAAGGTTGATTGACGTTATGAAAAAAAAAAAAAGATCGCTGTCAAATTATTTCAGTAATTTAAAAGAACTGCACACAACAAACATATACGTGTTTAACAATAATTATATATATATATATATATATATATATATATATATATATATATATATATATATATATATATATATATATATATATATATATATATATATATATATAAATGTATTATTGTTTAACAATAATTTACATATATATGTAAATTATTGTTAAACAATAATAATAAATTATATATATATATATATATATATATATATTAGTGAGTTGTATTTTCATTTGAAATCTTTGCCAAGTGCTATATATATATATATATATATATATATATATATATATATATATATATATATATATAGCACTTGGCAAAGATTTCAAATGAAAATACAACTCACTAATTTCCGAGTTATGGAACATTTCACACATCTTATTTAAAAAATAATAATAATAACATAATTTACACTTGTTGTTTTTAAATGCAAAAGTATCATCTGATTTTTTCCTTAAATATTTTTCTCCATATTGATTAAATACATCTTAAAATAAAATATGAAATATGACTATGAATATAAATATATACAAATACATACTGTCACTATGACTATGACATTAAATACATATATATATATATATATATATATATATATATATATATATATATATATATATATATATATATATATATATATATATATATATATATATATATATACACACACATGCAATTTATTATATAAATGTATCATATAATAAGATTTATAAATTGTAAACCTGTGTCCCGGCTTTTTGAAAACAAAGTCATATAATTTCTTAAACAATTATAAGATCATGCCAAATCATAGCCAGTCTTCATTATTTTAATTATTTCATTTATTGCTTTAATGTAATTACCTTTAATGAAATTAAAATGAAATGTTTTTCACAGTTGGCTTGTTCACTGAAGGCACTGAAGGGATGATTTCTGCAAACCTGCTCTGAAACAATATGTGTATGTAAGTAAATACAATAAATAAATAAAATAAATCGACTTGAATTACTCTATGGAGTTACTTTGACCTGTTCTGACCCTTATCATAAACATCTCTTGAAAATAATTTACCCAACACAACACACCTGCGCTAACAGTAATGTGTCACATTTGCGTCCGTGCAGTGCATGTGTGAGCAGATGGATGTGGCTGAAGTCAGGGGCCGTCAGCAGAGGTCTGTCAGGTGCGGCTGCATTAACAGCACTAATCTAATAGAGTTAACTGCCTTATAGAGAGACTACCTGCTGCGCTCACACTCACACTCACACTCACACTCACACTCACACTCACACTCACACTCACACTCACACTCACACTCACACTCACACTCACACTCACACTCACACTCACACTCACACTCACACTCACACTCACACTCTCACACACACTCTCACACACACTCTCACACACACTCTCACACACACTCTCACACACACACACACACACACACACACACACACACACACACACACACACACACACACACACACACACACACACACACACACACACACACACACACACACACACACACACACACACACACACACACACACACACACTCACACACACACTCACACACACACACACACACACACTCACACACACACTCACACACTCTCACACACTCTCACACACACTCACACACACTCACACACACTCACACACACTCACACACACTCACACACACTCACACACACTCACACACACTCACACACTCTCTCACACACTCTCTCACACACACTCACACACACTCACTCACTCACATACACCTAGAACTCCACAACTGCTTCAGAATGAATATTCTAAAAAACACTCTTAATAATAAAGGCTCTTTGTTGCCATTTGTGGTTCCACGAAGTACTTTCAACATTCATGGAAACTTTCCATTGCACAAAAGGTTCTTTATAGGGGAAAAGGGTTCTTTAGACTATTAAAATGTTCTTAATGCTAAGAAAATAGTGGTTATTTAAAGAACTGTTCACTGAAAGGTTCTTTGGGGAACCAAAAACGGTTCTTTAATGGACTCACTGCAAAACAAATCCCTTTGAAACGTTATTCTTAACAGTGTATACACTACACAATATATTTAGACACAAGAATGTTGTACATGTGGGGCTATAATCTACCCTCCTGATAATGCTGTGTTTCCAGCTCATCCATCTAAGAGCGGTATTAGTCAGCTCTTTTATTCATCTGGGGTAGGCAGGACAAGTGGATTAGACCTACTCCTGAGTTTATTGCCTCAGAGGAAGCCGTTATTACAAGAGTATTATTCTAATTTTCTCTTTAATGCTTTGGGAAAGTTTTGAGATGACGCTAATGCACAAAGCTTATTTGGGAGGGGGGGAAGTCATACTCACACTACAGATCAGAAGTTTGAGCGGATAGTAAAGGAAAAGCATCAGTGTCCAGAGTTCATGAGCTCTTTCAAATTTGAAAACGTCCCAGCATGCATCTGGTTAATGAATGGCCTGAGTGACAAAAGCTGAACAAGGAAAAAGATTAAAGTTTTTATTTGAGAAACATTGTTTTGATTACTACATCATATAATTTCAGAGTTTGAATGAATTGCATGAGTGGGTGTGTCAAACCGCTGGTGTAAACCAGTTGACTTGCTGTTTTTAATAACTGATCTCACAAAAGATTTTTTTTTTTTTCTGCTAAATGATTTGAACTCAGTCAAAGGATAATGACTGTTAAATTGATGATGAATTAAAGTAATTGTGCACGATTGCCATGGTAACAATGCGCTGTTTAGTTCTGTTTGCTGCTTCTTTTAAAGGAAAAGTTCACCAAAAAAATTTAATCTATGACACTTTCCCCCGGCTTAAACTAGTCCCAGACTAAAATGCATGTTTGAGCTGTTTAAAATAAAAGCAACTTCTTAAAATGTGTTAATGCCATTTTTTTTTTTTATCTCAAGACACTAGTAGTTTTTCTAAGGCACAATATCCTAATTGAACTGCACTCTAAAAACACAGTGCCACATCCATCTGCTCACACATGCACTGCACGGACGCAAATGTGACACATTACTGTTAGCGCAGGTGTGTTGTGTTGGGTAAATTATTTTCAAGAGATGTGTATGATAAGGGTCAGAACAGGTCAAAGTAACTCCATAGAGTAATTCAAGTCGATTTATTTTATATATTTATTGCATTTACTTACATACACATATTGTTTCAGAGCAGGTTTGCAGAAATCATCCCTTCAGTGCCTTCAGTGAACAAACCAACTGTGAAAAACATTAGATGTTTAGGTTGGTAAGAAAACAACTGCACTTTTTAATTTTTTTTAAATGATAGAAGCCAAATTGGGTTGTTTTTAACCCAAGGGCAAATTTTATACCCAGCAAATTGGGTTGATTAGTTTTTACTACAATACTAGCTTATGTTTGTACTTCATATAAGAATTAATATTTACAGATTAACTTAAATCCTCTAAACTTTTTGAAAATATTCCACACAGCCACCAGTTTGCATGATAATTCATATATTTTTGATCGTATTTTACAGTATAGCATATTTGATATCGTTTTAATACATATTGCCAACAATTAAGCTGATTTAAGAAATATTAGAAGTTAAAATTGAACGTTTAATTGTTGTTACGTCTGACCCAGGATCTGAGTTACACAAAAACTACCAAAACACTGGGTTGTTACGTCTGACCCAGGATCTGAGTTACACAAAAACTACCCAAACACTGGGTTGTTACGTCTGACCCATGATCTGGGTAACACAAAAACTACCAAAACACTGGGTTGTTATGTCTGACCCAGGATCTGAGTTACACAAAAACTACCCAAACACTGGGTTGTTACGTCTGACCCAGGATCTGGGTAACACAAAAACTACCCAAACACTGGGTTGTTACGTCTGACCCAGGATCTGGGTAACACAAAAACTACCTAAACACTGGGTTGTTACGTCTGACCCAGGATCTGGGTAACACAAATACTACCCAAACAATGGGTTGTTACGTCTGACCCAGGATCTGAGTTACACAAAAACTACCCAAAGACTGGGTTGTTACGTCTGACCCAGGATCTGGGTAACACAAAAACTACCCAAACACTGGGTTGTTACGTCTGACCCAGGATCTGGGTTACACAAAAACTACCCAAACACTGGGTTGTTACGTCTGACCCAGGATCTGTGTAACATAAAAACTACCCAAACACTGGGTTGTTACGTCTGACCCAGGATCTGAGTTACACAAAAACTACCCAAACACTGGGTTGTTACGTCTGACCCAGGATCTGAGTTACACAAAAACTACCCAAACACTGGGTTTTTACGTCTGACCCAGGATCTGGGTAACACAAAAACTACCCAAACACTGGGCTGTTACGTCTGACCCAGGATCTGGGTAACACAAAAACTACCTAAACACTGGGTTGTTACGTCTCACCCAGGATCTGGGTAACACAAAAACTACCCAAACACTGGGTTGTTCCGTCTGACCCAGGATCTGGGTAACACAAAAACTACCCAAACACTGGGTTGTTACGTCTGACCCAGGATCTGTGTAACATAAAAACTACCCAAACACTGGGTTGTTACGTCTGACCCAGGATCTGGGTAACACAAAAACTACCCAAACACTGGGTTGTTACGTCTGACCCAGGATCTGGGTTACACAAAAACTACCCAAACACTGGGTTGTTACGTCTGACCCAGGATCTGGGTAACACAAAAACTACCTAAATACTGGGTTGTTACGTCTGACCCAGGATCCGAGTTACACAAAAACTACCCAAACACTGGGTTGTTACGTCTGACCCAGGATCTGAGTTACACAAAAACTACCCAAACACTGGGTTGTTACGTCTGACCCAGGATCTGGGTAACACAAAAACTACCCAAACACTGGGATGTTAGGTTTGACCCAGGATCTGGGTAACACAAATACTACCCAAACAATGGGTTGTTACGTCTGACCCAGGATCTGGGTAACACAAATACTACCCAAACAATGGGTTGTTACGTCTGACCCAGGATCTGAGTTACACAAAAACTACCCAAAGACTGGGTTGTTACGTCTGACCCAGGATCTGGGTAACACAAAAACTACCCAAACACTGGGTTGTTACGTCTGACCCAGGATCTGGGTTACACAAAAACTACCCAAACACTGGGTTGTTACGTCTGACCCAGGATCTGTGTAACATAAAAACTACCCAAACACTGGGTTGTTACGTCTGACCCAGGATCTGAGTTACACAAAAACTACCCAAACACTGGGTTGTTACGTCTGACCCAGGATCTGGGTAACACAAAAACTACCCAAACACTGGGTTGTTACGTCTGACCCAGGATCTGGGTAACACAAAAACTACCCAAACACTGGGTTGTTACGTCTGACCCAGTATCTGGGTAACACAAAAACTACCTAAACACTGGGTTGTTACGTCTGACCCAGGATCTGGGTAACACAAAAACTATCCAAACACTGGGTTGTTACGTCTGACCCAGGATCTGGGTAACACAAAAACTACCTAAACACTGGGTTGTTACGTCTGACCCAGGATCTGGGTAACACAAAAACTATCCAAACACTGGGTTGTTACGTCTGATCCAGGATCTGGGTTACACAAAAACTACCCTAACACTGGGTTGTTACGTCTGACCCAGGATCTGAGTTACACAAAAACTACCCAAACACTGGGTTGTTACATCTGACCCAGGATCTGGGTAACACAAAAACTACCCAAACACTGGGTTGTTAGGTCTGACCCAGGATCTGGGTAACACAAATACTACCCAAACACTGGGTTGTTACGACTGACCCAGGATCTGAGTTACACAAAAACTACCCAAACACTGGGTTGTTAGGTCTGACCCAGGATCTGGGTAACACAAATACTACCCAAACACTGGGTTGTTACGTCTGACCCAGGATCTTGGTAACACAAAAACTACCCAAACACTGGGTTGTTACGTCTGACCCAGGATCTGAGTTACACAAAAACTACCCAAACACTGGGTTGTTACGTCTGACCCAGGATCTGAGTTACACAAAAACTACCCAAACACTGGGTTGTTACGTCTGACCCAGGATCTGAGTTACACAAAAACTACCCAAACACTGGGTTGTTACGTCTGACCCAGGATCTGTGTAACATAAAAACTACCCAAACACTGGGTTGTTACGTCTGACCCAGGATCTGAGTTACACAAAAACTACCCAAACACTGGGTTGTTACGTCTGACCCAGGATCTGGGTAACACAAAAACTACCCAAACACTGGGTTGTTACGTCTGACCCAGGATCTGGGTAACACAAAAACTACACAAACACTGGGTTGTTACGTCTGACCCAGGATCTGGGTAACACAAAAACTACCTAAACACTGGGTTGTTACGTCTAACCCAGGATCTGTGTAACATAAAAACTACCCAAACACTGGGTTGTTACATCTGACCCAGGATCTGGGTAACACAAAAACTATCCAAACATTGGGTTGTTACGTCTGACCCAGGATCTGGGCAACACAAAAACTACCCAAACACTGGGTTGTTACATCTGACCCAGGATCTGGGTAACACAAAAACTACCCAAACACTGGGTTGTTAGGTCTGACCCAGGATCTGGGTAACACAAATACTACCCAAACACTGGGTTGTTACGACTGACCCAGGATCTGAGTTACACAAAAACTACCAAAACACTGGGTTGTTAGGTCTGACCCAGGATCTGGGTTACACAAAAACTACCCAAACACTGGGTTGTTACGTCTGACCCAGGATCTGTGTAACATAAAAACTACCCAAACACTGGGTTGTTACGTCTGACCCAGGATCTGAGTTACACAAAAACTACCCAAACACTGGGTTGTTACGTCTGACCCAGGATCTGAGTTACACAAAAACTACCCAAACACTGGGTTTTTACGTCTGACCCAGGATCTGGGTAACACAAAAACTACCCAAACACTGGGCTGTTACGTCTGACCCAGGATCTGGGTAACACAAAAACTACCTAAACACTGGGTTGTTACGTCTCACCCAGGATCTGGGTAACACAAAAACTACCCAAACACTGGGTTGTTCCGTCTGACCCAGGATCTGGGTAACACAAAAACTACCCAAACACTGGGTTGTTACGTCTGACCCAGGATCTGTGTAACATAAAAACTACCCAAACACTGGGTTGTTACGTCTGACCCAGGATCTGGGTAACACAAAAACTACCCAAACACTGGGTTGTTACGTCTGACCCAGGATCTGGGTTACACAAAAACTACCCAAACACTGGGTTGTTACGTCTGACCCAGGATCTGGGTAACACAAAAACTACCTAAATACTGGGTTGTTACGTCTGACCCAGGATCCGAGTTACACAAAAACTACCCAAACACTGGGTTGTTACGTCTGACCCAGGATCTGAGTTACACAAAAACTACCCAAACACTGGGTTGTTACGTCTGACCCAGGATCTGGGTAACACAAAAACTACCCAAACACTGGGATGTTAGGTTTGACCCAGGATCTGGGTAACACAAATACTACCCAAACAATGGGTTGTTACGTCTGACCCAGGATCTGGGTAACACAAATACTACCCAAACAATGGGTTGTTACGTCTGACCCAGGATCTGAGTTACACAAAAACTACCCAAAGACTGGGTTGTTACGTCTGACCCAGGATCTGGGTAACACAAAAACTACCCAAACACTGGGTTGTTACGTCTGACCCAGGATCTGGGTTACACAAAAACTACCCAAACACTGGGTTGTTACGTCTGACCCAGGATCTGTGTAACATAAAAACTACCCAAACACTGGGTTGTTACGTCTGACCCAGGATCTGAGTTACACAAAAACTACCCAAACACTGGGTTGTTACGTCTGACCCAGGATCTGGGTAACACAAAAACTACCCAAACACTGGGTTGTTACGTCTGACCCAGGATCTGGGTAACACAAAAACTACCCAAACACTGGGTTGTTACGTCTGACCCAGTATCTGGGTAACACAAAAACTACCTAAACACTGGGTTGTTACGTCTGACCCAGGATCTGGGTAACACAAAAACTATCCAAACACTGGGTTGTTACGTCTGACCCAGGATCTGGGTAACACAAAAACTACCTAAACACTGGGTTGTTACGTCTGACCCAGGATCTGGGTAACACAAAAACTATCCAAACACTGGGTTGTTACGTCTGATCCAGGATCTGGGTTACACAAAAACTACCCTAACACTGGGTTGTTACGTCTGACCCAGGATCTGAGTTACACAAAAACTACCCAAACACTGGGTTGTTACATCTGACCCAGGATCTGGGTAACACAAAAACTACCCAAACACTGGGTTGTTAGGTCTGACCCAGGATCTGGGTAACACAAATACTACCCACACACTGGGTTGTTACGACTGACCCAGGATCTGAGTTACACAAAAACTACCCAAACACTGGGTTGTTAGGTCTGACCCAGGATCTGGGTAACACAAATACTACCCAAACACTGGGTTGTTACGTCTGACCCAGGATCTTGGTAACACAAAAACTACCCAAACACTGGGTTGTTACGTCTGACCCAGGATCTGAGTTACACAAAAACTACCCAAACACTGGGTTGTTACGTCTGACCCAGGATCTGAGTTACACAAAAACTACCCAAACACTGGGTTGTTACGTCTGACCCAGGATCTGAGTTACACAAAAACTACCCAAACACTGGGTTGTTACGTCTGACCCAGGATCTGTGTAACATAAAAACTACCCAAACACTGGGTTGTTACGTCTGACCCAGGATCTGAGTTACACAAAAACTACCCAAACACTGGGTTGTTACGTCTGACCCAGGATCTGGGTAACACAAAAACTACCCAAACACTGGGTTGTTACGTCTGACCCAGGATCTGGGTAACACAAAAACTACACAAACACTGGGTTGTTACGTCTGACCCAGGATCTGGGTAACACAAAAACTACCTAAACACTGGGTTGTTACGTCTAACCCAGGATCTGTGTAACATAAAAACTACCCAAACACTGGGTTGTTACATCTGACCCAGGATCTGGGTAACACAAAAACTATCCAAACATTGGGTTGTTACGTCTGACCCAGGATCTGGGCAACACAAAAACTACCCAAACACTGGGTTGTTACATCTGACCCAGGATCTGGGTAACACAAAAACTACCCAAACACTGGGTTGTTAGGTCTGACCCAGGATCTGGGTAACACAAATACTACCCAAACACTGGGTTGTTACGACTGACCCAGGATCTGAGTTACACAAAAACTACCCAAACACTGGGTTGTTAGGTCTGACCCAGGATCTGGGTAACACAAATACTACCCAAACACTGGGTTGTTACGTCTGACCCAGGATCTGGGTAACACAAAAACTACCCAAACACTGGGTTGTTACGTCTGACCCAGGATCTGAGTTACACAAAAACTACCCAAACACTGGGTTGTTACGTCTGACCCAGGATCTGGGTAACACAAAAACTACCTAAACACTGGGTTGTTACGTCTGATCCAGGATCTGTGTAACATAAAAACTACCCAAACACTGGGTTGTTACGTCTGACCCAGGATCTGAGTTACACAAAAACTACCCAAACACTGGGTTGTTACGTCTGACCCAGGATCTGAGTTACACAAAAACTACCCAAACACTGGGTTGTTACGTCTGACCCAGGATCTGGGTAACACAAAAACTACCCAAACACTGGGTTGTTACGTCTGACCCAGGATCTGGGTAACACAAAAACTACCTAAACACTGGGTTGTTACGTCTGACCCAGGATCTGGGAAACACAAAAACTACCCAAACACTGGTTTGTTACGTCTGACCCAGGATCTGAGTTACACAAAAACTACCCAAACACTGGGTTGTTACGTCTGACCCAGGATCTGGGTAACACAAAAACTACCCAAACACTGGGTTGTTACGTCTGACCCAGGATCTGGGTAACACAAAAACTACCCAAACACTGGGTTGTTACGTCTGACCCAGGATCTGGGTAACACAAATACTACCCAAACACTGGGTTGTTACGTCTGACCCAGGATCTGGGTAACACAAAAACTATCCAAACACTGGGTTGCTAGGTTTGATCCAGGATCTGGGTTACACAAAAACTACCCAAACATTGGGTTGTTACGTCTGACCCAGGATCTGAGTTACACAAAAACTACCCAAACACTGGGTTGTTACATCTGACCCAGGATCTGGGTAACACAAAAACTACCCAAACACTGGGTTGTTAGGTCTGACCCAGGATCTGGGTAACACAAATACTACCCAAACACTGGGTTGTTACGTCTGACCCAGGATCTGAGTTACACAAAAACTACCCAAACACTGGGTTGTTACGTCTGACCCAGGATCTGGGTAACACAAAAACTACCCAAACACTGGGTTGTTATGTCTGACCCAGGATCTGAGTTACACAAAAACTACCCAAACACTGGGTTGTTACGTCTGACCAGGATCTGGGTAACACAAAAACTACCTAAACACTGGGTTGTTACGTCTGACCCAGGATCTGTGTAACATAAAAACTACCCAAACACTGGGTTGTTACGTCTGACCCAGGATCTGAGTTACACAAAAACTACCCAAACACTGGGTTGTTACGTCTGACCCAGGATCTGAGTTACACAAAAACTACCCAAACACTGGGTTTTTACGTCTGACCCAGGATCTGGGTAACACAAAAACTACCCAAACACTGGGCTGTTACGTCTGACCCAGGATCTGGGTAACACAAAAACTACCTAAACACTGGGTTGTTACGTCTCACCCAGGATCTGGGTAACACAAAAACTACCCAAACACTGGGTTGTTCCGTCTGACCCAGGATCTGGGTAACACAAAAACTACCCAAACACTGGGTTGTTACGTCTGACCCAGGATCTGTGTAACATAAAAACTACCCAAACACTGGGTTGTTACGTCTGACCCAGGATCTGGGTAACACAAAAACTACCCAAACACTGGGTTGTTACGTCTGACCCAGGATCTGGGTTACACAAAAACTACCCAAACACTGGGTTGTTACGTCTGACCCAGGATCTGGGTAACACAAAAACTACCTAAATACTGGGTTGTTACGTCTGACCCAGGATCCGAGTTACACAAAAACTACCCAAACACTGGGTTGTTACGTCTGACCCAGGATCTGAGTTACACAAAAACTACCCAAACACTGGGTTGTTACGTCTGACCCAGGATCTGGGTAACACAAAAACTACCCAAACACTGGGATGTTAGGTTTGACCCAGGATCTGGGTAACACAAATACTACCCAAACAATGGGTTGTTACGTCTGACCCAGGATCTGGGTAACACAAATACTACCCAAACAATGGGTTGTTACGTCTGACCCAGGATCTGAGTTACACAAAAACTACCCAAAGACTGGGTTGTTACGTCTGACCCAGGATCTGGGTAACACAAAAACTACCCAAACACTGGGTTGTTACGTCTGACCCAGGATCTGGGTTACACAAAAACTACCCAAACACTGGGTTGTTACGTCTGACCCAGGATCTGTGTAACATAAAAACTACCCAAACACTGGGTTGTTACGTCTGACCCAGGATCTGAGTTACACAAAAACTACCCAAACACTGGGTTGTTACGTCTGACCCAGGATCTGGGTAACACAAAAACTACCCAAACACTGGGTTGTTACGTCTGACCCAGGATCTGGGTAACACAAAAACTACCCAAACACTGGGTTGTTACGTCTGACCCAGTATCTGGGTAACACAAAAACTACCTAAACACTGGGTTGTTACGTCTGACCCAGGATCTGGGTAACACAAAAACTATCCAAACACTGGGTTGTTACGTCTGACCCAGGATCTGGGTAACACAAAAACTACCTAAACACTGGGTTGTTACGTCTGACCCAGGATCTGGGTAACACAAAAACTATCCAAACACTGGGTTGTTACGTCTGATCCAGG
The DNA here is from genome assembly GCA_023566225.1 of Romanogobio albipinnatus. Lineage (NCBI taxonomy): Eukaryota > Metazoa > Chordata > Actinopteri > Cypriniformes > Gobionidae > Romanogobio > Romanogobio albipinnatus. Next base: position 7,700,737 of record CM042243.1, on the reverse strand, counting down.
ATCTGGGTTACACAAAAACTACCCTAACACTGGGTTGTTACGTCTGACCCAGGATCTGAGTTACACAAAAACTACCCAAACACTGGGTTGTTACATCTGACCCAGGATCTGGGTAACACAAAAACTACCCAAACACTGGGTTGTTAGGTCTGACCCAGGATCTGGGTAACACAAATACTACCCAAACACTGGGTTGTTACGACTGACCCAGGATCTGAGTTACACAAAAACTACCCAAACACTGGGTTGTTAGGTCTGACCCAGGATCTGGGTAACACAAATACTACCCAAACACTGGGTTGTTACGTCTGACCCAGGATCTTGGTAACACAAAAACTACCCAAACACTGGGTTGTTACGTCTGACCCAGGATCTGAGTTACACAAAAACTACCCAAACACTGGGTTGTTACGTCTGACCCAGGATCTGAGTTACACAAAAACTACCCAAACACTGGGTTGTTACGTCTGACCCAGGATCTGAGTTACACAAAAACTACCCAAACACTGGGTTGTTACGTCTGACCCAGGATCTGTGTAACATAAAAACTACCCAAACACTGGGTTGTTACGTCTGACCCAGGATCTGAGTTACACAAAAACTACCCAAACACTGGGTTGTTACGTCTGACCCAGGATCTGGGTAACACAAAAACTACCCAAACACTGGGTTGTTACGTCTGACCCAGGATCTGGGTAACACAAAAACTACACAAACACTGGGTTGTTACGTCTGACCCAGGATCTGGGTAACACAAAAACTACCTAAACACTGGGTTGTTACGTCTAACCCAGGATCTGTGTAACATAAAAACTACCCAAACACTGGGTTGTTACATCTGACCCAGGATCTGGGTAACACAAAAACTATCCAAACATTGGGTTGTTACGTCTGACCCAGGATCTGGGCAACACAAAAACTACCCAAACACTGGGTTGTTACATCTGACCCAGGATCTGGGTAACACAAAAACTACCCAAACACTGGGTTGTTAGGTCTGACCCAGGATCTGGGTAACACAAATACTACCCAAACACTGGGTTGTTACGACTGACCCAGGATCTGAGTTACACAAAAACTACCCAAACACTGGGTTGTTAGGTCTGACCCAGGATCTGGGTAACACAAATACTACCCAAACACTGGGTTGTTACGTCTGACCCAGGATCTGGGTAACACAAAAACTACCCAAACACTGGGTTGTTACGTCTGACCCAGGATCTGAGTTACACAAAAACTACCCAAACACTGGGTTGTTACGTCTGACCCAGGATCTGGGTAACACAAAAACTACCTAAACACTGGGTTGTTACGTCTGATCCAGGATCTGTGTAACATAAAAACTACCCAAACACTGGGTTGTTACGTCTGACCCAGGATCTGAGTTACACAAAAACTACCCAAACACTGGGTTGTTACGTCTGACCCAGGATCTGAGTTACACAAAAACTACCCAAACACTGGGTTGTTACGTCTGACCCAGGATCTGGGTAACACAAAAACTACCCAAACACTGGGTTGTTACGTCTGACCCAGGATCTGGGTAACACAAAAACTACCTAAACACTGGGTTGTTACGTCTGACCCAGGATCTGGGAAACACAAAAACTACCCAAACACTGGTTTGTTACGTCTGACCCAGGATCTGAGTTACACAAAAACTACCCAAACACTGGGTTGTTACGTCTGACCCAGGATCTGGGTAACACAAAAACTACCCAAACACTGGGTTGTTACGTCTGACCCAGGATCTGGGTAACACAAAAACTACCCAAACACTGGGTTGTTACGTCTGACCCAGGATCTGGGTAACACAAATACTACCCAAACACTGGGTTGTTACGTCTGACCCAGGATCTGGGTAACACAAAAACTATCCAAACACTGGGTTGCTAGGTTTGATCCAGGATCTGGGTTACACAAAAACTACCCAAACATTGGGTTGTTACGTCTGACCCAGGATCTGAGTTACACAAAAACTACCCAAACACTGGGTTGTTACATCTGACCCAGGATCTGGGTAACACAAAAACTACCCAAACACTGGGTTGTTAGGTCTGACCCAGGATCTGGGTAACACAAATACTACCCAAACACTGGGTTGTTACGTCTGACCCAGGATCTGAGTTACACAAAAACTACCCAAACACTGGGTTGTTACGTCTGACCCAGGATCTGGGTAACACAAAAACTACCCAAACACTGGGTTGTTATGTCTGACCCAGGATCTGAGTTACACAAAAACTACCCAAACACTGGGTTGTTACGTCTGACCAGGATCTGGGTAACACAAAAACTACCTAAACACTGGGTTGTTACGTCTGACCCAGGATCTGTGTAACATAAAAACTACCCAAACACTGGGTTGTTACGTCTGACCCAGGATCTGAGTTACACAAAAACTACCCAAACACTGGGTTGTTACGTCTGACCCAGGATCTGAGTTACACAAAAACTACCCAAACACTGGGTTTTTACGTCTGACCCAGGATCTGGGTAACACAAAAACTACCCAAACACTGGGCTGTTACGTCTGACCCAGGATCTGGGTAACACAAAAACTACCTAAACACTGGGTTGTTACGTCTGACCCAGGATCTGTGTAACATAAAAACCACCCAAACACTGGGTTGTTACGTCTGACCCAGGATCTGAGTTACACAAAAACTACCCAAACACTGGGTTGTTACGTCTGACCCAGGATCTGGGTAACACAAAAACTACCCAAACACTGGGTTGTTACGTCTGACCCAGGATCTGGGTAACACAAAAACTACCCAAACACTGGGTTGTTACGTCTGACCCAGGATCTGGGTAACACAAAAACTACGCAAACACTGGGTTGTTACGTCTGACCCAGGATCTGTGTTACATAAAAACTACCCAAACACTGGGTTGTTACATCTGACCCAGGATCTGGGTAACACAAAAACTACCCAAACACTGGGTTGTTAGGTCTGACCCAGGATCTGGGTAACACAAATACTACCCAAACACTGGGTTGTTACGTCTGACCCAGGATCTGAGTTACACAAAAACTACCCAAACACTGGGTTGTTACGTCTGACCCAGGATCTGAGTTACACAAAAACTACCCAAACACTTGGTTGTTACGTCTGACCCGGGATCTGGGTTACACAAAAACTACCCAAACACTGGGTTGTTACGTCTGACCCAGGATCTGGGTAACACAAAAACTACCCAAACACTGGGTTGTTACGTCTGACCCAGGATCTGTGTAACATAAAAACTACCCAAACACTGGGTTGTTACGTCTGACCCACGATCTGAGTTACACAAAAACTACCCAAACACTGGGTTGTTACGTCTGACCCAGGATCTGAGTTACACAAAAACTACCCAAACACTGGGTTGTTACGTCTGACCCAGGATCTGGGTAACACAAAATCTACCCAAACACTGGGTTGTTACGTCTGACCCAGGATCTGGGTAACACAAAAACTACCTAAACACTGGGTTGTTACGTCTGACCCAGGATCTATGTAACATAAAAACTACCCAAACACTGGGTTGTTACATCTGACCCAGGATCTGGGTAACACAAATACTACCCAAACACTGGGTTGTTACGTCTGACCCAGGATCTGGGTAACACAAAAACTACCCAAACACTGGGTTGTTACGTCTGACCCAGGATCTGAGTTACACAAAAACTACCCAAACACTGGGTTGTTACGTCTGACCCAGGATCTGGGTAACACAAAAACTACCTAAACACTGGGTTGTTACGTCTGATCCAGGATCTGTGTAACATAAAAACTACCCAAACACTGGGTTGTTACGTCTGACCCAGGATCTGAGTTACACAAAAACTACCCAAACACTGGGTTGTTACGTCTGACCCAGGATCTGAGTTACACAAAAACTACCCAAACACTGGGTTGTTACGTCTGACCCAGGATCTGGGTAACACAAAAACTACCCAAACACTGGGTTGTTACGTCTGACCCAGGATCTGGGTAACACAAAAACTACCTAAACACTGGGTTGTTACGTCTGACCCAGGATCTGGGAAACACAAAAACTACCCAAACACTGGTTTGTTACGTCTGACCCAGGATCTGAGTTACACAAAAACTACCCAAACACTGGGTTGTTACGTCTGACCCAGGATCTGGGTAACACAAAAACTACCCAAACACTGGGTTGTTACGTCTGACCCAGGATCTGGGTAACACAAAAACTACCCAAACACTGGGTTGTTACGTCTGACCCAGGATCTGGGTAACACAAATACTACCCAAACACTGGGTTGTTACGTCTGACCCAGGATCTGGGTAACACAAAAACTATCCAAACACTGGGTTGCTAGGTTTGATCCAGGATCTGGGTTACACAAAAACTACCCAAACATTGGGTTGTTACGTCTGACCCAGGATCTGAGTTACACAAAAACTACCCAAACACTGGGTTGTTACATCTGACCCAGGATCTGGGTAACACAAAAACTACCCAAACACTGGGTTGTTAGGTCTGACCCAGGATCTGGGTAACACAAATACTACCCAAACACTGGGTTGTTACGTCTGACCCAGGATCTGAGTTACACAAAAACTACCCAAACACTGGGTTGTTACGTCTGACCCAGGATCTGGGTAACACAAAAACTACCCAAACACTGGGTTGTTATGTCTGACCCAGGATCTGAGTTACACAAAAACTACCCAAACACTGGGTTGTTACGTCTGACCAGGATCTGGGTAACACAAAAACTACCTAAACACTGGGTTGTTACGTCTGACCCAGGATCTGTGTAACATAAAAACTACCCAAACACTGGGTTGTTACGTCTGACCCAGGATCTGAGTTACACAAAAACTACCCAAACACTGGGTTGTTACGTCTGACCCAGGATCTGAGTTACACAAAAACTACCCAAACACTGGGTTTTTACGTCTGACCCAGGATCTGGGTAACACAAAAACTACCCAAACACTGGGCTGTTACGTCTGACCCAGGATCTGGGTAACACAAAAACTACCTAAACACTGGGTTGTTACGTCTGACCCAGGATCTGTGTAACATAAAAACCACCCAAACACTGGGTTGTTACGTCTGACCCAGGATCTGAGTTACACAAAAACTACCCAAACACTGGGTTGTTACGTCTGACCCAGGATCTGGGTAACACAAAAACTACCCAAACACTGGGTTGTTACGTCTGACCCAGGATCTGGGTAACACAAAAACTACCCAAACACTGGGTTGTTACGTCTGACCCAGGATCTGGGTAACACAAAAACTACGCAAACACTGGGTTGTTACGTCTGACCCAGGATCTGTGTTACATAAAAACTACCCAAACACTGGGTTGTTACATCTGACCCAGGATCTGGGTAACACAAAAACTACCCAAACACTGGGTTGTTAGGTCTGACCCAGGATCTGGGTAACACAAATACTACCCAAACACTGGGTTGTTACGTCTGACCCAGGATCTGAGTTACACAAAAACTACCCAAACACTGGGTTGTTACGTCTGACCCAGGATCTGAGTTACACAAAAACTACCCAAACACTTGGTTGTTACGTCTGACCCGGGATCTGGGTTACACAAAAACTACCCAAACACTGGGTTGTTACGTCTGACCCAGGATCTGGGTAACACAAAAACTACCCAAACACTGGGTTGTTACGTCTGACCCAGGATCTGTGTAACATAAAAACTACCCAAACACTGGGTTGTTACGTCTGACCCAGGATCTGAGTTACACAAAAACTACCCAAACACTGGGTTGTTACGTCTGACCCAGGATCTGAGTTACACAAAAACTACCCAAACACTGGGTTGTTACGTCTGACCCAGGATCTGGGTAACACAAAATCTACCCAAACACTGGGTTGTTACGTCTGACCCAGGATCTGGGTAACACAAAAACTACCTAAACACTGGGTTGTTACGTCTGACCCAGGATCTATGTAACATAAAAACTACCCAAACACTGGGTTGTTACATCTGACCCAGGATCTGGGTTACACAAAAACTACCCAAACACTGGGTTGTTACGTCTGGCCCAGGATCTGGGTAACACAAAAACTACCCAAACACTGGGTTGTTACGTCTGACCCAGGATCTGTGTAACATAAAAACTACCCAAACACTGGGTTGTTACATCTGACCCAGGATCTGGGTAACACAAAAACTATCCAAACACTGGGTTGTTACGTCTGACCCAGGATCTGGGTAACACAAAAACTACCCAAACATTGGGTTGCTCGGTCTGACCCAGGATCTGGGTTACACAAAAACTACCCAAACATTGGGTTGTTACGTCTGACCCAGGATCTGTGTAACATAAAAACTACCTAAACACTGGGTTGTTACGTCTGACCCAGGATCTGGGTAACATAAAAACTACCTAAACACTGGGTTGTTACGTCTGACCCAGGATCTGAGTTACACAAAAACTACCCAAACACTGGGTTGTTACGTCTGACCCAGGATCTGGGTAACACAAAAACTACCCAAACACTGGGTTGTTACGTCTGACCCAGGATCTGTGTAACATAAAAACTACCCTAACACTGGGTTGTTACGTCTGACCCAGGATCTGAGTTACACAAAAACTACCCAAACACTGGGTTGTTACGTCTGACCCAGGATCTGGGTAACACAAAAACTACCTAAACACTGGGTTGTTACGTCTGACCCAGGATCTGTGTAACATAAAAACTACCCAAACACTGGGTTGTTACATCTGACCCAGGATCTGGGTTACACAAAAACTACCCAAACACTGGGTTGTTACGTCTGACCCAGGATCTGAGTTACACAAAATCTACCCAAACACTGGGTTGTTACGTCTGACCCAGGATCTGAGTTACACAAAATCTAGGTCTAATCCTGATTTAGTTTAAGCCCTGTCTTTGAAATCGGACCATTATCTTCTATATCTGTATATTTATTCACTGTACATATTCACCTGTAAATTCAGTTCTGTTTATAGTAATAACCATCTCTCTATTTATACATATTTATATATATTCAGTACATATCCATGTCCTGCACTTACGCAACCATTGTATGTCCTGCACTTGCTGCTATTGCACTTCTGGTTAGACCTAAACTGCATTTCGTTGCCTTGTACTTGTACTTGTGTAATGACAATAAAGTTGAATCTAATCTAATCTAATCTAATCTAATCTATAGTAAAAGTTGATTTTTTTTTTTTTTTTTTACAGGTACTGGACTGGAGCTTTGAAGCTTCAAATAGAGAAATAATCCATATGACTCATAAACTATATTCAGAATTGTGTGAGGTCATATGATATCTTTTTTTTTGTAAGGAAGACAAGACAGAAATAAAAACGCTTATTCATAAAAAGACTGACATCTGCTCTAGTTCTCCATGCAACATTCATGAGAGCAGCGATGTCTGATCTGTGAACAAATCATACTTGGTTGATCTGATTCACAGAACCGTCAATAAGATTTGTTCATGAATCTGAATGAACAGATCAAGAGTATCCATATACGCTGACATATGAGATATTGATGGCAAGTTTGTGTGAACACATTTTATAATTGGTTTCAATACTATTTGAAGCCTGAAAATTCCTGTAAATGCATGCAAGAACAACAAAAAAAAAAAACGACCAGGACCTTTTTTAAGACTGACATGAGGATGAGTAATAAATTACAACTGTTTCATCTTTTACACTAACTAGCCTATCCCTTTAAAGTTATTTTAATAAAACTATGAGACTCCTGGGTAAGGAAGGTGAGCTCCATTCTTCTCTCTGTATCGTCTGACAGCGTCTCTGTGGAAGATGGGCTTTGCTCAATGATTCATGTGCTCTTGGAGGTTTTATGAAAGCACAAAGACAGATAAGACACATCATATTTATCCAGCCAGACATTGTGTGTGTGTGTGTGATGCGTGTAACTAACTTTCAACGAAAAGGGAAGCTGAAGAGTGCAGCTTTCCATCTTTCTTTCTCGTCTCATTGGCATTTTCCGTTCCTGTCAGCTGAACGCCTCCGATTAACTCACATCCTGCAGAGACGAAAGGCCAAAGATTTCACAGTATTAAATGACGTGGTACAGTAGCCTAAACACGAGAGTGCTTAGTAATTGAGACAAATGATCTAGGGATGGTTTTCGACATCTATAGTAGGTGGATTGCTGGGTTATATAAACACATTTCAGATGTTCTATAGTGAGTCCAGAGAAGTATGGGGAACTAATGCAAGAATCACATTTGATGATACATCCACATCAGGAAGAAACCACAGATAATTCAGACCAAGAGCTTGTGAGACATATTCAGCTCTTCCAGAATTCATTCATTTTTAAAGGGAATGTATTTCACTCTGACATGACAGTTCTTTATCTAATTATAGGTTTCCTTAGATCTATAGCCTAGGTAATGCGTGTGCTAATGCAGCATGCAAGATAAAACTGATACCATAAACAATGCCAGAAATGCCACTATTATATTTTAACCCTTTCCCCATCAGCGTTTTCTTTTTTCTGGTGTTTTTGTTATTTTCTGTGTCATGTCCGCTTCTGTCTTTTGTCTTGACCCCACCCCTCTTGTTATCTGATTATTGGTTTATTTGCCCCACCTGTTCTTCCCCATTACCTGCCTTGTTTGTCCCCTATTTAATCTCATTGTGTCTTCAGTCCAGGGCTGGTTCGTTCTGTCAGGATGCGGTACCAGTGAAGAAGGAGCGGGGACTCAAGTGCAAAGAAATGGTTATTTATTGAATACAAAAGACAAAGACAAACTATTAGTGATGGCAGAGTGAAGCTTTCTGAACCAGTGAAGCTATCAGAACAATTGTATCAGAAAAAGGTTCATTACTCTAAGCTTTTCAAATCAGAGCCCGACGAGGACCTCTGCTGGTGAAAGTGAGGGAAAGCACTGTGTCGAAAAATGTTTTGCAACCATTATCTTAGGCCTAGTCCACACGTACATGGATATTTTTATTCACAGCTTCACACACTTGCGTTACTATGTTGTATTATTGCATTCTGGCGCCTCTGTTCTGCAATACAATGCGATAACTGCGCATGTATCTGTATACATGTGATAAGCGCTGTTAGCAGAGTTATTAAACACTACGTCCGCCATTGCATAGACTCCACTCATGTAAACAAAAGCGATAACGGCGCACAATCTAACGTCAAACAAAGGAGAGAACGGCGCACATTTCAACTTAACAAGCCGAGATCTCCGGTTTCACCATCCACGCGACAACGCTGTAAACAGAGTTTCTAAAAATCTTCACCCTGGCCGGAGTTTTCAAAAAAGTCCGGTTTCAGTAACCGAATACTGCATTTGCATGTGGACGAACAGCCAAACCGTGTAAAAAATACCCGTATTCGTGTGGACAGGGCCTTAGAAGCAAAAAATAATTAATGGATAGATGAATTAATCAATAAATTAAATAAATACATGACAACAATCTGTTCCATTGCATACTCTGAGAAACTCAAACCAATAAAGATAACATTTTCTATTGTGAATGTGGACCTTTTTCCTGTTTGTGAACAAAATAAAACTCATGAATAAAGGAAGTAGACTAAATAAATGCAGGTGCGTGCACACAAAGAAACACACACACACACTTTTTTATTTATATATATGAAAGAGAGAGTGAGAGATTGTATAGGTTTTTATAGATTTTATAGGATTTAATCGGTTCACATAATTGTCAATACCAAAAAACTTTAACCACTTAATTTTTTCAATACTTGAAAATGAACAAAGTTGGAAAAGAAAGTAGGCTGGCTAAATATTTCACCCAAATATATAGTTTATAGGCTGCAGAACAAAACCCTTTTCACATGGTGACAACCTTTTCCATATTTAGTCCCTCCACGATTTCGCAATATTTTTAAAGATTTTTACGATCAAAATGACTGATTTTGTGGTGGTAATTTCCAGAAATTTGGGAAAAATTTGCAATGCTTTTTTAAATAATTAGGATAATACATTTTCCATATTATGCATTATGTTAGATGCACAATAGTCATACACGACAATAGAACAAACAAAGTGCACAAATCTTGTTTATTTTGGTATCTTACTAAAAAAGGCTAGTCCAGTGCTGTCTATCTTTAATAACATGATGACTTAGGGTGGGCAATATGACCAAAATATTGAAACATTTGGGATATTGTAAGTACTCAACTGAACAAAATACATAACACTGGCCTAGTGGTTTTTGGATATTTTACTGAAAAAATATTACATAGTGCACCTTTAAGTGTTGGAGTTTTGGGCACAGTACATCATATGATTTACTTTGCTCAATGAGCAACCATTTATAGCAGTATTATGGTTCGTCTCTACCTCATACTGCTTATTACATACAGTTAAATAGAATCAATGCATGTCGTATAAGTGTATTCAGTTGAGATCTGAGATTTTATTGGCGCTTACACTCAGTTGATTTATGTTTCAGCTACACAAAGTATTTGAGTTGTGTTTACTAGGAAAATTTTGTTGAAATTACTTAAGGGTGCATGTTTAAGGCATGTACAGTCTATTTGGTCAAACACAAATTAGAAGAGTTCAAAATACTTAGAAGTCTGATGCAAATAGTGCCTCAATTTTTTGGAATAAAACCAAGGCGATATTTTTTACAGTGCAGAATATGTTTTTGTATGAATATCTGACCATGCAATACATCAAAAGAAAGAACAGAGCCTATGCTGTTATATAAAAATGTATGGTAACACTTTTCAATAAGGTTTCATTGGTTAATATTAGTTAATGTATTAACTGCGGAGAAAACCAAGGAGGTCATCATAGATTTCAGAAGGAGCAAACCCACACATACACCTGTCTATATTAATAACTCTCCAGTTGAAATTGTCAATACCTTTAAGTCCACAGGCATCCACATTTGAGACTCCCTCTTATGGTCCTTCCATATTAGTTGTGCCATTAAGAAGGCACATCAGAGGCTTTATTTCCTGAGCTCTCTCAAGAAATGTTGTATGTCACTGAATTTTTGACGGTGAATAGAAATGCCAGAAACAACTGATCATCTTTTATTATTTGAGATGGGGATAGAGCTACAAGAACTTATATATTTTAATTTTGTAGTGGTAAGTACAGTGCACAGTTTATGGAGTTAATATATGGTAAATATCCTTGAACATTACAGTTGATCCTTCATAAAGTCATGATTAAGTGTTGGAGTGACTATAAAAGCATTTGTTTGTTCATCCATTGTCATAATTTGTTAAATATCCTTGAACATTCTTTGTAGCATTTTTATATGTGCAATTAATTAGAGTGTATCATTTAAATCATAATTAACTATAAGATCATTTTTGTTTGTATAGTTTAATACATACTTAATTAACAGAGAGGACTCAATATCGCCTAGGGCAACCAAAGAGCCCTGGTTCCACTTGAACCGCTCCAAAACATTTACTGGAAATGCAGCACTAAGAAGGCACTAGGAATTATGCAGGATTCTAGTCATCCTGCATACAATCTCTTCTCCCACCTTCCATCAGGGAGACATTTGCAGAGTATCCCAACGTACACATCACGTTTCAAGGATAGCTTTAACCCCCAGGTAATAAGGCTACTGAATGATAGTACAACAGGAAGGAGGGCTGAGGTCTGAGCTTAGTTATATGTTTACTGTGCTTTGATGTTTTAAATGTTATTTATAAATTGTTATTTATTGACTGGTGCTGAGAGAGTGCTAGGCACATTGTATTTCATTACTGTGGTACTCTGTACTAATATGAATATGACAATAAACATGAACTAACCATGAGCAATACATTTGTTACAGTATTTGTTAATCTTTGTTAATGTTAGTTAATATAAAAATAGCTGTTTATTGTTTGTTCATGTTGCCTAATGTTACCGAATACAACTTTTGATTTGAATAATGTATTAGTTAATGTTGAAATTGACATTGACAAAGATTAATAAATGCTGTACAGTACAGTTTATTATTAGTTCATGTTAACTTATGTAGTTAGTTTTTTTTATTAATGATTGATGGTCACGTTATTTTACACGTACATAAGCAATGCTTTTATCGCTTGTTTCTGCTTCTTCGCCTGTGTTTTGATCATAGTGAAGGTGTGTTGCCCATCTTTTTTTGCAGTCTCTCTTCCATTGTAGCAAAATGAAGCCACCAAAGCCCCAATATAGCACTGACATTCGGGACCCAAGCCTGCGCAGTAGTGAAGATAACGTGGGACCCGAGTCTGCGCAGTATTGAGCGTGAAGTGGAGCCGCAGTATCAAGGCCTGAATTGCCATACATTTCCGTCAATGGCAGGGAAAGCGTTGTCTGGCCATCACCAGATCAAGCTCAATTTGAGATTGAATATTGGTCTGGGGAGTCTGCTCTGTATTTTCTACTGCACAAGAGGCGTGATCAATGGGCAATGACCCATCGCTTCTCTATCCGTCATAGTGTTAAACCCGCCAATAGCGCGCCAGGTGGATAAGCCAGTCTGTGATTGGTTCCGCAAAAGTGTAACAGAAGCAGTAGAAATGAATGTACAGGTTTCCAGTTGCAGGGCGAAATCAAAAATCGCCGGCAGATCAGGCTGGGATTACCCAGTCTGAAGCATTGTCTGCATCCGAAATCGCATACTTTATAGTAGGTGAAAAACAGTATATGACAAAAGTAGTATGTCGGAATTCACAATACTCATAAAAGAGTAGACAAATTACCGGGATGAGCCATTGAGTGAGATTCTGAAGTGTGCCTATGATGGACACTTTACTATCCCATGAGGCCACGGGAGAGGATTTGTGAATGACAGTGAAGCAACAACTGATGCTGGTAGGTTACATAACATAAGGGGTGTAACGGTACACATAACTGACGGTTCGGTACGTACCTCGGTTTTGAAGTCACGGTTCGATACCAGTTTGGAACAGCAGTTTTCCAAAATTGCTTTTAATTTATTTTTATTAAACAGTGATTTCCTGGAAAACAAGTATCTGTCCTTAAATGAATTAAATTATAACTAAACGTTTATTGAAGATATTGCTGTAAACTATATAGGGAACCCTTATTGCACGTTAATATTAAAGTTTCCCATTTAGTCGGTCACTCTCGATGCCACGTCGGAGTACCGACGAATAGGAATCTCGCTCGCGAGAGCCAATCTACTTCGAGTGAAACTAAACGAGCCAATGCACATTGGCATGCAATGATTGCACCAGGTGTTCATGCCACGCAGCGCGGGTATAAATGAGACACAGGTGCTTGCATCAAATCAACCTTTTGCTTCGGAGCCGAGTGGTATCTGGTTATGCTAGACATCACTCACCTACTTCGCAGTCCTGACTGGAAGCCTGCCCTTTTGGAAGCGTTCTTCAGTTGGTGTTGGTGTGACGGCACAGCAGCGGGTCATGTGGTCTTACGATCATCTATCTTTTTTGCTCGTGAGAGCAAACACAAGGGCTGTTCTCACAGCTGGTTCGGTGCGCCTGGTGGAGAGCGCTAAAAAGCCGTTCTTACGGCTGGTAGAGAGCGTCTGGTGAGAGAGACCGCGCACGTCAGGCTGCACTATTTCCCTGACTGTGTCGCCGCGACCCTTCCCCCTGCGTGCTTCAGCACCAAGGAGAGCGTTCCTCTCAAAGAGCAACACAGAAAAAGCTTGCGTCTTTTTCAAGATGACATTCTTTCTGTGCGTTTCTGGGTGTGGTGGTTACCTGTCACCGAGGGATGGTCACCAGCGCTGTATCTCGTGTTTGCGCGTTCAGCACGCTGAGGCAGCGCTGGTGGATGACTCATGTTCTCACTGCGGGAACATGACCATCTCAGAGTTGCGGTCTAGACTCCATCTTGCACGGGGTGGAGTCCCCGTGCCTCTGCCTCGATCTAACCCCCCACAAAGGGTTACTTCAGGCAGTAGTGCGGGTGATTTGAGGGTGACGATGAGCGCGCTTCCCCCAGGGAACCAACCCCCGGGGAACCCTCACTCCTCTCGCACTCTGCAGCCAGTAGAGCTTCCGTTGGAACGTGCTGGGCCATCCACGAGATGTGCACCAACCGTATCCTTCGGGGCTCCCCCCGATGATCAGATGTCCATCGCTGCATCGGAGGGAGGGTCAGAAATCTCCGGAGATGACCTGTCCGCGCAGGGGGCTCCTTCGGGAAGATTCGCTGTGCCCGATACCGATCCGGAAATGATGGCCATGCTTTCTCGGGCCGCCGAGAGAGTCGGGCTCGTGTGGAACCCTCCACCGTGGGCTGGATGATTGGTATCTCGGGGTGGCCCGTGCTGGTTCTCAGCGCCCCACCCCGGTTCCTTTCTTCCCGGAGGTGCACAAGGAGCTCACTAGATTGTGGACGCCACCTTTTACTGCCCGAAACCGGCCTAGTGGATCCTCCTCCCTCACCACCCTCAATGGCGGACCTGCAAAGGGATACACGCAGGTTCCTCCCGTGGAACCGGCCGTTGCTATGCAACTGTGCCCTAACTCCACTTCCAGGGGGAACCTGTGTCTCCCCTCCCGGGCCTGTAGGTACTCTTCCGATCTGATCGGGAAGGCCTACCAGGCTTGTGGAGAGGCAGGCTCCGCCTTACACGCTATGGCGTTGTTGCAGGTCCATCAGGCCCAGGCACTGAAGACCTTGCACGAGGGTGGTCACGATCCCGTAGTTCTCCAAGAACTGAGAACCGCAACGGACCTCGCGCTTCGTGCGACGAAGGTTACGGCGCGGGCAGTGGGTCGTGCAATGTCCACTATGGTGGTCCAGGAGCGCCACCTCTGGCTGTGTCTGGCTGACATGCGGGAAACCGGAAACCGACAGAACTGCTTGTGGTCTCAGCCAACCCAGCACTTCATCACAATCTCTCCATTCAGCTAGGATCATCAACCATAACTCCGTCCAGGACAGCCAGGAATCTCGGAGTTGTGATTGATGATCAGCTAAAATTCACTGACCACATTACTGCAACAACCCGGTCCTGCAGATTTGCGTTATACAACATTAGGAAGATTAGACCCTTCCTATCAGAGCATGCCACACAACTCCTGGTCCAAGCTCTTGTTCTCTCCAGACTGGACTACTGTAATGCTCTTCTAGCGGGCCTTCCGGCATGTACTGTCAAACCCTTGCAACTGATCCAGAATGCAGCGGCAAGGGTGGTCTTTAACGAGCCGAAGAGAGCTCACATCACGCCTCTCTTCATCAGTCTCCACTGGCTCCCAATAGCAGCTCGCATCAAATTCAAGACACTGGTGCTCGCTTTCAAAACAACCACTGGCTCTGCACCAAGATACCTAAACTCGCTTGTGCAGACTTACACTCCCTCCAGGAGCTTACGTTCTGCCAGTGAACGACGCCTTGTGGTGCCATCCCAAAGAGGCATGAAATCACTCTCACGGACCTTTTCCTGGACCGCACCCACCCTGTGGAATGACCTGCCTATCTCAATTCGAGCAGCCGAGTCTGTAGCCATTTTCAAAAAACGGCTAAAGACACATCTCTTCCAGCAGTACCTTACCAAGCAAAATTAGCACTTAACATTCTATTCATTTTTCTGTCTGTCTGTCTGTCTGATAAAAAAAAAAAAAAAAAAAAAAACTGAGACTTGTTACAGCACTTACGTACTGTTACATACTGTTGCCCTTGACTGTTCTAGCTGCTTCTATTGCTCTCATTTGTAAGTCGCTTTGGATAAAAGCGTCTGCTAAATGACTAAATGTAATGTAATGTAAATGTAAGATCAGGTTCCTTAATTCCCCCGTGTCCCAGACCGGCCTCTTCGGCGACACGGTCCAGAACTTCGCCCAACAGTTCACGGCCGCACAGAAGCAGACTGAGGTGATCAGTCACATCCTGCCTCGGCGGTCAGCTGCTGTCTCCACCCCGCTGCCGGCAGCACCTCAGCCTGCTCGTCGCCAAGGGGTGGCCGCCTGCGTCTGCCTCCGCTCCCGAGTAGCAGCAGCAGCCTCCACCCAAGCGACGTCGTGGAGCCGGATGCAAGCAGGCCGCCCCGCCCGTCCAGGCCCACAGGTGGAACAGGTAAGTGTTGCCCAGCACACTCTCACCTCGCTGTGGGCTGCCTCCAGGAGACAGCTGCCCCAGCCTGGTACCTGCATTCCACCTCGCTGCCCCACGGTGGGTACGCCAGTGGTCCCTATGGTCCCGCTTGCATGATCTCTGCGAGCCTGGCTAGAGTTCCGCAGTCCGTCTCGTTGGCTCATTCGGACCATCAGGCTCGGCTATGCGATTCAGTTCGCCCGGTGCCCCCCCAGGTTCAGGGGCGTCCACTTCACTTCGGTGAAAGCTGCAGATGCCCATGTCCTGCGTGCAGAGATATCAGTCCTACTGGCAAAGGACACGATAGAGCCGGTCCCTCCAGCCGATATGAAGACCGGCTTCTACAGCCCGTACTTCATAGTACCCAAGAAAACCGGTGGGTTACGACCAATCTTGGACCTGCGAGTCCTGAATCGGAGCCTCCACAAGCTACCGTTCAAGATGCTCACGCAGAAACGCATTTTCGAGTGCATCCATCCCCAAGATTGGTTTGTAGCGATCGACCTGAAGGACGCGTACTTTCATGTCTCGATTCTTCCTCGACACAGGCCGTTCCTGCGCTTTACGTTCGAGGGTCGAGCATATCAGTACAAAGTCCTGCCCTTCGGGCTGGCCCTGTCCCCCCGTGTCTTCACGAAAGTCACGGAGGGGGCCCTTGTGCCCATGAGAGAACAGGGCGTTCGCATCCTCAACTATCTCGACGACTGGCTCATTCTAGCACAGTCCAGGGATCAGTTGTGCGAACACAGGGACCTGGTGCTCAGACACCTCAGCCAGTTGGGTCTTCGGGACAACTGGGAGAAGAGCAAACTCGCCCCCGTGCAGAGGATCTCTTTTCTCGGTATGGAGTTGGATTTGGTCGAACGAACGGTTCAGTCAATGCTGAACTGCCTGAACACGTTTCAGAGGCTCCTGGGGCATATGGCAGCCGCTGCGGCAGTAACTCCGCTCGGCCTGCTTCATATGAGACCGCTTCAGCATTGGCTACACAGCCAAGTCCCGAGATGGGCGTGGCAACGCGGCACTCACCGGGTGAGCATCACACCGGCCTGCCACCAATCCTTCAGCCCATGGTCAGACCCCTCGTTCCTTCGGGCCGGAGTGCCCCTGGAACAGGTGTCCAGGCATGCTGTGGTTTTCACGAATGCCTCTGCCATGGGCTGGGGAGCCACGTACAACGGGCATGCAGTGTCAGGGGTTTGGACAGGCCCGCACCTGCATTGGCACATCAACTGCCTCGAGTTGCTAGCAGTGCATCTTGCTCTGAGCCGCCTCAAAGGACGGTTACGGGGCAAAGATGTACTGGTCCGCACGGACAACACAGCGACCGTTGCGTATATCAACCGACAAGGTGGTCTGCGCTCCCGTCGCATGTCGCAACTCGCCCGCCATCTCCTCCTCTGGAGTCAGAAGTGTCTGGGGTCGCTTCGGGCCATTCATGTCCCTGGTGTGTGCAACCATGTGGCCGACGAGCTTTCACGAGCTGTGCTCCCAGGGGAGTGGCGACTCCACCCCCAGGTGGTCCAGCTGATTTGGAGACAGTTCGGGATGGCACAGGTCGACCTGTTTGCCTCTCCAGAAACGTCCCATTGCCAGTGGTTCTATTCGCTGACCGAGGGCACACTCGGCACGGATGCACTGGCGCACAGCTGGCCCAAGGGGTTGCGCAAATATGCGTTTCCCCCAGTGAGCCTACTCGCACAGACACTGTGCAAGGTCAGGGAGGACGAGGAGCAGGTCCTGCTAGTGGCGCCGTACTGGCCCACCCGAACCTGGTTCCCAGAACTTATGCTCCTCGCGACAGCCCCTCCTTGGCCGATTCCTCTGAGGAAGGATCTTCTAACTCAGAGATGGGGCACCCTGTGGCACCCGCGTCCAGACCTGTGGAAGCTTCATGTTTGGCCCCTGGACGGGACGTGGAGGTTCTAGGTGACTTACCCCAAGGGGTAGTTAACACCATCACTTCGGCGCGAGCACCGTCTACAAGACAGGCCTATGCCCTGGAGTGGAACCTGTTCATCGAGTGGTGTTCTTCTCGCCGAGAAGACGATTTTCGGTCGACGATTCGTGCCTAGAGTTCGGGCCGGGTGACGCCCACGTGGTACTAAGACCCCGGCCTGGCTATGTGCCCAAGGTTCCTACCACTCCCTTCAGGGACCAGGTTGTGAACCTGCAAGCGCTGCCCCCGGAGGAGGCAGACCCAGCCCTAGCTTTGCTCTGTCCCGTCCGCGCCCTGCGGATCTACGTGGATAGAACTCAAAGCTTTGGGTCCGCTCGGGGTGCGAGCACACTCTACTAGAAGTGTTGCATCCTCCTGGGCGCTGGCACGTGGCGCCTCGCTGTGAGACATCTGTAGAGCTGCGGGCTGGGCGACACCTAACACGTTCGCTAGATTCTATAGCCTACGTGTAGAGCCGGTTTCCTCCTGTGTTCTCACCTCAAACGGGTAGAAACACTGAGGGGCCCCGGCTCTTGTCGGCTTGCTGCGCTACGGCGTTATTTTCTCCAGAAGCAAACTCTGTGAGTCCTCCATCACCCTCGGTGCCAGACGTGGCGGAGCGTCTGGCATCAGGCCCCTTGCCGCTGAATCCTTGAGAACCGGTATTGGGCTTGGGTTATATGAGTGACCCTGCGGGGATCCCATATATCTGTCCACGGTCGCTCCTACGGGAAGCCCGTGTCTTTCCCTTGGGAGAGCCTTCCCATCAATGGGATTGAGCCCCCTCTCTCTGTCGCGGGCTACAGCTCAGCCTGTACTCCTACATAACTCCTTCGGGTTACGATGTGGGCTCCGCAGCGTTCCCCTTCAGTAGGGCACGCTTTCCCAGTGTTATCCAATAATCACTGAGCGGGTCATGCGGAACAGCAGTGATGGTCTTCCCGGTGTGAGCCCCGTCTCATCAGGTAAAGAGCTCAGGCGGCTCACACAGGGCACTGGAAGGGGGCAGAGGCCATGGCGCTTTGGTAGGGATTCCTATTCGTCGGTACTCCGACGTGGCGTCTCCGTTCCCTCCTTCAGGGAATGAGGGTTACATACGTAACCGAGACGTTAACAACAGAGCCCAAACTATTAGCCTAAATTCAGTTGCTATTAATTTTTAAGTATAATAATCAACACTCAAATAACATAGTATGCAAACATGTAAACTTCACATAAGGCATTTTTTGCAATAACTTCAAAATCTATTTATTTTCATGACAGGTTTATTTAAACATACATGAAATAATCAAGACATCACTTAACAGGTTAAGTATAATATAATGAATATATAGGCTATTATAGTGCATATATTTAGTGAAAGAGTTGATTTCTCTAGTGAATAAAATTGCGTGGACTCTGAATGACTGCCTGAGGTAAATGTGATGCAACGTGACATTGTTTAGTTTACAAGCAGTTATATTCAGGTCTTTCCGCCGTTGAAACACTGATTGAGCGATTACACCACATATGATACGTGACAGTAAGTTGTAATGTATCCTCAACATACCTTCAGATGTTCGTTCATGTTTATTCTTTAGGAAGAGATGACCGATCGCGTTCACAGATGATCGCGTTCACGCGCCACGAGGCCGCCACAGAGCGTCAAAGCGGCATTTATCGTTTGATTTTTGTGATAAAATGGACTGAATACTTAACATGTTCGTGTGGGAACTCGGATTGAAGCGTGTCCTGCACTTAAAACAAGCCTACTGTTAACATTTAAAGGATGTTTTCGGAAACGGTTAGAATACGTGTATGTTACATCCCTAATAACAAGGCATGCATAGGTCCAGATTACATGTATACTCCACACAGTCATATTATATAGAACATACCTTTAGCAGCCACAAAGTAATTACTTATTCAAATTAAGTATAAATTATGTATACTCTAGAGCAGGGGTGTCCAAACTCGGTCCTGGAGGGCCACTGTCCTGCAGAGTTTAGCTCCAACTTGCCTCAACACACTTGTCTGGGAGTTTCTTGTAGGCCTATGCCTAATAGGATCATGATTAGCTAGTACAGGTGTGTTTAATTGGTGTTGAAGCTAAACTCTGCAGGACAGTGTCCCTCCAGGATCAGGATTGGACACCCCTGGTGTCCAACCCTGCTCCTGGAGAGCTACCGTCCTGCAGATTTCAGTTCCAACCCTGCTCCAACACACCTGTCTGTAATTATCAAGCAGCCTTGAACACCACAATTAGCTGGTTCAGGTGTGTTTGATTCAGGTTGGAGCTAAAATCTGCAGGGTGGTAGCCCTCCAGGACCAGGGTTGGACACCCCTGCTCTACAGGGAGTGCAGAATTATTAGGCAAGTTGTATTTTTGAGGATTAATTTTACAACATTAATAATTAAACAACAACCATGTTGTCAATGAACACAAAACACTCATTAATATCAAAGCTGAATATTTTTGGAAGTAGTTTTTAGTTTTAGCTATTTTAGGGGGATATCTGTGTGAGCAGGTGACTATTACTGTGCATAATTATTAGGCAACTTAACAAAAAACAAATTTATACCCATTTCAATTATTTATTTTTACCAGTGAAACCAATATAACATCTCAACATTCACAAATATACATTTCTGACATTCAAAAACCAAACAAAAACAAATCAGTGACCAATATAGCCACCTTTCTTTGCAAGGACACTCAAAAGCCTGCCATCCATGGATTCTGTCAGTGTTTTGATCTGTTCACCATCAACATTGCGTGCAGCAGCAACCACAGCCTCCCAGACACTGTTCAGAGAGGTGTACTGTTTTCCCTCCTTGTAAATCGCACATTTGATGATGGACCACAGGTTCTCAATGGGGTTCAGATCAGGTGAACAAGGAGGCCATATCATTAGATTTTCTTCTTTTATACCCTTTCTTGCCAGCCACGCTGTGGAGTACTTGGACGCGTGTGATGGAGCATTGTCCTGCATGAAAATCATGTTTTTCTTGAAGGATGCAGACTTCTTCCTGTACCACTGCTTGAAGAAGGTGTCTTCCAGAAACTGGCAGTAGGACTGGGAGTTGAGCTTGACTCCATCCTCAACCCGAAAAGGCCCCACAAGCTCATCTTTGATGATACCAGCCCTAACCAGTACTCCACCTCCACCTTGCTGGCATCTGAGTCGGACTGGAGCTCTCTGCCCTTTACCAATCCAGCCACGGGCCCATCCATCTGGCCCATCAAGACTCACTCTCATTTCATCAGTCCATAAAACCTTAGAAAAATCAGTCTTGAGATATTTCTTGGCCCAGTCTTGACGTTTCAGCGTGTGTGTCTTGTTCAGTGGTGGTCGACTTTCTGCCTTTCTTACCTTGGCCATGTCTCTGAGTATTGCACACCTTGTGCTTTTGGGCACTCCAGTGATGTTGCAGCTCTGAAATATGGCCAAACTGGTGGCAAGTGGCATCTTGGCAGTTGCACGCTTGACTTTTCTCAGTTCACGGGCAGTTATTTTGCGCCTTGGTTTTTCCACACGCTTCTTGCGACCCTGTTGACTATTTTGAATGAAACGCTTGATTGTTCGATGATCACGCTTCAGAAGCTTGGCTATTTTAAGACTGCTGCATCCCTCTGCAATATATCTCACTATTTTTGACTTTTCTGAGCCTGTCAAGTCCTTCTTTTGACCCATTTTGCCAAAGAAAAGGAAGTTGCCTAATAATTATGCACACCTGATATAGGGTGTTGATGTCATTAGACCACACCCCTTCTCATTACAGAGATGCACATCACCTAATATGCTTAATTGGTAGTAGGCTTTCCAGCCTATACAGCTTGGAGTAAGACAACATGCATAACGAGGATGATGTGGTCAAAATACTCATTTGCCTAATAATTCTGCACTCCCTGTAGAGAGTATATGGGATTTTGGAAGCAGATGTCGTGTCTGAAATGATGGACAATTACATTAATGGTGGGGAAAGAGTTAAAAGTCTAAACAAAACAAATGAATGGAATAATGTCATGATTTAAAAAATAAAATAAAAAAAGTGTTCAGAAGTACTTTAAATGTTTTTAAAAGTGTCTTATGTTTAAGCTGCATTTATTAGATCAAACATCATATTTTTAAAATATAATGCAAAGCTGAATTCAGCATCTGTTATGGAACAGAGACTCAACCAGGAATAACGTTAATATAAAAAGAGTTTATTGACAGCAGAAGGGTATGGAGATGATAAGGCAAGTATTTCAGAGATGATGAATGGAGAATGGGAATACTGACAGTCTCTGTTGTTGTAGAATTATGAGGAGGTCATGGATGGTGGTGATGGCGGAACCCAGTGCACCCACCTTGATGACAGGAAGGGAGTCCGGGAATGGGGAAGGAGACGAGGAACACACACGGAGGACCAGGAAGATGAAGGAGACACAATGGAACAGGAGATACTCGCGAGGTAGGTCATCTTCGTGTAATACAGGCAGGTAACAACAGGTGGGTGAGTCCTTACTCATGAACATGACCAGACAATGTGACTGTGTGAGGTGTGTGCTTATATAGCAAGTTGATGAGGGTGCAGACGAGGTGCAGGTGTGTGTGATTGTGAATCGCATGCAGGTGAGGGCCAGGGAGGAGGATGGGAAATGTAGTGATGAGGTAGTGCCAAGCTGGTGACCGTGAACTAACAAGGGTAACCATGGGAACTAAGGATAGCCGGGAAAATGAACAAAGGAACACCGGTATGAAATCAAAACACAAACTAAATGTCCAAAACACAAACAGAACCCTGACAGAATCAGTCTTCAGTGTCACCTGGGGCCTGTACCATGATGGTAGTTTGACAAACTCAGGGTTACAGGATTAGTTTCGAGTTGACAAAACCAAACCAATCTATTCAGGCATTGTTGGTCCCATGATGCTGATCATCAGCTTTCTCTGTCAACTCAGGCTTGGATCCTGAGTTTATGAGTTTAGCTGTGACATCAGTAGTGAACAGCCAATCACATGCTGTGGATCAGTGAAACTGAGATTAATTTCTCTCTTCTGCAGAATATTACATGATTGAAAAATATTACAAATTTAAACAAATTCACACAGAAAGAAGAAAAGAGCCGTCTATAAAAGAGGACAACTTAAAGAAAAATCTTACTACATCAATGCATGTAAAAGTTATGAAGTTAGTTTAGTTGATATATAGAGAGAATTGAACATTTAAGTTCACATGTAGTACTTTTTATATCTTTATTTATTGATTTTAAAGCTTATTTGTATGACCTTTTATATAGGCTATTTATATAAATTTTAACTAAGTGCCTATTAATGATTGATTAACTAAAATGATACATGTGTAATTGTTTAAAGGTCCCGTTCTTCGTGATCCCATTTTTCAAACTTTAGTTAGTGTGTAATGTTGCTGGTAGAGCATAAATAATACCTGTAAAATTATAAAGCTCAAAGTTCAATGTCAAGCGAGATATTTTATTTAACAGAAGTTCCCTTTCAAAGCCTACACCGATTAGGACCACATTCATCTACTTCCTTCTTTAATAACGTCACTCGAACACTGAGCGCATGCATCTCTGGTAAGAGGCGTGATCTTACCGGGCAACGTGCGCTAAGCTGCTGTTGAATCACAACCTATGATCACAACACAGGAACCGCTGGCACAATCAGAACTCGTTACGTTTTCTGAAGGAGGGACTTCATAGAACAAGGAACTCATCAGCCCGTTTTTAGGACAGTGAAAACAGCGGTATACAGATAAGTAAATTGTGTGAAAAATACTGTGTTTTTTTACACGCGAAACATGAACACATGTTATATTGCACACTGTAAACACAATCAAAGCTTTTAAAAAAACAGGAAAAACGGGACCTTTAAGGGTATAAAATTACATAAATGGTATCTAAATCATTCAAAATTAATATTATTATAAATAAGCATTGTTAAAAGCCAGATGCTTTTTAGTCTTTAAAACCATTTACTATGTAGTGACCTTTCATTTGGATTAGAAACGGGGAGTGACTTCATTGCATCAGAGGTGTCACTTTGCTCACAGCTGATTGGTCCAATTTCAGATTGCGATCTCTTATCCAGAACATAACCTGCCCTGAAGCAGGTTAGCCGTGGAGCATAAGTGACTATTAGGGGTGGCACGGTACATGAAAAAAACCCCGAACCGTTCGGTTCGCTTGTCTCAGTTCGGAGCGTGCGTCGCACGGTTTCAACGCATGCGCAATGTATCCTCGTGCCCGTATGTTACCTCAGACAGTGGGTGTCCTTTTCGAGTGAAATAAGAGGTGTGTGTGTATGTGTGTGTGTGGACATACAGTAAAATAAAGTAAAAGTGGAGTGCTGCAGGTCACGTCACGTGTAGAAATGCAAGTGGGAGAGATAAGGAAGGCTGCCCGGAGTTGGAGGATGCGCCAGCGACGTATAGCAGGCAGGGCAGATGCAGTGCGTATGCGCAGATGCGCGCGCGCGTTCATTCACACACTGGCAGTGTTTGTCTCACGCAGCTGAACCACGGCTCGTGTATTGCAAATACAGACAAATATTGTCTATTCTGTCACATTTTCCGGTCTTCTCCTCCGACCCCTGTCTGTCTCATGCTTTGATTTATGATGGGCTGCATATATCTGCTGCAGATGTGACCGTGTTCCCCTCTGTCTCATACACACATGCATATAAACATGCTGTATATAAGTAGTTCACATGATAAATGTAACATTTAAAAGTTAAGATGCTTCTAGTTTTAATAATTTAAACATGCCTTTGAAGTTTGGGCAAAAACTTCTGGCAGTGTTGTGTTTTCGTGTATTTCTTTTTTCTTTTCACAGCGCTGGATGTCATATGGTGATTGTCAAACACACGGAACACTTCATGGTGACATTTGTTAATCAGGTCAGCTGAATTAAAGCCACAGTGCATTTGTTCTGATCAAAATTGACATGATTAACATGAAAAATGTTACGCCAATGTGTCGGACTCTGTAGACAGCCAGTTAAGAAACAACTTCTACATGATATAACAATTTTTTAATACTGTATCCTAATTGTGGATGATTAAGCTATATATCATATGCTGAAGTAAATTTCTGGAGTGTTAACGATAAAAAAACAACAACAACAAGAACCGTACAGAACTGAAAACCGTGACCCTAAAACCGTGATACGAACCGAACCGTGGGTTTTGTGAACCGTGCCACCCCTAGTGACTATGGAGATGAACCCGGCTAAAAGCCAAACCACTTTAATGGTACCTAAAACCCAGGATTGGCACAAACTAAGCTTAAACATATCTGGTTAGCCAGCTAAACCGGCTTCATGGTATAGGCCCCTGATCCTTCAGAAACCATTGATGATTTGCTGCTCAAGAAACATTACATATTATCAGGGCTGAAAACAGTTGAGCTGCTTAATATTTTTGTGGAAACTAGGATTCTTTGATGAATAGAAAGTTCAAAACAACACCATTTATTTGAAATAGAATTATTTTGCAACATTATAAATGTCTTTACTTTTGATCCATTTAATGCATGCATGCTGGATACACGAATGAGTTTATTTCAAAAACATAACTGAACGGTAGTGCACGTTCTTATTTACTTGTTTATTCACAATACAAATGAGACCAAATATGTTCCAGATGAATCAAAAGAGTTCACATACCATTTGAAAATGACCCTTCTCCCTATAATGGCCTGTTGGCGCTGGATGAGTGTATTCTCAGATCCTGAAGCTGCTGCTGCTGTAAAAGAGCGCTGAGTGTTCCAACATCCATCAATCTAGTACTTCTCCCTGAGGCGACTGTACAGCAAGAGCTATTGATTTACAACAGTCTTACGGGTTTGCTTAAACCACTACACCTTGAAATTCTCACTGTGAGTGATGCTGAGGGATTTCAGTTAAAGCACAATAACAGCTGAAGTGCAGTTGAAATGTCCAGTGCTTCATGTGATCATGTGTCAGCACGGTTTATTCCAAAGGTCTCTCTCGTTGATGCTCAAAAGAGTAAGCTTCTGCTCAGTGAAAAAGGGTTCAAGTGAAATGCTTCAGTCTGTAAGTGTTCTGCTAAATTAGAAAAATACAAATAACCTTGATGCACTTTAGGGCTCAACACAAGACAAGAGATTTTTAAGGAATACTTGAGGGCGAGAAAATAATGCCAGAATGCAGAAATGATCCTGAATGCATGAACAGTGACATCGAGATGTCTTTATTGTAATTCCATTATTAAATTAGCAAGACCTCTTTGTGAACCAGCCCGACTCAATTTAACGATCAGGGATTGTCCAGTACAAATCATATAGAAGACAACTCTAAAAAGATAATTTTCCTCACAAAATATGTTCTGTTTAGAGAGAGAAGGACATACAAGTCTATTATAAACATGATAAGAGATTTACAAATGTGTGTTTTGTTCATCTTCCTCCCACACAGCACTCCAGGTGCGGCATAGGAAGAAGTAAAAAAAAAAAAAAAAAAAAAAAAAAAAATTGAAATGTGGAAAGAATCAACAGGATACAGTATAATCTTATAAAGCATACAAAAAAAAATAGGGATGCAAATCTAAAGAGTTCAATTTAGTGATAAATTGTCTTCTCTCCATGGACTTGAATAAATGCGCTGTAGAAAATCTATTTCTACTGAAGAAAAGCAGAGACAAATTTGAATAGAATTCCTAAACAGAACGGAAAGGTTTTGTTCAGACATACAGAAGATTTAGAACTGACCCTCATATTGGCACCGGGTAATTAATTATCGGCTTTTTTATTTTAAAACTAAACTTTAAACGTTGAAATAACAGATGCAGTTCAAATTGCTGCATTGCAAATCTTGGATTTGAATGGATTTCCCCCAAAGCTGCACAAGCGTGAATCACGAAATAATGCCCAGGTCATATTTCAACCAAATTAAAAATTAAATAACATATTTTTTATTCTGCATAAAAAAAGCAAATAAAGCCTATTTTGCAAGCATTAAGATTATTTGCATAATGATGTTATTTTAATAATTATTGAAGCCACAACATGTAATTTTTCGCCGCTAGAGGGTGTTTATTCAAAACACCTTGATTTCACCTTGAGTTTTTATTCTGCCACAGACGAGCGCTTCCGCTTTTCCCCCTCATGTGTATGTGGGGTAACACAGCTCTGTTTTATCATATTACACATATTTGAGTGTGTTGAAAGCTATGTTATAAAGCTACTCTGTGTGTTCGCTCAACGGCTACTATGAGACACTTGTTCACACTGCAGTGAGCTAGATCGATATCCGCCATGGTAAACATGGTAGGAGAGAGTGGGGCACAACCTGACGCTTTTTGACTGTCTCAGTTTGTGTAAATTCACTTGGGGTTCAGAGTTTTTTTTTTTCCCCACATTAATTTCACACATGTCTAGTACAAATATGTGGTTTTGTTTCATCAATACAGTGTGTACTTTTTTCTTGATTTACCCCGAAAGAATGGAAGTGAAATGTGACAACATGCCCCACTGTAACATGTGAGGGGCACATGGTAACATGACCAAATGACAGCTTACAATGTTACCTGATATAATAAAAAAAATATACAAGACAAACTAAAATATTTTGTCAATAAAATACAATTAATAACTTTTTAAAATAAAATAATGGCATTTTTTAATCATTACAAATATACTGATTTTTGAGTTTGACAACAAACACATCGCTAAATACAGCTATAGAGCATAGTTAAAAACATAATAATAATTAATCATTTCTGAACATTGACTCTGTCATTATTCACCCTTTTCTCATGGTTTCTCAAAAGAATTCATAAAAGTATAGAATATAATATCATATTTCTAATAGGGGCTCATTATAACGCAGTGTTACAACTCACCCCACCAGGATCAGCATTAAAGAACGATCTCAACCGGTAAATAACAGATATAAGATTAAAATAACATCGGATTTGTCTTGTTTTGCATAAACACAAAAAACAGAGATGAAAAATTAACTTAGGTAAGAAATTTACTTTTGCTGTGGTTAAATAAATGTTCAGTGAAATCTTCAAACGATTTTTTAATTTTGGCGCTATTTTTTCTCTAAATAATGTTGATATGGCAACTAGTAAATACACCAAGTGTCGTCATTCTGGCATGTGTGGAAAGTGTTAAACCATGTGTGTTACAACTAACCCCGCGTTAGGTTGTGCCCCTCGCTCCCCTACTCGCGATAAATCAAGAAAACCAGATTTCAACAATGAGATTAACTGTGTTGAGCTGTATAACAATGATTAGTTTCTGTCGATGAATGTATCCAAACAGTTGCTCACCTGTCTGATAAAACACATAATATATTAAAGCGTCTTTGGTGTTTCCATGGTTTCTACAAATTAAAACCAATGGTAACGCCACTATGATGTCATTGACAGGTGACGCGCGGTCCGTGTCCTGGTTAAAATTACTAATTTCTCTGGATTTAAACATTTTTGTAAACATATGGGATAATGTAAGTACACAAGTCAACAAAATGTATAACTGTTCTAGTGGCTTTTGGATATTTGAATCCATAGATCTTACATATTGTGCCTTTAAGCAATCTAATTATAAATATAATTATATTTCAAATTGAAATCAGAATAAAAGTAGCCTGGATGCCAGACGAACTTAGCCCCGCCTACAAAAAATTTTGCACGGGCAGTTCGGTCTGGACTTGATCCATAGAGAAGTAATTATGCCCGAACAGAAACTGTTCGGACCAATGAAATTGTCAGGGCGGGCTTTAGACGATGATGGACAGATGATAAACAGTACGTAATCCTCCACGTCATCAAACTGGCACTTGGGTTGAATTTGTTCTAATCCTAAACAGAGAACTTGTTCGTATATGCATTCACCTTTACTATTTCTCTCAGAAATGATGATCGTGTTGGTAAGTACTCTGTGTATCCTTAAATTCTTTTTTACAACACCGGCAAAGATCGTTTACACTCATCTTCTTCTTCTAACGTGACTTATTCTAGCGTGCGTGCAGTGACAGGGTTGCCAAGTTTTTACAGCAAAACTCGCCCAACTGCTACTCAAAACCAGCCAAAAACAAGCCCAATAGCTTTCCGGGTGGGGGGGTTCTCCGGGAAAAATGGCATTTGGGGGGTAAAATATGTGTTATTTTGGCTGGACTGGAATTTCGCATTCCCGGGTCTGTATATCACATAATTGGGGTCGCTTCAACCCGCGGACTTGGCAACACAGTGCAGTTGAGTTCTGTTGACATTTGACAACTAACGTTATGCGTCGCTCCGTTGCTCTGATTGGTTGTAGGTCTATCCAATTGAGGTCTTTCCTGGTTCGGTTGAAACACGCCCCATAATCGCAGCCCAACGGAGCAGCATCAGACTCAAATTCTGACTAGAATTGAGTATGACGACATCAGGCTAGAATAAAAGACCAAATAAATACTACCATAACATATTAGGGATGCACCAATATGAACATTTTGGCTGATACCGATAACCGATAATTCTTTATACGTGAAAGCCGATGACCGATATATGGGCAGATAAATACGTCTTTTTGAGAGCCTGATTACAAAAACAAAAGTCTCACCATTAAATCCATTTCCCAAGCACACAATTATGTTCTCATTATAATTTTATGTAGCCTATATGATAGACTTGGGCTGCACATGTTGCATTAATTGTATTTTTCTTTTTTGAAAAGATTTCAAGTAATTCAAAAACATCATGCGCATCTGAAGTGTCCCAGCTGAAGAAAATAATCCATTAATTATCGGCTTTAAGATATCGGCCAAATTTTCCTAACGATAAAATTAAAAAATAACATATATCGGCAGATACCGATATGGTGGCCAATAGGCATATCATACACTCTCAGAAAAAAAGGTACAAAAGCTGTCACTGGGACGGTACACTTTTGTGCTTAAAGAGTGCATATTGGTACCTTAAATGTACAAATTAGTACCTAAAGTGTACATAAAAGGAACAAAAGGGTACCTTTTGAAAAGGTACCGACCCAGTGACAGCTTTTGTACCTTTTTTTTATCTCTGTGTGCATCCCTAAAAAAAATTGTATATATATTTTTTTCATGTTACAGCAATTCATATTTTGGGGGGAAATTGGGAGATAACGGCGTTTAACTTAAAAATAATTTCACAATTCAAAACAAAAACAGGCTTTATTTTCTCTATGCAAAATATTTTTCTGGTTGATTATGGGGTCAAATGTGACCTGGACATTTTTGATTTATTTTTTAGATTTTGGTTTCAACGTATCTTCATATTTCACTTTCAATTAGTTCTTTCCTTCAACATAACACACAAACCGTCTGAACTTGCGTCTGCTTTATATATACACCACATATTTGTCATTTCCCATGATCCTTATCAACTTCCTATTACCTTTTCACCTCCACTGTCTCTCTCTCTCCACCTTTCCTCACCCGTCCAACGGCAAGATTTTCAAAGCTCTTCATCATCGTGATGTGTCCTCGTGTTTCTAAAGTTCCCACACTACTTCATTGCTGCTGTGACATGCTTTGTGTGTTGCTGATAGATGAGATGTCTCTCTCGCTCTCCCCGTTTCTCTTTCACCGCCGCCCCCAAGGCCTTGTCGCACTCCTCCTAAAGTGTGGTCCTCTGAGATGCTTTCCGACGCTGGTGCTTCGGAGACTTTGAAGTCTCGCTCTTTGGGGGCCAAACGGGTTTCACTAATTTCACATCCTGATCCAAAGAGAAACTCTTTTTCAGAGAGGCTGCTTGTGGAGGCCACACTACAGAAATTTTGTTAGGGCTTTGATTTGCTTCTTTATCCAACATGTCTGACAGTGAGCACATGCTACTTTGTGAAAGTGAATATCTCCAATCCGATCCTTCGTGGTCTATATTCCCTGCATCCCGTCCGCCCAGTAATTCCCTCTGCAATCCTTGACCAAACCCATCCTCGAAATTCCCTTTAGACTTGAAGAGTTGTTTATAATGTGTCTGGCAGTATAAATGTCCATGGAGAGAGACAAAGTTTCCAAGGCTGTCAGAAAACAAAATTTCATCATTCATAAGTCACAGAAAATATATTGAGCTGTCTGCATTTGCACAGTTTGTAAATGAGAACTGCACTGTAAGCTTTCCACATGAATGGTTTTATGCAGGATACTTTATCTTATAGTTACAAATAATGGCACTTTATGCAAAAATGTTGGGATACTTTGTTAGACGTACTAGAATATTTAAATACTTAAGTATAAATAATCAAGTATGACTATTCAATATTTTATGACATACCTCAACTTGTTTTTGCAGTGCTCACAGAAAAAACAGGATTTATGGAACTTCTTTTTGTCTGCTATCAGGCCGTCCATGGGGTAAACCCTCTTCTTGCACACTGCACACATCTCGGACTTTGGTACTCGAGTCTGAAAAGATGGCAAGAGATATTACATTTTTACTCAATTCAGTTTTTGTTTTTTTGTTGAGCAGAATCAGTATTCCCATGCAGCACCTTTCCAAACACTCAGAATTGCAAGCTCTAAATTCAAAAATGAGATTATAAAGTCAGAATTTCAAGATATAAAGTCACAATTGTAAGATATACAGTCAGAATTAAGAGATATAAAGTCAGAGTTACTTGATATAAAGTCAGAATTACTTAATATAAAGTCAGAATTATGATATGAAGTCAGAATTGTGAGATACAATTCTGACTTTATCTCATAATTCTGACTATATGAGATATAAATTCAGAATTAGGCAATATAAAGTCATAATTATGAGATATAAAGTCAGAATTGTGAGATATAAAGTCAGAATTATGCAATATAAAGTCATAATTATGAGATATAAAGTCATAATTATGTGATATAAAGTCAGAATTGTGAGATATAAAGTCAGAATTGTGAGATATAAAGTCAAAATTATGCAATATGAAGTCAGAATTGTGAGATATAAAGTCAGAATTGTGTGATATAAAGTCAGAATTATGCAATATGAAGTCAGAATTGTGAGATATAAAGTCATAATTATGAGATATAAAGTCAGAATCATGTGATATAAAGTCAGAATTGTGAGATATAAAGTCAGAATTGTGAGATATAAAGTCATAATTATGCAAAATGAAGTCAGAATTGTGAGATATAAAGTCAGAATTATGCAATATAAAGTCATAATTATGAGATATAAAGTCATAATTATGTGATATAAAGTCAGAATTGTGAGATATAAAGTCAGAATTGTGAGATATAAAGTCAGAATTGTGAGATATAAAGTCAAAATTATGCAATATGAAGTCAGAACTGTGAGATATAAAGTCAGAATTGTGAGATATAAAGTCAAAATTATGCAATATGAAGTCAGAATTGTGAGATATAAAGTCATAATTATGAGATATAAAGTCAGAATCATGTGATATAAAGTCAGAATTGTGAGATATAAAGTCAGAATTGTGAGATATAAAGTCAGAATTATGCAAAATGAAGTCAGAATTGTGAGATATAAAGTCAGAATTATGCAATATAAAGTCATAATTATGAGATATAAAGTCATAATTGTGTGATATAAAGTCAGAAGTGTGAGATATAAAGTCAGAATTATGAGATATAAAGTCAGAATTGTGAGATATAAAGTCAAAATGATGTGATATAAAGTCAGAATTGTGAGATATAAAGTCAAAATTATGTGATATAAAGTCAGAATTGTGAGATATAAAGTCAAAATTATGCAATATGAAGTCAGAATTATGCTAAATGAAGTCATAATTGTGAGATATAAAGTCAGAATTATGCAATATAAAGTCATAATTATGAGATATAAAGTCAGAATTATGCGATATAAAGTCAGAATTATGAGATATGAAGTCAGAATTATGATATATAAAGTCAGAATTATGTGATATGAAGTCAGAATTGTGTGATATAAAGTCAGAATTATGAGATATAAAGTCAGAATTATTTGGTATAAATTCAGAATTATGTGAAGAATTGTGAGATATAAAGTCAGAATTGTGAGATATAAAGTCAGAATTATGTGATATAAAGTCAGAATTGTGAGATATAAAGTCAGAATTGTGTGATATAAAGTCAGAATTATGCAATATGAAGTCAGAATTGTGAGATATAAAGTCAGAATTATGTGATATAAAGTCAGAATTGTGAGATATAAAGTCAGAATTGTGAGATATAAAGTCAGAATTATGCAAAATGAAGTCAGAATTGTGAGATATAAAGTCAGAATTATGCAATATAAAGTCATAATTATGAGATATAAAGTCATAATTGTGTGATATAAAGTCAGAAGTGTGAGATATAAAGTCAGAATTATGAGATATAAAGTCAGAATTGTGAGATATAAAGTCAAAATATCTCTTTTTATCCTATCCATTTTATTGTGTACCCGGTCGAGTGTACGGATGCCTGAATAAGAATTGGGTTATAATTTGTGGAGTTATTTTGGGGAATGTAATGATCATGCAAACTCACTCACAGTCTATAAAAAGAAAGAAAAACAAACAAAAACAAAGCCAAGTTGCTTTTTCTTAGGTCGCACAGAGAAACACAAATAAGGCTTTGTTTCCCTTCATTTGGAGTTCTGTATCAATCCCTAAAACATTCTGCTTTTAAAGTATATTTGATTCTTGCAGCACTCTCAAATGCTAATGAGACAGAGATGAATGGCAATTATGGAGAAAGCACTCAGTGTTATTGAGATTTTTGAAATTCTAAGCTGATAAATTGTCTGTTTTGATTTTTTGAAGGTGCTTTAAGCGAGAGTAGGCAGAGAGCATTTCTGATTGGCTAAAAAAAGGGTAGGCTGCTCCCCAGACTGTCATTTCTCAGGAAACCTATTTCAGTGATATGTATCAGAACAAATGTAAATGTACATTTTTTTTTAATAAACAGAATTGGAAAATGAAATAAAATAATAAAACACGCCTATTTTAGCTTATACGTGTCATAACCAATTTATATGTGGTATTACAAAATAATAAAATGTAAAATAAATAAAAGAAAATAAATAAAATAAAAATTGTTTCATTTTTTTTTAAAAGGTATTAAAAGTTTTTAAAAAATAAAGCAAATCTATTTTATTTATGTGTGTCAGGTAGTACAAATGTGGTGTTCAAAAAAGTAAACATGGAAAAATAAATCAAATAAATATATAAATGGAACAAACTCTTTAAACGCAAGTTAAATTTTACATGCAAATAACTGCAGTGAGTCACACTTGTCACATTCTCACACACGTGTCTACTATCTAAATGTGGATTTATCATCTAGGGAAAAACAAAAGTTAAAAACACTCTGTCACTGCAATGCACCGCAGGTGTTTTGTGGTGGTTTGCTGTTAAATTTCATTCCCATCATGCACTGCAGGCATGTTTACCCGACACAGCAGTCTCGGTTTGATGCACTAGCGGGTGGCATGGCTCTCTCACCTGTGACACCTAAGCTTTTGAACACACTCTCACTTTCTGCCCATGTTTTGTGGAAGTTCTTCATCAGTTCCTCTGCAGAGGCCTCAGGTGACACCTTCACCTCTGACGTCTTTTTCTTCACAGCATCAGCATAGGAAAAAGGCACCCGTTGCGTCGCAACGCTTTGGGTGTGCTTGGAAACCGTGGTGGTGCTTCTTGATCCGATAATTTTAGTGCCAAACTCGTCAACAGAAGAATAATGTTCAGTGACTGCTTTTGTCTCCGAAAAGCCTGTTGGATCGACAGACTTGTCTACTTTCACGATTTTGCACAGGGGTGGAGGGGAGCTCAGCTGGGAGCATTGTTCCCTCTCTGGAGGAAGCTCAGGCTTTGAACCTTCAGATGTAATTTCACTCACTCTTGACTGCTGTTCCTCCTGTTTGTTTTGTAGCGCTTTGATGGGGGAACTTTGCTCACTCATTTCAAAAACATTTTTAATATCCTTGATGTTGAAAGCAGAAATATCCTCTTGTTGTCTTGCTTTCTTTTTCGCATCAAGCTCCAGGTCCTCGGTTTCCCTGCCAGGCTTCTCGGTTTTGTCAACTGGGTCTTTTCTAATACCAACTTTCTCCTTTGACGTCTCAATTGTTTTGGCTAGTCCAGATAAGTCCACCTTAGAGAGATTTTCCTTCTGTTTCACTGCCCGTTCAGACTTTACGTCCTCTGTGTTGGGGCCTAAACGCTCAAGAATACTAACAGCATCTCCACTTAAATTTTCAGCGGTCAATACTGTGGTTTCAAAAGATCCCAAAGTCTCTTTGACCCTTTTCTCTAGAGCAGATTTAGAATCGATTTTGATCTGCCGATGGAATGTGGCAGGAGATTCAACGATTTCTGACTTCTTTCCAGTGACCGCAACCGTGTGAGGCACTGGATCAGGCGAAGCTCCACGGGAGAGTGTAGCTGTGGCATTTCTGAGCCGCGTCAGACTGTCTGCCCGGCTCGATGAGGGTGAAGGAGTGGCTCTGCTCAAGCGAGAGCTTGGCGTCTCAGACCTGCGTGGCGGAGGCGTCGGTGGCACTGGGGAAGGCGAGGGTGCTGCTCCCTGTGGTGAGTCAGTTCTCCTCGTAGACTCGATAGTGATGAATGTGGGCGAGGGAGAGCGCATCCGTAACAATGGGGATGGAGCTCTGGGGTCAAGAGTTGTAACGCTGCTCATTTGTTGCTTTCGGCTCTTGCGTGTTGTCTTCGTCTCCTCTTTGACCACCTTCTGCGTTTTGCACTTTGTAGAACCAATGGAAATCTTCGAAATCCTTTGTGTGCCAAATTTTTCAGAGGTGGCCTCACATTCATGCTTTTCAATAGTGCCGTCAAAGTGCATTAGCTTGGCTTGAACAAGGTTTTTAACATGAGCGAGGATTTCTTTGAGCCTCTGTTCGTTGTGTTCAGCCACTGCCCCTTCCAAATCACTCTTCTCCTCTGGCCCCAGAAGCCAGACGGGCATCTCATTGAGCAACGTCTTCACAGACTTAGAGTCCATTTTTCCTGAACTCCCCTGTAACTCTGAGATATGAGACAAGGTCTTCAGCGCTTCAGCTTTACTTAGAGATGTGCTGCCACTCTCAGTCGAGGACTCAGCAGGTTCCTTTTGTGCAGATTTCCCTGTCATTTTTATTGGAACATTTCTGCTTTCATCTTTTGATTCCTCAGGAATCTGCTGGCTCCCGCCGGCCTGCTTTTGAAATTTCACAGCCATGCCCTCCTCTTGGAAACTCTGCTGTTGGATGGTACTTTCAGTTTTGATGACCTCTGCATGTCCTATTTGAATGGTGTGCTGTGTTTGCACAACGGAGATTTCCTCTTGTTTTTTTTCAGATGTCAAGACTGGCCACTTTGGCTCAGGGGGCGTGGCGTCTGTGGGCGAGAGGGATGCGCCGTTGTTGCCTTGGGCTGCCTCTCTGTCTTTCTTATTCTTGCTCCTCCTCTTCTTTTTTGGAGTGGCAGGGGGCTCCTCTACAGGTTTCTTGGTCTCTTTCTCTACTTTACCCTCTGTTTCCGTGGGGCTTCTTTCACTGCTTTCTTCAACCTGAACATTATCCTGCTCTGCTGTGGTTTTCTCTATAGTGCTCTTGCTAACTTTCTTTGCCTTTTGACTGTCGGCCTTTTGTGGCCTCTGCTCAGCATCCTTAATTTGATTCTCTTTGTTTGGTTTGGATCGATCAGGGGAGTTTTTTTCTTGATTTCTGTTTGGAGAGCTTTCCTCTTTTGTTTTATCCTCAGATAAAGATATGCTGCTCACATCTTTTCCAACAGTCTCGGATCCATTTTTAGAGACACTTTGAGGTTCATCTGTTTTGACAGAGGCCTTTATTTCTTCTTTGGTTGTGTTTTTAATAACCGTCTTCGTCACCTGTTGTATATTAGTTGTCATGGATCTCTTCTTTTTCTTTTTAGTTGAAGTTGAGGTGGTCTGCTGCTGACCTAAAGAGCCCTGAGATGACTGATTAGAGATAATGCTCTGTTTAACTGAGGATATAACAGGAGATTCTGGAGGAGATTTCTCATTTGCAGCAGCGATCAAAGCCTTGCTTGGGGGAGCGTTTGAGAGAGCTGTGTGCTTGGATGAATCATATGAGTCTGTGGCTGATTCGGATTTGGTCACACTCTTTTGAGCTCTCTCTTGAGTGAAATCAAATGATATGCTTGCCTCTGATTGCACTGTGTCTGTGCTTTCTGAAGAAAGCATTTCAAGGGCTGCGCTGACTGACTCGTGCATACGGATTTCAAAGGCCGGGGAGCGCAGCGGTGGTGGCGTGCAGCTTTCCTCCCTATGCTGTCTGTACTTCTGTTCGGCTTGTATTAATGGGGTTTTGAATTTGCTTACTGGGGATTTGCACGGTGGAGGAGGAGAGGCGGGTGGAGTGAGTGTCAAGGGGGCGAAAACTTTCTTGGGAGGCCGTGGAGACTCCGGTGGCTGTTTTGTAAAAGCAGACTGAATTTCAGAGGATATCACGGTGCACTTGACTGATGACGTGGTGACATTTTTTCTATGCCTGGTTTCATGAGCGGCCTGCACATCAATTTTCTCGAATGAAATTGCTGGCTCAAGCTTGGGAACTTTGCACAATGTTGGCGCTTTGATGGGTTTGACAGTCATTTTAGTGGGTTTAGATGGTGTTATGCTGGGCAGCGGAAGGAGGTCTAGCTCCTGCTCTGTGGGAGGGGGAGGGAGGAGGTCTAGCTCAGCTGTGGCTGAAACAAGAAGAGGAGGTGGTGGGGTTGGCGGAGGAGGCAAATGGTCAAGTTCTGTCTTGGCTAGATCACAAGGAGGAGGAGGAGTGGGGGGAGGAGGAAGATCGTGATCACCCCTGATGCTAGGAGGAGGAGTGGGAAATGAAATGCTGTCATAATCCAGAGGGGGTGATGGAGGGGGAGGCAGTGGGGGTTCGGGGTCAGAAAGAGGAGGTGGCATACACATTTCCTTCTGTTTTCTTTTATCCAGTCTGATTAAACCCTTACAGCCCCTTTTATTGAGGTTACGGAAGTCAGTCTTTAATGTTTTGACACCGTGTGTTTGTACAATTGTTTTGTGCTCCAGCACTGTGGTATTTGTCTCCTGGCTGCATGTTGTGGTGTGACTGGTGATTGCAGTAGTCTCTTGAGATGCGTATCTGTTTTGCATTGATTGCTTGTGAGTGCTCCTCTGTGATTCGCTGCTCATATCAAGGTTTTTAACCGCAGGGGTAGGACTCTGTGCCGGTGTGTCTTTCACTGACGGAGACGAGGTCTTGACCTGAACTTTGACCTTTCTTATCGGCTCCCTTCGGGGAATTGTTGGGCTCGCTCTCCGTGCTGTTTCCATTAAAGATTTTATTGTGCCTTTAACGTCTCCTTTTATCACCTCTTCTTTCTCTGATTGCGCTTGCTCTTGGGTGTCATAGAGTGATTTTATGGAAAGCTTCACATCTCCCTCTGTGCTTGCCCTGCGTTGCATTCTGGGAGATGAAGGAGCCTCGAGTAAGAGCTGAATCTTGCCTTTCACATCTCCCTGGACACCAATCTCCTGCTGGTAAACCTTTCTCTCATTTGACGCTTCTTGTAGACTCTGTATTGCCGTGTGAATGTCACCCTTTACAATCATTTCCTTCTCTACTTCTCTGACTGCATGTTTGGCCTCCTCCAGCGATTTCAACGTACCTTTGATGTCACCTGGCACTAAATCTTCTATGGCAATTTCCACCTTGGTGGAAGCTGAGTCTTTGAGTGATTTCAGTGCTCCTTTGATGTTACCAGGAATGATTTCTGGCTTTTCCACCTCTTTGGGCTGATTCTGGGCCTCCTCTAGAGACCTCAGTGTTGTAGGTAAATCAGCTCGAACAACAACTTCTTTCTCCAAAACAACTGCCTGGTTTACCGACTGTGTCAGTGAATTCATCGCTGCTTGCAGGTCCCCTCTCATAATCTCATCTTTCTGTAAATGTTCAAATGAGACTGGAGGCTCGGTCATGAAAACCTTAACTGTGTTATGAACATCGCCTGGGACTATATCTTCCATGTCCACCAGGCGACCGATTTGAGCTTGATTACATGTCAGGCTGAGTTTCATTTCTTTAATATCACCACCAATGATTTCCTCTTTTTCAATTTTACCTGGGTCGGCCTCATCTGGCTCTACTTGCAGCTTTTTGAGGTAATCCAGCGCACCAGACTCAATACACGTAGAATAAAAGCTCACCTTTCCCCTTTCTGCTTCATCCACTTTAATTCTAGCAATCTCCTCTGTGTCTGGATTGCAAAGTCTCTCTAGGCAGCCTTTTACATTACCTCTGACTATATTTTCTTTCTGAGTGCTTGCTTCCTCATGAGAATTGAATAAAGAGTAGATGGTCATACGAATATCCCCCTTTTCGTCTTCTTGAATGAGAATACCCCGTTTGCCAGTGCTCTCATCTTTCAGCAGGTTGTTTATGGCTTCCTGAATGTCACCTCTTGTTATCTCCTCTTTCTCTACAGATGTGCCACTGCGCTCTTGGAGCAGCTGTTGCACGGTGCTGCTGATGTCCCCCCTCTCCTCTGAATTTATAATGATTTTCTTCTCTGTTTTCTCCTGACGGTTGAGGAGGTTAATCATGATGTTTTGCAGATCTCCCTTAATGATTTCTTCTCTTTGGATTTGAGGAGCTTCTTTATTCATGAGGTTGTACTTAGCCATGCGCACATCCCCAATTTCATCTGCCTCTATGATGATGCCTTTGCCGTCTACCATTCTCTGGGTGTATAGTTCATCGAGGGTGGCTTTGACACTTTTACCAATGATTTCTGTCTTCTCTAAGCTGTTCTCATTAAATTCAGTGAATGGCGTTGTTTCAAAAAGCCATGTTGTGGTTTTTACATCTGCTTTGGGGATGTCTTCACAAATTACCTGTTTACTTTCATCACTGTCGTTAATATGATCAAGAGGATTCTTTTCAAATAGCCACACAGACTGTTTAACATCCCCCTTTAGCTCTTCCTCCATAACAACAGTGTTCATCTCATCTTCTGACTTTTCAGCATGTATCTGGTCGATTGTGTGAGTTTCGAACATCCATTTTGCTGTTCTAACATCCCCTTTATGAATCTCACTCATGCTGACAGTACGCACTAACTTTTGAGACAATGCATCAGATTCAAAACGCTGCTTGTTTATCTTAACATCTCCTCCCTGAATGTCCTCGACAGTTTTGATTGATATTTTCACATCTTCTGCAATCTTATCAAGGGGCTGGGTTTCAAACCTCCATCTTGCTGAGCTGACATCACCTTTGTGGATATCTTCCTCT
Organism: Romanogobio albipinnatus; assembly: GCA_023566225.1. Classification (NCBI taxonomy): domain Eukaryota; kingdom Metazoa; phylum Chordata; class Actinopteri; order Cypriniformes; family Gobionidae; genus Romanogobio; species Romanogobio albipinnatus. The sequence continues at coordinate 7,660,589 of CM042243.1, read as the reverse complement.
GTAACAGCCTTTAAGAGGTAGACCTCATCCGTCTCTTTAATTGAGTCCAGAGGCTTTGTTTCAAACAGCCAGCGGGCTCCTACTACATCACCTCTTTGTATCTCTTCTTTTGTAAGTGTGGTCACTTCATGATAATGTCCTTCTTTGTCTTGGATGGCATAGAGAGGCTGAGTTTCAAACATCATGGCATACGTTTTCACATCTCCTTTCTCCTCATCCTCTCTGATGACTTTCTGCAGCTTTCTTATTTCTGCCTCGGAGGACACGTCATGAATGTTATCTAACGAGTAAGTCTCAAAAATGAATCTGCCTTTATCAACATCGCCTCCCTGAACATCTTGTACTGTGCGAGCTCCTTTCAGCTCGCTGGGGGTCTCTGAGATTGCATCTATGGGCTGGTTTTCAAATAGCCATTTGCAGTTTCCAACATTTCCTTTCTGAATATCCACAGCTTGAGCACTCCTTAGCTGTCTCATGACATCCTCAGAGGTTGAGCTCATCACGTCAGAAGATTGAGTCTCGAATATGTATTTCATCCGAGACACGTCCCCGGATTGAATGTCTATCTCAGTCACACTCTTAAAAGCTTCTTGCTCTTCTCCAGCAATGTTCTCCAGGTTCTCGGTCTCAAACAGGAAACGTGCCATGCGGACATCTTTTCCATGAATGTCCTCTTGTTTCACAGTACGAGTTTGCAACACTGTCTCAGAGCTTTCCTGTATGGCATCAAGGGTTTGAGTTTCAAAAAGCCAAGTGCATGTTTTCACATCCCCTTTTTGAATTTCACCAGAATCTTTTGTACTCTTAAACTCTTCCCTTTCATAAAGCCTGTCTATAGGTTTGGTCTCAAAAAGCCACTTACAGGTTTTAACATCACCTTTCACTATTTCCTCTGTTTCCCTAGTAACACACTCCTCATCTTCAATATTGCTGAAATACTTAATGGCATCGAGAGGCTGGGTTTCAAAAAGCCATTTTGCCGTCTTGACATCTCCGGATTCGACCTCTTGTTGGGTTATGCCCTTTATGATTTGGAATTTAGTGATGCTCTCGTCGAATTGGTCAATTGGGTGAGTTTCAAACATCCACTGGCAGCTTCTGACATCTCCTTTGACGATTTCTTCCCGACGTACGGTTCTGACTTCGTGGTAATGCCCAGAGCTGTCTTGCAAAGCATACAATGGCATGGACTCAAATAAATCTTTATTTGATCTCACAAAGCCAGTGGTGACACCCTCAACCTGAATCTTCTGACTTTCATCATACTGGCTTAAATCATACGTTTCAAATATCTGCTTGTAATTGCTCACATGCACATTTCCGATATCCTCCATATTTACCGTTCTTGTCATTTCCTTTTTCTCCTCTCTGATGTGCTCCAGCGGCTGGCTCTCAAACAGCCACTTCTGGTGTCTAACATCTCCCTTCTCCTCAGATGTCATCATTCTATTGAGTTTCCCCACCTCTGCAAGCTCTTTCAACTCATCTTTTGGAGCAGTCTCAAAAAAGTGTCTGGCAGATTGAACGTCACCTCCAATAATTTCCTCTTCACTTACTGGCCTGGCATTGGAATCATCCTTTAGTATATCCATCGGTTGGGTCTCAAACACCCAACAATTTCTGCGGACATCCCCCTTGTAACTTTGATCTATTTGTTCAGAATCAATTGTTTTCATGAACTCTCTCTTTTCCTCTTGAATGTCTTCCAAATGTTGGTTCTCAAACAGCCATCTTTGATGTCTCACGTCCCCTTTTTCTTCATCAGACGCTATGGTTTTCTTAAGTCGGTTTACCTCATCATCTTCATCTTTGATTTTCTCCAGCGGTTTATTCTCAAACACCCATTTCTGGTGTCTCACATCACCTTTTCCTTCTTCAAACACTGCCTTTTTATTTAGTTTTCCCACCTCAGGAAGATCTTTGAGTTCATTCGGTGGAGCACTTTCAAATATGTGTCTCACAGAGCGAACATTACCTCCAATAATCTGCTCTGTGGTGACAGGTCTGGAGTTGGCATCATCTTTGAGCGTGTCCATAGGCTGCGTCTCAAACACCATGCAGTGTTTTCGTACATCCGCCCCAAGAATTTCTTCTCTCTGCTGCTTTTGCAGTCTCTCCCATTGGGCCTTTATTGAGTCAAGCCTCTTCGTCTCAAACAGCCACCGTCCCCTTTTCACACCGTCCACCTGGTTGTCTTCCATGGATATACTGGAGATGAGCCTGACCTGAGAAAGTTCCATTTCAATGTCATTCAAAGGCTGCGTTTCGAAGAGCCATCTTGATGTTTTGACATCCCCTTTTTCCGTCTCCTCTCGACGGACTGAAGTAATCAGAACCATTTCTCCGTTGTGTTCCCTCATAACACACATGCATTGCGTCTCAAACATCCATATGACCTTCTTCACTTCTGACTTGATCTCCTCTAGTACAGACTTCAGGCTTAGCAGTTGCTTCTCATCCATGGTTTCCGTGTCTCCCAGAGAATCCATTTCTTGGTTTTCAAACATGTACCTCACAGACTTCACATCTCCTTCAGTGGCTTCTTGTGTGAAGATGACTTCTTTGGTTTGCTCATCATCAGTGTGAATTTCATTTAGCGTATCCATCGGCTTTGTCTCGAACAACCAGGCGGCCGCACGAACATCTCTTTTCCCCACTTCATTCACCAGACAGTTCCGTTTAGTTGGATCCTGTTGCAGTCCCGGTGTATCCATGGGCTGCATCTCGAACATCATAGCCGTGTTCCTAACATCACCTCCAGCGATGAACTCCTGCTGAATAATCTTTTTGCTATCCTCTTCGTTATCTGAGTCATTCTTAATGGAGTCCAAAGGTTTGTTCTCAAACATCCAGCGCATGGATTGCACTTCGCCTCTCAGAATCTCGTCCCACTCCAAATATTCACGATCCGGGCTTCCGTTTGAATCGCTGCCGCTGTGTTCAAACTGGTATGCTACCTCTTGAACGTCTCCTACAGTTTCCATGTCCTCATCATTGTAGAAATCTTTTTCTAGGTCTTTCCTGACATCAGGGTGAATGTGTTTGCAGAGACGCTTCAACTCTAATAGCTCTCTCTGTCTGAAGTATTGCTCTCTGTTCACCGTGTGTTTCAATGGCTGCGTTGGAGGTTCAGGGAAGTTCTCTGCCTCATCTGAAGGTTCCTCCAGTAAGTCCGGTGGGGGTGGTGGCAGATATTCCAGATCATCATCATCGTCGTCCTCATCAAAAGCAAACACAGAACTTGGTTTATCTTCTTCTGCTTTGTCTGTGGCAACACTGTTTAGAGACCTTGATATCTCACTCTTCACAGTTTGATGGGACACACTCGCATCTGATGACAGCTGTGAACGGCTTTTGTCACGTTCAATCTTTTTTTTAGGGAGAGAATAATGCACGTAATTCAGTGGAGTTCTGAAATGACTTATACTTTATCTGGACCAGCTGGCTTAAGAAAGTGCTTAATTTTTTAACTTGAATGTTATTTCAAAGGCCTTTCCAGTATTTTTGTGTCCTTATTGTGCATTTTAAAAAATGCAAGAATGCAAAAAATTGTCTGAAAATGTTGTGCTTGAGAAACAATTTACCTCAAGTGTCAAAAAGTTGTTTTTATTTCTAAATAAAGAGCCGCTACTCACACAAGTATGACATTGGATGACATTGACATGATTATTGTAAAACGTCTCGGGTTATGACTATAACCCTTGTTCCCTGAGAAAGGGAACGAGAACTGCGTCAGAGACACTTTGGACGTATCCCAAAGTGTCTCTGACGCAGTTCTCGTTCCCTTTCTCAGGGAACAAGGGTTATAGTCATAACCCGAGACGTTCCCTTTCGAGGGAACGAGAACTGTGTCAGAGACACTTTGGGATACGCCCAAAGTGTCTCTGACTCTGTTCTCGTTCCCTCGAAAGGGAACTGCTCAACAGCAGCAGTGCGCTCTGCATTTGAAAATCATCTTTTTATCCATTTACTAAAAAGATTATTTTTCTAACCAAATGCATTGTTATACTTAAAAACAATGTCATGTATATATTAGACACACCTCCCTAAAACCATCAATATAACTGTAATAAAATTACAGCACACAAAATCCTGTGTAAAATATGTAAAAATCCTTAAAACAAGATAACTTACTTGAGACTGCACAGGGACTAAGATAGTTTCACACACTGTATCTTTAATATTGCAATGGCATTTTTTTCACTTGTTTCTAATGTGTTCATATCTAAAATAGTAAAAGACAAAATACACTCATATTAAAAATTCAATCTACAAAAACATGCCTGAATAGCGTATGCAGATTTGATATGCAAGTAAACTGATCTCTCAAGCAATATACACCCCCCCCCCCCCCCCAACCCCCCACACACACACACAAAAAAAGAAGTGTTGAGAGCTATACTCTGAGTCTGAACCATCACTGGTTTTAATTTTTGGGATGCACAATAAAGACACAAAAATAACTACATATCAGATGTAAAGTGTATTTACGTCAGAACACTGAGAGTTGAACACAGGCTCTAAAGTCTTATAAACCTCATGGAGGGACTCATGGAAACATGTAAAAAAGATGGTAAGTAGAGTCTTTTTATGCACTGAATTCTATTAAAGCATAATACATTCATGTGTTAGAGTAGAGATGTAGGCTAAAAAGGACTTACCTTAATTTTCTTGCTGGGGGCTGCCTCCTCGATGGTCTTTTCAAAATGCTGTGCCAGTTCTTTAGTTGAGAGCCTTGGATAGTACTCTTCCTCCTCTGGAAGCAAAAGGCAAAAAATTAAATTAAACATCTTGTGAGTCTCTGTAAAATGCACTGCAAAACAAATAATGAGCTGCGGTGTGATACAGAGCTTATAGCCGTTTGGTCTGTATTCACTACAAAGCAATCCGGCCGAATGTGTTTTCGGCTATCTATAAATTATTGCTCTTCAACTTACCCATTTCATTGTGATGATTTTCATAACTGGAAATCACTTCTCGGTTATGAGTGATTTGATCATGCGCAGTCTGTAATAAGGCAAAATAAATACAATTAATTTAGAGCAACAATCAAATAGAGTGCAACCAACTGGACCTAAATGGTCATTTCTGACATGGATTTACATATGCAGATGTTTTTATATGCGACCCACAGTGTGTGCATTCCTTGGGAATCAAACCTGTGACCATGGTGTTGTTAGCGCCATGCTTTACCAGTTGAGCTTATATTTAAATGATCAAAATATCAAGAAAACAAGATTTAAACAATCAAGGCCCTTTCACATGGCTCGCATTAACAAATTACGTTTGAAAACTAGACACAATTTTTAAAAATGGAGATGGAGGTTTAGTGGGTTAAACCACTGAACTGATGTGCAGAAGGTTGCTGGTTCGATCCCACCACCAGTGTGTCCTTGAGCAAGGCACTTTACTCCATGTTGCTCCAGGGGGATTGTCCCTGTGATAAGTGCACTGTAAGTCGCTTTGGATAAATGCGTCTGCCAAATGCATAAATGTAAATGTAAAAAAAAAAAAGTTTATTAGTTGATCTAGTGATATCAATGCCACACAAAAAAATTCAATATTTCTCTGATGGATAAAAATAATAGTATACAACATTTACAATTCAGTAAATAAACAAACTGGTAAAAAGGTCAAATGTTTTATTATAATATTTTTTTATAATTTTATAATATAAATATTTTAACAATATACATTTTTTTATATTTTAATATATTTATTTGTAATATATATATATATATTTTAAATTACCATTCCTGTATCTCAACCATTTGAGCATGCTAACAATGCCAAAGTCATGGGTTCGATTCCCAGGGAACGCATGTACTGATAAAAGTGTCTGCCAAATGCATAAATTAAAATACAGTAAATGATTTGGCATTTTTAACGTGACCGACATCACAAGAACTTCACAATCACTTTTAGTCTTATCAAGGTCTGTGTTTCAGGGTTTTGTGTTTTATTTTTATTCTACTCAACAGACACCGATCTTCTCACCTGATTTGACCATCAATATGCCATGAATTATTCTACAGGACTACACTTAGAATCCCTCGTTTTCTGTGTATTTTCGCGGGATTAAACTTTTCAGAACTTTATTTAATCCCCCTTGTCTTTTTTCTATCACTTTTAACATCCTTTACTGTGAGGTTGCCTTAAACGGAGTGTCTATTTACAACAAGTGCAAATAGCGTGCCTTGTTGGAAAGTGTTATTCGCACTGTCTCCGCCTAACAATGCCTGTTTGGGTAAAACAAGATTTAAAAAAAATAACAGGTGAAATTTAACCTTTTTTAGTGGTGTAGTCAGTAAAGTATAAGACTTAACGATCTAAGTTTTGACGCGATCAACACGGGTTCGGATCCGCCTTTTGCAGAGCTCGCTCTTCTTTCTTTCCCATCACATATCACATGGGAAAGGTATTTACTTTCAATAAAAATTAATGTTCCTGACATCAGGGTGAAAATTAAATGTTCTACAAATGGAAATAAAGTGCCGAACTAAATGTTTAATAATAATAAAAGCATTTATTGGGTAGGTGTAGGTGTAGTGAGGGCTTTTATTGTCCCATTAAGGCGGCATCCATTTAATAATTGTAATAAATATAATCATTCACACACTGTTATTATTGCACCCTGTTTATGTACAACAATACAATGCAAATAGTATGTATCTGTCAAAATAAAGTATAAATAGCATCTAATTACTATTTACACATATTGCAAAGAACTACGTTTATAGAATATATTGCTATTTTCACTTAGTAAATAGCAGCTATTTGCACTTCTATCGTTAAGAAAATATGTTATTTACAATTAGAGCAAATAGCCGCTGCCTATATATTAAAGTAGTGCAAAGTCATGGTTCGATACCCAGGGAGTGCATAAACTGACCAAATCTGGATGCAATGCACTTGCAAAGTCGCTCTAGATAAAAGTTCCCATCAAATGCATAGATGTAAATGTAGGTGTTTTCATATGGAGGTGACAGTGCTAAAACCTCCAGCTTCAAAATTACATTTTTCACGGCAGATAGTAAACAGACATTTAGGCACTTCAGCGCTCAGAGTGTCTCCTGTTGGCAAGAGCCGCTACCGTTTTTGTAGACTTGTGAAAAGGAGAGTTATTAGTAGCAGGGTTGTCAGAAATGTCCGTACCCTTTCATCCTGGAGGAAGACCTGCTGCGAGACTTGTCGACCCCCGCTGCTGCTCGCCACACTCATTGCTGATGAATGTGACACCTCCTGCGTGACAGGAGACGAGGGTTGTTAGAGGATGAGACATAGAAAAAAACACAAAAACACACACACCGTCTTTCCAAGACAGCACTTACACAGGCTCCTTACTGTCAGTGTATCTTATCTGCAGCACAGCCTTTTCTCAGTCACAAACAACATACATTTGTAAATTAACATGTTACTGTATTTCCTTGTGGTGAACAGAAGTATACGCAAAAAGCAAGACTCAAACACAGAAGGAATTTTTCTCCGTGCATTTTTTCATTTTCCTTATTTCTATTCAAGTCAAATCAAGTCAAGTCAATTGTATTTATAGAGCACACGTTTAACACAACTGCAGTTGATCCAAAGTGCTTTGCAATACAATAAAAATTAATCAATAATAATAAAAAGAAAAAGAGAAACAAAGTTGGAAAAAAGCAAAACAGAAATGGAGATAGAAATCAAGTATCAAAATCAATCCAAATGTATATACATTCATACATAACGTAAAACACCAGCTAATATAAAGTACATACACAGCATCCCTCGAACGCTAGAATATGGATTTAAAAGCATCCAGTGATGGAGAGACCCTGATCTTCAAAGGTAGACTGTTCCAGAGCTTTGGGGTGACGACAGAGAAAGCTTGATCATCTTTAGATTTACAACAAGAACGAGTGAAAGATAAAAGTAACAAAGTGATCACAAGAACTTAGTGACCTAGAGGTTGTGTATGGTGTAATAAGATCACAAACATAATCCAGGGCCGAACTAATATTAAAGATGGAATTTCTCTTGGTGCATTTCTATTATTAAGGAATTTTTCCGTGGTACATTTTTTCTCCAAAAAGTATTTAGACAATTAAATAGCACTTAAAATGTACACTACCAGTCAGAATTTGGAATAATTAAGATTAAGTTTTTTAAGGAAGTCTCTTCTGCTCACCAAGGCTGTATTTATTTGATCAAAAATACAGTAAAACAGTAATACTGTGAAATATTATTACAATTTAAAATAACATAATTATAATAATAAAGATTTCTAGTTAAAATTATTGCTGTTCTTTTGAGCTTTCTATTCATCAAAGACTGAAAAGACAGCTTTGTCATCACAATAATAAATTAAATTTTACAATATATTAAAACAGAAAACAGTTATTTTAAATTGTAATAATATTACACAATATAATGTACATTTGATCAAATAAATGCAGCCTTGATGAGCAGAAGAGACTTCTTTCTTAACGATTTTAAACTTTTGACCGGTAATGTAGGAATTACATTGCATTAGACAAAAAGATATCAGAGTAGAAAAATGCTGCAGGATCTTTTCTCAAAATGGTATAACTTATCATCATAATTATAGAGGCAAATGTTTTAAGATTTGGAAATAAAACCCATACTTTAAGGCCGTCTTGAAACGTGTAGCATTATTTGATGTGTTGACTTATTTCCACTGAAACAGAAATACAGGGCGGGACATTTTGAACAGCTCCTCCCCTTTTTAAAAATAGCCAATAGCATTTAGTTTATATCACAGCTCGGCCAGAGCCGTTGAGCTCAGTAAAGCCGCAGTTTCCTCCTAATTTCTAACCGTTTCTCCTCCTGATCTCCTCCATATTGCTTTAAAATACAGCATTCTGTGCAGAATTCAAACGGGTCCAATACGTTTTCTGGTCTGCGCCGACTTCATCACATGATCCACTCTGTGCTGTCGTGTCTCTGGACCGACTCGATCACATGATCCGCTCTGTGCTGTCGTGTCTCTGGACCGACTCGATCGCATGATCCGCTCTGTGCTGTCGTGTCTCTGGACCGACTCGATCACATGATCCGCTCTGTGCTATCGTGACTCTGGACTGACTCGATCACATGATCCGCTCTGTGCTGTCGTGTCTCTGGACCGACTCGATCACATGATCCGCTCTGGGCTATCATGTCTCTGGACCGACTCGATCACATGATCTGCTCTGTGCTGTCGTGTCTCTGGACCGACTTGATCACATATATAGCAATATTATATAGCAATATAGCAATATTTTTATTTTTATATTTTTATAATATTTTAGTAATGGGCCATTTAACTGTGTAATTCCCGAAACGGTGCAATATTTGTTAGCATATTTTTATTTTTTATTTATTACTTTATTTATTACTAGTTTATGTTAGGTTTTTCTTTTTCTTAATATTTGTGATATTATTTTTCCATTGTACCCCTGCTGTTGCTAAATGCAATTTCCCCACTGTGGGACAAATAAAGGATTACTTACCTTACCTTACATGATCCGCTCTGTGCTATCATGTCTCTGGACCGACTCGATCACATGATCCGCTCTGTGCTATCATGTCTCTGGACCGACTCGATCACATGATCCGCTCTGTGCTATCATGTCTCTGGACCGACTCGATCACATGATCCGCTCTGTGCTGTCGTGTCTCTGGACTGACTCGATCACATGATCTGCTCTGTGCTGTCGTGTCTCTGGACTGACTCGATCACATGATCCGCTCTGTGCTGTCGTGTCTGGGGACCGACTCGATCACATGATCCGCTCTGTGCTATCGTGTCTGGGGACCGACTCGATCACATGATCCGCTCTGTGCTGTCGTGTCTCTGGACCGACTCGATCACATGATCCGCTCTGTGCTATCGTGTCTCTGGACCGACTCGATCACATGATCCGCTCTGTGCTATCGTGTCTCTGGACCGACTCGATCACATGTTCACGAGTTCACACTTACATATAATTTGTAGAGAGTTTAATTGAATTGCGTATTTGGCGTGCTGTCCGGGGGGGAGGGCTTCGAGCTCGGACTTCGGCCCGAACCCAGAGTACCCCCCGTATGTAAGTGGTTTAGAACTAAAAGATAGGGCAAGATGTGGAGAAGGGGTGGTGGAGGGATGCTGAAAAAACTGTCAACAAAATGGAGGTAGGACGGCTGCGTATATATACCTCTTTGTTGATTAGCTGAGTACTCTCCACCTGTGTCAATTATCTGACATGTTCCTCCCGAACCTCGTTTAGTGAAACAGCATATCCGCTCTGTGCTGTCGTGTCTCTGGACCGACTCTATCACATGATCCGCTCTGTGCTATCATGTCTCTGGACCGACTCGATCACATGATCCGCTCTGTGCTATCGTGTCTGTGGACCGACTCGAACACATGATCCGCTCTGTGCTATCATGTCTCTGGACCGACTCGATCACATGATCCGCTCTGTGCTGTCGTGTCTCTGGACCGACTCGATCACATGATCCGCTCTGTGCTATCATGTCTCTGGACCGACTCGATCACATGATCCGCTCTGTGCTATCGTGTCTGTGGACCGACTCGATCACATGATCCGCTCTGTGCTGTCGTGTCTCTGGACCGACTCTATCACATGATCCGCTCTGTGCTGTCGTGTCTGTGGACCGACTCGATCACATGATCCGCTCTGTGCTGTCGTGTCTCTGGACCGACTCTATCACATGATCCGCTCTGTGCTGTCGTGTCTCTGGACCGACTCGATCACATGATCCGCTCTGTGCTGTCGTGTCTCTGGACCGACTCGATCACATGATCCGCTCTGTGCTATCATGTCTCTGGACCGACTCGATCACATGATCCGCTCTGTGCTATCGTGTCTGTGGACCGACTCGATCACATGATCCGCTCTGTGCTATCGTGTCTGTGGACCGACTCGATCACATGATCCGCTCTGTGCTATCGTGTCTGTGGACCGACTCGATCACATGATCCGCTCTGTGCTATCGTGTCTGTGGACCGACTCGATCACATGATCCGCTCTGTGCTGTCGTGTCTCTGGACCGACTCGATCACATGATCCGCTCTGTGCTATCGTGTCTCTGGACCGACTCTATCATATGATCTGCTCTGTGCTGTCGTGTCTGTGGACCGACTCGAACACATGATCCGCTCTGTGCTATCGTGTCTGTGGACCGACTCGATCACATGATCCGCTCTGTGCTATCGTGTCTGTGGACCGACTCGATCACATGATCCGCTCTGTGCTATCGTGTCTGTGGACCGACTCGATCACATGATCCGCTCTGTGCTGTCGTGTCTCTGGACCGACTCGATCACATGATCCGCTCTGTGCTATCGTGTCTCTGGACCGACTCTATCATATGATCTGCTCTGTGCTGTCGTGTCTCTGGACCGACTCTATCACATGATCCGCTCTGTGCTGTCGTGTCTCTGGACCGACTCGATCACATGATCCGCTCTGTGCTGTCGTGTCTCTGGACCGACTCGATCACATGATCCGCTCTGTGCTATCGTGTCTCTGGACCGACTCGATCACATGATCCGCTCTGTGCTGTCGTGTCTCTGGACCGACTCGATCACATGATCCGCTCTGTGCTGTCGTGTCTGGGGACCGACTCGATCACATGATCCGCTCTGTGCTATCGTGTCTGGGGACCGACTCGATCACATGATCCGCTCTGTGCTATCGTGTCTCTGGACCGACTCGATCACATGATCCGCTCTGTGCTATCGTGTCTCTGGACCGACTCGATCACATGATCCGCTCTGTGCTGTCGTGTCTCTGGACCGACTCTATCACATGATCCGCCCTGTGCTGTCGTGTCTCTGGACCGACTCGATCACATGATCCGCTCTGTGCTGTCGTGTCTCTGGACCGACTCGATCACATGATCCGCTCTGTGCTATCATGTCTCTGGACCGACTCGATCACATGATCCGCTCTGTGCTATCGTGTCTGTGGACCGACTCGATCACATGATCCGCTCTGTGCTATCGTGTCTGTGGACCGACTCGATCACATGATCCGCTCTGTGCTATCGTGTCTGTGGACCGACTCGATCACATGATCCGCTCTGTGCTATCGTGTCTGTGGACCGACTCGATCACATGATCCGCTCTGTGCTGTCGTGTCTCTGGACCGACTCGATCACATGATCCGCTCTGTGCTATCGTGTCTCTGGACCGACTCTATCATATGATCTGCTCTGTGCTGTCGTGTCTCTGGACCGACTCTATCACATGATCCGCTCTGTGCTGTCGTGTCTCTGGACCGACTCGATCACATGATCCGCTCTGTGCTATCATGTCTCTGGACCGACTCAATCACATGATCCGCTCTGTGCTGTCGTGTCTCTGGACCGACTCTATCACATGATCTGCTCTGTGCTGTCGTGTCTCTGGACCGACTCTATCACATGATCCGCTCTGTGCTGTCGTGTCTCTGGACCGACTCGATCACATGATCCGCTCTGTGCTATCGTGTCTCTGGACCGACTCTATCATATGATCTGCTCTGTGCTGTCGTGTCTCTGGACCGACTCTATCACATGATCCGCTCTGTGCTGTCGTGTCTCTGGACCGACTCGATCACATGATCCGCTCTGTGCTATCATGTCTCTGGACCGACTCTATCACATGATCCGCTCTGTGCTGTCGTGTCTCTGGACCGACTCTATCACATGATCCGCTCTGTGCTATAGTGTCTCTGGACCGACTCGATCACATGATCCGCTCTGTGCTATCGTGTCTGTGGACCGACTCGATCACATGATCCGCTCTGTGCTATCGTGTCTGTGGACCGACTCGATCACATGATCCGCTCTGTGCTATCGTGTCTGTGGACCGACTCGATCACATGATCCGCTCTGTGCTATCGTGTCTGTGGACCGACTCTATCACATGATCCGCTCTGTGCTATCGTGTCTGTGGACCGACTCGATCACATGATCCGCTCTGTGCTGTCGTGTCTCTGGACCGACTCGATCACATGATCCGCTCTGTGCTATCGTGTCTCTGGACCGACTCTATCACATGATCCGCTCTGTGCTGTCGTGTCTCTGGACCGACTCTATCACATGATCCGCTCTGTGCTGTCGTGTCTCTGGACCGACTCGATCACATGATCCGCTCTGTGCTATCGTGTCTGTGGACCGACTCGATCACATGATCCGCTCTGTGCTGTCGTGTCTCTGGACCGACTCGATCACATGATCCGCTCTGTGCTATCGTGTCTCTGGACCGACTCTATCACATGATCCGCTCTGTGCTGTCGTGTCTCTGGACCGACTCTATCACATGATCCGCTCTGTGCTGTCATGTCTCTGGACCGACTCGATCACATGATCCGCTCTGTGCTATCGTGTCTGTGGACCGACTCGATCACATGATCCGCTCTGTGCTATCGTGTCTGTGGACCGACTCTATCACATGATCCGCTCTGTGCTGTCGTGTCTCTGGACCGACTCTATCACATGATCCGCTCTGTGCTGTCGTGTCTCTGGACCGACTCGATCACATGATCCGCTCTGTGCTGTCGTGTCTCTGGACCGACTCGATCACATGATCCGCTCTGTGCTATCATGTCTCTGGACCGACTCGATCACATGATCCGCTCTGTGCTGTCGTGTCTCTGGACCGACTCTATCACATGATCCGCTCTGTGCTGTCATGTCTCTGGACCGACTCGATCACATGATCCGCTCTGTGCTGTCGTGTCTCTGGACCGACTCGATCACATGATCCGCTCTGTGCTATCGTGTCTCTGGACCGACTCGATCACATGATCCGCTCTGTGCTATCATGTCTCTGGACTGACTCGATCACATGATCCACTCTGTGCTATCGTGTCTCTGGACTGACTCGATCACATGATCCGCTCTTTGCTATCATGTCTCTGGACTGACTCGATCACATGATCCGCTCTGTGCTATCATGTCTCTGGACCGACTCGATCACATGATCCGCTCTGTGCTATCATGTCTCTGGACCGACTCGATCACATGATCCGCTCTGGGCTATCATGTCTCTGGACCGACTCGATCACATGATCCGCTCTGTGCTGTCGTGTCTCTGGACCGACTTGATCACATGATCCGCTCTGTGCTATCTTGTTTCTGGACCGACTCGATCACATGATCCGCTCTGTGCTATCTTGTCTCTGGACCGACTCGATCACATGATCCGCTCTGTGCTAATGTGTCTCTGGACCGACTCGATCACATGATCCGCTCTGTGCTATCTTGTCTCTGGACCGACTCGATCACATGATCCGCTCTGTGCTAATGTGTCTCTGGACCGACTCGATCACATGATCCGCTCTGTGCTAATGTGTCTCTGGACCGGAGCTGCGGGGATTCACATGACACTAACGTGAAACCAGACTGCATTCGCCCCAATGGAAAGCATATTTACACTGTCTGAATCGTTCCCCATCCCCTATATAGTGCACTATGTGCCATTCACCATGTAGAAAATAGTATATGTGTGAACAAGTGACCAATTTCAGCCACAGCTTCATTGTCAATTAATAATGCAGGGGGCGGGGCTTCAGATTCTAGAGAGCATTTGATTGGGCAGAAAATCTGATGAGAAGCTGAAGTGCAGAGTGATGTTATCAAAATCATTGACCCGTATTGGCGGAAATGAGAGACTGTAAGTTTCAAATGCTCATATCTTCTTATCAGTAAGACCAACATATTCATACTAAAAGCCATAAAACTTCAATTTTGATTTCATAGGTACTTTAACCTGGAATCGTTTTAAATGACACATCCCAGCCATCTACACATTCTTTTATGCAAACATGGTTTGTCTGTATTATTTCAGTAAAATAACGCTATAATGAAGTCAAAAATGCATTATGCATATTTGCCTGAAATCTGCATTACTTAAACACAAATTAATTTAGAATTAATCTGTACATTTTCGTTTTCCATTTCAGGATTAAGTCAGCGCTAATTACTGTTAAACGGCAGGTTTAATGGCTTTAGCCCTCGGATGAGCAGATTTTGTTATGTTATAATCCGTTCCAACACACACTCCCACACACAGACACGTGCAGCTGTACATGAACAAGTGTGAAATCATCAGCAGGGACGTTATCAATACCAATCCATGAAACCGCATAAGAAAACACACGCACATCATTAAAAGAGATATGGCTGACAAACATTGATTGCATCATTAAAACCAACGGTGACCCAAAACACTCCTCAAAGCAACAGCGCAACAGTGACCGCCTACTGCTTTAGCGGCTTTCGTTCTGATGAAGGGACTTCAAAAAACACTTTAATAAAGAGTTCCAAGACATTAAGCAAACCAACCGTCTCTGAGATGAATCACAGCACTACAAATTTTGATTCAAAGCACACACAAAAACATTTGAAAACTGGAAAAAAGACAAAGTTCACTGGCTACTCAATGGTATTTTCTTTCACTTGATTGACAAAAGGATAAAGAACAGCAATTTGTCAGAGCTTAAAGCTGCACTATGTAATATTTTTTGTTGCATTCATCTTATTAACAATCGCTCCTGCGGCCTTGCTCAGCTCCACAACACTCGTCCTGCTCTGCTTCATACTACAGTAACGTTAATAATCACATCCATGAACATGATTTCTGCCCGAGTCCTATCCCGATTCTTTCCCACCAGCTGTGAGGTGAAGACCACACGTCCCAAGATTCTGCGCTCAAACGTGGCGTCATCAAACTACGCCTTTGTTTTGAATAGGCGACCTCTAGCGGAGGGAAAAGTTACATAGTGCACCTTTAATAAAAATACAATTTTAATGCTGTATTTAAAAGTATTATTTGTAAGGTTTTAACTACACTATAAATATGATAAACTATAATATCTGTCAATTCTAGAATTTTTTATTGACTTTTTTGCCATTTATTTTTAAGTGGCTCTGTTTCTCCATATATTCCTGCTGTTTGGGATGGTATATCGACAGACCATGGATAGATACAGTGGTTGCCACCCCAAAAAAATACTTTTTAAACATGTGCTGTATTAGATAATCCGAGCAGAAAGCTTTTTAAATGCATGATGGTTTAAATTCCACATAGATAAACATAGACCTCATTATCCAAGAAAGGGTCAAAAACAACCTCACAAATACACCCTACATACCAAACACTCACATAATTTGATGCAAGCTATATAGTGTAAATATATACACACATCCTCCTCCCCAACATGCAGACACAAACAAGTTTAATAAATTAGTGTCACCACGCGAGCAACAGAAAGCACGGATAATGAGATGACCTGCTGCAGCAGAATCCTTTGATCCTTCTCTCGAATAACTGCGGCATGATACATAATGTCAACTTATGCTCTCATTTGTCTACTCAGTGTGTTTCATTTATGCCTTGCTTCTCTTTGTGAGCTGTGGATTAGTGCCAAACTTTGTCAACTTTATGTGGCAAATCCTTCTAATGTTCAGTAAACTACACTAGGGCCTTACAAAATCCGTTTAAATTATTTAAAAAAGAATTTCCCCCAAATTTTCCCCGAATTCAGTTTTTGTTTCTATTTTATTTTTTGGGACTCCATTTTAATATGTAAATACAATTTGAATAATCAAAAAGCATGTCTAATTAATTGAAATCATGAAACGTATACAATTTAACAACAATTTATTAAAAATAAAATGTTATGGCATTATGATTTTTTTTTCTTTTTTTACCAAAATCTATATTTTCTGTTTTAAGTTTTCTGGATTCCATTTTAATAGTGTAATGACATTTTAATAATCAAAAAACCATGTCCAATTTATTGACTTTTTTTCTGGCAATCAAATGAAGGCATAAAACATTAATTTAATTTATCTTTTAATCATATGATATTAAACATTTTGTCAAGCAAAAGTGCTGAACAATTGTGATTATTCCTTAAAGAAATTAGCTTTTAATAAAAAATATTATCATCATGATTAGTGTTATTATTACATTAAGATGTAACTCAATTCTACTGTACAACAGTAATATATTTCTGTCACAATTCCTTCAAGTTAAACCAAACTTTTATTTTGACGAGTTGCCCTGAAGACCTTTGAGTTGCTGTGTGTTTATGACATGATGATAGTTATTATGACTGGATTCTGTCCGTGGAAATCATAGGGCCCTATTACACCTTTAAAATGATATGTTAAGATGTTCTTGCTTTCACAAATTTACAAAAACAGAGGAACATAGATTTTGTGATCTTAATATCTAAAGTAGTAAACTTTTATAATATATTTAAAATACATTTTTGCTAAACAATAACCATAAGCTAACATGCTTCAAAAAGTTCACAAAATATACTTTATAAGAAATGTACAATCTTTCTTTTTCAGGAAACAAACCAAAAGTGCTGGTGACATCATCTGCTGCTTAGGGATGGGAATTTTTGTCAATCTGATCATCCATAGGTCTCAAAAAAACGAGTACTCGAGTACTTGGGGGCGGGGCGTCTCTGTCATGGAGATATGAAACTATTTTAAGACTGTTATGAAAATTAATGTCAAAAAGTACTCGATCACTTTTGCCCATCCCTACTGCTGCTCAGTGATGTGTACAAAATTATTTGGCCAATCAAATGCTACAGTATCAAGAATAAGAGTGTCTTTCCTCCCAGTAGCAAATCAGCAGTGATGGGAATAACGGCGTTATAGATAAATGGCGTTACTAACGGAATAATTTTTTTCAGTAACGAGTAATCAAATTAATTACTGTTTCTTCCGTTACAACGCCGTTAGCGTTACTGAGAATAAAATGCAGCGTTACTATAATTGAGCTCACTGAAGCGGTTTTCATCCGAACAGGCTTTCTGTCAGTCGGACCTGCAACGTATGTGTGTGTGCGGGCGTGCATGCATGCCATGCGTGTTTGGGGGTGGGTGTTGTGGTACACATAACTGATGATGATTGGTGGGTGGGAGACAAGGTTGAGGTTGATTACATTTACATTTATGCATTTGGCAGACGCTTTTATCCAAAGCGACTTACAAAGGTTGATAGTTTGAGTTCACACACACACACACACACACACACACACACACACACACACACACACACACACACACACACACACACACACACACACACACACACACACACACACACACACACACACACACACACACACACACGCATATGCAAAGTCACACACGACCAGGAGGAGTCAGAGCGATGGCAAGTCCAACGACTTCAAAGGTAGCTTTCGCAAACTGGAAGTATAAGCGCTACTTTTCCCTCGTTGAGATGAAAGCTAAGAATGTTTATGTAACGTGCAGCTTATGCCCAGGAAGAAAGAGTCTCTCCACGTCTGTGGCCAGTAATTCTAATCTAATGAAGCCTCACATCATCATATGCCTCAAAATTAGTGGCTAAAAACCCAGGTGATAACGTGAGCTCCACTACTAAAGGAGTAGTATAGTACTGATAATATTTACACAATATTTACACTATAGCAGGGCTACTGATAATATTTACAATAATGTATTGAATTTGATAGGTGTCTCTCACATTGTCCCTCAGCAATAGTGTAACCTACATTAATGTACAATGTTTTATAATAATAATTTATTCTATTTAGTGTCAAATTCATTCATTTAACATATTTAATATTGGGGGCATCCAAGTTATTTGACATATTTGAACATTTGGGAAAAAAAAAAAAAGTAACGCAGTAGTTACTTTCCTTGGCAATTAGTTACTTTTATAATGATGTAACTCAGTTACTAACTCAGTTACTATTTGTAAGAAGTAACTAGTAACTATAACTAATTACTTTTTCAAAGTAACGTGCCCAACACTGCAAATCAGTGATCAGTAACCTAATGCTACAGGTTATTAAAAAGGGCTTCCTGTTTTAAAAGGAAATGCCAAAAAAAAAAAGAATACAAAAAAAGAGTCCTCATTCAAGCCTTTTCTCCTCCTGTCAGACTGCTTCATTTTCAATTCTTCTTTTAGAGTCAAAAAGCTATTTTAAACGTAACCCTCATGAAATCAAGCAGATGTAATGTTGAGGACAAACAGAAGAACATTTATCACCTCAAATTTTGCATTGTTTTGTGTTGAAGAAAGGTAGATAATGCTCTGTGAATACTCAAGACTTGTGAATAAAAGCTCAATTTATAATAATTAGCATAGAAATGAGGTGTGTTTGTATTCTATTTTATCTTCAAGGCAAAAAATTATACTTTTTACTCATGGCACTTAAAGACATTTTTAGATTTGGGCTGAATGAACCGATCCGCACACAGATGCCAGGGGGGAAGATCCATTTTTCCCTGGCCCAATATATAGACCAGGCCCTTTTGTTGTGCGGCTCGGCATTAACTGTGGGAATGGCGGAAGAGCCATGCCATTCCACAGTACCCACCACACCAGAGGGCCGTCATTCTCCGATCGTCATGTCAGGGTTCGTCCACATCCACGTCCAGGCTCCAGTCCACGGGCCCGCTCCAGCCCAAGAGCCCGCTCCAGCCCACAGTCCTGCCCAAGAAATTTTTTGGGGGGGGGGCAAGGAGTACATGGAGGCCACGAAGGCCACACCTCTTTGGCCCTCCTGAACCGCCGTTACAGCCATGGCCCCTTGAACTGCCAAGGCCGTCCACGGCTCCTGATCTGCCACGCCTGAGGGTCCTGATCCGCCATGGCCGTCCACACCTGAGGGTCCAGGTCCGCCCACGCCACAGGGTCCAGGTCCGCCCAAGCTCCGCCCTGCATGGGCCTGGCCCACCATCCCTCCCCCAAGACCGCCCCCCAAGACTTTGGTTAAGACTTTTTGGTGTTTAGATTATGTTTGGGCGTATGGGGCCGCCCATAGAGGGGGGGATCTGTCGCAGGGTGTTACCATGTGTCTTCGTCTGTTATTGAATGTGTAATCTGCTGTGTCTGTGAGTGTATGTCAAGTCTTTGTTTTGTTTTGCCAAGTCTTTGTTTTGATTTATGTTAAGTTTTAAGTTATAATAAACTGCACTTGGGTTCAGCAACTTGCCTCGTCAGTGGACTTTTGTTACAACTTCATAAAATGAGGCAACCATTCACTGCCATTATAAAGCTTGGAAGAGCCTGGACTTTTTTAATATAACTCTGATTTATTCGTCTGAAAGACACCTAGGATGACTTGAGGGTGAGTAAATTTCATTTTTGGGTGAACTAACCCGTTAAATCTTCCCTCTTATGAAAAGCATTCTTTTTTTTTCCAAGGAATTACAATTTGTCACCTTAATTTCTGTACTGTGTTTGTTGGATTTCCTTGTTGAATTCCTCTTCCTGTCCTTCCAAGTCAAATTACAAATCAATATCTTGTGGTTTGAGAATAAATTGAACTTAAATGAATCGAAACCAATAAAACCTTTCTCTTAAAGGTCCCATGGCATGGCATTTTTCTATTATTTTATAATGTTTCCTGAGGTGTACTTATATTGTTAGTATGACTTTTACATCATAAAATGTCATAATTTAGAAATAAAAGGCATTTTTTCAATACTTCTGTTTGCCCTGTGGCTGAATGCCCTGCTTCAAGAGGCGTGTCTGCTGTGAGACTTCAGTAAAAACGCCCACTGTTGTGATTGGCTGACATCTTTGTATTTTAAATGAGCGGAGGGGGCGTGGTTTAACTTGGTCTACGAGGCACGAGCAGGCACGAGCTTCTGCCAGAGAGACGGATGGACCTGAGTTCACTTCACATCAGTTCTCAGCATGTCTGAACTGTTGTAGTTACAGCATATACTTCAGGTTATTAGTCTATTTCTAGTCGGAGGGACTGTCACTCATGTCAGAAAGTTAGTAACTTTAGTAAATTATGGATCAGCGCTGACTGGAGACGCGAACCGTTTAGAACGATTCAGTCCGATTTGGTGAACTGATTCGGTTCACTAAAAAGAACAGGTTCAAAAGAAAGATCGTTCGCGAACCGGACATCACTAACGTACCAGAGACGGAGCTCAGCGATCGCTAACAAAGTTATTTATAGTACCTACTGAGTTATGAGAGCGCTGTCAGTCAGCGCGAGTTTATTGTGTTTGTATCTGAGAGTTCCGAATAAATACGAGTCCCAGTCACGCCGAGTCCGTCTTCATCATTATTACCAACTTTGTAACACATGCAAAGTACCATTACAGCTGTCGAGATGAACGAGTTAAAAGTAAGTGTTGATAATAGCATTATTTTTTAAATAAAATAAAAGCGTCAGTGACGCGCGTTGAGTACACAGCGCAAACAAAGACACAACAGCAGTAATCGAATGTAATCCAGTTTATTGTGGGGCTAGGCTGGCTAGCCCGAATATGCTCATGCTTACCCCCCGTCTGCTTAATCTCACGCCGCGTTTGGTGCCTCCGCTGTGGGCCAGATGCAGTACTGGGGGTCGGGGATGTTGAAGGCCAACGGCCAGTGCAGCCCGAGCTTCGGCGTGTGTGAGGCCGATGTTGAGCAGAAACTCATGACTGTATGCACATTTTAGAACCGGTAGACGCGACGAGGACGTACAAAAACACTGACTCACAAGATAGAAAACACGAAAACACCGTTCTGTCTGGAGAGAGAGAAGCCGCATTGTGTGCACGAATAATAAATAATTAGCTACACATCAGAAATTACTGATCACAGATCAGAAGGAACTGAAAAAAGACTTCTGTTTTCATTTGTACATCCAAACACTGAGAAACTGCCAGCATTCACTCGTTCACAAGGAATGATCTCTCGAGCGTTTGCATGGGCGTGCCAGATTCTCTGGGCGGAGGAAAGGGAGGTAACCGTTCCTGCTTGGACGTCAAAACAGGAGACTTCAGGATTGGCTCGTCTGGCCTGTCATTTTCTCAAAGGCAGAGAGAGACAGCCAGAACTCGGGTTTACACCGATCAACATTTCTATCCACTTGGGGACAATATTCAGGCTAGGGGAACTCATATTAATGTTGAAAAACCTCATAAAATGAAAATGTCATGCCATGGGACCTTTAAATATAGAGTTTACTGTCTGACAGCGATAGCTAACATTAATTGCTAGGTGAATAATGATTTTTGTGAATAAACAAGTTTAGTGAATATCTATAATGAGCCCAATTTACATAGAAAGGAGGTGCTTTTGTAGGGAAAAAAATACTTTTTACGGCAACACTTTACAATAAGTTTTCATTAGTTAACATTAGTTAATTTAATAACTAACATGAACTAACCATGGGCAATACATTTATTACTATATTTGTTTATCTTTGTTAACGTTAGTTAACAAGGAACCCGTTTCAAGGAACCGACCCGTGTCTGTGTTGTTGTGGAGAGAGCTACAGTGAGAACTCGCCTGCTCGATGGCGCAGGTAGGAGAGACAATGAGATCGTCGCGGGTGTCGACCGGATGAAAAGCCAGCGTATCAGATAAGCAAAGCCCATAACCGATCGTCGTTAAAACGACCGCAAGCAACAGTGATTAGACTTTGAAAGTGCAACATATCAAGCTAAAATCAAGAAGTGCTCTGCTACAAGGAAGCTATTGGTGGCGTGAGAAGTGATTCAACTTGAAAATTGCATCAAGGACAAGTCTAATTATTCTGCATACCGTGTTTGGGATGATCTAATATGCAGTTTTTTGATTGTTATATTTCTTAAAGGTTTTTGAAAAATTATACCATTATAACTGAAATCAAGATTTTCCAATTTTGTGCTTGTTGAGTTTACGGACTTCCTCAAGAGCTGTGAAGCTGCAATGCCCCATCTTAAGACATTGGAAGTTCTCAATGACTGCAATGAGAATCAAAAATCCTGCTCAAGTTGCCAGATTGGTTAGTGTCCCGATGGAACCGCAAAGTAATGGAAGCCAGAGAAGCAAATGCTGGTTACCCAAAATTCAAAGAGTTTGTAGACTTTTTATCAAAAGAAGCAGATCTCGCTTGTTATCCTATATCTTCAATACAAGCACTTAAGAGCATGGAAAGTGGGAAACCAAAATATTTACGAAACCAAACCATTCAAGCAAAGACCTTGTACACAAACGCAGCACAGAACAGTGTCTCAACATGTGTGAGTCATCTACTAGTGTGTAAAATGTAGAAGATATAGAAGAGCAACTGAGGTTCAACGAATGGCGGATCTACCGGAAGAGAGAACCGAGGCATCACCTTCATTTACTTTCTGTGGCATAGATTGTTTTGGCCCCTTCATTGGAAGGAAGGAATTAAAGCGATATGGATTGCTGTTTACCTGCTTGTGCTCTAGAGCTGTAGGGTAGACCGAGTACAGTTGGTACAGGGGTACATTTGAGACACCTCAAATAACTTGAGTGCTCAACAAGTCTGATCTGTGATATTTGCTTCGCACATGCGTATTAGCGCCCTCTTCGATCGTGGGAAATTTGAAGTACGTGTGTTTCTCCTGTCCGAAGATATCGGTGAAAGTGTTTTTTCTAAGGTAAGTTTTTCATTTCACCACCTGCCTTCCACATTGAATAGCTTCTCATCCTTACATGACTTTTAAAGTTAACTTACATTTTCGTAAACCTTAATCTGTGCTCTGAAAACTGGCTTATTGCATGACTGTGTGTCATGCAAGACCATCGTCAAATCTAGAGAAATGTGCGAGGTGTTCAGGTGGGTACAGTTGAGATGCAGTGTATCAATTGTACCCGCATAGAATCCTATTGCGACCCATGCAGTTTAGTTGCACGATATTTACTCTTATTATGTTGAATATGTTATTTGTGTGCATTTGATTGTTTGCAATTGTTCAATGTGCTTTACTGTCACTCAACCCAACTGTTAGCCTAGCCTACTATTAAAATGATAAACTGAAATGAAATATTGTATCTCTGTTTACCATTACTGTTCAATGTTTTACTAATTAACTATTTTTAACTTAACAAATAATCAAATAAAATACTGAATGGAAATAAACTGTGGAATTCTCATTTTAAAGGTATTTTACAAATTCAATTAATTGGTTAGGCAGCTTTACAGCATTACGGATGGGTGTCTCAACTGTACTCAGTATTGTTCCAACTGTACCCGACATGGGAACGAAAAAGCTTCTTGTGTTTATAAGCTAATTGTGGTAAATATGACCTATTTATGGATGGTAATAATTATTCATATTTTAGTAGACAAGTAAAGGAAATGTCATATGAAAAATCACTTCTTTTCAGTCCTCAGTTTTGGTGCGGTAACTGAAAAAGCAAAAAGTGTACCAACTGTACTCGGTCTACCCTACACATAGAGACACTAGACAATATGAAAACAGATGCTTTCATGAATGCGCTTTGTGTGTTCATAGCCATCAGAGGACCTGTACGTTAGCTAAGATGCGATCAGGGAACTAATTTCATGGGTGCTAGAAGAGAGTTTTCTGAATTGCTCAAGGGGATGGATCAAGAACGTCTGCGAGAAATCAGTTGTGAATTTGTAGTGAATGTTCCCTCCGCGAGTCACATGGGTGGAGTCTGGGAGCACCAGATTCGAACGATCCGAAGCATCTGACTGCCATGCTTGACAATTCTGCAAGTAGACTTGATACCACAACTTTGAGGACATTCCTTTACGAGACAATGTCCATAATCAACAGCAGACCACTGAGTGTTGAACATCTTCATGATCCTGCCGGTCCAGAACCACTCACTTCTAATCACATATTAACCATGAAATCTGCAATCATTCTGCCCCCTCCAGGACAGTTTGGCAAAGAAGACCTCTATCTGCATAAAAGGTGGCGAAGAGTGCAGTTTTTGGCAAATGAATTCTGGCAAAGGTGGAAACGTGAATATCTGCTGAATCTCCAACAACGTCAAAAATGGCAGAAAACATCTCGAAATTCACAAGTAGACGACATTGTGATTCTACAAGATGATAACACTCAAAGAAATTAATGGAAGCTTGCCAGAGTTGTAGAAGCTCACGCTAGTTCTGATGGCATTGTGCGAAAGGTGAAGCTACTAGTCAGCGACATTACATTTGTTAAAGGAAAACCACAAACTAGATCAGTTTACCTAGAAAGGCCTATTCACAAGGTAGTTACTTTTCTTGAAGCCAAATAAATCACATACACAACACTCACTTAGGTCTTTAGGACATTTATCAAATTCTTTTCTCATTCTTTGCTCTAAGGAAAATCCTACATTTCGAGCAAATGAGTGATTTTGGTGGGAGTGTAAGTGTTGTTGTGTAAGTTCTGTGTATGTGTTTCATAATTTTATGTTTTTGGTTTAATTTCATTTGTTCAAATATTTGAAGTACAATTTAAAAATGTGATGTATGTGAAATTCATTCATGGCCCCTTTAAAACGTGAAGCTCACGATAATGCGTCACTTTGGTGGAAATGATGAACTACTGTATCGCCCCGAAGGACTGACGATGAGCAGACACTCACGCGGCTCTGCCAAGTTGCGTTAAGTTTAAAATTAGTATTTTCACAAACGGACTAGAGCAAAAACTAAGGACACAAGGAACTATTTTCATAACAAGCAGCCAACGAGGTATTTGTTTCACTTGTTTAATGTATTGTAAGCATCATTTGTATCTCTTTTCCTTTAAGACTATGTATTGTATAATTTTCTGTCTTGTTTGTACTATGCTCATTTACAAATACAGTTCTCACGGCGTAAAGATGAGCCAAAGAATGAAACGCCCGTTTCAAGGAACCGACCCGTGTCTGTGTTGTTGTGGAGAGAGCTACATTAACGATATATTTGATACAAATTAAAGCAACTATTATTTGCAAGTAGTCCCAAAATGATTATTTCATGACTAGAATTAGACCTAGAATTTTGTTCACTGTGTTTCTTTATGCTTTATAAAAATACAAAAATGGGTCCCCCCAATGTTCAAGACATGGTTACTGCCTTGCTTTTAACCACAGGTCAAGAGTAGTCGTTCCAACCATGCAAGTTTGCGATGCTGTTTGCGAATGTTCGTTGGAACAATGGTTTCGGGAAACATAGACTCGTTAAAATATGCTGATAATGACGGAACTTGCCACCATAGTTGGCTAATGATGCTTTTGGGAAACACACCCCTGATTAGCATCCCACACTGAAGAAAAACCAAAGCAGACAATGCATATGGTTGTTGTACATCAACCAGAAATTAGCAATGAGACATTGAAAATTATGTTACTACATTTGCAGATTTACGTCACATGCCACAGTTTGAGTTCGAGAGCCACTGCTTTAACTTCAGTGCTGGTTTGATGAGAGCACATCTCCCACTTTCTCCTGCCATTCTGTATTCGGTCTGATTTTTTTCCTCTCTCATTGAGCCGAAGCCACCCCATCCCTGCAGGGGAGCAGCGCACGCTCAGACTCACTGGTATGGATGGGTGGACTGGATTCAATTTGGATCGGCAGAGTTGGATTGCACAGACTGTGACCAAAATTTATCTCCATTCTACTTCTCTCACTGCAAGCAGTATCTGATTTTTTCAGAGGCAAGCGCTGCATGCATAATATTAGCATGTGCCTATGCTAATGAGCCTCAGAAGCTTGGGAGAATCTATGCAGATACGAGAGGGTACAGATGGGTACAGATTTGACTGGTTATTGTGTCAGATTTGGGGTTTTCGTGTAAGGTCAGCTGTAAGAGGATTAATCTCATTGCAAAAGTCCATGCACACCCACCCTGTTCTACACCAGAAGACTTTTTTGCTTGAATGGAAATTGCATGCATGCTGGTATAGCGTCTAATACCTGCACCAGAACTAAAACTAGCACAATTATGGATGCCAACCATCCAACATGATACATAAGTGCTCTGAATTTAAGGGAATGGAATTGCAGTCCATATGAAGTCATTGTGGGACCGTTTTTTTCCCCCCTATACACTAAAACAGCTGAGAATGTTTTATTGAATTTGAATAATTTTGCATCCAAGACTCAGTGTTAAAATTACAGATTAGAATGGAAAACAAAAGAAGGATTATCTTGGGACTTTAAAATGTACAAAAGCACTAAAAAGCTGAAGAAAAGAGACATGTGATCTTCTTTATGTTCAGTCACAATTCTAATGCTATAAATCGCCTGGGTAGAAACTAAACTGATATGTGTGTAATGATGTGTGACACTTTAGTATGACATTAAAATTCATTTATTTTTTCAAAAGATGCTGTATGGCAGCGAGTCAAAGACAAAATGACTGCATCTCAAATGCATTTTAGAAAATAATTCTTTCATATACATATTGGCAGGCATATACTGTGAGAGTGTAGCATTTTATATGTAGTATGAAGAAAAGTATGAAATATAATTATATATAAAACAACATATAAAATATTATTGAAAAAATATATTAAAACCAGCTGATGAATTGTGCTCTCCAGTACATCCGCAAATCATGAAAGAAAAATTAAAAATCATTTTGTGTTAATTTTGTCCAACAAAGCCTGCACGTTCATATTTATCAATCTGTTGTGTTGCATATGAATGCAAAACATTGCGATGCATCAAAACTAGATTGCTTGCTTGCTTTTATCTGAATGTTAAAAAGTTTGGGGATGGTACACTCTAAAAAAAAAAGGTTCTATATGGCACCAAAAAAGGTTCTTGGCTCGTAATCATAGGGGAACCTTTTTTAGTGCTATATAGCACCAATTTTGGTGCTTCAGTGGTTCTTCAGAGGTTCTTCAGTGGTTCTTCACCGGTTCTTTGACTAAGGTGCTATATAGCACCTCTGAAGAACCGCTGAAGAACCACTGAAGCACCAAAATTGGTGCTATATAGCACTAAAAAAGGTTCCCCTATGATTACGAGCCAACCTTTTTTGGTGCCATATAGAACCTTTTTTTTTTAGAGTGTAAGATGTTTTAATGTTTTTGAAAAGTTGCTCAAAACACTGATAAATATCATTTAAAATAACTATTTTCTATTTTAATATATTGTGATATATTTATTATGAATATAATATGTTGTGAAACATTATTTGTTGTTAATATAATATATATTTTGTAATATTTTCAGAATATTTGCTTTGATCATCTGTTATTCGTATTACATTTCTTATTATTTGAAACCGGTGAAAACAGTTAAAACAGATGTGCTGCTTAATATGTTTGTGGAAACTGTATTCTTTGATGAATACAGTTTGATGAAGCTCAAAAGAACAGCATTTATTTGAAAGAGATATCTTTTGTAAAATTATAAATGTTTTTACTGACACTTGATTCATTGAATGGGTCCTAAATAAAAGTATTCATTTCTTTTTTAAAGGGTAACTAAACCCTAAACCAACTTTTTTTAGTTAATGATCTGCAAGACTGGGGCTTTATTAATGCTGTTCATTGATTCGAGTAAATGTTTTGACATTTGGGTATAAAGTGTTTTAATTCTATAATATATGGTGTAAAACCGTCTGAGTGCTGCCCTCTTAAGGTTGAACGGTGGCTACTGCAGTTGAATTTTCCTATTGGACGTTGTTTGTCATCATGACGTATGTTGGCTCACTGCCCACGCCCCTGGCACGAGCTCACCTAAGAAATGTTTTCCTGCATTGATCACATGAGAACGGCTTCACTCCAGTATGAACTTTCATGTTACATGAAGTAGAAACATTATGAATGAAACTTACTTGACACTTGCTATCAACATTCTAATGAAAAAAATACGTTAAAAAATGCAGTTGTCAGTACACGTTAGGCTTTTCTTGCGATATTTTTGCCGCCCATCATGTGAACAGATACTTTTCATACATGAGACGCGCTTTCAAACCTTGACACGCCATTGGTTGCCATGGTAGCGAACAACAATACCGCAACGTGCTGGCGTAGCCTACAGTTTAACTTTTATTTGAGGAAATCGGTTTATAATAAGCTATTAGGTTTGAACTTATTGAATCAGTTTATTTGAATGGAAATACTGATCTATTTTTAGTGGCATTCAGTATAAGGATTTGACTGTTCATAGATTAGGTCATTCTCTCTTGCGCTGTTGCTTCGCTAGCATTGTCGGCATCGGGAGTTTAACGCAGTTTGAGCCAGTGACTCAAATTGATAATGCTCTGGCCCTGCGTCTACAGACAAGTAACCCTCCTCGTGCACAAATCCTGTTCTACGAATCACACATGAAGAAACTCATACGCTTAAATTTTTTCTACAGTTGCTGCAATAAATATGGTGCAAAACACATTCACACACCCGTATCAAAAATGTGACGTCACAGACAAATTTTGTACATCCTCAAATTAATATGTGAATCCATGCAATGAGAGTTGCACACTTGTCAAATATTTGGTCACAAATGTATTTATTTTCTTGGATATGTTTCTAACACAATCACAAGTCCAATCACTACAACTGCTTGAATCTGCTGCTACGAGTCTCAAACGCAGTTTTTTCGTCTTCAAATGACAAGTTCCGCGCGCTCTCACTTTTGCACCATATACTCATAGATATCCATAATAAAGGCTAGATGTCTTACGGGGGAGTCTCTAACGTCATCACCGGCGGCCATCTTGTCACAGGCAGGGCTCTGATATACGGTGAGTGATCTGCATGAACACAAATACTCTTATCTCACTGAAATCTTGACAGATTTACAAATGGTTTGGTTTCTTACAAACGTTATTAACGTGGCTATAATCATGGATGCTTGAACAAATGATGAATAATTTTTCATAAGTATGCAGTTTCATAACTACATCTCTGACGTTTATAACAAACCAAACAGTTTGAAAATCGGTAGAAAATTCAGCAAGTTATGGTTATTTAAAAAGTGCAAGCACCCATGAAAACAATGTTATGAGTGAGCGAGCTGCCTTTGACAAGATGGCCTTGTGACAAGCTGCCTGTGACAAGATCGGTGATGACGGCGCATTCCAGTGATCGCATACTTCCTGCCTGCTGATCTGTGCAGTGGTCTGCATCCAGCTGGTGTGTTTCCCTGGGTGCTTCGGCATCGACTGCGAGGCTTCCTCTCACAAAAGAGCTTGCGCGTGGCACATCCTTTTCAGGATGTCTCGCCCGTGCACTTCTGGGTGCGGTAGATTTCTCTCGCCCTCTGACGGGCACGAGTGTGTTTGGGCTTTCAGCACGCTCAGGCGGCGCTCGTGGATGATTCATGTTCTCACTGCGGGAACATGATCATCTTGGTGTTACGGTCGAGACTCCGTGAGCTCCGTGCTGATGCCGGAGCGAGAGTCCCCTCTGCCACACCCCAATCTAAAACACCCCAAGGCGACACTTTGGCTGGTGGCCAGGGTGACCTGAGGGTGACGGAGTGGAATAAAGCTCCGACGCTCATGCCTCGGCCCACACCCCCCTCTCATGCACCGAACCCGGTCTGTGTTCAGGCGTCCACATCGGGGCCGGCTCCTGCTGTCCCGACTGTGGCGTTTGGCGCGGCGGAGGACAGAGAAATGTCTATCGCCGCATCACAAGGTGGGCTGGAGTCATCTGAGGATGATGATTCGGCTGTGCTGCCGCCTTCGGGTGTGCCAGCATTGCCCGAGTCGGACCCAGAGTTGACAGCCATGCTCTCTCGGGCCGCCGCAGCGCTTGGGTTGGAGTGGAACCCTCCACCCCGACCTGAGCGTTCGTGGTTGGATGATTGGTTTTTGGGGGCGGCGCATCCGGACACCCATCCGGCCACCTCTCAAATTCCTTTCTTCCCCGAGGTGCATGAGGAGATTGCGCGATCCTGGAAGAACCCGTTGTCTTCCCGCGACCGTTCGGCGAACTCCTCCGCCTTCTCAACCCTTGATGGAGCCGTGGCTAAAGGGTACACTGGGGTTCCCCGGGTCGAACGCTCTGTTGCGATGCAACTGTGTCCACAGAGTGCTTCGACCTGGCGCGGCGATCCTAAGCACCCCTCCAAAGCCTGTAGGTTTTCGTCGTCCCTGGTGGTGAAGACCTATAGAGACCCTTCTCTGCATGCCATGGCAACTCTTCAGACCTACCAGGCCAAGTTGCTATGCGACATGCACGAGGGCGGAGCTGATCCTGGACTCAGAGATGAGTTGCGTGCCGCCACCGACCTCGCTCTCCGGGCGACGAAGGTGACCGCACGCTCCCTGGGTCAGGTGATGTCCACAAACGTGGTCCAGGAGAGAAACCTGTGGCTCACCCTGGCTGATATGCGGGACGGCGAGCGAACACGTTTCCTCGACGCCCCCATATCCCAGGATGGGCTATTCGGCGGCGCGGTCGAGAACTTCGCCCAACAGTTCTCGGCCGCCCAGAAGCAGACTGAGGCCATTAAACATATACTGCCCCGGCGGTCCGCTGCTGCCTCCACCCAGCCGCCCGTGCAGTTGCCTCAGCCTGCTCGCCGCCAAGGACGCCCTCCTGCGGTTCAACCTCTGCGCAACCCAAGCAGCAGCCTCCACCCGGGCCGCGCAGAGGTAACCGCAGGAAGGCGCCCCAGTCCACTCCAGCCCCGCAGCCCGCGAAAAAACGCCAGGCTAAGCAGCGCTCCTGACGCGGACAGCTCAGGGATGGGCAGTTCTTTCTGGGAGACGGCAGCAGGGCCGCTCCTTCCCCCGGTGGAGGGCCGGGGGAGAATCTTTTGTTCAGCTGCTGGCCCCTGGGTCAGCAGCACCCTAATGTGGTTAAAGAAAGAACTGACAATCCCATCCCTGAGCACCCAGAGATCGGTGATGACGGTGCGCACCACCCCCGGGTCCCGCCACTCGCATCCCTCTCTGTCGCCAGCCTCCTCTCAGAGCAGACTCCAGTGGAACGCACGTCCTTCCCTGGTCTCCTCTGTCAGGATGCAGCAGTTAACCGTGTCCCCACACCTGGGTACGTCTGTGCTCCGAATGACCCCCCTGGTGCAGTTCCTGGGAGCCTGGCTTCAGCTTCCGGGACTGTCCCGCTGGGTCGTGCGGACCATCACGCTCGGCTACGCGATTCAGTTCACGCAGGCTCCTCCCCACTACAGTGGAGTCCGCCATACCATAGTTGGGGCCAATGCCCCTGTCATGCGTGCGGAGGTTGCCACCCTGCTGGTGAAAGGTACGATCGAGCCTGTCCCTCCAGCCGAAATGAAGTCGGGGTTCTACAGCCCTTACTTCATTTTACCCAAGAAAACCGGTGGGTTACGACCAATCCTGGACCTTCGCATCTTGAACCGATCCCTTCACAGGCTTCCATTCAAGATGTTGACTGCGAAACGCGTTTTCGAATGCGTTCGTCCGGACAATTGGTTTGCAGCGATCGACCTGAAGGATGCCTACTTCCATGTCTCCATCCTTCCTCGACACAGACTGTTCCTACGGTTTGCTTTCGAGGGGCGGGCATATCAGTACGCGGTCCTCCCATTCGGGCTATCTCTGTCCCCTCGCGTCTTTATGAAGATTGTCGAGGCAGCCCTTGCGCCCCTCCGGCAGCACGGGGTTCGCATCCTGAACTACCTCGGCGACTGGCTCATACTGGGCCACTCTCGAGAGCAGGTTTGCGGACACAGAGATATGGTGCTCCAACACCTAGCCCGTCTGGGCCTTCGGGTCAACTGGGAGAAGAGCAAACTTTGCCCCGCGCAGAGGATCTCTTTTCTCGGTATGGATATCGACTCGGTCGCCATGTGCGCGCAGCTTATGAGCGCGCACGCGCAGTCTCTGCTGACTTGTCTCCGTCAAATCGAGAGCAAGAATGCGGTTCCACTGAAACTATTTCAGAGGCTCCTGGGGCATATGGCATCTGCAGCTGCGGTGACGCCGCTCGGATTGCTTCATATGAGACCGCTTTAGCATTGGCTTCGCGACCGAGTCCCAAGATGGGCATGGCGGTCTGGCATGCTCCGGGTACAAGTGACTCCGGCCTGCCGACAGACTCTCACCCCGTGGTCGAACCTCAGTTTTCTACGGGCCGGTGTGCCCTTAGAACGAGTTTCCAGGCATGTTGTCGTATCGACGGATGCCTCTGCCACGGGCTGGGGTGCCATGTGCAATGGACCAGCAGCCGCGGGCTCCTGGACAGGACCCCAGCGCCTCCTGCATGTCAATTGCCTCGAGTTGCTGGCAGTACTGTTCGCCTACGCAAATATGCGTTCCCCCCAGTGAGCCTTCTCGCACAGCTCTTGTGCAAGGTCAGGGGGGACAAGGAGCAGGTCCTTCTGGTCGCCCCGTATTGGCACGGACGGACCTGGTTTCCCGAACTTGTACTCCTTGTGACAGCCCCTCATGGCCCATTCCTCTGAGACCGGACTTCCTTACTCAGAGACGGGGCACCCTATGGCACCCGCGTCCCGATCTTTGTTACCTCCACGTGTGTCTCCTGGATGGGACGCGGCAGGTTTGAGTACCCTACCACCTACAGTGGTGGCTACCATCACTTCCGCTAGGGCAGGGTCCACTCGGCATGCCTATGCGTTGAAGTGGAACCTCTTCGTCACCTGGTGTTCTTCCCGCCAAGAAGACCCCTGGAAATGCCCGATCGGGTCTGTGCTTTCGTTTCTCCAAGAAGGGTTGGAGCGAAGGCTGTCTCCCTCCACCCTTAAAGTTTATGTGGCCGCAATATCTGCCCACCACGATCTCTTGGAGAACTAAAAGGTAAGTCAGCACGACCTGATCATCAGGTTCCTGAGGGGAGCGAGGAGACTGAATCCTCCTCTCTTACCCTCTTGGAACCTCTCAGTAGTTTTAGATGCTCTGCAGAGGCCTCCCTTTGAGCCTTTGCAGTCAGTCGATCTTAAATATTTGTCAATG
Organism: Romanogobio albipinnatus; assembly: GCA_023566225.1. Taxonomy (NCBI): domain Eukaryota; kingdom Metazoa; phylum Chordata; class Actinopteri; order Cypriniformes; family Gobionidae; genus Romanogobio; species Romanogobio albipinnatus. The sequence continues at coordinate 7,626,990 of CM042243.1, read as the reverse complement.
AAGATAGTGATCCTGACTGCATTGGCCTCCATCAAGAGGGTTGGGGACCTGCAGGCATTTTCAGTTGACGAAGCATGCCTGGAATTCGGGCCGGCCAACTCTCACGTGATCCTGAGACCCCGGCCTGGATATGTGCCCAAGGTTCCCACCACTCCGTTCAAAGACCAGGTGGTGAACCTGCAAGCGCTGCCCATGGAGGGGGCAGACCCAGCCTTGGCATTGCTCTGTCCAGTACATGCCCTCCACGCTTACGTAGACAGGACGCAATGTTTCAGGACCTCAGACCAGCTCTTTGTCTGTTATGGTGGAGAGCGGAAGGGAAGAGCTCTCTCAAAGCAAAGGCTGTCTCACTGGATAGTGGACACCATTGTTTTGGCTTACCAGCAGCAAGGTCGACCATGTCCCCTTGGGGTTCGGTGCCCACTCCACTCGGAGTGTGGCCTCCTCTTGGGCTCTAGCGCATGGCGCCTCGCTAACAGACATCTTCACCAGATCCATTATCAAGTGACAGTGAGACTAATATTTGAATGTGTTCAGTACTTGCTCTGCAGTAAATCGCTGAGCCATTTCAAGTTTTGCAGATTATAATTATTATTGTTTCGTTTTCTGTCTGAGGTAACTATGAGTGAAACGTCACTTCATCATTGTGCATCAGACATTGCCTTGTGGAATAAAGCTGAATTTCACTTATTTCGTAATTACAGATTCATTTATTATTGTGCAGAAAAAAAATACGTACAATCTTACACACCTCGGGTCGTTAGTGACCCTATACAATTTTGATAAAAAAAACTAGTGGAAAAACAGGCGTTCAATTATATATTTTTTTCTTTCTTGTTATATTGTTTAAAATGGGTTGATTGAGGAATACTAAGAAGGTTGATGTCTAACTTAAAAAAATTAATGATGAGTAGGGTAGTGAATGATGTCTCGAGTCGCTAAAGACCTGAGGTATACATATAAGGGTTAAATGAACCGGGCTTCAGTCATGTTGCGCAGATAATTGGTCCTTTCCGTTCGTACGGGAACTTGGTGCTTATAAAAGCTCACAACGCGCAATGTATAATTCATATACTGATTCATGTTACCGTTAACCATGTTAATGTAGGTGTTTGTAGGCTACTTGCTTTTATAGCCTACTATGTTTTACTATATAGAGGAACAAGTTGACTTCGCCTGCTAACAGATTGCTCATGTATTTTTCCTGTTCTCGGACGCGCGCCACCGGTTTAAAAGAGCTCTTCTGATTGGCCGAAATTCCCTGCTCTCTGAACCGCTGCCTCACAGATGCACAAATCTCTTTTGCTCCACATTTCGCGTGGGCTAGTATATGGTGCAAAAGTGAGAGCGCGCGGAACTTGTCATTTGAAGACGAAAAAACTGCGTTTGAGACTCGTAGCAGCAGATTCAAGCAGTTGTAGTGATTGGATTTGTGATTGTGTTAGAAACATATCCAACAAAAGAAATACATTTGTGACCAAATATTCTACAAGTGTGCAACTCTCATTGCATGGATTCACATATTAATTTGCAGATGTGCAAAATTTGTCTGTGACTTCACATTTTTGATACGGGTGTGTGAATGCGTTTTCACCATATTTACTGCAGCAACTGTAGAAAAAATGTGAGCGTATGAGTTTCTTCATGTGTGATTCGTAGAATAGGATTTGTGCACCTGCAGTGAAGAATGTGTGAAGGTGTAACTGTTGTGTTGTGTTTGTAAGTGAGAAAAAAAGTCTACAAGTTTACAACTCCTAAAATATTTTTCTCTGTGACTTTAAATTTATCGGTACACATGTGTGGATATGATCTACAGCTACAAATTCCACTCTCACGCCTGTTCAGTTGTTTTGCACAAAAAATACCTTCTTTGTGACCGCTCTGAGTCAAACAGTTGTCAATTACAGGCATGAAAACGGGTCAGGGGTGAAAAAGGTGAGAAGGATATTACCCCATCTAGGGGGGTCCGGGGGGCATGCTCCCCCATAAGAAAATGTTTAATATTCCATATTTTAAAGCATCAATCTGATGCTTTTTGAGATACTTTTTTTGCCAACCTGGGGAGAGGTTGCATATAATGTGTGCTGGTCAATTAGTCTAAAATTAAGAAACCCCTAGGAAACAGTAAAAAAACAAAAACAAAGGAACATTGTGTGTACATTTAAGATAGGCTACTTAATTTATTATTCCAATATCCTAATATGATTCTAAATACCACAGGGAAAAGGGCTTCTATTTGTGACGTGCTGTCTTTGCATTTGAACATTGTAGGCCTACATTTTAAACAGGACACGCATTAGCTGAATAAATGTTAGCCAGTACAAACATATTTATAGAAAACAGTTGACAATGAATCGACAGGAGTCCAATAATACCAAAACGAATAACTTCTTCTAAAAAGAATATCAAGTATAATTTAAACGAATCCGACATGTAATGAGGGCTGTGTTAACAGTAAAACGTCCGTCATTTAACTAATTTTAAAAGCACGGATGGATAATACAACATGCTTTCTGACATTTTGACAGAAAAAAACAAAAACAAGAACAAAATTTAAACTTAGTCGGTCAATTTTAATTTTACAATTATCTTATGTCTGTGTGCGCGCGTCTGTGTTTGTGAGAGACAGCTCGTGCAGCATTGATACAATAGTACTTTTTAATCCAAGTAACTAACGTGCTAGTTTTCATACAAAATAAATACGTAACAATTAGGTACTTTAGTTATTATTAACACAATAATGTAACACATGCAGGCTACGTTGCTCAACACTGAGAATTAATAAATGTACGCCTGTTTCTCCAGACTTGCGCTTATATTATATAGTTCACTGAATCGCAGTTCGCAGTTCACTGAGGGTGCGTCTCGATCAGCTCCCTAGTTCAGTAGTCAGGGCACTGATCAGGACATAAGTCAATGGGCTGGCACCCTGATCAGTGCCCTGACTACTGAACTAGGGAGCTGATCGAGACGCACCCTGAATCTCGCGCTCCCTTCTAGCACGCAAACCTGTTCGCAGTTCACTGAATTGCAGTTCATTGAATCCCCCCCCCCCCCCCCCCCCCAAAATAAAACATTCTCACCGAATCTACACGATTCACGTAGGTCACCTATTTTGGTTTCAAAGCGGCGAATTTCGCCGAAAGGTGAGGGATTTTCATGTATGCAATCAATCCGTCACCGTGGGTCTCAGGTGCACGCACCCCGCGCAGCCACGCCCTCGGTTCGTCCCCTCTGTCTCCGCTGGGCTCTGCCCACTTTTCCAGCATTTTTCAAAAATTGCTAGTGGGTGGAGTTAGGCTCTGAGCTGGGGTTGAATTACCCTTTAACACTTATTTTAAGGTGACGTAAGTTACAAATGACTACACGTACTTACTATAGTAATAACAGTAAATTATGCATAATTACAAGTAACTAACCCTAAACCTAACCCTAACCATAACTCTATAGTAAGTACATGTATAGTTATTTGAATAAGTACTAGTATCTAACAGTTTCCAAGTAGCTTCCAACACTGACCTGCACAGATCTGTTTGTGTGGTGAATCTGGGTGACCGTGTGAGCTGAAGACATGCTCTCGCTCTCAAACTGTCTACGGACGCTGGCCAGCCCTCCAGGCAGGGAACAAACCTCTGCGTCCTCCATTACCTGATGAAGAAAGAGACAAAGACAGAGTGACAACCTGCGTTGCAAAATGATGCTAAGCAGATGTATGCTTTTACAAGAGCTGCAAGATTATGGGGGGGGGGGGGGGGGGGGAGTGTGATCACTTGTCTCTCGTCTTCATCCACCATCGAACAAAAATATTCATATATTCATGAGACAATGCGGCTTACGCGCACACACAGAAGAACAGATTCCAGCCTTTATCCCATTTTCTTTGTGGCTTTACAGAATAACATTTTAAGATTTTGCATGACAATCTTATTTGCATGGCATCCTGTCTGTGGCCCTGATATTGTGAGGTTTCATTTACTCAGAAATTCCTGTTAACCCTTCTGCACTGACGCCACTGAATTGTTGTCCATATGCACATGCCTTCTGCTTTGTTTCAGTGCCTGCTTCACTTAATTAATAATGCAATTCAATAAATGGCAAAAATGCACCACAAAATGATTGAATATTGAATGCAATTTGCAATTGAAAACCAATTCATTCATTCAACTCAATTCATATTGAAAACCATTTCTAAGTGTTAGATGTAGAATACAGCAGACATACAGTACAGTGGCCAAAGGTGTATACAATCAAGCACTAGGCATGGAGACGCTCGCCCTCAGGAGCTCAGTGAACTCAAGCGTGGGACCGTGATAGGTCTCCACCTGTGCAATAAGTCCATTCATGACATTTCCTCACTACTAAATATTCCAAGGTCAACTGATAGTAGTATTATAACAAAGTGGAAGCAATTGGGCACAACAGCAACACAACCATGAAGTGGTAGGCCACATAAAATCACAGAGCAGGGTCAGCGCATGCTGAGGGTCACAGTGCGCAGAAGTCCCCAACTTTCTGCAGATTCAATAGCTACAGACCTCCAAACTTTGTGTGGCTTTCAGATTAGCTCAAGAACAGTGCGTAGAGAGCTTCATGGAATGGATTTCCATGGCCGAGCAGCTGCATCCATGCCTTACATCACCAAGTGCAATGCAAAGTGTCAGATGCAGTGAAATAAAGCACACCGCCACTAGACTCTAGAGCAGTGGAGACATGTTCTCTGGAGTGACCAATCACGCTTCTCTGTCTGGCAATCCAAAAGTCTAGGTTTGGCGGTCGCCAGGAGAACGATACTTGCCTGACTGCATTGAGCCAAGTGTAAAGTTTGGTGGAGGGGGGGTTATGGTGTGGGGTTGTTTTTCAGGGGTTGGGCTTGGCCCCTTAGTTCCAGTGAAAGGAACTTATAATGCTTCAGCATACCAAGACATTTTGGACAATTTCATGTTCCCAACTTTGTGGGAACAGTCTGGGGATGTCCCCTTCCTGTTCCAACATGACTGCGCACCAGTGCACAAAGCAAGATCCATAAAGACATGGATGAGCGAATTTGGTGTGGAGGAACTTGACTGGCCTGCACAGAGTCCTGACCTCAAATCGATAGAACACCTTTGGGATGAATTAGAGCGGAGACTGTGAGCCAGGCCTTCTCGTCCAACATCAGTGCCTGACCTCACAAATGCGCTTCTAGAAGAATGGTAAAAAATCCCCATAAACACACTCCAAAAAATTTGTGGAAAACCTGCACAGAAGAGCTGAAGCTATTAGAGCTGCAAAGGGTGGGCCAACTCCATATTAAACCCTACAGATTAAGAATGGGATGTTAAGTTCATGTGCATGTAAAGGCAGGTGTCCCAAAACTTTTGCCAATATAGTGTAGGTCTTTAAAGGTTCTCTAACTCGCTCGTAATCTCTTAGTTTAGTTGGAGAAAGGATTAAAAAAAACAAAAAAACATTAAAGAACATACAGTATTGAGAACGTTATCTTCAGGAAATACATTTTCCCCCTAAGGCCCATCTAAAAGGAAATATTCCAGGGCCCCCACACAAGACTTTTTGACCTCATAAGCATAAGTGATTCAAAGCAGCTTTTGCCATTTTAGTAAATTCCCATTCTAAGCAAACATATGAGAGTGGAATAACAGATCTAAAATCTAAGGAGGAGAATGGGGTGGTTATATGGTTCTACATAGCACCATTTGACAAAGGTGCTGTATAGCACCTTTAAATATAGGTGCTATATAGCGCTTAAAGTGGTTCCCCTATGATTAAAAGCCAATTAACCACTTTTAGTGCTATTTAGCACCATTTTTGTTTGGAGTGTACAGTGTCACTCCACCACTGAATCGGCTCTTTAAAATGATGAAAGTGCTCTTGACTATATTACATCTGCCTGGTTAAAACAGTCTTCTCCATCATTTGATGTATAACGCCTGCCATGACCATTAAAACACAAACATTTCTTTTTAAAATATATATACACACACAAAAAAAAAGGTTCCATATGGCACCAAAAATGGTTCTTCGTCGTAATCATAGAGGAACCACTTTTGGTGCTATATAGCACCATATCTTAACATGTTCTGTATATGGTAGCGGTGCTATATAGCACCATAGTTAGCGGTGCTATATAGAACCTTAGTCAAAGAACCGGTGAAGAACCTCTGAAGAACCGCTGAAGAACCACTGAAGCACCAAAATTGGTGCTATATAGCACTTAAAAAGGTTCCCCTATGATTACGAGCCAAGAACCATTTTTGGTGCCATATAGAACCTTTTTTTTTGAGTGTAGAGTTTACTGACAGCAATAGTTAACATTGTGTGTGTATAAATGAGTTTTGTTTTTGAGTCAAATGTGTTTTGTTTTTCTCATGCTCATTTATCTCGTTTTGGTTCATTAATTAACTGCTGCAAAAAAAAAACATCTACTCAACTAAAAAGACATTCATAATGCTACAAAATAATTATATTTCAAATAAATGCAGTTCTTTTTAACTTTCTATTCAAAGAATCCTGGAAAAAATGTATCACAGTTTCCACAACAACAATATGAAGCAGCTCAGCTGTTTTCAACACTGATAATAATCAGAAATGTTTCTTGAGCATTAAATCATCATATTAGAATGATTTCTGAAGGATCATGTGACACTGAAGACTGGAGTAATGATGCTGAATATTCAGCTTTGATCACAGGAATAAATGACATTTTATTATATATTCAAATAGAAAACTCTTATTATAATTGTAATAATATTTCACAATTTTATAGTGTTTTAAATTAAATAAATACAGCCCTGGTGAGCATAAAAGGCTTCTAAAAAATCTTACCAACCCCAAATTTTTGAATGTAGTGCCTTACTGCAACCACATTTTTTGCCCTCTCAACACTGAGGAATGAGTCGACATTGTTCCACAAAAACTATAGGTGTCTTTTATCTTGTTCTAAAGCCGTGAACAATAACTTTGCTGTACTTTCGACCCTCCTGTAGGGATCTGACCTCAACTGGGCACAGAGTGGACGTGCAGTGCTGTTTTTAGCAGCTAGCCAAAGACAGAAAGAGAAGGAGGGAATTGGGTTCCTGGAGAGGTTCTGAACTCCCACTGGTTACCCATCAACACATTTCACTATCACACTGTCAGAAAGCCACAGAAAACAATGATGTCACTGTACACGCACATGACCTCTCTGTTGGGGTCTGCAGAGGCATTCGGCCCCATCACCAACAGTAACACTGGCTTTGGAATGTCAAGGACATTAACCCCCGGTTTCACAGACCAGACTGAAAGGGGTCATGAACTGGCTTTTTAAAAAAATGTTGTACTGTTGACTTATGTATACTTATGACGTTTGCGTGGTTTTTACATTCAAAAACAGCATAATGAATAAGTAATAGGCTATTTTCTGCCTTGGTTTTGAGGCTCTCTGAAAAATGATGAGCGTGCCGCACTGAAGACTTGGAAGTAAACGCCCACGGCTAGGATTGGATAAGATTTGCATATTTAATGAGCTTCTGCTCCCCTGTCAGTGAGAGCGTGGCAAACGGCAACCGGAATGAATCACCCAGCCCACAGCCAGGGCTCGCAAAATGTCTTTATCAAACAAACACGATGATTCATCTCTCATTCACCCGTGATTGGAATGTTATCTCTGTATCATTTCGCCTGATCATGAGTGAATATAACCGTGAACCGCACACATACACACACGTGCGCGTGCATCAGCAGGCCGGTGATAGCCAGTCTGAAAAACACATAGCCCCGGGACTTTGGGCTTTGCGAGCTGGCATTACAAGTCCGAGTCTGATCACGAATGAACCAATAACACCTTCTCCAGCCTGTGACCGCGTGCTAAGGTATGTAATCAATAGATATCAAACGATCTGAAACAATGCAATACTAACTCATATAAAAAAAACATGTTTTACTCACATAAGTGTGTTGCACCATTCCTGTCGGATCCAATATAGAAGGCACAGCATTGTGTTTTAATCTCAATATGTCTTGTTTACAATCGATTCCGCATCGTTTAGCTCCACGAGCCAGTGGGTGGGCTTGAGGTAGTGTTTTTGCGTCGTATTACGTCAATGGTCGACATATTGTGAGAGCTCTCGTTTTCTGGGCCTGGTGTCTATAAAAGCTTTTCTTTGACTAACAAGGACGTTTTCAGCTCCGAAACTTACAGGATATTCTTATATCACGATGAACTCTTATATATCAAAGGCTCAAAGGAAAGTTGATTTCTCAATTCATCACCCCTTTAAGCTAGTCCCAGACTAAAATGCATGTTTGAGCTGTTTTAACTGAAAGCAACTTGCACTTAAAATATGTCACTGCCATTGTTTTGACTCAAGATGCACGCCAGTAATGTTTCTTTCTAAGGCATGTTTGTAAAAGATACTAACAGCTTGCTCCAGCGCAAACCCTCTTTTGGTGTTAAAAACGACTGTCAGGATTCACTAAAGAGCACATAGTAAAAAATTTGCGCTGAAAAGGCGTAGACAGGGTTATTTTTGCGGCTGACCTTATTACATACGCATTTGTAGGAGTTTCCCTTTCAGACACAGTATTTATGGGAGGAGAGTATTTAAATGAATCACACAAGGTGATTTACTAAGGTTTGTGCTTGTCAATTTACTGGTATTTGCGGCATTATTTACCACCCAAAAAAAGCATGTCTTAAACCAGACCCTAACTGGTAGATTGTGTTGGTCATTATGGAAATGATCCGGCAGCGTGTGTGTTCTTTCATTTGCGTGTCGTCAGTAGATCACGAGCTGAACTTTCCACTCCCATCAGCGCTTTTATGGAATTGCGCTCTCACGCTAATTTGCCCTGTTTAGTAAATCTGGCCCTAAATGTCCTAATTGAACTAAGACCTAAGTCCTGGCTTGATCTAAACCGGGAGAAGAAAAAGTGCACAATATTGCAAAATGTTAAGACTTTAAGTTTACCTGGACCCACTTAAAAAAAAAAAAAAGAAAAGAAAAGTGACACGTGACGGCCAAGTATGGTGGAATACTTGGAATTTGACCTCTGCATTTAACCCATCCAGTTAATGCACACACATTAGGAGCAGAGTAGTGAGTAGTTAACACACACACACTGCAAACGTGTATACAAACACCCAGAGCAGCGGGCAGCCTTGTGTGGCGCCCGGGGAGCGATTAGGGGTTAGGTGCCTTGCTCAAGGGCACCTCAGTCATTTCCCACCGGTTCTGGAATCGAACCAGCAACCTTTGGGTTACCAGTTTAACTCCCTAACCACTAGGCCATGACTGCCCCAGGTGTCTTATTTATATTAGGTGTCCTTAACTACTATGTACTAACATTTTAATTAATCATTTGATACAATGTACTTATTGTGTACATACATATTGTTACATTGTACTTACATTAAAAAAAATACCTGCATGTAATTACATCTGTAATTAATTTCTGTAGTTACATTTGTAATTACACACATGCTTTAAAACGTCCACCATTGTTCCTGTACCTAAGCAATCAAAAACCACCTGCTTAAACGACTGGCGTCCTGTTGCTCTGACCCCCATCATCAGTAAATGCTTTGAGAGACTAGTCAGAAACCACATCTGCTCTGTTCTCCCCCCCTCACTGGACCCACTGCAGTTTGCATACCGCACAAACCGTTCCACTGATGATGCCATTTCATCTACAATTCACACTGCTCTCTCCCACCTGGAAAAGAGGAACACATATGTGAGAATGCTGTTTGTAGACTACAGCTCAGCATTCAACACCATTGTGCCCTCCATACTTGACATGAAACTCCGGGCTCTAGGCTTAAACAGCTTGTTATGCAGCTGGATCCTGGACTTCCTGTCAAACAGACGCCAGGTGGTCAGAATGGGCAGTAACATCTCCTCATCACTGACTCTCAACACTGGAGCCCCTCAGGGCTGCGTTCTCAGCCCACTCCTGTACTCCCTGTACACACATGACTGTGTGGCAACCCACAGCTCCAACACCATCATCAAGTTTGCTGACGATACGACGGTGGTAGGTCTTATCACCGACAATGATGAAACGGCCTACAGAGAGGAGGTGCACACTCTGACACGGTGGTGTCAGGAGCACAACCTCTCCCTCAACGTCAGCAAGACCAAGGAGCTGGTGGTCGACTTCAGGAGGAATGAGAGAGAACACCGCCCCATCACCATCGATGGAGCACCGGTGGAGAGAGTCAGCAGCTTCAAGTTCCTCGGTGTCCACATCACAGAGGAACTCTCATGGTCCGTCCACTCCGAGGCCGTTGTGAAGAAGGCTCATCAGCGCCTTTTCTTCCTGCGACGGCTGAGGAGGTTTGGAATGAACCGCCACATCCTCACACGCTTCTACAGCAGCACCATCGAGAGTCTGCTGACTGGCTGCATCACCACCTGGTACGGCAACAGTACCGCCCGCAGCCGCAAGGCCCTGCAAAGGGTAGTGCGCACGGCCAGCTGCATCATCGGAGGTGAGCTTCCCTCCCTCCAGGACATTTACGCCAGGCGGTGTGTGAAGAGAGCTCAGAGGATCATCAGAGACTCTAGCCACCCGAACCATGGGCTGCTCTCACTGCTGCCATCAGGCAGACGGTACCGCAGCATCAGAACACGCACCAGCCGACTCCAGAACAGCTTCTTCCCACAAGCAATCAGACTACTTAACTCTTGATCCATCAGGATCATAACACACACTGGACAGAATATCACTCAGCACAACCCACTGTAGATACACACACATTATATACACATTTATTTATCATACAGCATTTATTGCACTTTGGATTTCAATTTTTCAATCTGTGAATAATATTTTATACTGTACATTGTATATTATTATTACTATTATAGCGTAATGTATATTGTTTAGTGTATGTTTAGTGTATATTGTTTAAAGTATATGTATATTGTAAGTATGTGTATATTGTTTAGAGCTGTGAGAACTACACTCACATTGTGTAAATTATTTATTGTTTATTGTAGTGTATACTGTGCTGTGAGTAATTGTGTGCGCATCAGATGTGTAATCTGATGCTGCTTTAAATGTTGTACATGTCATGTCATGACTACTATGTTGCTCGGAACTGCACCTAAGAATTTCACCTACTGTTGCACTTGTGCATATGTAGAGTGACAAATAAAGTGATTTGATTTGATTTGATTTGAGTTGACTCTTCCCTTACACCTAACCCTACCCTTAAACTTCCCCATACCACCACACCTGTCCCTAACCCTACCCGTATTACATTTACATTTATGCATTTGGCAGACGCTTTTATCCAAAGCGACTTACAGTGCCCTTATTACAGGGACAATCCCCCTGGAGCAACATGGAGTAAAGTGCCTTGCTCAAGGGCACACTGGTGGTGACCGCTGGGATTGAACCAGCAACCTTCTGCATAGCAGTTCCATGGTTTAACCCACTGGACCACCATCTCTCCAGTGGGTTAAACCATGGAACCCACCTCAATATCAGCAATACAATTTGAACACAGTAAGTACATTGTACTTATTTTTTGATGTAAGTACATAGTACTTAAGGCCACCTAATATAAAGTGGGGCTGTTTACCTCATTTAGTGTTAATCCTTTTTTGTTGCCAATAATAAAGATGAAAAATAGATACATTGTGAATACACTGCTGTGCTGCCTCATTAAATACAGCATAATAATATCCCAAACAGTAAAGAAGAAGGGAAATTAAAGGGATAGTGCACCCGAGAATCAAGTTCTTCCAAACCTGCATCAAGTTTACATTACATTACATTAATGCATTTGGCAGACGCTTTTATCCAAAGCGACTTACAGTACCCGTATTACAGGGACAATCCCCCTGGAGCAACATGGAGTAAAGTGCCTTGCTCAAGGACACACTGGTGGTGACTGCTGGGATTGAACCAGCAACCTTCTGCATATCAGTTCAATGGTTTAACCCACTAGACCACCATCTCAAGTTCTTTCTACTGCTGAACATAAAAAATATTTTGAAGAATGTCTGTAGTCAAAAGTTGCTGGTACCCATTGACTTCCATAGTACACTCTCAGAAAAAAAGGTAAATAAGCTGTCACTAGGGCAGTACCTTTCCAAAAGATACACTTACATAAAGAGTGCATATTGGTATCTTAAAGGTATTAGTACCTACAGCATACATATGAGTACCTAAAAGGAATAAAAGTGTACGTTTTGAAAAGGTACCGTTCCAATGACAGCATTTGTACCTTTACAAATACAATGGAAGACAATGGGGACCAGAAACTGTTTGACTACAGACATTCTTCAAAATATATTGCTTTATGTTCAGCAGTAGAAAAAACTTCATGCAGGTTTGTAACAACTTGAGGGTGAGTAAATGATGACAGAATTTTCATTTTTGGGTGAACTATCCCTTTAATTCTTCTAAAAAATAATTCACACAGTAAAATCTATTAGCTATTAAGTCACTTTACTCATTCAAATGCTGTTATTTCAGAAGATCTGATTTTCACAAGGACAGTTTCAAGTAAATTTCAATAAAAATGAACCAAGATGTTATTTTTTCATATCCGCTCTGAGCAAATTATGCTAAAATTAAGGAATGACATGACACAAACTAAACAGCTTTGCATATATATATATATATATATATATATATATATATATATATATATATATATATATATATATATATATATATATATATATATATATATATATATATATATATATATATATATATATTTTTTTTTTTTTTTTTTTTTAAGCTTAAGCAATAAAAACAAATGAATTACAAACAAAATTCAGATTTGCAGTTTTGAAGTTTGGGTAAGATTTTTAAATGTTTTTAAAGGAAGTCTCTTCTGCTCATCAAGGCTGCATTTATTTGTTCAAAAATACAGTAAAAACTGAAATATTCTGAAATATTATTACAATATAAAATAACTGTTTTCTATGTTGAATATATTTTAAAATGTAATTTATTCCTGTGACCAAAGCTGAATTTTCAGCATCATTACTCCGGTCTTCAGTGTCACATGATCCTTCAGAAATCATTCTAATATGATGATTTTCTGCTCAAGAAACATTTATGAATATTAACAATGTTGAAAACAGCTTCATATTTGTAACTATGATGCATTTTTTAGGATTATTTGATGAATAGAACTGTTTAAAAGAACAGCATTTAAATTAAACCCAAATCTTTTGTAACATCATAATTGCCTTTACTGGAACATTTGATCAATTGAATATGTCCAGTATCTTGCTTTACCAATGTTTAGGTGTTTTACTGGAAGAAAATGTCCCCCACCCCCCAGCATAATAAAGATGATTGTGTTCTCCTCAGGTTTGATCTCAGCTAGGGCATCTTGTGCGTCAAGGCCATTACTGATGTCACTAAGTTTCTTTTTTAGGAGATTTTACCAGAACTGACAAATCCTTGGAGACCTGAGGTTTCTGCATAATGCACTACTGGAGTCTTCTAAAGTCCATTGCTTTTCTAATTCGTTTGGTCTCGCTCTTGTCTGTCAATGCTTCTGTCTCTATTACCGCGACAAGCAATGCAAATCAAACACACGCTGGTTTCTATTGTGATTTGATGTATCAAGGCAGCAATTACGGTATAAATCAATGAGTTTGGAATTATACATGAATTTGACACCGAGCGTGTTCGGTCCTCACACACTGTTTAAACGCAGAACAGTTAGAATTTATCAGCTTTGATCGTTTGCTCTAATTAGACGCTGACATAACAAGTTTGCGTGCCGCACAAGTGCCTCATTTTCCTCATTGAAATTATATTGGCTGATCAATCTGATGGCACTCAGACAGCTGGATGGAAACTGCTGAGTAAATAGCATGAGTCTTTTCAACAGAAGATCTTAAGGCTTGTCTAAATATGACTGATGGCTGAAAGTGAAGGAGCAGGATCACTTAAGCCCCGTTTACACCTGGTATTAACATCCGTCTTGAGCGATTCGTTCACAAGGGGTCACCTGAGACCGATCGCTGTTTACATCTGGTATTTACATCTTAAATACGTCTCTGTGTGTGTGAAAGCATACCGTGCTTGAGAATCCTGTTTTGTCCTGTTTGGAAACAGCCGCCTGGTACACAGCCATGCGGTTCTTCAGCGGGACGGGTTCAGAGTGAGCGCTCTCGTCAAGCTCACCTGCCCTGGGTGCTGCAACTCTGCCTTCTGGTGTAAATACATTAACAGACAAAATAAACAAATTAGATTTGTATACGGTCTTAAAGGCCCACTGAAGTGCCTTGAAATGCACAGCATTCTTCAATGTGTTGACTTATTTCCACTGAAACAGTTGAGTAAATAGAGTTTAGTTTATATCACAGCTCGGCCAGAGCCGTTGAGCTCAGTAAAGCTGCAGTTTCTCCTCCTGATCTCCTTCATATCGCTTTAAAATACAGCTTTCTGTGCAGAATTTAAACGGGTCCAATACGTTTTATGGTCTACGCCGACTTGATCACATGATCCGCTCTGTGCTACTAGGTGTGTTCGACATCGGCTGCGGCTGGATGGAGCCGATCAGCGAGAGTTGCCGTGTGCAGGCGGGGAGGAGCTGCAAACAGAGACGTGAAGTCGGACACTTTCTGCGTCCCGTAGTGACACTCGCGCTGTGTTTGCATACTTTATCAGCTGAAGTGAAATAAATGCAATATTTGGCAATGCACAGAGGTTTCAGAGACATTATTGTCATGTAATACTTTATGCACTGCTTAATACAGCGTGTTTGTACAAGAATAAAGTTCAACATGCACTTTGATAGCCTACACTATCAATGAAGTGGGGTCTACGTTTTTAATCAGTTTATTTTGATAAACATGACAATATAACATTGCGACTACATGAAAGGAGGTCTTACTGTTATAAAAAAACTGATTTGTGCGCATTAGTGGAGCTTAAGGTTTTAGAATAAACACGAAACACACGTGATCGCTGTAATGCGGAGAATCTGGCCAATCGTGGAACAGCTGTGTCGTCATCAGAGTCCGTGTAGCCTTGTGCAGCCTCTCTTTAGAAACTGCACCGGCTGTATTAGCCGACTGCTCTCGAATCACTCTCGCGCACTTTGTTGACATACGTCACTGTCACGTGGCGTCGGCGCTGCCTCAAGTCGGACAAAATTTCTAACCGGCATGCACTGCTTCAAGTCAGCCGCCGATCGGCCTGAGCATCGCTGGGTGAAGTCGAACAAGCCTAATGTGTCTCTGGACCGACTCTATCACATGATCTGCTCTGTGCTATAGTGTCTCTGGACCGACTCGATCACATGATCCGCTCTGTGCTATCGTGTCTGTGGACCGACTCGATCACATGATCCGCTTTGTGCTATAGTGTCTGTGGACCGACTCGATCACATGATCCGCTCTGTGCTATCGTGTCTGTGGACCGACTCGATCACATGATCCGCTCTGTGCTATCGTGTCTGTGGACCGACTCGATCACATGATCCGCTCTGTGCTATCGTGTCTGTGGACCGACTCGATCACATGATCCGCTCTGTGCTATCGTGTCTGTGGACCGACTCGATCACATGATCCGCTCTGTGCTATCGTGTCTGTGGACCGACTCGATAACATGATCCGCTCTGTGCTATCGTGTCTTTGGACTAGAAGTAACTAGTAACTATAACTAATTACTTTTTTAAAGTAACGTGCCTAACACTGCTTATAGACAACAGTAAGGCTAACATATTCATACTAAATGGGAGCTTTAAGAAAAAAAGAGTGGTGCTTGCCTGTGCAGTAATATTTTTTAAATCACCACCTTAATGTGCCCTGGATGGTTACTAAGGCTGTGTTTACACTGGCACAGTCTAACACAGTTCAGAATTTGTTGCACACGTTTTTTTTCGCATCCGATCTGAGTCACTGAGTCACTAAATCAGATACATATCCGATATCAGGACATCTGAACTATGTCTAAACGCGTATATCCGATTCCCCTTTAAAGCCACAAGGTGACATATTTGCCCACAAAGATAGCTTTTTAATGTCGTATTATAAAACACTCAAACTCACAGATTTTTATACTAAGGTGGGAACTTTATAGTTAAGAAATTGCAAACACAGAAACATTCAACAGCATATAAACTGGTTTTCGGACTTCTATTTATAAATAAAACAGCTACTGAAAGCTACTTTATATTTCTCAGCAATGAGGTGATAACTTCACTGTTTCTGTAAATGAACTAACAAGCACAGTTACACACAGACGCACACTGTAATTCATGCTCACAGTCTCTCTCTTGCTCATTAATTCATTTGAATTCATTAAAATAAATGAAATCTTACCACACTATTTAACTTCAGAATTCAGAAAACGAACCGTAAATAAAATAACGAACAAAAATGACTGCTATTTTCCGGTCTATATTCATTTAGTCGAATTTTGCCTTTTAGTCAAACATCCATGACAGCTTTTAACTTATCCATGCTGGCAAGTAACATGGGGGAACATGCCCTCTTAACAACAACCATTTACTTTTAAATTGTATTGACATTTAGATACAAGTTTAGTATGTGGAGGATGATGATGGATAATGTGTTATTATAGGAAATAAATAGAAACGTTGCTAATTTAGTTGTTATAGAATAGTGTAAAATTATTCAAAGAGGCCATCTTGGGGTAATTTGCACAGAATGTATTTCACAGAATGTATAAATGACTTTTGATATAATTCTTATAAATATTTATATATTTTTTTAAAAGTGACTAAATGACTAAATCAACTATTCTATAAAATTGAATTTTGACAATTTAGTTGAATAATTGAATAACCGATTACAGACAAAGCAGAATTCCAGTAAGAGTGACTCCTCTGAGGTAAAAATATTGTGATTTAAATAGGCATATGGATATTTATGTTACAAACTGCTCTGAGACTTGGGTTGGAGATTCAAACGCAGCTTTATTGAGGGTAATCCACAATCGTAATCCATGTAGCAGGCATAGGGTCAAAACCACAGGGCAATCCAGATAATAACAGAGCCCAAGACAGAGGCAAACAGGGAAACCCAGGGAGACCAGCAGAAGATCAAAACCATGACCCAGAAAAACTGAAATAACGCTCAGAAATGCAATGTAACACATACAAGACTTCGCAAAGAGTGAGAGAAAACCCAGGGCTTATATACACAGACATTAACCCCTAGGAACATTACAGCGCTTCACTAGATGTTTGTATGAGTTGATGTGTGGGCGTTGACGCATGGATCGTCAGTATTTGATTCTCAATAGAACGCGCGCTCCGTGGGTGTGGTCGCATTACCGGATAATGAAGTGGCTCACGGGTGACTGACATCTATTTATTTTCAAACAGATTACATAAACACAGATTATTTATTTTCGATATTTCAACGTTTCTTTAGACATACTGTATGTCTCATATTTGTGTGATAAGTATTCACTAAGCTAGAGTTCCTTTTCTGAAGACTGAATCTGAATGAACGTCTTTGACAGAAAGGCTGCAGATCGTGCATCATGTTTGTTTTCTTTATTTTGCAAAAAGCAAAACATTTTGTTTTTATTGTGACCATACACAAAAAAATTGAAACTTAACAGATTATAATGATGTATAACACTTGCCTGAATGATAAAAAAAAACAAGTTATTTGAGTCTCTTTGGCACTGATAAGAAAAAAAAAAGCGAACCGATCGCGCCGGCGCGACCGCCGTCACGAGGGGGTTATTAAGATAAAGTCACACAGGTGGATGTAATCACATGATAATAAGTCCAGACAAAGGTTTATGGGAAATTAAGTTTCATGATGGAATGGGGGGAGGAGTGCCCTCTCCCAAAGGCACTCTAAAATATTTAATTGCCCATATTTTAATTGAAGATGTCATAATAACAACACTATGAATGAAAACAAATTTAATGATGTCACTCAACAAACCAGTAGGTTTTAAAGAAAGCGAAGATGTCTGAAATGTACATCTCATTCATGGAAATACTAAATAATAGGGGTGGTAGAAAAAAATCGATGCATTGTGATTCTCTCTCCATGATGTTTTCCTTACAAATGCTCTACGGAGGCATCATTTATGTCATTTGGGATGCAGTGGGCTTATATTAAAGGTGGGGTAAGTGTTATTTCAAAAATTCTTTATAAAACTGTCTCGGGCTGTGGACCAAAACAAACTTGTAGCCAATCAGCAGTAAGGGGCGTGTCTACTAATGATGGTGAGAAGAGAGCGCTCGGTGCACGTCATAATTCAAAATACACGTCACAGGACGGACATTAGCCGAGCAATGACAGAAAGAAAGAGAGGGCAGATAAAAAAATAAATGTGGAAAATGTCAGTGGAACAAAAGAAGGCTTACGATCAGGCAAGAAGTATCAGCTTTCCAGCGCTGGAGTGAACTCAAGGAGCGGGAAGGCCTGCAATCGGATGCAGAGGTTGCTTTATTTCCTTTCGATAGATGAGTAACATTGATTTTGTTTTGTTTCACAGAACTAATATATGCTGGCTTTTGCTTGAATATGCTCGTGTGTCATGTTCGCTTGTTTGTCCATTTGCAATCGTACCGTCGCTCACTTCAGCGATGATAAAGACCCATTCATTTCTACACCCTATAAACCGCTGTCTGTTTCAAGCGTCAGCTCGCAGTGTGTCCAAAAAGTGAGATAATAAACTCCTAATATATGTTTGTTTCCTTTGTTTCCTCTTTTAGTGATCGATACAACCCTCTAATTTTGTCATAAGTGTAATACGGTATGTTCGTTAGTTGGACTGTCGTGCTCGTGCTATCGAGTTGTTCATGAGAACTGTGTTTGTGTTTTTGGGATGGAAGGGGTGACATTTTCACTGAACATTCGACCTGGATTACCATAGTAACACACATTGCTTTCACTTATTGATGACATCATACCCTCGGCTGGGTTACATACGTGTGGGGCGGAGCTATCAAAATAGGGGAGTGTTTGTATTGGTGATTTGAAATATCAACATCGGTTACCAGAAAGCACTTACCCCACCTTTAAGTCTGAACGATTTTAAAAAATAATCAAATTGCGATTTTTTTTTTTTTTACCAATATTGCGATTGCTATTTAATGTGCGATTATTTTTTAAAGCTTTTTATCTTCTGTATACTATACCAATGGTCTAATTTGATCTTTTTACTTGAAAATAAAAACTATACCTTTACAGTGTCCACATATCCCTCCTTAATGAAGACACAATTCTTTTTCATAGATCACTGTTTTCTTTGGGACACAAAATTAGATCAATTAACCTCAAAATGGTTTCGGTTGGATCTCACAAATGGTGATATTCAGATGAAATGACAAAATTTTAAATAGAGTCAAGAGTTCATCGTTCTGAGCTCAAAGTTCTGAGATGAGATTTTGTGTCATCTATGGTGAGGAGAATAATCTTACCCTAATCATGGCCAGCCGACGTGAATCATATAATTTTAGCATGGCAATTCAAAACCCAAGGGTTAACCATGTCACATAGTAAAGCAATCAGAATCATTTTGGGTGGGGATTAATGTAAACACAGATATCGGATACCACACAATTAGGTTGTTGTAACCCAGCGATTGGGTTGTTTTAAGCAAAGTTGTTTTACTGGGTTAAAACAACCCACTTGCTGGGTTTGTCCATTTTCAACCCAACTTGGGTTGTTTTTAACCCAGCCTTTTTTAGAGTGCAGTTGTGTCTGTAAAGTGAATGTAAACAGGCGGAACAAAACAAATCGTATATGGTCAAAAGATCCAATCTGTGCATGAAGACTTGCAATGTAAACTCAGCCTAAAAAGTTGTGTTCTGTTTTTTTTGTTTTTTTTGCTTATTGGCCCAGATCAAAAGCTGGCACAGAAACAGCACACCTCTCAGGCTAATTTGAAAAATCATTCATGTCTGCAGCACAAAGTGTGAAGGATGAGTTACATGCAAAAGTTCAATACTTAGTGTTAGGTGTTTGTTCAAAATTGTACATTTCAACAATACTAAAAGTGATGCTTGACCTGGCAAACACTACCAATTTATACCAGGTCATTAGTTCATAAAAGCAAGATTAACTGCAGGGCATATTGAAATGGAGTCACAAGAATGTTCTGTGATTTAATCCTTGATGAATATATAAATCTCCAGAGCTGTATTACTTTTTGACATTTTACCCACAGATTTATGGGTCCTCACTTTGTAAAAACAACCCTTAGATTAATGCACCAGTTTTTTTTAGGTGGGACGTGATTCTAAAAACTTCAATAAAGACTGATTACAGCAATCTGGGAGTCATACAGTGGCTTCATTAAGACTTTAATTGTGTTGCTCATTAAAAAAAGGAGATGAATTGCTTTATCCACAACAAATGACAGTTCACTAATGACTCGACAATAAAATGACAACATTCTGCACTCGACAGCCGGGCTAAATTGAATAATCAGGAATCCTTTTCAGTATTCAGCAAAGCACCTTACAAGGAGTTCATATTCCTGGATGCAGAGCAGATACAGTACGTGCCTAATATCACATGTGACCAGAGGTCATGTTTGCAAAGGTCGAATGGATGGTCCTGCATTTAACTGCTTTCATAGCTACACAGATCGCAATTTTAGCTAAGACAACAGACAATCCGTCAGCGCTGTCTCAAAGGCCAGACACCTCAGAGTCGTTCTAGGATGAAGTCATGCTGTATTTCTAACAAGACTAATCATAGCCGGAGGTGAGACCTTAATGGGAGACGTTGTGAGTTGGTCGGGAAACTTTCATAACCGAAGGCTGTCTCATTCCATCCAGGAGCATCACTGAGATCAATCACACCGTCAGCCCATCACTAACCCAACTAAACATGTCGAATATGAAAATGCGGCTGCTGTAAAACCTCACTAAGGTAATGAGCTGTTGGCATCTCGAACGGTTTACGCATCAGAACAGAGCATCTAATCCCACCCTCTGTGTTAGCGCATTTATATTGATAGGCAAAGAAAAATGCACTAATGTGGCTGTACAACTACAATTCCTCTGAAGGACTCACATTTCAACTGGCTAAGAGATGTATAATAGCCTGTCACATGTGATTGAACATGTTTTTTGACATACAGCACAGCTATGCAGTTCTGTAGGGCACTGTAAACCCTAACGCTCAAAATAATGAATTGGTTTGAGTAGAGCCAAGTCAAATTAAGCAAATTAGTTCAAATTAATGAGTATTTAAAACTTTCTTTTTCTTTTGAGTTCTCAAAACTGACACATTTTAAGTAATCTGAATTGTTTAATTATTTTAAGTTTTGACAAACTTTTTTAACCGAAATGGGCTGGGATTTCTATTTCCCAGCATGCTTTGCCCTCACACTTAAAAGGGACAGCAAATACCAAAATTAAGTGTTTTTTATATATATATTAGGGCTGTCAAAAGATTAATCACGATTAATCACATCCAAAATAAAAGTTTGTGTTTACATAATATATGTGTGTGAACTGTGTATAATTATTATTTATATATAAAAACACACACAAGCATGTATATATTTAAGAAAAATGTATTATATTTATATATAAAATATTTATATTTATATATAATATAAATTATATAAATGTATACAGTATATACATGCAAATATTTCTTCAAAATATACATGAATATTTATATAAACATAATAATTATACAGAGTACACACAAATATATTATGTAAACACAAACTTTTATTTTGGATGTGATTAATCGTGATTAATCTTTTGACAGCCCTAATATATGTATATATGTATATATATATATAAATCACAAAATCTCCCACCTAACGTTAATGTTGCACTATATATACATTAACGTTAGGTGGGAGATTTAGTGGTGTTTAACGTTATGTTTAGAAGAGTTTCTGTTATGTTGGTTTTTTTGTAGGTTTACCATCATGGTGACGAGTGGAGCATGAGCTCAGTTTGAGAACAGATATAGTGTAGTAAAGTTGGTTTGTGTGGGAAGAAGGAGGCGGGAACCGGCGAACATTCAAAAACTTTAATCAAAAATAAACACAAAATAAAATGGCGGCGGCAGCCCCTCGCGGTCGACTGCCGCCTACATACAAACAAACACAAAATGAAAATAAAAAGCTGCAGCCCCTCACGGTCGACTGCAGCATACACATAATAAAACGTAAATAAAACACAACACAAAATCCAGGCCTGGTCCTCTCTCGTCCCTCACTGTCGTCGCTCCTCCTTTATACTCCCTCACTCCTCCGCGAGAGCCGAGATCGCTGCGGCGCGCAGCTGGCGCTCATCCTCCCTGATGAGCGCCGCCTCGTCCCGCCCTCACGGTCCCTCGGCCTCGCTGCTCGCCACAATATGTTAAATGTATTATATGCTGTCCTCATTCAGCAAGTGCTATGCTATGCTAATGCTATCAAAGCATTGTTGTTACCAATTAGCAAGGTGGCATTTATTGATTTAGCTAATTAAAGCTAGCCAAGTTTCCACTACTAAAAATGTGGGATTTCATGATATTTTTAAGTTAAATGTATGAATTAGTTTACTCAAATATTTCAAGTTCAGGGCAATTAAAATGTTTGATTACAAAATAAAAAAATCTGCAAGTTCTGCTTACTTAAACTTTAAATTTCTTTTTTTAGTTTTGCCAACTTATTTGCGTTTGCAGTGCTTATTTCCACACTCCTCTACGATAAGCTCTGTAAAAACTAGCGAGCCACCATTCTAGACACACTGATAACCCAAACATTTTTAAGTTAAAATTCAAAGTTTTACTAAGCAAAACTTGTAGATTTTAATTTTCTACTCATACATTTTAATTGCTCTTAACTTGTAAATATTTAAGTAAGCTAATTCATACATTTAACTTAAAATGATCATGTAATCTCAATTTAAATATGTTTAGAAGTGGGAACTTGGCTAGCTTTAACTACCTACCTTAGTAGATGCTAACTTGCCAATTGGTAACACAATGCTTTGATATAGCCATAGCATCGCAATTGCAGAATGAGTATGTCAGTATTTATCTGTTCCAACATTAATCTTGCACACACAAAAAAAACATTATATAACACTTAATTTTAGTATTTACTCTCCTTTTAAGTGGCATGGCAAAGCATGGGGAATGGGGAAAGTTTCAGTTAAATTTAAGTTTGTCTAAATGAAAAGAAACAAGTTCATAAAACTCAAAACAATTATCCAATTGAGATTACTTAAAATGTGCCAGTTTGGTCAACTCAAAAGAAAAAGAAAGTTCTAAATACTAATAAAAGTTAATTTGATTGAACTCATTTGCATAATGTACGTTTACACTACTCAAACCAATTCATTATTTTGAGCATTAGGGTTTACAGTGTCAGCATTTATTTGCTTCTTATACAAATTCAGCAAGCATCATGTATCCATTCAGAAGACAATCGCAATGAGCTCAGAGAGCAAAAGAAGCAACCAAAATGGTAAGAGAACTGCCAATAATTAATTAACACAAAGTTCAAATGAATTATTCAAATATTTTACACGATATATTTGTTAAATTAAAATACTCAGTATTTGTGTGTGGCAGTTTTGTAACAGAGCTTATATTTGATTTTGAAATAGATCAGGCACACTCTCAAATATAGAACACTTCAACATAAAAAGAAGAAAGATCTTTTTCTGAAGATAGCAATTAAAATGTGCTCTGGATGTGTTAGCAAATGCATGAATATGTGATGCGGTATGGGGTTTATTTGTGTTTCGTCATTAGGAAAACCATTCACAGCACTGACAGCAGCATTGTGGGAAATTATTTGGTGTGTTCATTAGAGTGGCAGTCTAAGCCGGGAATCTGATCACATGCCAGAAAACGAAACGGGTTCAAGATGAGGATGAGTGCAAGAATCTGTAGCTTGCTTATGCTGGTGAACTATTCATATCCAACGCACACACAAATTCATACCAAAGCTTTTAAACTAAAAAGCACCTACAAAACGATTGTTGAAATACATATCCAGAAACAACTTAAGCAACATAATTCCAGAAAACATGTGAGTGTCTTCTTTTGCTTCCGAAGGGCAGTGCTAAATAATACTAAAAAAAAGATATTTAAACAAAATACAAGAAATTTCATCCTGTTCAAAAGTTTTCACCCCCAGTTACTCTTGGTTTTGCGACAGAGCCCTGACACTCCTGTATTGTTTGTTTTGTGTCCTGTCCTTGTGAGTTTTGTGTGCGGAGCGTGGTGTTCGGATCCCAGCACTTCGGTCTAGTTTGGTTTCGGTTTTGTGTTGGGATTCAGACATTCATGCTCCGTGTGTTTGTCTTCTGTCATGAGTGCACGGAATGAGCATTTGCTCGTTCTCGTGCGCTCTGTCTTGTCGCGTTCTCGTGCGCTCTTATGTCCATGTGTGTTGTGTTCTGTGTAGCACGCGGTTTGTGTTTGCATCGGGTGATGTTTTTCACTGGCTGCATGCTTTCATGTTGTCATGTTTTGTGTGAACAAGCAGCTTATGAGTTCTCATTAGCTGCATGTTCATGTCACGTTTGGTGTGAGCACATGGCTTGTCAAGTGTTTCTTTGTGCCATGTGCTCATGTCTATTGTCTAACCCCGCCCACCTTGTTTCCTGATTATTGGTTCATTTGTCTTCCTTCGTTACCCTCTTTTGTTTGCTCCCTATTTATTCTCCTTGTGTTTGCAGTCCTGTGCTGGATCGTTGTCGTACGTGCCTCGTGTTTTCCTGCTCCTTGTGCCAAGCCAAGTCACGTCCAAATCAAGTCTTGTTTTACCCCCTCGGCGTAGTTTTTGTTTGTTGTTGTTTTATTTTATTATTAATAAAAAGCCCATTTCCTCTGCATCTCTGAGTCCTCGCCTCATCCCTTACCTCAACTCTGGCATATTTAAATTTAGTTTTCTTTATACTATTATTATTGTGTTATATTTCATTTTTTGTGTAATTCCTATGTACTGTATGTCTGCCCTATGTCTGTACAGGAAGCTCCTGTCACCAAGACAACTTTATTGATTAATCACAATTCATTTTTCCCCAGCATTAGTATGTACACAATAAGTACATTGTATTAAATTATTAATTTAAATGTTAGTACATAGTAGTTAAGGCCAACTAATATAAAGTGGGTCCTAACTTCCTTGTGTGTGTAAACATACTTGGCAGTAAAGCTCTTTCTGATTCTTATATATAACATTATCCATATAGCAGATCTATACAGGTGGAGCTGGGGAGGGTGGAGGGTTTCTGAGGAACTCTGAAAGCGGCTGCAAACTGCTATAATAAACACTAACCAGCTACTTAAACACTACTAAGCTCATTGGCTGTTGCGACATAAACCAATCAGCTTGTGCCATGTAGTTAACGGTGTAAATATCATCAGTTGCGTTAAGGATCCATCAGCCTGCGCCATTTAGAGTTTCATGACTATATTGTTACATCGTTATATAGTTGTGCTCAAAAAGATGGCACACTCCTTGCAGAATCATCCAAAGTCCACAATCATCTCCACTGTTTTGAGCGTGTTCAGCTGAAAACAGTGTTTGTGCTAAAGCAGTATGTCTTACATGCTCACAGCAGTGTATCGGTGAATGTATTGGCAGTTATCAGCAATGGCCAATAATCAACAGCAGCAGAAGCGTAGCACATCTGTTCCACCAAGACCAAATACATTAATGGTCATATCCATTACCATGCTAAACTTTCAGAGAGTTGTAGTGATAGAAATATATATTACAATAATTATTTTGCTTGACTGGTAAGAGAACTGGGGAGTAAAATATGCTTTTAAAAAAAGGTCAATATATCTTATTATCTCCTATTTAAAAATAGGCTTACATTTCTTTATGCAAAATATAATTTCTAATTGTATTTCTTTTGATTTTGGACTGAAAAATAACCATGTAATTTTCTTGGCAGTTTTTGTGAGACTCACCCAGTTCTAATCTTACAGCAACCATTATAGAGTGCACTAATGGTTGGCGACAGTCTGCAGTCGCAGTAAAAGCAGCGGGGCCGATCATTACATAAAATGCTGTACTGCAGCACGATCAGCAAAACGGACTCTTCATTAACTTTTAATGATTTCGTTCCATTTAAAGACTTATTTATGACACTGAAGCATTTATTAAATAGGTACATAAAGATGAATAAAACGCTTGTGTCAGGTGGCGTGTTTTGGGTTTACTCTTGTATAAACGTGCTGGCAGCCCAGGGTTTTAAATGGTCTGTAGATGAAATATGCGCTTTAATGGCTCTGAATACTGTGATGTTTGTTCAGGCATTACTATACGTTCCTATAAGTTATTCCAGTGTCACATTTAGTAATTTCATTTAATTGCTTAATTATTTGTCATGCAGCAGAAGCTTTTATCTAAAGCTTAAAGCACACTTATGATCTCCCAAGAGCAACCTGGGGTTAAGTCCTTTGCTCAAGGGCACTGTGGAGTTTCATGCATCATCTCCTATGGGTTTTGAGTCAAGCAGCTTCCAGCCTAATCCTTTAGTATTCTACACAACCTCTTTTTACTTCAGAATTGGGGCATATTTCTGTGAAACGGGATTTTCAACAAGTCAAAATGGAAGGTAGTATTTGATCTTATCTTTCAGGAATTTATGGGATAATGAAAAGTGGGCATTGCCTACCAGAATAGAGTCACGTGGTTAGAGGAGAAGCTGCGTTCACACACCGACAGTGATTAAATCTCCGGAGAACTCCAATATCTGCACTCCTGCCACAGTCACTTCATCCCTTTGCTGCTCATTTGATTATTACGAAGACAATTCTGTCACTTCAGTCTGTTTATCAGTCCTTCCAGAAAAAATCGGCTTTTTTTGTGATTGTTGCGGGCAAAAATCCTTGATTATGCGGCACGTTTTCTTAAAAAATGCGATGAAAAATGCGGGATATTTATGCAATTTTATGCGATGAAATTGCGGGAACTTGCAAAAACTGCGGTTTGATGAAAAAGAGAAAAAAAGCACTACATCACAGAAAGTGGGAATATTTAAGTTCCCATCTTGTTTTATTGAAGACCTTAATAAACACATGGCTCAAATTTACAAAACATTGAGTCAAACAAGTTCTGTAGCTTTACAAAAGGAATATGCTACAACTTGAAAAATGAATAAATAACTTCCTGTTTTACAGAGGTAGCTATACAAAACAGACATTTGAGTGCTTCCAATGCACAAAGTGCAATCTCTTAAAGGGTTAGTTCATCCAAAAATTTAAATTATGTTATTAATGACTTCCCCACATGTCGTTGGACACCCGTAAGACCTCCGTTCGTCTTCGGAACACAAATGAAGATATTTAAGTTGAATTCCGATGGCTCAGAAAGGCCTCCATTGGCACAATGTACACTCTCAAGACCCATAAAAGGTACTAAAGACGTCGTTACAAAATCCATCTCACTACAGTGGTTCTACAATAACTTTATGAAGCGACGATAATAGTTATTGTGCGCAAAAAAACCCTAAATAACGACTTATATAGTGATGACCGATTTCAAAACACAGCATCATGATGCTATGAATCAGGGAGTCGATTCATGATTCAGATCATGTGTCAAACTGCTGAAATACGTGACTTTGGCGATCCAAACCGCTGAATCGACTCAT
Source organism: Romanogobio albipinnatus (assembly GCA_023566225.1). Lineage (NCBI taxonomy): Eukaryota > Metazoa > Chordata > Actinopteri > Cypriniformes > Gobionidae > Romanogobio > Romanogobio albipinnatus. The sequence goes on along the minus strand of CM042243.1, from coordinate 7,599,452 downwards.
TGATTCATAACGCTTCGAAGCTTCATGATGCTGTGTTTTGAAATCGGTCAACACACCGGGAAACTGCTTTGCGCGGTCTTTTGCTGTTATTTTTGTTGGCAAATGGGAATTTGCGTGCTTCATCATGGTTTCACCGATATCTATGGTTTCACCACGGGGTTTGTAGCTTTTCGATGACATTCGCGTCGGGTAATTACGTCACTTCAAAACGTTCCCATGACAATAGGAGAAAATGGCGGCTCTTGTGTGAAGTAAACAAACATTTTTCAACTTTCTGCTAATATATATATATATGACTTTTTTTGCAACGAAAATGCGGGGATTATGAAATCATGCTAGCCCCGCATATTTTGCACGCGGAAATAGGCAATTTATGCGGCGAAAGTGCAGCGTATTTGAAAAAATTCGGCCCCCGCATAAAAATGCGGACTTTGGCTGATTATGCGTTAAATCATGCGATCGCATAATCACGTTTTTCTGGAGGGACTGATTTATTCTTGGTTTGGTGACTGAGTCCTATTATCTTGTATATGCTATACCAATACGTCCATGAATATGCTAATTATCCCCGCCTCCACTCACTCACACCAAATCAGAGATCCACTCGCTCAACTTTCCTAGACACTAAATTCTACATGATGGCAAGCCATATTTAGCTAATTCAGCCATATATATTTGAACCAGAAACTGATTCAGAAGAAGAAGTGGAAGAGTCAATTATATAGACTCATTTATAAGTCGTATCAGAATGGTAATGTGTTTTATGTATCGCTCTCAACAACATTGGGCACATAAGGTTATTCATATGATTAGCCTTTTGCTTGACTACATTTTAAAACAGCTAATAATGTGTTGCTAATGTTCGCCTTCTCAGTCCCGTTCGCCTTTTCAGTCTGCCTTTTAAAAATCAGCATCCTCTGTGAAAACTTAGAACATCAGTGGAGAAAGGTGGAGGGTCCTATTTTAACGATGGTCTGGAGCTCATGGCACAGGTGCACTCAGGGCGTGTCCGAATCCACTTTTGCTAGTTTAACAAAAACAAAACAGGGTTGTCCCTAGTCTCTTAATGAGTCCTGGGTGTGTTTTGGGCAAACAATCAGATCAGAGTCAGAGAATAAATCAATCAGAGTCTCATCTCCCATTCCCTGAACGGTGCGCTTGCACCATGGCGGATTCGCTATTTACATGGCGGAATTTGCGAGCGGAAAGACTGAACACTTCTCCAGAGAGGAATCCTTTTATTTTTAATATTTAAAAATCCCTGTGTGTGTAATAAGCAGAGTGTATGTGTGTTGTGCACCTGCCTATAGGCACATATTACTAACACACCCTTTAAAAGACACAAAAAATACTTTAGACCAGGTTTTCTGTTGGTCAATGGCGCAGTCATTTTCAGTTCCTCAAAATAGCAACCCGCCAACAATGCTCCTGAACACACCTTGTTATCAGACCGGCACAACATGGGTGAACAGATGGCGCGAGTGCATTTGCTCAACCTGATCTCACAGAATTCCGTGAAATGAACACGGGCCCCTTAACACAAAATCCGTGGCAGTTTCACGGAATCGCCGAAAATTCCGTGATGGGTCCACGGAAGTGATTCCTATGCAAGTCAATGACAGTAAAAAGCAGACATGATTTTATGAATATTTATAGGCTACTTTTATATTTTGGAGCAACTAACTCCACTCCTACCCTAAACCTACCCACTTCTCAACAATATAAAACACATAACAGGCAAATACAAGTACAGTCACAGGTATTTATTGCAAAAACTGACCAAAAACAGCATAAAAGTATCAACTCATGTTGCATTCCAAGTCTTCTGAAGTCACTCGATGTCTTCATGTAAAGAACAGAGTTGATTTTAATGTTTTAATTGCTAAAATGATGATCCCGCCGCGCCGTGAGCACACTCATTCATATCCCATTCAAATAATACACTTGACTCTTTAGCGTGACGCAATCTGTCACGAGACACACGAGAGCCAATGGCATTTTACAATCAAAGCCGACGTAATGACGCAATTGGTCACGAGACATACGACAGCCAATGCTGTCAAAGCTGACGTAACGTTTTTTCCTGCGGTAAAATTTGAAATGTGTTTAGGATCTTTGGCGGATGGACTCGACGCTGCTGATCGCTTTTGAGGATTTTCTTCACACAAATCAATCGTTTGGCCTCGGAACACTTGGAATATTTGTACTTTTTGAATAAATTGTGCCTGCAGTCGTATCTGCCTGTTATATCCTGTTTTTTTTATAATACACAAATGGTTAGGTTTAGGGAAGGGATTGGGTTACGTGTTCAAAACCTGTCTAAATACTGTAAATAAATAAAAAATGAAAATAATTATAAATAAAATTATGCTGGCTGATTAAATCGAGAATCACACTCCATGTCATAATGGCAAAAAAAATCATAGTTTCATGATGAAAACAATGCCCAACGCGTCTGTATACTGTCATTGACTTGCATAGGAATCACTTCTGTGGACCCATCACGGAATTTTCGGCGATTCCGTGAAACTGCCACGGATTTTGAGTTAAGGGTCCCGTGTTCATTTCACGGAATTCTGTGAGATCAGGTTGCATTTGCTATTTAAACAACGTGACGCTGGACATGAAAATGATAACTGCAAAAAACTAGCAAAAAACACTTGCTTCAAGCCTGGCGCCGCATTGCGTCGGGGGAATAATAGTGCCCATATAGTTCAACATAATATTGTGATATACATCATATACCTCGTTTTAAAATTTGATCATGTCACGCCGCTTCTGATATCCCTACACTGGTTTTTCAGAATTGAGTTTAAAATAATACTATTAGTATACAAATCACTAAACAACATTGGACCTCTCTACTGTATTTGACTAACCTAATACACCCCTACACTCCGGCGAGAGGACTTAGATCGGACGGCAAATTCCTTCTTATGATCCCCAGAGCTCACTTAAAGACAAGGGGAAATAGGGCTTTCGAAGTTATTGGACCCACATAATGGATCTTCCGCTTTCAATTAGAACTGTGGCCACTCCATCTGAGTTCAAATCCAGTCTAAAAACCCACTTGTTCTCTTTGGCTTTTAACTTATAAGTTGTTTTAATTTTTATCTCTTACATTACTACTTTTATAAAAATTGTTTTTATGTTTTTTTACTTGTTTTCACTTGTATTTTACTGTTGTACAGCACTTTGGTCGGCCTGAGGCCATTCTTAAATGTGCTATATAAATAAACCTGAACTTGATATACATAATTCACCCGCTATATTGCTAAATGTACACGATTTTTCATATCAACAGAAAATATATACCAGGATAACCTGGCTTCTCTCGAGACTCCCCTGCTTCACAGCAGTTAATGATATGCTAAAGCCCACCCACACGTTGACGTGATTGGTTACAAGGTAGTTTGTGACGTAAGAAACATCAGCAATTTAAAAATAAATTTTTTTCACTGCAGTTTTAAGGAGAAAATACTCAGCAATGGTGTTGACTTATGAATTTGCACATGCTTTGTCTTAAAACACCACATAGACATATAAACAACATTAAAAACTTGATTTTCACCACAGGGGGTCTTTAATAAAACATATGTAAATATTGATGCAACTAAATATGTTACTAATGTTGTTACTAATATTTGCATATTGTAATATTGTTGCATAAAAATGAAAAGTATTAAAAAGTAATTAAAAGTGGTGCATATAAATGAAACTGATAACTAGAATGTAACTTTAGTTAATAAAAAATCTTTGGTTAAACTGGTGTTTTAAAAAAGAAAAGCATAAATATTCAGATGATTCAAGTACTGAAAATATGAACTAATAAAATATTTTGGAGCTATATCATCCACCCCTAAATAAATTAATACATTTAATTTTATATATATATATATATATAACTTTTTTAGCTGTATCACCCAGTCCTATATATAAAATATCCCCAAAAAGGTAAAAAGTATCAAAGTATCAAAATAGCTGTAATCGTCCAGCCCTGAAGCCAGAAGACATTTCTAAAATGCACAGCAGTCACATGATGCATGACCATGGGTGGTGGTACATAACATCACCGGGTAAAGAGTAGTCTATTTTAGCCGTGCTGGCGTGGAGGGGTGGGGTACGCTGGTGTAAACCCATCAACCTGTCAAGAAGGATGAGCAACCACAGACATCCACCACCCAAAATAAGCCTGGTAACAGCTACTCTTGCGCTTCAGAAGCATTTAAAATGCGGCTCTGTGTTAGAGAAGATGATGGAACATCCTTGTTCTTCATATTTAGGACAGCCCTCTATATGGCATGCTTAGCTTACTATTGAGCTAGTGCTGTTTGAAAGCTTTCACCCTGGGATCGAACGAATCCTCACACTTTAAACGTGTCAACAATCCGGGGCTATCTTATAATGAGTTATGTACAGTCCAGAGCTCACATGACAGGAAAGTGAAGTAATCTAGGCGCCAAGTCGCCGCAAAAATAAATCTAACTTATTTTAAACCAGGGTGACTGGTGGGGTCAGGTTTCTGAGGGAGAGCTGAAGAGAGTTAGAAGATCCACTCAAATGGAAGGGTTTTATCAAAGTCCTACCATGTTTATATACTAATGAACTACATATATTTCAGTGCTGGTGATTCTACCTTGCTTGTACTTTAAAGTAGGCAAACTGCAATCAAGTTACACGTTTGGAAAAAATTGTTTACTACACAACAATTGTAAAAGTGCATTTACCTGCCACAAAACCAACAAGGATCTCTAGGTGTTTGAACATCATTTTAGGGCATGTTTACACAACAACGATTTTTCCTTTTGTGTTTTTTGCATACAGGCGACAACGTCAAAATCCAAGAAAACGACTAAAAATGCTGTATTATTCATGCGAGGTCAGTAGTTGGTGATGTAACTTTGTAAAAAAAAAACTACAAGCCTATAGACTGAACAGGTAATACGCATGATGTCACCGCTTTCACAAATTATAATCATTTTTTACATATAGACAATAACAGTATCGCTTCCAAAAACTTGCACTTTGAACCCCGTTTCCAAAAGTTTGAAGCACCATATAAGAAGCACTGAGAAGAAGCACCACAACTTAAATAAATGCATGGTTGCAAGTTAAAAATTCAAATTTATTGTTTTAATTAAAACTTTTATGTTGCAAACATTATTTTGTACAGTTCTGTTGATCATTGCATCAACTTAATATCGTCTGTAATTTAAACTAAAATTTCAGCGTTAATTGGATTTTTTTTTTTTTAGGTTGTAGTAACTTCGGAAATTAGGCAGTGGATTTTTAGTTCCCAGAATGCTTTGCACAGGACTGGATAAGGAGAATAAATGTTCAAATTAAGTGTTAATTAATTTGTTTTAGTCAAGGGAAAGACCTGTCACTGTCATAATGCTGTTATGTTTGACATTCAGAAGAGTTTCTGAAATGTTGAAATTGTGGTTACCATTGTGCTGAAGAGATACATGACGGTAAACACTACATTGACTCTATAATCAATGGCTGTGCTGATATCTAACTTGTTCATTAAATATACATGTTAAATAAGTTATGTTAGCATGTGCTATGATAGCTGTTGATTTGAACTGAAATAGATAAGATCAATTGGTTCCAGGGTTACAACTGGTAGTTGGAGCGACTTGAGTCAAGTAGTTGAGTAATCAACTTAAAAATGTATGTTTAGGCTACAAATTATTTAGGGGGGAGGGGGGGTTGGGTCTAATGCTATTCCATGCATTCTGACATATTTACACTGTTAAAGAGTTGGATTCTCATGCTAAACATGGCCCAAAAAAAAAAAAAAAAAGGTTTTAAATGTATTTTCTGTGCCAAATGCACTCCTTCAGGATTCGTATAAGTTTATGGCCCTGTATGACGTCATAAAGGAAGGAATTCCTTGTATGGCCACTTCTCCAGGATGAGCACACACACATCAACCAGAGCAAGATTTGTTATGCCCCCTTTAAGTTCCTCTAACTCAAAGTAGCTTGTTGATTAAACGTAAATTCACTCAAAGTTGTCATACCGGTTGCGTAATTTTTTTGTTGTTGAGCCAACACATTATTTTTTAGCGTGTACTGTAAATGTTTTGCTACGAAAAAGCTGTAAAAAGCTGTTTCAATCAAACTGCTACCTTCCAGTCTCTCACTTGATTCCAACACGGAAGTGACTTGAACTGCAATTCATTGACTGGCCGCTAGAGACAGGCTCCAAAAGGGGGTCAAATCTGTATCTCCCCCATGTTAAAATGGCCAACTTTACAGCAGAAACAAATATGGTACTAGGGATGTGGCGGTGAGGGGATTTTCCCACCGTTTAATCGACGTGCGATACATTTCTTTTACATCACTAATTTTAAACCTAAAGTAAAATGCGCATGGCTGCTTGGGCACTCATAACGGAGCGGTGCGGAGCAAAGCGAGGGTTTTCAATTAATTCCTATGAAAGTTAAGCCTCCATAGGCATGAACTGGAAACGCGCCAGACTGGACACGCACCGTGAATGCCTGTGCGGCCGTGCTCATTTTGCTTTCGGTTTAGAATTAGCGCCAATTCGGGGGCGGGTTGCTTGAATTGTGGGTTCATTAGCCTATTATTCTTAATGAAAAACACAACAACAAAACAGTACAATGACAAACTCCCTTGAATAGGCGCTTTTACATTTCGCTTTGAAACCAAATCTTCATCTTGTCATTCAGCTCCTCAGTCTCGTGATGAATGAAATCTGACTCCTGCTGTGTTTGTGCTGTGACTCTCGTTCGGCTCGTGCTGTATTGAGCAGACACGTTCAATTTTTAATTGTAGTATCTGTTCTCTAACTGAACTAAATGTAAAACGAATGTTAAATGTTAAAAATCAAAACAATGGTGGGGGGCGGTGCTGCGGTGGGCAAGTGATGTAACACCGGTAACACAGACTATCGCAGCAAGCCTACCTGGTACAAAAAGTGGTTTTGGTCTATATATCGAATTTTGCCCTTTATGACAACTGTGAGGGGGTGAATTTTTTTCATCTCATTTGTTTTAATTATATTAAGCCTTAATGTTCTGCATAATTAAGGGCGTGGCCACTTGAGCGACAGGTGAATTGCCGCTATGCTCGAGCTCGGTGGGTGTGGTTTCAGCAATCAGGCACCTCAGCTCCACCCATGTCCCGCCTTTTGCTCATTTTCGGTTATTTGGAGGTGATGCGCTGCCATGATGGCGACGGCCGGCTCCACCCACTTTGGGCTTCAAAACTGTTCTTCAGAACCCTACGGGTGACGTCACGGACACTACGCCCATTGTTTTATACAGTCTATGGAGTGAACCTTCTGTAGTTCTTCTATTGTTGCTTTCTTAAATGTTTCATTTACAGTATAAATAAACCAATTCACAAAAATGAATCACATCTCAATGCGTCTTACGAGAGGGAGCAACATTTGAAGTATTACCTCAGTTTGCTTGGTTATTAAACTGCACGTGCAATACAAAGTGACAAATAACAGCTATTCAGAGTTTATGCTACACTTCTACACAAAAGTAGCTAAACTTATAACCACATATTCCTGGTCTTATAGATTAATTGGTAATATTAAAAAGTCCATGCAACCCTCCTGCATTTCTAAAACAACTTTGCTTCATGGTTGATGTCACAAATCCCTCGAAACACCTCATAACACACACTTTGTCGCATTCAGTCTATTCCTGGCCCACCGTACATTTTTCTTTGTTGAAAATACCATATCCAAATGCATCACATTATAAAAGTGAAAAGCATTATGAACGGCATTTGACCTCTTAATTAGCTAGTCCAACACTGATACTTGTGTAAATAATCTGTTGAAGTTTGTAATTTTAATATATTGTTATTTGATTAGTTGAATTTACTCCATTTTTTTTATCGTAAGTGGTTGCAATCAATTTATTTTATCTCAATTTAAACAAAAACACATGCAATTCCCATAGAACCAAATCATTTTTTTAAACTAAAATAAAAAAAAACTTAATTTAAATGATTAAAACGAGCACAAATTAATTATGCTTAATTTAATCGGGCCATAATAATTTTTTTAAGTGTAGCACACTGTAAAAAATGTTGCTGCCTTTGAAGTACAATCAACTTCAATGTTTAAGTTATTTCAACTTTATTACATTAAACTGACTTAAAAAAATTAGTTGAATCTTCTATCATATACTTTTCTACAGTGTATACGTGTACATTAACAAACACAAAGTGTTACCATGATATTTGAATGCCTCCAAGTATAAAGCAAGAGCCTTATTGATCACCTCAAAAATGCCTCCTCGTAAAAAAGCAATCCCTATTTCAGTGTTTGTCACGTAGAAAAACTTTTTGAGTGAGTGAAATTAAATTTGCGCTAAGTCAATTTTGTTATTTGTCGCAGAAAGAGTGAAGTTAAAAGAGAGAGAAAACAAATTTACAGGCAATTTCGGGACAGTGACAGAATTGATCAGGTGAAAAAGAGACAAACAACTTCTTAATGAGAACCTTGCGTTTTCGGTCATTAAGACAGAGCCTAGAGTCTGACATCAGTCTGGAGGAAGATTGCTGGCGGTTCAAGCAATGCAGGTTTATGACCGATTCAATAAACAGCTCAATATGGAATCACAGCAAAATGAAAAAGCGTGCATTACCAAACACAACAGAAACTGCCCTAGCAAAACTCACTGACATGATGCTAGAGTGTACTGAGTGGTTGCCAGGGTGTTGCTAAGGGGTGTTTGCTCTCAAGTCTCTCTTATATTCTGCATAGTCATTATGTTAATGTGTCTTAAAGGGATAGTTCACCCAAAAATAAAAATTCTGTCATCATTTATTCACCCTGAAGTTGTTTCAAACCTGCATGAATGTCTTTCTTCTGCTGAACTGCTATGGAAGTCAATGGGGACCAGAAACCAACATTCTTCAAAATATATTATTTTGTGTTTGCAGAAGAAAGAAATTCATATAGGTTTGGAACATCTTCTGGGTGAGTAAATAACAGAATTTTATCCCTTTAAGAACTAGTGTGGTCAACTAGAAGCAGCCAAGGGGAAAACGGTATTACTTTTCAGTATCAAATTAGACCCATATATGTTTTTATGTAACTGGCTTAAAGTTATGAACAGTCTTAAAGGGAAATTGAAGACTAACTTGTAAGACTAGGCTAAGCAGTTTATGGCCCCTGCGGGTCTGTAGTCATGGCTCAATGCAGGTCTGTGGGACTTTGTGGTCTATTTTATCATCCACCAGGTGAAAATCAGATTACTGTAAAAGAAACAGCACATCTCTCCTCAACAAACCGCAGGAATTCAATGCCCAGGACACAAACAAGCTAAAAGAGAAATTCAGCTAAATGTATAATACGTATGCTTAGAGGTTTGTTAGCAAATAACACTAATAACGCCAAACAAACGTATTCGAATATACACAATACATACAAAAAACAAACTGCTGTTTATTTACAGTATAACAAAAGGAAAAAAGCTCATTTTATCAACCAATAATTTATTTTAGTAGTTCTTGAATGCCTGACAAATGGTATAATAATAATAGAAAAATAAATGTATAGACAAATATACATTAACATATAATATGTATTATTAATAATAATAATAGTCAAGTCAAGTCAACTTTATTTATATAGTGCTTTTAACAATGCAGATTGTTTCAAAGCAGCTTTACAGTGTTAAACAGGAAAATAATGCAGCATCATTTTATTCAGCCGTATAGCCATTCTGGAGAAAACGGTGATGTCATCAGTTCATTTCAATTATCATACAGTGGCAGTGTGGCTTTAGATCAGTAATTAGATCAGTAATTTAGTTTATATGGTTAATTTAGTTTAATAATTGGATTTAATAATAATTATAATAATAATATTACATATAAATTACATCTTAATAAAATAATAAAAATAAATAAATAAATAATAACAATAGTGGTAAAAATAATGATAATGAATAATATATAAAAAATAAATAATAGTAATAATAACGATAATAGCAATAATTATAATAATAATAATTATTATTATTATTATTAAATTACAGTATAAATTAATAACAATATATACAAAAAACACTACCAAAAATGTATAATCAGCACCAATTATTCTGAGGAGGCTCTTCTTCAACTTCTTAAACAATCATTAACAGAATCGCTCTACTCTCATTTCTGTAAACACCTGCAAATCTTCCACTTCTAATGACAAAGTAAGCACTATTTACCAGAGTAATGTCTCTTCCAGTCCCTAACAATGACTACAGACCCCTTGTAAAGACATGTTTCCCAGCACTTTTCCTTTAAAATACAATTAGAATCCACCTTTATATATATTGCGCTTTATACAATACAGATTGATTCAAAGCAGCTTTACAGTGATAACAGAAAAATTATTCAATGACTCAATGATTATTCAGTTCATTTTGGCTGTACATCAGCTCAACACACAAGCTGAACAATCCCTTATTATCCATTTCACAGATCAATTCGTTCAGGCAGCATCACACTCACCAACTGTGTGTCAGTCTGGAGGAAGAGGAGGGTTAGAGATCCACAGATTGGGCCTGTAGTTTCCTGCCTGTCCTGCAGGTCGTCAGACTCGCCAGCAGTCTGGCTTGCTTAGTTCTCCTGAGGCTGGTGGAGACCAGCTCCAGCGGCACCCATAAATGTAACGTGTATCCAGCGAGCCTTCGAGAACAGCTGCTTTTATTTCAGACCATCTTCTTCTCTCCCCTCCCCTCGGCTCAACCCTGCGCACTGCCAGCAGGGCTTTTTTTGGAGGCCTTCATGCCTTTCGTGTCATGCTGGGAAGCAACTGTGCGCCTCTGTGCTTCTTTCTCGACGTATAGGTATAATAATTATTTTGTGTTCTGTCATTAAAATCAACAAGCTGCATTATGGGATTATTACATCTGCATGTGATCTGATGCTGTTTTTCATTGGTTTCATTGGCTCTTCTAAAGCTGGAGTCCACTGACTCAAAACTATTTTCTTTTTGTTGTTGTTGTCTAAATATGGAACAGAGGTGACAGACTAAACGACTGCCGTTGACACTGACACTCACAAAGAGTAATGACCCAGACCCCCAACACCCAGATTTTCCCAGATTTTTCAGACCACAAAGTCCCACAGACCTGCATTGAGCCATGACTACAGACCCGCAGGGGCCATAAACTGCTTAGCCTAGTCTTACAAGTTAGTCTTCAATTTCCCTTTAAGGCTGTTCATAACTTTAAGCCAGTTACATAAAAACATATATGGGTCTAATTTGATACTGAAAAGTAATACCGTTTTCCCCCTGGCTAACTGCTAGTTGACCACGCTAGTTCTTAAAGGGATAGTTCACCCAAAAATGAACATTTTTAAATATTTCCATCACTTTTCCAGGCCTTAAAGGAACATGCCGACCTTTTGGGACTTTAATATCTTATTCACCGTATCCCCCAGAGTTGGATAAGTCCATACATACCATTCTCATCTCCGTGCGTGCCATAACTCTCTGACGCACCCACCGCTAGCCTAGCTTAGCACAAAGACTGGAGGTAAACGGCTCCAGCTAGCCTACTGCTCAATAAGTGACAAAATAACGCCAATATTTTCCTATTTACATGTTGTGATGTGTATAGTTACATCGTGTTCTAAGACCGACGGAAAATTAAAAGTTGTGATTTTCTAGACCGATATGGCTAGGGACTATACTCTCATTCCTGCGTAATGATCAAGGAACTTTGAGCCGTACCATGAGTGCAGCGGCACAATGATATTATGCAGCACCTGATAATAGTCCCCAGCGCTCTCTGTGCAAGCAGATGGGAAGAAGGCAAGCCGGCAGAGGCAGTGATGTTTTGGCAATGTTCTGCAAGGAAACCTTGGGTCCTGCCATCCATGTGGATGTTACTTTGACACGTACCACCTACCTAAGCATTGTTTCAGACCATGTACACCCTTTCATGGAAACGGTATTCCCTGGTGGCTGTGGCTCTCTCAGCAGATAATGCGCCGCCACAAAGCAAAAATGGTTCAGGAATGGTTTGAGGAGCACAACAATGAGTTTGAGGTTTTGACTTGGCCTCCAAATTCCCCAGATCTCAATCCAATCAAGCATCTGTGGGATGTGCTGAACAAATAAGTCCGATCCAAGGAAGCCTCACCTTGCAACTTACAGGACTTAAAGGATCTGCTGCTAACATCTTGGTGCCAGATACCACAGCACACCTTCAGGGATCTAGAGGAGTCCATGCCTCGACGGGTCAGGGCTGTTTTAGCAGCAAAATTGGGACCAACACAATATTAGGTCATAATGTTATGCCTGATTGGTATAGCTATGATATTTATATTCCTTGAGCACATAAAACCTTATCAGTTTGACAGAATTTTACTTAAAAAACTTCACAATTATTATACTGAAAATATTAATTTCCTGTCATCTCTTGGAATATCTGAAAGCCAGTTTTTCCTAATATCTGTCATTATTAGCAGGACACATTTTACACATGGGGCAAACCAATTGTTTCAATAATTCAAGAAGGTCCAGACTTTAAAGCTATTAATAACTTGTACTTGGCCTTATGAAATTGTTTGACTATAGCATTTGTTACAATAAGGATATAATTACATTTAAGACCATTGATGGCTCCTTGTTGAAGGCCAATGTTCCTATTTTTCCAAAAGCATTTGTTATGAAAAACAGTAGCCTACACATACTACAGCTAACTACAGCTAACAGATAATCTATTATAAATTCTAAAAGTTAGTCAAAATGAACCACAATAAACACAATAGAACCTGATAAATTACGTCATGAGTCATTTAAAAAGCTTTCGAATTTATGTCAGTGCAGGATGTTTTCTCCTCTTTTCATTCTTTTAGTTTATGAGGCTGTTTTAGATCCCGTTTTACTTTCTCCATAGTGTTTTAAAGGGGTAAATTCCCAATAGAATTCAAATGGGTTAAACATTTTATCCTCAGCGTCACGATAGGAATGGCTCGTGCAAATCTTATCACACTTTTGGAGCACGCTGAACGCGCACAAAGTAGGCTATACAGTGATTCGCGTGCCACTTCAGTCATATTATGCGTTCAGTTTGTGAATGCGCTGAATGCGCAATGTACGTATATAATTAATCAATAGCCTGATTCTATTTATGTTTCCATTACCCATGGTATAAATATTGGGGGGGGGGGGTGGTGGCTTGTACTTGCTTGGTTTGGTTATTTGGCTATTGGCTTCCCCCAGCAAGCTACGCCCCTGTCCCTGCCTTTTTTTTTAGGATCATGGGAACCTATTTTGGCAGGACATCAATGGGAAGCTCATCGAAATCTCCGGAGTGCTGCATAACCGTAAACATTTGTACTATAATGGATTCACTTCAATAATACTTTCAATTATACAAACAGTTCTGCCTCCACTTTCTTGAATCATTAGTCACTTAAGTGCAGGAGGAAAAATGCTTATGCATAACAATTAGTGTCTGTGATGCGTGGCTTTATGCTTGCTGAGGAAAATTAGTTTGGATCAGTTTCGAGCAGCAGCTTGCCAGTTCTTCAGAGAAAGATCTCATTGATCACTGCCAAAGCAAGGAGAGTGAACACTGAATATGGTTGATGTTGTTGAGATTTGGTCGGACGACCATTTTCAAATTTGGCAGACAATTTTATCCTAAGCGACTGGGAATCAAGCCCATGACCTTGGCATTGCTAGCGTCATGCTTTACCATCTGAGCTATAGGAACTATAAGGCCAGGCCTTCATCTGAACCCTCAGATTAAAAGTCTGATGCTCTAGTTCAATAATGGGAAGAAAAAAAAAGTGTGTTCTTTTTCCAAAGGTGCAAGTTAGTATCTTAAGTTCTAAAGCCCTATATGGCTCAATCCCAGAAAAATAGGGATCTTTGGCCACATTCACACGAAGCCAGAGCTTTCCCTATCCGATCTTTTCGGATCTTTCTCGTCTCAAGAAATATCTGCGAACACACGAAACCACTGAAACGATGTAGAATACATGCCAGACCAGTGTGTGCCGCTGTAATTCTGCAATGAAATATACTAAAAAAGGAGAAGAAGAGTTGTGGTTAGAAGGGGTACAACAACGATGGGAAGTGAGGCAAAATCTCAACATAAAATAACAATAAATACATTTGCTATAACAAACCTAAATAAACCTACTCCTACCTCAACCCTAAACCTACCCTAACAATAATGCAAATACAGTAATTACATGCCCAGTGGCTGTAGGACGTGGTGTGATGACATCACCGTTTTACAAAATATACGGATTGGCTGTACACACGAAAATGCAAGGGTGTCGGTTTCAGATTTATCCACTCTGGGACCCGGTTTCAAAAAATTTCGGTGTCAGGCTCCTAAAACACCAGATCCGTCTGGACGAAATGCTGATACGATACAAATTTTTTACGTATACAGCTAAACGTGTCTCCATGTGGACGGGGCCTTAAAGATCCCCTATGAAATCAAAATTTAAGTTTTTTGGCCTTTTAGTATGAAAATTGTCTTACTGATGTCTATAAGCTAGTGTGCTCCAAAACAATGACAAAATTCACATTTAGAAGATATAAGCATTCAAAACTTACAGTCTCTCACTTCCACCAATACTGATCAATGATTTTGATGACATCACTCTGCACTCTCATCAGATTTTCTGTCCAATCAAATGCTCTCTAGAATCTGAAGCTGGCCCCCTACATTATAAATGGACACTGAAGCTGCGGCTGAAATTAGTCACTTGTTCACACATTTACTATTTTCTACATGGTGAATGGCACACAGTGCACTATATAGGGGATAGGGAACGATTCAGACAGTGTAAATAAATATGCTTTCCATTGGGGTGAATGAAGTCTGGTTTCACGTTAGTGTCACGTGAACCGCCTCAGCTCCGGTCCAGTGACACGATAGCACAGAGCGGATCATGTGATAGAGTCGGTCCAGAGACACGATAGCACAGAGCGGATCATGTGATCAAGTCGGTCCAGAGACACTATAGCACAGAGCGGATCATGTGATAGAGTCGGTCCAGAGACACTATAGCACAGAGCGGATCATGTGATAGAGTCGGTCCAGAGACACTATAGCACAAAGCGGATCATGTGATAGAGTCGGTCCAGAGACACTATAGCACAGAGCAGATCATGTGATCAAGTCGGTCCAGAGACACTATAGCACAGAGCGGATCATGTGATCAAGTCGGTCCAGAGACACTATAGCACAGAGCAGATCATGTGATCAAGTCGGTCCAGAGACACTATAGCACAGAGCGGATCATGTGATCAAGTCGGTCCAGAGACACTATAGCACAGAGCGGATCATGTGATCAAGTCGGTCCAGAGACACTATAGCACAGAGCAGATCATGTGATCAAGTCGGTCCAGAGACACTATAGCACAGAGCGGATCATGTGATAGAGTCGGTCCAGAGACACTATAGCACAGAGCAGATCATGTGATCAAGTCGGTCCAGAGACACTATAGCACAGAGCGGATCATGTGATAGAGTCGGTCCAGAGACACTATAGCACAAAGCGGATCATGTGATAGAGTCGGTCCAGAGACACTATAGCACAGAGCAGATCATGTGATCAAGTCGGTCCAGAGACACTATAGCACAGAGCGGATCATGTGATAGAGTCGGTCCAGAGACACTATAGCACAGAGCGGATCATGTGATAGAGTCGGTCCAGAGACACTATAGCACAGAGCGGATCATGTGATAGAGTCGGTCCAGAGACACTATAGCACAGAGCAGATCATGTGATCAAGTCGGTCCAGAGACACTATAGCACAGAGCAGATCATGTGATCAAGTCGGTCCAGAGACACTATAGCACAGAGCAGATCATGTGATAGAGTCGGTCCAGAGACACTATAGCACAGAGCGGATCATGTGATCAAGTCGGTCCAGAGACACGATAGCACAGAGCAGATCATGTGATAGAGTGGGTCCAGAGACACTATAGGCTTGTTCGACTTCACCCAGCGATGCGCAGACCGATCGGCGGCTGACTTGAAGCAGTGCATGTCGGTTAGAAATTTTGTCCGACTTGAGGCAGCGCAGACGCCACGTGACAGTGACGTATGTCAACAAAGTGCCGCAAGAGCGATTCGAGAGCAGTCGGCTGATACAGCTATAGAGACACTATAGCACAGAGCGGATCATGTGATCAAGTCGGTCCAGAGACACTATAGCACAGAGCGGATCATGTGATAGAGTCGGTCCAGAGACACTATAGCACAGAGCAGATCATGTGATAGAGTCGGTCAAGAGACACGATAGCACAGAGTAGATCATGTGATAGAGTCGGTCCAGAGACACGATAGCACAGAGCAGATCATGTGATAGAGTCGGTCCAGAGACACGATAGCACAGAGCAGATCATGTGATCGAGTCGGTCCAGAGACACGATAGCACAGAGCGGATCATGTGATCGAGTCGGTCCACAGACACGATAGCACAGAGCGGATCATGTGATCGAGTCGGTCCAGAGACACGATAGCACAGAGCGGATCATGTGATAGAGTCGGTCCAGAGACACGATAGCACAGAGCGGATCATGTGATCGAGTCGGTCCAGAGACACGATAGCACAGAGCGGATCATGTGATCGAGTCGGTCCAGAGACACGATAGCACAGAGCAGATCATGTGATAGAGTCGGTCCAGAGACACGATAGCACAGAGCAGATTATATGATTGAGTCGGTGCAGACCAGAAAACGTATCGGACCTGAACAGAACATTCTTCCTGTACAGAATGCTATATTTTAGTGCGATATGGAGGAGATCAGGAGGAGAAACGGTTAGAGATTAGGTGGAAACTTTGGCTTTCCCAAGCTCAACGGCTCTGGCCAAGCTGTGATATAAACTAAACGCTATTGGCTATTTTAATAAAGGGGAGGAGCTGTTCAATATGCCCCGCCCTGTCTTCCTGTTTCAGTGGAAATAAGTCAACACATTGAAGAATGCTACGTGTTTCAAGGCTTTCAGGTTTTCAGTGGGGCTTTAATGTAGTTTCGTGTGCACATTTTCAGTGGTCAAAAATCAATGAAACTTTGTTTTATTTGATATGGAATGACCCATGAGACATGCTTGAAGTTGTTGAGATTTGGTACAGCCAAACTTATCGAATTTGGCAGACAATTTTATGACTGGAAATCAAATCCATAATCTTGGCATTTGTTAGCGCCATGCTTTACCATCTGACCTATAAGAACTCAATGAACTTAATGAACCCTCAGATTAAATTATGATCTACCAACTGAGCTGAGAGATGTACTAAAACCTGGCTAAAAATTTTTTTAAATGCCTTCCTACAAGTCAATAATATCAAACAGACCTGCTAAAAGCAGCCCCCAAAAAACCGTACACACAGTAAAATGTCAAGCATGAAACAGGGCTCTATGGGTCAGAGCTCTGAAGGGACTGAAGGCGAGAGGGGAAAGTTCTGCAAACCACGTCAGTGAACTCAAACGGCACAGCAGACACCGGAGACACACAGAGATGGCGAGAGACAGATGTGGGGGGCAGATATATGAGAGACCCTGTCTCTCCGCTCCCAGCAGGGCGCCAGAGCGCCTGAACCGCCCTCCCTAGCCAAAAGAAACAAGAGTGATCCAGCATTGGGGAGCAACTCATTCAAATTAGCGATGCAACTTCCTTCAGTGCAATTTTCAGAACAAGCTACTTTTCCCTGAAGTTACAGTATATACAAATTAGTTAAATTTAACTATAAAATAACACTGTCCAATGTCTTTTTTTAACTCGACTGGCAAAAAGATAAAGAAAAGCATTAGGGTCAACTCAATCAGAGGTCAATAGCTAAAAAATGGCCAAAGACCCTTTGAAACATGGTTGCTCTGACATGGAATGACCCACTGTGCAAATGCTTAATACATTTTATTTTAATTTAGCATTTAGAAATGATTTATGTATTTCAACGAAATGTTGTTTTGACATGGAATGACCCAATGTGCAAATGCTTAATAAATGTTATTTAAATTTAGCATAATTTTTTTTATTTAATTTTTTGGAACTAAAGGTTGTTCTGACATGGAATTAGAACTTAAGGAATCCGAGACAAGGTTGAGGATCCAAACGTAGTATTTATTGGGGTAATCCACAATAGAAGTAAAAAAAACAGGCAAAGGTCAAAACACAGTCCAAACATATACCAGGGCAGGAACACAGGCAGACAGGGTGAGTCCAGGAAACGGGCAACAGGGTCAAAACCAGGGAACAGATAAAGCCAAACGCAGACTCATCCATCAGATTGCCAGACAGAGAAGCATGATTGGTCACGCCAGGGAACATGTCTCTACTGCTCTAATGTGAGATGGTGGTGCAGTGGGTTAAACCCTGGAACTGATATGCAGAAGGTTGCTGGTTCGATCCCAGCGGTCACCACCAGTGTTTCCTTGAGCAAGGCACTTTACTCCATGTTGCTCCAGGGGGATTGTCCCTGTAATAAGGGTACTGTAAGTCGCTTTGGATAAAAGTGTCTGCCAAATGCATAAATGTCAAAATGTAAATGTACTGCTCTAGAGTCAAGTGGCGGCAGTGCTTTACCCACTGCAACCCACGCTTTGCATTGCACTTGGTGATGTAAGGCTTGGATGAGCTGCTCGGCCATGGAAACCCATTCCATGAAGCTCTCTACGCACTGTTCTTGAGCTAATCTGAAGGCCACACAAAGTTTGGAGGTCTGTAGCTATTGACTCTGCAGAAAGTTGACTTCTGCGCACTGTGACCCTCAGCATGCGCTGACCCCGCTCTGTGATTTTATGTGGCCTACCACTTCATGGTTGAGTTGCTGTTGTTCCCAATTGCTTCCACTTTGTTATAATACCACTAACAGTTGACCTTGGAGGAAATTTGACGAATGGACTTATTGCATAGGTGGCAACCTATCACGCTTGAGTTCACTGAGCTCCTGAGAGCGACCCATTCTTTCACAAATGTTTGTAGAAGCGCCTGCATTGGTGCTTGATTTATACACCTGTGGCCATGGAAGTGATTGCAACACCTGAATTTAATGATTTGGAGGGGTGTCCCAATACTTTTGACAATAAAGTGTATATATACAATATATATAATTAATATTTAAATATAATATTTTAATTTTGCATTAAAAAAGTTATTTATTCATGTTTAATGCACGGTTGTTCTGTCATGGAATGAGCCAATGTACAAATGCTTTATAAAATGTTATTTAAACTTTGCATTAAAAAAAAGATATACATTTATTTATTTTACCTGCAGCCCGTACGTTTTACCTCTTTGTCGCCAACTCTGTTTGAACCCTGAAATTGCAGTTATTTGTGGAATTGACATCTTTTTACGTGGGTTGTGGAACGGCACGGCTCCTCAGCACGAATTAATCTAATGTTTTGAGGTGTGTGCGGGTTTTCTAGCAATGTACCAGTTGTCAAAGATGTCTTTTTTAATTTTCCTGTTTTACAAACCGCCATCAAAATGACAAGATAAACTACATTCCAGCTGCTGTGAGAAAAGGCTTTAAAGGAACATTGACTTTTTGGGACTTTAGCTTATTCACCGTATCCCCCAGAGTTAGATAAGTCCATACATACCATTCTCATCTCTGTGAGTGCCATAACTCTGTCTGACGCACCCACCGCTAGCCTAGCTTAGCACAAAGACTGGAGGTAAACGGCTCCAGCTAGCCTACTGCTCAATAAGTGTCAAAATAACGCCAACATTTTCCTATTTACATGTTGTGATGTGTATAGTTACATTGTGTACTAAGACAGACGGAAAATGAAACGTGATTTTCTAGGCCGATATAGCTAGGAACTAAACTCTCATTCCTGCGTAGTAATCCATGAACTTTGTGCCGTCCCATGTGTGCAGCGGTGCAATGATATTACGCAGCGCTTGAAAATAGTCCCCAGCAATCTCTGTGTAAGCAGGTTGTCACATTGGTTATGTTGACGGACGTTAGCCTATTTTCAGGCGCTGCGTAATATCAATGCGACAATCATGTAACTGTAAGAGTGGACTCCTGCAGATGGTTCAATCTGCAGGGTTGCCAGAAGACTAAAGAAACGTTATCACAAAGATGGAAGAAAACTGTACATTTCTCGTCTATTTCCACACACTGCAACTTATACCAACGACGGAGATAAGTGCAAATACAATAGCAAAATATGTGGGAGTGCGTTGCTATAATGTGACTATATTGTATTGCAATTAGGGATGAAACGATTACCGGTTTCACGATAAACCACGATCAAATTTAGTGACGGTTAGTAATATCGTATAAAATTTAATTATCATTAAAACCGCGCGTGATTATCACGATTTTAAAACTTGCTGTAAATCTTGTCCAGTCAGCGTCAGTCTGGCGCGGCGCACCGCTGTTTTCTGAATGAGGAGAAATGGCAGAAGGCAGTGACAGCGCCGCGAGATTTTTCAGATTTCTAAAAGGACCAAATCTGAGGCGTTGTCATATTTTGGCTTTTACAAAAGTCCTGAGGGAAACTTAATCATTGATGGCCACCCTGTCTGCAGAACATGCCAGAAGAAAGCCGCTGTAATAGAGGGAACACTTCAAAACTACGAACGCAAGGCAAGTGGACTTTGACCTCAATACCAAACCTACGTCTGGGAAATAATAACGTGAAGCGAACGAACAAGTTCAGACAAGACTAGGGTGACATTTAAGGGATAGCCTAATAACCAGGGCTTGCCATTAACAACCGCCGTTTGCGGGTGTAACGTTATTTCGGCTGCATACTAGCCACTCTGGCTGTTGAACTTATTATAGTCTTCTCAAAAGCCGTCTGTTATAATCGCGTTGCGCATTATAACCACTCACACGTGTTTATATTGAGTTTATGAATGCAATGTCTCGTAATCAGAGGCGTTCAGATTATCCAGAATTTTGTTCAGAGCGCGCGCCGCTCTCACTGAAATCTGCACTCGAAGCAGAGATAAACGTGCGATGTACGCAAGAGATTCATTCATCATACAGTGGTTGACCGTTTCTGTTCTATTTCAGCAGCGAAAATAGTTTCAAATAAACACTGCCGAACCACAGCGCATCTGATAAGACTGGCATAAAGTTGGTGAATTTAGGGACCGTCTCTAAAGTTAACATTGGTAACGTTATACGCGTTTCTGACTTCAATAGCATTTGAAGAGAATGACAGTCATAAAACTGACTGTAAAGTGTTCATCTAGGTGTCAGGTATGATGCACACATTTTGATATTTAATTAAATAAACTGTCAAATCATTTGAAAATATGGATATGCATTATTTCACTAGGATACTGTTTGGGCTCTAACACAAAACATGGTAGATTTAAATGCATCATTGCTGAACACTGATGAGAATATTGCTTGAGAATATATTTACAGAGATAATACTAGAGATTATATTTACGAGAAATTATTATTATTTATGCGTTGCTATTGACGACGGCCATTATAAGGAAGGAAATCCCACAGAATCGTGCTTAAAAAAGTGCATAGAGCTGCTTTAGTTTGTTTGTTGATTTTCAAATATAAAACTTGAACAAAACCGTGATAATATTGATAACCGTGATAATTTGGGTCACTATAATCGTGATGTTAAATTTCCATACCGTTTCATCCCTAATTGCAATAGGGAGCACTTCAAAGTCAATACCAAATCAAAACTAGTGAGCACAGTATTTGTTATAGAAGATACCTGAGGGATAGAGAGAGAGAGAAGAGAGAGAAAGAGAGAGAGGGAGAGAGAGAAGAAGAGAGCAAAGAATAGAAGCCCCAATGACCTCAAGAGCCAGAGAGTAAGAGACCCAGAGGAAAAAAGAGAAAGAACAATAATTCCAATCTCCTTTTATCCCTTTCTCTGACCATGTGACTGAAACCAAATGTGAGATATTTAAACTGACCAATCAGACCAAACTCAAACATGACATTCAAACCAAACTTCCCCCACTATAAAAGGTGGGACCCCATGTGGCCTGCAGGCCTCTCTATTGTTAATGCAATTAAAAAGTATTATTAAAATGATGTATTTATTTATTTTAATAAAATCCTTGATAATTGAATTATTTCTATTTTATTTGTAGGAGGCATTCCTAGTCCCCCATACTCCTGAGCTTCTGTTCTTCTGTGAGTGTGAGCAAAAGGTTTATGTTCAATATAAAATAAATACTGAAGTCCTCCAAGGCCATTTTACTACAGGTAATAGCTTTGAGTTGCAAAATGGCACCTATATAGGAAAATATAGAGCATGCAGAGTGATATGAGAAACAAGAAAGCAGCATCAGCATGTTCCTATAGCATCCGATCAAATATGAAACAAGTGAGAGCATTGTAATAAAATGTATATGACCGAGGGAGTGAGTCTATTCCAAAGTACACTTCAAGCAGCTCTATATCCCACAATTCCACTTGATTATGACATCACAGCATATCCTGCTTAACTGTAGTGTATGATATATTAATTATTTAGAGAATGAATCACATATTTTATAATTTATTAATTATGCTGAGATTTAATTGCATAATACATTATGTTCACAGTCAAAGTTCATACTATTGATATTTCGAGGATTTTATATATTTTCTCCAACAACTTATATGCATATAGAATGTTGCATAAAACAATTTCATAAGTAAAAAGGGGGTTTAAATAATAAATCAGCTCCATAGTGAATTCCAAGTGATCAAGGGCTTAGTGCGTTCCATTAAAACCTTATGCACGAGTTCCACCAGTAGTGGGCGCTCATGCAACGCAAGCAAAGACACACATCCGAGTCCACGAGATGGAGGGAAGTAAGCGAGTGAAGGGCATAAAAATGTGGAGTGGGACGCAGCCCACGTTACATTTAAATCATCAGTAGCTTGTAGTTTGGGCAACACTGAAGTGGTCATAAATCTGCACAAATCTGTCAGCAGTGGGACTGGGTTGTTCGGTTCACCATCAAGGAAAATGACACCTCAGCCTCCTGTCACCTGTCTGCAGGAATGTGTCGGTGATATCCTCTCTCCACATCTACAGCCATACCAAGAACTCTGTGGAGAAAGACGATCCCAGAGCCTCAGAATACCAGCATACGCCACGCCGTCATACCCCGCGCAGTCACAGCAGGATAGAGGGACATGAAGGTTGACAGGAGGAGGACAGCAGACAGTCCACGAGAGACAGTGGAAAAGCACAACACAGCTCGCTAGTTACAGCAGAGCAGAACTCAATAGCTTTAAATAAGGTCCCCACGGAATGCCAACGATCAAATGTCACAACAACAATAACGTCATTCAGGGAGATTGTCAGAAAGAGTGAACCATGGCGGGTGTGTACAGGCTTGACCATATGGAAACACATGCTATTTTGGGGTGATAATGAATTGCCAACTTGTTAGGATAAGCTGGTTGTCAACACTAAACTACAAGTTCAGTTATTCCTTCCATCCTTCAATCCGTCCATCAATCTATCTTTCTATCTCTGGCTTTCTATCTAGTGATCCATCTCTGGCTATCTGTCCATCCATCCATCTCTCCATCCATCCATCCATCTAAAGTGAGGAAAATAAGTATTTGAACACCCTGCTATTTTGCAAGTTCATTCATGGTGGGGTCTGAAATTGTCAGGTGCATGTCCACTGTGAGAGACATAATCAAAAAAAAAAAAAAAGATTCTCTATTGGGTTTAGGTCTGGACACTGGCTAGGCCACGCCAGAACCTTGATATGCTTCTTACAGAGCCACTCCTTGGTTATCCTGGCTGTGTGCTTCGGGTCATTGTCATGTTGGAAGACCCAGCCTCGACCCATCTTCAATGTTCTAACTGAGGGAAGGAGGTTGTTCCCCAAAATCTCGCAATACATGGCCCCGGTCATCCTCTCCTTAATACAATGCAGTCGCCCTGCCCCATGTGCAGAAAAACACCCCCAAAGCATGATGCTACCACCCCCATGCTTCACAGTTGGGATGGAGTTCTTGGGATGGTACTCATCATTCTTCTTCCTCCAAACACGTTTAGTGGAATTATGACCAAAAAGTTCTATTTTGGTCTCATCTGACCACATGACTTTCTCCCATGACTCCTCTGGATCATCCAAATGGTCACTGGCAAACTTAAGACGGGCCTTGACATGTGCTGGTTTAAGCAGGGGAACCTTCCGTGCCATGCATGATTTCAAACCATGACGTCTTAGTGTATTACCGACAGTAACCTTGGAAACGGTGGTCCCAGCTCTTTTCAGGTCATTGACCAGCTCCTCCCGTGTAGTTCTGGGCTGATTTCTCACCTTTCTTAGGATCATTGAGACCCCACGAGGTGAGATCTTGCATGGAGCCCCAGTCCGAGGGAGATTGACAGTCATGTTTAGCTTCTTCCATTTTCTAATGATTGCTGCAACAGTGGACCTTTTTTCACCAAGCTGCTTGGCAATTTCCCCGTAGCCCTTTCCAGCCTTGTGGAGGAGTAAAATTTTGTCTCTACTGTCTTTGGACAGCTCTTTGGTCTTGGCCATGTTAGTAGTTGGATTCTTACTGATTGTATGGGGTGGACAGGTGTCTTTATGCAGCTAACGACCTCAAACAGGTGCATCTAATTTAGGATAATAAATGGAGTGGAGGTGGACATTTTAAAGGCAGACTAACAGGTCTTTGAGGGTCAGAATTCTAGCTGATAGACAGGTGTTCAAATACTTATTTGCAGCTGTATCATACAAATAAATAGTTAAAAAATCATATTGTGATTTCTGGATTTTTTTTTTTAGATCATGTCTCTCACAGTGGACATGCACCTACGATGACAATTTCAGACCCCTCCATGATTTCCAAGTGGGAGAACTTGCAAAATAGCATGGTGTTCAAATGGTGGTATTTTCCTCACTGTATCTATCTATCCATCCATCTCTGGCTATCTATCCTTCCTTCCTTCTTTCCATCCATCCATCCGTCCGTCCGTCCATCCATCTATCTATCTATGGCTATCTGTCATCTATCTATCTATCTATCTATCTATCTATCTATCTATCTATCTATCTATCTATCTATCTATCTATCTATCTATCTATCTATCTATCTATCTATCTATCTATCTATCTATCTATCTATCTATCTATCTATCTATCTATCTATCTATCTATCTATCTATCTATCTATCTATCTTCTTCCATCCATCCATCCATTTCAATATGCTTATAAAGAGGTGAAATCGATTGCATATTATTTTAATGTTAGCTAAAAATGGTTATATTGCACAGTAACGTGATTGAACCCTCGAGAGACTGTAAATCAGAGTCGAATCAACTGCTTCTGTCGCTGAAATGAAAGACACCTCATTTGAAAGCGATTACAGCGAATCACATTAGTGTAAAAGAACAGAACGCTTCTACAACACATCGATTACTATTATACTGTGAACTCAAACAATACAAGAGTAAAGTTAGTCATTTAATGGAGCCTTTTTACAGACTGTGATTTCTCTCTTTTAACCAACATAGTAAATCTCTTGATATTTTTGTTACATTGTGAAGTTATAGGAAGGATATCATAAATTATTATATATTAGAGTGGGTCCTAATGGGAAGGCAAAAATTATATTTTTTGTATATAGAAGTTTACCCAACTTCGACGTTTTTGGCAATTCCAGTTTAGACAACAGGAAACATTAGTTTTTAAGTTTTGATGTCACATTACATTAATATCGATATCATTATGTTGATGTTCACTTTGTCTCACCAGTCCAACTGTGAGCACAGAGTCTTTTTTCCATTGCTGTAATTACTGCGCCTCTTTCTCACCATTTCAACTTTCTGTTTCCCTTCTGTTTTGTCATGTGTGCAGTGAGATGTATCAGATTGAAGTCACTGCTTATCAGCTGTCAGTGTAGAGGGAAAGTGAGAAAGAAAGAGTGGTAGAGAGCGGTGTTGTAGTGCAGAGGAAGGGAGTGTGAAAAAAGGAAATGTTAAACCGATTAAAATAATTGAAAAGCCAGCAAAACATTCCCCCGGAGGAGTAGATATGATTACTGATCAGTCTGCCTTGACCACAGCAGATTTCAAGATTGTTGTAACACACTGTGTGTCACTTTAACAGAGCCAATGACGCTTGGCCAATCACTTTCACAGATGGATTATTAGAGGGATTTATGGTTTCGATGGATGGATAGAGGGATAGATGGATTGATAGATATATACTACTGTTCAAAAGTTTTTGGTCAGTAAGATTTGTAATTTTTATAAAAAGAGAGTAAGGATTTTATTTTGGAACACATTAAATTAACCAAAAGTGATAATATATTGTTACAAAAGAAAAAGATAAAAAAAGATAGAGATAGATGGATGGATGGATGGATGGATGGATGGATGGATGGATGGATGGATGGATGGATGGATGGATGGATGGATGGATGGATGGATGGATGGATGGATGGATGGATGGATGGATGGATGGATGGATGGATGGATGGATGGATGGATGGATGGATGGATGGATGGATGGATGGATGGATGGATGGATGGATGGATGGATGGATGGATGGATGGATGGATGGATGGATGGATGGATGGATGGATGGATGGATAGATAGATAGATAGATAGATAGATAGATAGATAGATAGATAGATAGATAGATAGATAGATAGATAGATAGATAGATAGATAGATAGATAGATAGATAGATAGATAGATAGATAGATAGATAGATAGATAGATAGATAGATAGATAGAAAGAAGGAAGGAAGGAAGGATAGATAGCCAGAGATGGATGGATGGACAGATAGCCAGAGATGGATGGATAGATAGATACAGTGAGGATAAGTATTTGAACACCCTGCTATTTTGCAAGTTCTCCCACTTGGAAATCATGGAGGGGTCGTAGGTGCATGTCCACCGTGAGATACATAATCTAAAAAAAAACATTGACCTGTTAGTCTGCCTTTAAAATGTCCTCCTCCACTCCATTTATCTAAATTAGATGCACCTGTTTGAGGTCGTTAGCTGCATAAAGACACCTGTCCACCCCATACAATCAGTAAGAATCCAACTACTAACATGGCCAAGACAAAAGAGCTGTCCAAAGACACTAGAGACAAAATTGTACACCTCCACAAGGCTGGAAAGGGCTACGGGGAAATTGCCAAGCAGCTTGGTGAAAAAAGGTCCACTGTTGGAGCAATCATTAGAAAATGGAAGAAGCTAAACATGACTGTCAATCTCCCTCGGACTGGGGCTCCATGCAAGATCTCACCTCGTGGGGTCTCAATGATCCTAAAAAAGGTGAGAAATCAGCCCAGAACTACACGAGACAGACAGACAGACAGACAGACAGACAGACAGACAGACAGACAGACAGACAGACAGACAGACAGACAGATAGACAGATAGACAGATAGATAGATAGATAGATAGATAGATAGATAGATAGATAGATAGATAGATAGATAGATAGATAGATAGATAGATAGATAGATAGATAGATAGATAGATAGATATCGGATGGACGGATGGATGGATAGCCAGAGATAGATAGAGATGTTAAAGCAAAAGTCCAGCACATAATAATTTTACTGTGTCTTTAAAACCTTGCATCTAACACAGAAGACAACACCTGCACTGCATTCAGAGTGCGTCCTCTGCAAGGAGTCAAAGTACTGTAGTTGAACCCATCACAGCGAATGAACACGGGACACTTTGCTATCACTTCTGTTGTGTCTAGTGTGTAATTCACCCTCACAGCATTTTGATACAGATACGCAAAAGTGCTGCGTCCGAGGCAGAGTGATTGATGGACCCGGCAAGGTGTCACCAACATAATATCTGCTCTTATTTTTAGCACCGTGTGATCTGTAGCGGTCATTCTAAATACTTGCTGAAAGAATGAAGTGGCACCTCGGATGAAGGAGGAGGACGGCGGACATGACAAACACGAGTCTGCAGGGGCGTCATGCATCTATTTTTTGAGGAGACACTTGTCGCAGCCCTGGCCAACTTTTTGCCCTATGTCACTGTGTGCGTGTGGTACTCGAGTACAGTGGTTTCTAATCATGGGGACGCAGGAGGTTTCAATGTATTGTATCTTATTTAAGGCTCTGTTCACAGCTGGTGTTGAGATGCGCTTTGGTCAATCGGATCACAGGTGGACGACGCTAAACACAGGTGTGAACAGAGTCTAAAATGTGTAAATGCTCATGTGATCGGATGTGTTCAAACAGTCACAAAAGACCCTCTACTCTCCACCTACTGACCTATTGCGCAAACATTATGGGAAGAGCGCTAGCCAGATGGGATTTAAACTTTGTCGACTGGAGACCCAAGTTTGGTTTGAAGACAAAAAAATATGCCAAGTACACTCACAGTGTTCGGCTGGTCTTGCGGCTGTCAGAGCAGAAACGAAAGCTGATGCTCTCCGTGTGCTTTTCCTTTGTCTCCAGTCGCGTTCATATGTAAATTGTGTGAGCTTATTTCGTCCATTAGATTGAAAGTTCTTAATAAAAAAAAACATACATTTACCCGCCCATAGACCCTCCCCTCAAAGAAATCAGGACAGAAGTGGCTGAAAGTTGACTGTGACAAGCAGGGCGGACGAGAGCCGCGAGAGAGCGGTGCGAGGCCGGTGAGTGATTGAAGAGTGACACACCGGTCTCGAATCCTCTCACGGAGGAGCTCGGAAGTATAAAAGGAGGAGTGACGACAGGACGAGAGAGGACCAGGCCTGGATTTTACGTTGTGTTTTGTGTTTGTTTTATAAAGTGTGTGCACAGCAGCTGCTTGTGAGGGGCTGCCTGCGTGTTTACTTTCAGTTTGTGTTTTGTTTACTAAAGTCTTTAAACGTTCGCCGGTTTCCGCCTCCTTCTTCCCATATCAACAAACCTTATTACATTGACAAAAGAGACAACTTTTTGTGTAATTTTAAAGCTGCTAGTTAGATATATTTAGGAAATACACAGCTTCTGTTGTGCTAAAAATATTACATGAAAGGTAGGTTACAGTTTATAATGTTTTTCATTTAGTTTCTTTCTGAGCAGGAGCACATTTTTTATCCTCCAGTCTAGGGTCATCCTTTCCAAATGGCAACCAGGCATAACTAAAATAATTAAATATAATAAATAATATTTTATGTGTATATATATATATATATATATATATATATATATATATATATATATATATATATATATATATATATATATATATATATATATATATATATATATATATATATATATATATATATATATATATATATATACACTCACCTAAAGGATTATTAGGAACACCTGTTCAATTGGCAGTTGCTTCAATGCATTTAGGGGTGTGGTCCTGGTCAAGACAATCTCCTGAAGCAAGTGTCAGAATGGGAAAGAAAGGTGATTTAAGCAATTTTGAGCGTGGCATGGTTGTTGGTGCCAGATGGGCCGGTCTGAGTATTTCACAATCTGCTCAGTCACTGGCATTTTCACGCACAACCATTTCTAGGGTTTACAAAGAATGGTGTGAAAAGGGAAAAACATCCAGTATGCGGCAGTCCTGTGGGCGAAAATGCCTTGTTGATGCTAAAAGTCAGAGGGGCCGACTGATTCAAGCTGATAGAAGAGCAACTTTGACTGAAATAACCACTCGTTACAACCGAGGTATGCAGCAAAGCATTTGTGAAGCCACGACACGCACAACCTTGAGGCGGATGGGCTACAACAGCAGAAGACCCCACCGGGTACCACTCATCTCCACTACAAATAGGAAAAAGAAGCTACAATTTGCACGAGCTCACCAAAATTGGACAGTTGAAGACTGGACAAATGTTGCCTGGTCTGATGAGTCTCGATTTCTGTTGAGACATTCAGATGGTAGAGTCAGAATTTGGCATTAAGAATGAGAACATGGATCCATCATGCCTTGTTACCACTGTGCAGGCTGGTGGTGGTGGTGTAATGGTGTGGGGGATGTTTTCTTGGCACACTTTAGGCCCCTTAGTGCTAATTGGGTATCGTTTAAATGCCACAGCCTACCTGAGCATTGTTTCTGACCATGTCCATCCCTTTATGACCACCATGTACCCATCCTCTGATGGCTACTTCCAGCAGGATAATGCACCATGTCACAAAGCTCGAATCATTTCAAATTGGTTTCTTGAACATGACAATGAGTTCACTGTACTAAAATGGCCCCCACAGTCACCAGATCTCAACCCAATTGAGCATCTTTGGGATGTGGTGGAACGGGAGCTTCGTGCCCTGGATGTGCATCCCACAAATCTCCATCAACTGCAAGATGCTATCCTATCAATATGGGCCAACATTTCTAAAGAATGCTTTCAGCACCTTGTTGAATCAATGCCACGTAGAATTAAGGCAGTTCTGAAGGCGAAAGGGGGTCAAACACAGTATTAGTATGGTGTTCCTAATAATCCTTTAGGTGAGTGTATAAACACACACACACACCAATCGGGCATAACATTATGACATTAATATTGTGTCGGTCCCCCTTTTGCTGCTAAAACAGCCCTGACCCATCGAGGCATGGACTCCTCTAGACCCCTGAAGGTGTGCTGTGGTATCTGGCACCAAGATGTTAGCAGCAGATCCTTTAAGTCCTGTAATTTGCGAGGTAGGGTCTCCATGGATCAGACTTGTTTGTTTAGCTCATCCCACAGATGCTCCATTGGATTGAGAATTTGGAGGCCGTGTCAACACCTCAAACTCATTGTTGTGCTCCTCAAACCATTCCTGAACCATTTTTGCTTTGTGGCGGGGCATTATCTGCTGAAAGAGCCACAGCCACCAGGGAATACCGTTTCCATGAAAGGGTGTACATGGTCTGCAACAATGCTTAGGTAGGTGGAACGTGTCAAAGTAACATCCACATGGATGGCAGGACCCAAGGTTTCCCAGCAGAACATTGCCCAGTGGCGGCTTGTCAATAGAGGGCGCTGGGGCGCCGCCCCCATCAAAATTCCAGAAATATACATGTATACAAAAATGAAATAAAAATGAAATAGTTTACTCATACGACGTGCCGGCTGTTAGTAAGAGCCTCAGCATTTAATAAAAACTGGCTTTGATCGGTTAACTATTTTATATGTTCTTCAATATATTTCATGCGGTTTCATCGGCGAGGGGCGCCGGATAAATGGATGTCTATCTGAGTCCAAAAATCTAAGGGCAGCATGTGACCTGAAGCTGGTCTCTAATTGGTTTCTTAAAGATCCTCCTCCGGACGCAGGTCGCTGCGTCCCTGGCGAATCAGAATTGGATGCGTGTTATTTTATCCAATCTGATTGGTTCTCGTCACCTGTCATTCAACTTTACGCTCTTGGCCACTAAAGCGAAAGTGCGCGGGCGACACCGTCACTCCGACTCCGCCAAAACCTTGTTAGGATGATCACTTTCGTAGAGATGGCAGCAGTTAAACCAAATTCTTTCAAAGTGTCGGTACTGAAGTTTTGTGGACAACAACGGGGGTAAGAGACCACAAATATTTGACTGAAAAATGCAAACGTCATAACACTACTGAGATGACTGACTTTAATCAGAGAGTCATTGAGAAATTTGCTGGCCAGAAAGAAAGGAGAGCAAAATTTATGTTCAAGTAGTCAACATGCTAGTCTGTTGTTGCTGTTTTCTTTTGTTTTTCCTTTCCTCATTCAATTATATGTGGGAATGAACGTGTAAAAAGATAAAAGTGAAGACACTGTTTTCTCTTTAATGCTTGAATTTAGTCAACATGCATCTTGATACTGCTTTGTATTTATTTGAATCATTTATTTGAAAAAAATTATCACCAGACGCCACTGACATTGCCCAAAGCATCACTGCCTCCGCCAGCTTGCCTTTTTCCCATAGTGCATCCTGGTGTCATGTGTTCCCCAGGTAAGCGTCGCACACGCACACTGTCATCCACGTGATGTAAAAGAGTATTCTATCACCTTTCTATCAGCACCAGCATTAACTTCTTGAGCAATTTGAGCTCCAGTAGCTCGTCTGATTGATCGGACCACACGGGCCAGCCTTCGCTCCCCATCAATGAGCCTTGGCCGCCAATGACCCTGTCGCCGGTTCACCACTGTTCCTTCATTGGAGCACTTTTGATAGAGACTGACCACTGCAGACTGGGAACACCCCACAAGAGCTGCAGTTTTGGAGATGCTCTGACCCAGTCGTCTAGCCATCACAATTTGGCCCTTGTCAAACTCGCTCAAATCCTTACGCTAGCCCATTTTTCCTGCTTCTAACACATCAACTTTGAGGACAAAATGTTCACTTGCTGCCTAATATATTTTTTTACAAATAAATTAAAGAAATTAATACTTTTATTCAGCAAGGACGCATTAATTGATAAAAGGTGACAGTAAAGACATTTATAATATTACAAAATATTATATTTCAAATAAATGTTGTTCTTTTGAACTTTCAAAAGAATCCTGAAAAAAAATTACACAACTGTTTTCAGCATTGATAATGTTAAGAAATGTTTCTTGAGTAGAAAATCATCATATTATAATGATTTCTGAAGGATCATGTGACACTGAAGACTGGAGTAGTGATCACGAAATTAAATTACATAAAAAGTAATAATAATAATATTAATAAATATATTATTAATATATATATATATATATATATATATATATATATATATATATATATAATATATATAATATAATTAATAATATATATAAGTTATTTATTTATTCATTATTTGTAGTAATATTTTACAATATTACTATAATGTTTTAGCCTGACGTCGTCATACTCAATTCTAGTCAGAATTTGAGTCTGATACTGCTCCGATGGGCTGTGATTATGGGGCGTGTTTCAACCGAACCAGGAAAGACCTCAATTGGATAGACCTACAACCAATCAGAGCAACGGAGCGACGCATAACGTTAGTTGTCAAATGTCAACAGAACTCAACTGCACAGTGTTGCCAACCAAGTCCGCGGGTTGAAGCAACCCCAATTATGTGATATACAGACCCAGGAATGCGAATTTTAGCAGGCAGCCGTGCCAAAATAACACATATTTTACCCCCCAAATGCCTTTTTTTCCAGAAAACCACCCCGGAAAGCTATTGGGCTTGTTTTTGGCTAGTTTTGAGTAGCAATCGGGATTGGGCGGGTTTTGTTGTAAAAACTTGGCAACCCTGTCTGCACGCACGCTGGAATAAGTTACGTTAGAAGAAAAAGATGAGTGTAAACGATCTTTGTTGTAAAAAAAAGAATTTAAGGATACACAGAGTACTTACCAACACCATCATCATTTCTGAGAGAAATAGTAAAGGTGAATGCATATACGAACAAGTTCTCCGTTTAGGATTAGAACAAATTCAACCCAAGCGCCTTTGATGGCGTGGATGATTACGTAACTGTTTATCATCTGTATATCATCGTCTAAAGCCCGCCCTGACAATTTCATTGGTCCGAACAGTTTCTGTTCGGGCATAATTACTTCTCTACGGATCAAGTCCAGACCGAACTGCCCGAGTTAAAATGTTGTGGGTGGGGCTAAGTTCGGTTGGCATCCAGGCTAATAATGTTTTGTATTTTTAATCAAATAAATGCAGCCTTGGTAAGTATAAAAGACTTAAAAAATACAGACCCCCCCCCCAAAAAAAAATTCCTGGAAGCTGCATTGTCATTCAAAATCAGTTTGAATGGGCATGACACTTTGCATATATGAATCAAAAACATCTTCACAACAGCCCATAATATTTTGGTTCTAGGCATCGCGATGGTCGCAATGACAATACCAGTGTCATGATATAACACCTGTAATGAGGTGTAGTCTCGCTGTCGAGAAGAGATGTACAGCCATTTGCACATATGGCGAAACATCATTACCAGGTGTTCATACCAACAAAATATCTCTGCAATATCAAACACAATTCACAACGGGTGTCAAATTCACAGCGGGCGGCTGCTCTGAATGGTGTGTCATAAAACCCACGTCTTTTTCTGAATGTGTCTATAACCCATGCCACAAAAGTCATTTAAAATCCACACAAACATTTCGATACGCGTGTTATGAGAACAAATAGAAGACGAGAAGCCTTTTTTCCAGGGAAAGTGAACGTGGCAGCATTTCTCTGTGTTTGTAATAGCTTTAATGACTGCTCGCTCCATAATTGGATCTGCGCTAATAAAATCGCATTTGTCTGTTTAATATACATGAATAAATGTGTGCTGCTTTGTATTCAAAGTTAATGTTCTCCTGCAATCCAAATTACCCTAAATGTTTTTTCCTCAATATTATGGTAATGATTGTACTGTTGTTTATCATAGTACAATCAAACAGGTTGCATCTATTGTTAATTCATAACTTGAAACTGAGCGACACTGCACGCACATATTTCACCGCTAATGACTTTGTGTCATGGTTCCTCTGCTGATAGCAGTTAGATAACAACCCGAGGCCTTTTTCAATTGATTTGCAACAAATTAATTTTGAGTGAAATGAAAATTTGATCATTTATGTACCTAATCCTTAGACGACATCTTGGTAGTCAAATCAAGTGAGATCTTGCTTAGATTCTTTTAAGTAATCTCACGTCTCCTAGATTTTCAAAAAAAGATTACTACCTCAAACTGTGCTCAGATCAGCCAAGAAAAAAAAAAAGTAACTATTTAGTAACTGCCTAACACTGCAAATGATTTGGTTCTTACCAAGATAAAAACTTAGATTTGGAGTTAAATAATTGATCTTGTTTTAAGAGTGAATTTCTTATTTGAAGTGTTCAACTTTACACTATAATCTTAATTCTAGAAATCTTGCCAAGTGAAACTAACTTGCTGCATGGACAGATCATTTCACTTGTTTTGAGTATCTTTTCCCTCAGATTTAGTGTTTTTATCTTGTTTTTAGACACCCCTTTTTTGCAGTGTAGCAACCATTACTAACACCATAACCACATAACATATGGAGTTGGCCCACCCTTTGCAGCTCTAACAGCTTCAGCTCTTCTGGGAAGGCTTTCCACAAGGTTTAGCAGTGTGTTTATGGGGATTTTTGACCATTCTTCTAGAAGCGCATTTGTGAGGTCAGGCACTGATGGTGGACGAGAAGGCCTGGCTCTAATTCACCCCAAAGGTGTTCTATCGGGTTGAGGTCAGGCCAGTCAAGTTCCTCCACACCAAACTCACTCATCCATGTCTTTATGGATCGACGCTTTGTGCACTGGTGTGCAGTCATGTTGGAACAGGAAGTGGCCATCCTCAAACTGTTCCCACAAAGTTGGGAGCATGAAATTGTCCAAAATGTCGTGGTATGCTGAAGCATGAAGAGTTCCTTTCCCTGGAACTAAGGTGCCAACCCCTGAAAAACAACCCCACACCATAATCTCCCCTCCACCAAACTTTACACTTGGCACAATGCAGCCAGACAAGTGTAATTCTCCTGGCAACCGCCAAACCCAGACTCGACCAGCTGCTCGGCCATGGAAACCCATTCCATGAAGCTCTCTACGCACTGTTCTTGAGCTAATCTGAAGGCCACATGACGTTTGGAGGTCTGTAGCTATTGACTCTGCAGAAAGTTGGTGACTTCTGCGCACTGTGACCCTCAGCATGCGCTGACCCCGCTCTGTGATTTTACGTGGCCTATCAGTTCATGGCTGAGTTGCTGTTGTTCCCAATTATTTCAACTTTGTTATTTTACCACTAACAGTTGACCGTGGAATATTTAGTAGTGAGGAAATTTCACGAAAGGACTTATTGCAAAGGTGACAACCTATCATGGTACCACGCTTGAATTCAGAGTGACCCATTCTTTCACAAATGTTCTTGAGTGTATACTCCTTTGGAAGTGATTGGAACACCTGAATTCAATGATTTGGAGGGGTGTCCCAATACTTTTGGCAATATAGTGTAAATTACAATGCTTTAGCGTTTTAGCAAAAAAATCATACATATTGTGCCTTTAACTGCTGCTTTCAAGAATATGACGGTACCATTTTAAAGAGTTGTAAATAGCCTGTATTGATTCTGGAGGGTAAAGGTCAGGAATGAGATGAGAGTTTTAACTCAAGCTCAGGTCTAAACCTGACTTCGAAATCCGTCAACCTTTCCACAAGCCTAAAGATTGCTAATGCATGACACTTAACAAACAAGGTGCTTTAAGCATATGCTTTAATTCCTCTGATGCCTCCATCTAGGCCTTTCACATCACTCTTTACAGCACTTCAGTGTCCAGGCTTGGCCATTTTCCCAGATGCAATTGGCTATTAAGAGATCGTGCTTTATCACCACAGGGGCTATGGGAATTGAGAACTGATTCTTAGTCAGAACCGGTTCCATTTTATAAGAAACTCTGGAACCAAAAGATTTTCATAACAATTCATTTTATTAACAGGTTCTTAAACGTCTTCGTTTTTCCGCAGTTAAACACTGCACTATTAAATAACTTCACATGACTCAACGTAGTACAAAAACAACCAATTTTCTCACACTTCTCGTCAGAAACACCATCCTACTGCCAAAACAACCACACACAGTCCAACAAACAAGACCAACGAGCGTTTTCTTCCTCTGAATAGCCCTTTATAAAACAAGAACATGTTGATTAATGTACCAAAGCAATGACCGCAGAATTTCTCTCGAACCTTAATGAACATAAACACCATCTGCATGCACGAACGATGCCATAATCAAAACACAAAGAACAAAGATTTACCTTATGCCTCTTACCCATCCAAATCCTTTATATAGACACAGCTTAACATTTACTAATACTTTGGCATGCAAGACCAATTTTATTTATCATAAACATTGTCTAAAGACAAACGGATGAGCCCGCCGGCCTATAAACGTAAAGCTCAAAGTTTTACATTAAACTTGTTTCCCACAGAAACCCAATATAGCCTATAAAGAAGAGTCTATTTGATTATGCCTTTATCCTATTTCGCCTGTAGACAGATTTTACAACCTGTAAGTTTAAAAAGATTTTGTGTTTCTGGGTTGTTGCTTCGGTACATTAAGCAATGTTAGGCTGTCCTTATAATGGGCTTCTATGGGGTGGAAAACTTAAAAATATTGTCTTTGTCCTTGGATTACGGCTTCTTTTGTATTACAAGTAAGAAATCAGGTTTCCTTGAAGTGTTTTTCACATAAATCATTTTAGATTTCCCTCTAAAAAACTTGTTTTCTTTACCAGCAGAAAGCACAGCAGCAGAGCCGAGCCGGCTCTAAATCTACAAAGCAAGGGATAAAATAAATGTTTTAGCTGAGCGTTGAGTTTGCAGTGTGAATGGAAAGTGACGAGAGAGCACGATTGGGTGCTACAAACTAATACAAAAGACAATAAATAGAAATGCATCTTTCTACTTGTGCTGTTCATGCACTCTAAAAATCTTGGGTTATTTTTTCTACCCAAATCATTGGTTGAGACTTTTGGGTCATTTTTTGGGTTATTTTTTCAGTGTTTGGGTAGTTACCCAGATCCTGGGTCAGACGTAACAACCCAGTGTTTGGGTAGTTTTTTTGTAACCCACATCCTGGATCAGACGTAACAACCCAGTGTTTGGGTAGTTTTTGTGTAACCCACATCCTGGGTCAGACGTAACAACCCAGTGTTTGGGTAGTTTTTGTGTAACCCAGATCCTGGGTCAGACGTAACAACCCAATGTTTGGGTAGTTTTTGAGTTACCCAGATCCTGGGTCAGACGTAACAACCCAGTGTTTGGGTAGTTTTTGTGTTACCCAGATCCTGGGTCAGACGTAACAACCCAATGTTTGGGTAGTTTTTGAGTTACCCAGATCCTGGGTCAGACGTAACAACCCAGTGTTTGGGTAGTTTTTGTGTAACTCAGATCCTGGGTCAGACGTAACAACCCAGTGTTTGGGTAGTTTTTGTGTTACCCAGATCCTGGGTCAGACGTAACAACCCAGTGTTTGGGTAGTTTTTGTGTTACCCAGATCCTGGGTCAGACGTAACAACCCAGTGTTTGGGTAGTTTTTGTGTAACTCAGATCCTGGGTCAGACGTAACAACCCAGTGTTTGGGTAGTTTTTGTGTAACTCAGATCCTGGGTCAGACGTAACAACCCAGTGTTTGGGTAGTTTTTGTGTAACTCAGATCCTGGGTCAGACGTAACAACCCAGTGTTTGGGTAGTTTTTGTTTTACCCAGATCCTGGGTCAGACGTAACAACCCAATGTTTGGGTAGTTTTTGAGTTACCCAGATCCTGGGTCAGACGTAACAACCCAGTGTTTGGGTAGTTTTTGTTTTACCCAGATCCTGGGTCAGACGTAACAACCCAGTGTTTGGGTAGTTTTTGAGTTACCCAGATCCTGGGTCAGACGTAACAACCCAGTGTTTAGGTAGTTTTTGTTTTACCCAGATCCTGGGTCAGACGTAACAACCCAGTGTTAAAAAAAAAAAAAAAAACTAGTATTATAGTAAAAAATAATCAACCCATTATGCTAGGTTAAAAAACAACAACCCAATAATCCAAACCAGGAAGTTCTTATGAAGATGGCGTGAAAGTGACGAGAGAGCACGATTGGGTGCTACAAACTAATACAAAAGACAATAAATAGAAATGCATCTTTCTACTTGTGCTGTACATGCACTCTAAAAATCTTGGGTTATTTTTTCTACCCAAATCATTGGTTGAGACTTTTGGGTCATTTTTTGGGTTATTTTTTTCAGTGTTTGGGTAGTTACCCAGATCCTGGGTCAGACGTAACAACCCAGTGTTTGGGTAGTTTTTGTGTTACCCAGATAATGGGTCAGACGTAACAACCCAGTGTTTGGGTAGTTTTTGTGTAACCCACATCCTGGGTCAGACGTAACAACCCAGTGTTTGGGTAGTTTTTGTGTAACCCAGATCCTGGGTCAGACGTAACAACCCAATGTTTGGGTAGTTTTTGAGTTACCCAGATCCTGGGTCAGACGTAACAACCCAGTGTTTGGGTAGTTTTTGTGTTACCCAGATCCTGGGTCAGACGTAACAACCCAATGTTTGGGTAGTTTTTGAGTTACCCAGATCCTGGGTCAGACGTAACAACCCAGTGTTTGGGTAGTTTTTGTGTAACTCAGATCCTGGGTCAGACGTAACAACCCAGTGTTTGGGTAGTTTTTGTGTAACTCAGATCCTGGGTCAGACGTAACAACCCAGTGTTTGGGTAGTTTTTGTTTTACCCAGATCCTGGGTCAGACGTAACAACCCAGTGTTTGGGTAGTTTTTGAGTTACCCAGATCCTGGGTCAGACGTAACAACCCAGTGTTTGGGTAGTTTTTGAGTTACCCAGATCCTGGGTCAGACGTAACAACCCAGTGTTTAGGTAGTTTTTGTTTTACCCAGATCCTGGGTCAGACGTAACAACCCAGTGTTAAAAAAAAAAAAAAAACTAGTATTATAGTAAAAAATAATCAACCCATTATGCTAGGTTAAAAAACAACAACCCAATAATCCAAACCAGGAAGTTCTTATGAAGATGGCGTGATTACTCTGCGCTGTTTAAGCTTCGCTGCTTTTTAATAGTCGTTCTATGTAAATGTGCGCTCGACTGACATCTTTATCTGTTGTGTCACGTCTCTCAGCTGTTTCAACATGTCACACTCGAGACCCAGCCTGCGCCGCGGCTCTGCAGTTGGATACTATTATATGCGTCTCGTCTGTTTAAGAGCAAAAACGTGTTCTGTGTGATCATCCCCTTAAGCCTGTCCCTCGGACATCAAAAGATTTAGTCAAATTGAACAGATAATGAAACTAAAGCACTCTCCTCATGCGGGTGAATGAAGACCACAGCGTGGCGTTTAAGGATCATTTCCCATGACTGACATCACAGAATTTACCGGCGTTTTGGTGCTGGTGTGTGAAAGGTCTCTTACCGGTAAAAAGCCTGAACGCTGTTGCTTGTGTGACGGTTTGCGGTTATTTACCGTGATTGCTATGTGAATGGGGCTATTGTCATATCCATTACCATGCCAAAAACAGAGAGTTGTCATGACAGAACTAACTTAATGCAAATCATAACTCAAAATGAATAGAAAATATTTTTCTTGTCACAGTGAATTCATTTAAACTGAAATTAATAGTTCATGTTTTCGTTCATTTGGTAGCAGTCATTATTGCAAAATAAAACCAGACAGGGTGATCAGGACTACGACAGAATAGATTTTAAACTTTCACGAGTCAGTGAGCAAAAAGCTTCAGCAGGAATGAACATGCCTGTCACTGTATTTACTAAATAAAAAAAGCACCTTGTATGCAGATGAGCTGCAGGGAAACCCTTGATGACTAACCCACATTCGGTTAAATGACAGCGCAGGCTTTCTAAAAGAAGTCTCAGTCGGGGCGTCCTGTGCTCTCCATCTAGGCGTTGAGCCAAACCCTTCATCATGTTCCTCATAAAATCTCCATCACAATGCTGTTTCTGTCTGAGACGCAGAGTTATACTCCGTCATCTGTCAGCCCCATGACAGACTAACAATACATGATGATACTTCACTGAATAAATGCAGGTTAATTTATGACATGTATTTTATTTCCTTTTTTTATTTTTACTGTTTATATTATTCTATGTCATTTATAAAGTGAAAGTGACATGTGAAGGCCAAGTATGATCGAGTTAGTGCGCACACATAAGGAGTAGTGAAAACCAGTGTTGGGCACGTTACTTTAAAAAAGTAATTAGTTATAGTTACTAGTTACTTCTTGCAAATAGTAACTGAGTTAGTAACTGAGTTACATCATTATAAAAGTAACTAATTACCAGGGAAAGTAACTACTGTGTTAGGCCTACTTATTTTTTTTCAAATGTTAAAATATGTCAAATAACTTGGATGCCCCTAATATTAAAAAAGTGAAATGAATGAATTGGACACTAAATAGAATAAATTATTATTATAAATCATTGTACATTAATGTACACTATTGTAATGTTGCTGTGGGACAATGTGAGAGACACCTATCAAATTTTATCAATAGACCTGCTATAGTGTAAATATTGTGTAAATATTATCAGTACTATACTACTCCTTTAGTAGTGGAGCTCACGTTATCACCCGGGTTTTTAGCCACTAATTTTGTGGTGGCAAATGATGATGTGAGGCTTCAGTAAATTAGAATTACTTGCCACAGACGTGGAGAGACTCTTTCTTCCTGGGCATAAGCTGCACGTTACATAAACATTCTTAGCTTTCACCTCAACGAGGGAAAAGTAGCGCTTACACTTCCAGTTTGCGAAAGCTACCTTTGAAGTCGTTGGACTTGCCATCGCTCTGACTCCTCCTGGTCGTTGGTGTGTGACTGTGCATATGCGTGTGCGTGTGTGAACTCAACCTATCAACATTGCAGGTCCGACTGACAGAGAGCCTGTTCGGATGAAAACCGCTTCAGTGAGCTCAATTATAGTAACGCCACATTTTATTCTCGGTAACACTAACAGCGTTGTAACGGAAGAAACAGTAATTCATTTGATTACTCGTTACTGAAAAATGATTCCGTTAGTAACGCCGTTCATCTATAACGCCGTTATTCCCATCACTGGTGAACACACACACACCTTATCATACACCCGGCGCAATGCAAGTGTTTTTTGCTAGTTTCAGCCTGACGCATTTATCATTTTCACATCCATCATGTGGTTTAAATAGCAAATGCACTTGCGCCATCTGTTCGCCCATGGGTGTGCTGGTCTGAAAACCAGGTGTGTTCAGGTGCATTGTTGGCGTGTTGCTATTTTGAGGAACTGAAAACGATGCGCCATTAACCAACAAAAACCTGGTCTAAAGTCAATAGCACAGTATTTTTTGTGTTATTTAAAGGGTGAAGTACACTCTGCTTATTACACACACAGGGATGCACAGCAGCACACACACATTTTTAAACATAAAAAATAAAAGGATTCCTCTTTAGAGAAGTGTTCAGTCTTTCCGCTCACAAAATTCCACCATGTAAATAGCGAATACGCCGTGGAGCAAGCGCAACTGGCTTTTAAAGGAAATGGGAGATAAGACTCTGAATGGTTTATTTCACGTTACGCCCAAAACACACCCATGACTCATTAAGAGACTAGGTACAACCCTTTTGGAGCATGCGTCTGGTACGCCCACCATTTTTTCCGTCGTTAAACTAGCAAAAGTGTATTCGGACATGCCCTAAGTGCATCAGATCCTTAAAATAGGACACACACACCCAGAGCAGTGTGCAGCCATTTTTGCTGTGGCGCCCGGGGAGCGATTGGGGGTTAGGTGCCTTGCTTAAAGGGATAGTTCGCCCAAAAATGAAAATTAGCCCATGATTTACTCACCCTCAAGTCATCCTAGGTGTATATGACATTCTTCTTTCAGACGAATACAATTGGAGTTATATTAAAAATGTCTTGGCTCTTCAAAGCTTTTTAATGGCAGTGAATGGTTGTCGTTTTTGAAGTCTATAAAAGTGCATCTATCCATCATATAACTGCTCCACACGGCTCCGGGGGTTAATAAAGGCCTTCTGAAGCGAAGTGGTGCGTTTGTGTAAGAACAATATCCATATTTAAAACTTTATAGACTAAAATATCTATAGACAGTAAAATCGGAGTTATATTAAAAATGGCTAATCCAAGCATTATAATAGCAGTAATAGTTGCTCGGTTTTTGAAGTCCATAAAAAATGCATCTGTCTGTCAAATAACGTGCTTCACGCAGCTCCGGGGTGTTAATAAAGACCTTCTGAAGCGAATGGATGCTGAGAAAAATTTGTGTGAGAAACATATCCATATTTAAAAATGTATTTAATTTTTTTCTATGGCTCTGCATCAGCCGTCCCCGCGCCATCACTTCCGGTGAATAAGGTCAAAATACATGCAAAATACCGGCGTGATCATAGACATATACATAGATTCCTCATTAGTGCCTGCGCGTATCGGTCAAATGAGGCACCTACGTATATATATATCTTTAATTGCGACAGTATTTTGACATTATTTGCCGGAAGTTAGGGCGCTGTTTCTCGCAGAAACCGATCGTTTCGTGTCTTAAGACATCAATGTGTCGCCACGAGCCGCATGGTTTAATAAGGATTTGTATGTCTATGGGTTTTTACTCTCATTGCTCTCATACTAAAATATCCCCATTGACATGCATTATACGACTATCACACTGCAACGGTTGGAGCTAAAAATCTTCATTTGTGTTCTACTGAAGAAACAAAGACACCTACATCTTGGATGCCCTGGGGGTAAGCAGATAAACATAAAAACTTTTTTTTGGGTTAACTATCCCATTAAGAGCACCTCAGTCATTTCCTGTCTGCATTGAAAATCCAATCCACAACCTTCGGGTTACCAGTGTGACTCTCTAACCATTAGGCACCGTACATATAGGTGGCGTCTATATACACTCACCTAAAGGATTATTAGGAACACCATACTAATACAGTGTTTGACCTCCTTTCGCCTTCAGAACTGCCTTAATTCTACATGGCATTGATTCAACAAGGTGCTGAAAGCATTCTTTAGAAATGTTGGCCCATATTGATAGGATAGCATCTTGCAGTTGATGGAGATTTGTGGGATGCACATCCAGGGCACGAAGCTCCCGTTCCACCACATCCCAAAGATGCTCTCTTGAGTTGAGATCTGGTGACTGTGGGGGCCATTTTAGTACAGTGAACTCATTGTCATGTTCAAGAAACCAATTTGAAATGATACGCGCTTTGTGACATGGTGCATTATCCTGCTGGAAGTAGCCATCAGAGGATGGGTACATGGTGGTCATAAAGGGATGGACATGGTCAGAAACAATGCTCAGGTAGGCCGTGGCATTTAAACGATGCCCAATTGGCACTAAGGGGCCTAAAGTGTGCCAAGAAAACATCCCCCACAACATTACACCACCACCACCAGCCTGCACAGTGGTAACAAGGCATGTTCTCATTCTGTTTACGCCAAATTCTGACTCTACCATCTGAATGTCTCAACAGAAATCGAGATTCATCAGACCAGGCAACATTTTTCCAGTCTTCAACTATCCAATTTTGGTGAGCTTGTGCAAATTGTAGCCTCTTTGTAGTGGAGATGAGTGGTACCCGGTGGGGTCTTCTGCTGTTGTAGCCCATCCGCCTCAAGGTTGTGCGTGTTGTGGCTTCACAAATGCTTTGCTGCATACCTCGGTTGTAACGAGTGGTTATTTCAGTCAAAGTTGCTCTTCTATCAGCTTGAATCAGTCGACCCATTCTCCTCTGACCTCTAGCATCAACAAGGCATTTTCGCCCACAGGACTGCCGCACACTGGATGTTTTTCCCTTTTCACACCATTCTTTGTAAACCCTAGACATGGTTGTGCGTGAAAATCCCAGTAACTGAGCAGATTGTGAAATACTCAGACCGGCCCGTCTGGCACCAACAACCATGCCACGCTCAAAATTGCTTAAATCACCTTTCTTTCCCATTCTGACATTCAGTTTGGAGGTCAGGAGATTGTCTTGACCAGGACCACACCCCTAAATGCATTGAAGCAACTGCCATGTGATTGGTTGATTAGATAATTGCATTAATGAGAAATTGAACAGGTGTTCCTAATAATCCTTTAGGTGAGTGTATTTGCACATCATGTAAAAATGTTTTAGCAGAAAAATCTATTTTTATAGTATAGTATAGTATAGAAATAAAGCAGAGCAGAAATTATTTTTTATAATTTGCACAGTTTAGTAAAGTATCATTTTATGGAAATTATGAACCACTTAATTTTCTTATTATAGTTATGTATTTAAAACAAAAGGCAGGGGGACCATGTGACAGAAACGCTTAGAGTGAGAAAGAGCTGTGTATGTGTGTGTTTGAGTGATTAAATGTCCTTGTGCAAGTACAGAGTGGTGTATTTAAACATTTATGTCAATGCACACAT
This sequence comes from Romanogobio albipinnatus, assembly GCA_023566225.1. Classification (NCBI taxonomy): domain Eukaryota; kingdom Metazoa; phylum Chordata; class Actinopteri; order Cypriniformes; family Gobionidae; genus Romanogobio; species Romanogobio albipinnatus. The sequence continues at coordinate 7,554,665 of CM042243.1, read as the reverse complement.
GCCTGCTATTCCTACAAAACAAACAAAACAGCTAAAAGTAAAAATTTGATTATAAACCTATTCTGAATGAAATATTCAGTCCTGTTTCTTTACAAAAATAAAAAGCTTATACATACATCTGTACAATGGGAGTATGCGCTCATGCATATTCATTAGGGAACATCAATACAAGAATCTGTTGCCATTCATATTTCATCAAAGACTTCCGTGGCAAGAATTACTTTGAGCTTTCCTGACACATTTATGTGGAAGTCTGAGCGGCAGACGCTGATTTCCCCTGATTAGCTATAAAAGGAGAGTAAACAGGCACAACAGAAGAACAAACAAAAATACGCATCCAATGTCACCAACAGAAAAGCAAAAAGATATTAGCTTTTCTTTCATTGTTTTTTTATAGCACATTTCCTTACAGATCGCAATATAAGTCTGCATCTAATAAGAGAGATGAATGAAGCAATTTAGTAATGCACTGCAGCAGTTTTGTCACTTCATCACCCATGTTTTTTCATTCATCTGTTTTTTCAGAGTGTGATATTTCTATATATTGAATGAGCCATTTCTATCTTCATACACCACCCTAACAGTGAAGTCGGCCATTTTGCACCGTCATGTTTCTACAGTAGCCCTAAGTGGACAAACTGCTCTACAGAGCGCTAGCTACTCTCTGCTGTCTCAGACGACGACATCTTTGTCCTGTGTCGGCCACCGTAGCTTCTCCATGTGCTTCTAAAGGGAGGGGTGAAGGCGGGTGGTTGCAATTCGCAACCTCACCAATAGATGCCGCTAAAATTTACACTGTGCACCTTTCATTTGCATACGAGAAAAGTTGATAGTGATTCAAAAGCACCATAAATGTAATACATATGACTCAAAAACTATATACTTTATCTGAGAAACAGACCAAAATTTAAGCAGACATTCTTCACTTCTCCACTGCAGCTCTGAAAACTCAATATCAAATATTCCTATGATTTCTGCTACAGTGTTATTGTTGGAGACAAAGTTCAGGGACGGGAGATTATTTGCCTTTGCAGTTAATCTGAGCAACAGATTTTGGTTAATCTGAATCAAAGCCAACTAATGAAGAACCAATACGAGCACAGCAATTAAATAGTAACTGTTGTAATTACATAATAACAGTATTTGAAAAAATCATTGGTTATACACTTTAATTGGTTACACTTTATTTTAAGGCGTCATTGTTACGGTGTAATTCTATATTTAAGTACCGAGTAATATTAATTAACAACATGTACTTATAGGATTAGGGTTAGTTGCGTGTAATTATGCATAATTTACTTCTATTACTATGGTAAGCACGTGTAACATATGTAACAAGGACACTGTACAATAAAGTGTTACCATTTATTTTAGGGTGCCTTTGTTACAGTGTAATTATACATTTAAGACCAGCGTAATAATAATGAACAACATGTACTTACTATAGAGTTAGGGTAAGGATGAGGGTTTGGTTTGGTTTAGGGTTTATTGCATGTCATTATTCATAATTTTATAGGTTAGTTATTACTACAGTAAGTACATGTAACGTGTAACAACGACACTGTAAAATAAAGTGTTACCAAATCATTTAAACAGCAAAGATGCATTAAATTGAAAAAAAAAAGTGACAGTAAAGACTTTTGCATTGAAGATTTCGATTTAGTTTCTTGTCATTAAAGAATAATTAAAAACATATATAATATCAAAATGTTTCTTGAGCAGCAAATCATCATATTAGAATGATTTCTGAAGGAATATGTGACACTGAAGACTGGAGAAATGATGCTGAAAATTCCGCTTTGATCACAGGAATAAATTATATTTTGATATATATTCACATAGAAAACAGTTATTTTAAATCGTAATAAAATTGAGCAATTTTACTGTATTTTTTATCAAATAAACAACATACACTGTAAAAAAAAAATCCCCGGAAAATTTATGGTAAAAAAACGGCAGCTGTGGTTGCCAGAACTTTACCGTAAAAAAATACGGCAGTAACGGTTTAGGTTTTACGGGACAGCACCATATAATTTAAAGATTTAGAATGTAATAATTACTGTTAAGACCGCTTATTTTGCAGTTCAAAACCGTATAATTTAAAGGTTTATATTATAAAAATTGCATGTACACTATAAAAAAAATTATATGTGCACATATACATGTACACTATAAAAAGTTTAATTAACTGAAATAATGTTAAATTACCAACCTATTGAAATACTAATATCTGTTATGTACCTTTGATATATACTGACAACCACCAATCACAGTGGAGATGAGAGTCACATGATGAATCAAAGCTCATCGCAAGCAGCTTTTAGGAGGACAATATTAAAGGTCCCGTTCTTCGTGATCCCATTGTTCAAACTTTAGTTAGTGTGTAATGTTGCTGTTAGAGCATAAATAATACCTGTAAAATTATAAAGCTCAAAGTTCAATGCCAAGCGAGATATTTTATTTAACAGAAGTTCCCTTTCAAAGCCTACAGCGAACGGCCGGCTTGGACTACATCCTGGTACTTCCTTCATTAATTACGTCAGTAGAACAGTAGAACAGACTAACCTCCGCCCACAAGAATACGTGAAAAAGGGGGCGTGGTCTTGTTGCTCTCCCATGTGGAGAAGAGGAAGTGTCGCGTGGAGAAGAGGAAGTGTTGCGTTTGAGTGTGTTTGTCGCCATGTCGTCGAGACGCTGTTATTTTCATCCCGGAGTCAGATCACCTTTGTTTGGCTTTCACAGGGACGCTGTAGAGATCATTAAGCGCATACATCTCCCCGTTAAGAGGCGTGACCTTTCCGTGCAATGTGCGCTAAGCTGCGGTCAAATCACAACACGGGAACCGCTGGCACAATCAGGACTTCATAGAACAAGGAACTCATCAGCCGTTTTTAGGACAGCGTCCAAAATGTATCTGGCCGCGCCGCTCACTCCATAGAACTGGGCAGGAATCAAGCGCGTCTGCCCTGGAGTTCTTAGTAGAGCCTGCCACTTTTCAGCCAATCAAAAAAAAGGAAGAGGCTACACAATAGCCAATCAGAAAACAGCATTATTGTATCTGGGTAAGATTTAATGCAACAACCAATAAAAAAAAAGCATATCCTCGTTCTCCCACAGAGAAACCACTGGAGCTCCGAGCATCACTAAAGCACAGAGTAAGTCATGATCTCCTGTTTTAATGTTACAACAAATTCACAACTTGTTTGACACAAACAATGACAACTTGACTGCTGTTAGAGGATGTTTCTCAGATAATCAGCATCAGTTTTTCATGAGTGTCTATAACTTAGCCAACAGTTTTACAGCCTGTTCACTGACAACACCTGCTCAGAACAAAAGTAGTCTAGGCCTAGTTATTTTTTCGATATCACACGATGACTGACATTTTGTCATATTAAACATCTCTCTCTCCAAATTGGCTTAATAATTTTATTAGCACTAAATAAATTAAAGTGTATTGCATCGTGCTCTCTCTCTCTCTCACACACACACACACACACACACACACACACACACAAATTAATAAATGGAAATTTATGTCTGGTCTTGTTTTAAAGAAGACACTCAGCAGATTATTGCTGAAGTGAAAGCATTTCAAAATATGAAAGTATGAAAAAGTTATGGAAGTTTAAATTTACTGTAAATGAAAAATACTGTACTAAATATTATGTTATTTTATATAAAATATATATTTTACAAAAATGTTTTACTCTAAAATTACTATAAAATCAAAGCCATATGTCTAACCAAGTTGTGTTCCAAATTTGAAGTTGATATCACAAAAATTGAAGTTCCCATGAGATTTTGTTTAGGTGCTATAGGCCACCGGGTGTTATCCACATTTCATTATTAGTTTTTTTTTTATGTGTTTTCCTGTAAATTTCTGTCCAAATATCACTTCCATAACAAAACAGTCACCAAATACCAGTCACCAGACCTTTCCGATGATATGTGTTTTGTCAAGATTAGAAAAGACTTTGATTATAAAGTGGTTAAAATACATTTTGTAATATTAAATATGACACCGCCCACTAGGGGGAGGAGCCCGCTAGAAGAATTTAGAGTACCGTTTCCATGGTAACGCAACCTCCGATTTCAAAACGGTTTTCACAGGATGAATTTTGAGTTCGTAAGCTTTCGAATGATACCTAGTTTATGATAATTACTCAAATATATGATACGAAAAAAAAGTTGATCAATAAAAGAGCACCAGGCCAATTGTGTTCAGTGATTCAGTGAGAATGTCCATTTACGTTTTTTCACTGTAAATTACACAATGACTTGTTCTTTTTCACTTTCAAAAACTGTAAATTCAACTGTATTTTACTGTAAAATGTAATTAAATGTAAGGTTTAATTCACCGTATATAGTACGGAAACTTTCTGTAAACCAATTAACTGTTTTTCACTGTAGCATTTTTACAGTGTTTTACTGTTAAAATCACGATCATTTGTACAGTGTACCTTTTGAACGATAGCGCATACATATTAATACTAGCCTATATGATATGTTATATGATAGTACATCACATGTTTAAATCATATTGTTCTTCTAACCATTTGTGAAGTTGTGTAAATATCAATATTATAAAAATAAATTACACCAATGACGTAATCAATAATATTGTGTATGATGAGACAGCCAATGATGCACATGAATGTTTCTCACCCTCCATTCGTCTTACAGGCGCTGGTTTTGTCGTCTGATCGGGGAGAACGTCTACGGCCACAGAGCCACACACACACAGAAGAACGCCTCACTTCCTGTGAGTCAGGAGAAAAAAGTGAGCATGTGTAAGAGAGAGGCCTGTTCATGTTCAGCAATCAGTTAAAACACTTCTGAACTTCATTTCATGGCACAATAGATCATCTAATCACCTCATATTCCACAAAAGAATAAACCACGGCTTTTCTGATGTTTCACACATGGATTCTGTGATGGAAAATACTGGATATAAGACAGCAATTAGAGGTTATCAGGACAAAATGTGCCTGTGTGAATCACCGTAATGACAGCAGCTTTAATGCACAATAATAGCACTAAATTTTGAGAGTTTTATCTGGAAACATCACAACGGATGCAGCAATGTTGCTGTGGCAACCACAGGAAGCCACATCGCTAATGGAAATTGTCTGCCTTTGCCTTTCATCTTTGGGAAAAAGCGAAAAAGCCGAGGAGCCATTTCACTGAGGAGTGCTGCTTTTCAGGGCCGTCTAAAAAAACCATGACAAAACAACACACTTTTGTCTAATCAAAACTATTTGCAAATCAAATGTGATCCCATTGATGCCGCTCCATCAGATCCTCAGAGGGACTGAAGCTCCTCTAATCAGCAGAACAGTGAACCCGCAGTAACACTCACACTCTGCTGAGCTTTGTCTGCAGAATTATCTCGCATAAGAAGCCCCGCTTTGACGTAAAGCAGGAACACAGCAAAATTCAAATCAGCTCTTTTCTCTAATAATCTCTCCCCGGATCAAATTATCATCTTTTCCTGACTGCAAGATTATAAATTGAGTCATGATTTTTTTCAAACAGAGATCACAATTCTCTCACAGACAACTAAACAAAATAATATTATTTATTAGAGTTTTGACAAAATGTTAATCTGAATTATTTAACCTTCATCCTTTCCTTGCACTTTGTAACAAATCCTTCCATTGCGGGTCAAAATGACCCGCCGTACCCCTGAAATTATACATCATTTTTTCTTTGTCCAGAAATTTTGATAATATTTTTTTTCAAAGCAATTTTGAGGGATTTTGTTTTTCTTTTTTCTTTTATTTACCTTTAAATTACTAGATTGTATCCGTTATTTAATCACATTCTTCGCAGTCTTTCAACTTCAATTCAAAGTACCTCACAATTTCATGCATAACCCTTTTAATTCAGCCCAAAATATCTTACATTGAATGTCTTTGCCGAGGAAAACAAATATATATGACTTGATATTTTATGACTCTTGCCACTAGATGGCTCTAGCCTATATGGAGCAGATTAGCTGTTCCGCTGAGTCCTAAAGTCAGTTTTTCATTCAAATAGACATGTAGACAATCATTTTGAGCATTTTTCTATGTGTACTGAAGTACTGGGGACACTAAATATTCAACTAAATATTCAAATCAGTTTTCAAATAAATTACTGATCTGCCCGCATTGTCACTATGTGATAATTGAAATGTACTGGATAACATCACCGTTTTCTCCAGGGCGGCTGTACAGCCGAATCAAATTCTGTTGCATTATTTTCCTGTTTAAAGGCGGCATGAAATCAAATTTTACAATTCGTATTTTATATTGTATTTTATTATATTATATATTATATTTTATATTTATATTTATATTGTAGTGTTAACTATAACTGATTTATCTGTGCACTTCATTATTTTTTAAAAATTAATTTACCCTTAAAATCTTTAATCAAGTATGTTAACTTTCCCTCCCCCATCGAAACGACCTCTCTTCTCTCCCGGTCATGTGCTATGGCGCGAGGCCGGGGATATCGCCCCATCTCGTTTCTGCACCGCCTCTCAGAAACCTTTCACTGATCGTAGCATGGTGGTTAAGTGCATTTTTCTCGGTGTACACAGTACCTTCTTCAAGAAGGACTTGAGACAAAAAGAGAGAAATATATGAGAAATAAAAGCATTTTTTATGTAAAAATTACTCAATATAGACGGACGAACAGCTTGTAGTGACGGCTCGCACTTAGGAATGCAGTGTGTGAACGCGCTTATGGCGCGCCCCCCGTATATGGGAGAATTGAGAAAAAAGTTTGACAGAAATAAAGCCATAAAAGGCTTAAAATAAGTGAAATATGTAGCATAAACCAGCGAAAAGTGGGGAAATATGCTCAGTAACATATGTAGAAAAGAATTAGAGAGAAAATACATTTATTTAAGAGATAGATCGAGTTTTTCTCCACAACTGAGTGCAAACTTCAAATCTGCCTCCATTTTATTAGCAACGCCCAACTTCCAACGATCCAATCAATTCCCGAAGGACGAAATCAAGCCTCGCCCTACATTTTTTTCTAATTTCAGAAGCCGTTTCACTCGGATATACGTCACAATAAGGAGAAAAAGACGATCTCAACTTCCGTTTCATGCCGACTTTAACACTGTGAAGCTGCTTTGAAACAATCGGCATTGTAAAAACCGCTATATAAATAAAGGTGACTTAAAGCATTCCTCGCACTCCATTCATTCCTATGGGGGTCAAATTGACCCGCGAGGGAAGGATTAGTTACTTTTTTTAATTTACACAAAACTTCTCTAATCCGTTTTTTTTGTGTGCATAGTTTAAGTGCGACAAAAGTCCTAGTGTTGCGGACCACTCCGATGAACTCTCCATTTTTATTTATAAAAAAAAAAGAGTCACCCGAGAGAAGGATGAGGGTAAAAAAAAAACTTGGTTTGAGTGAACGATTCAATGACTCACTCATAAATACTTCTCTTGTTTCATTACTGGATGAATCAGCATTTTCAAATGAATCTCTTGAATGAATGATTCAATGACAAATACATTTTTTAACCATCACAGTCGCCACCTACTGGTGTAATGATGTAATTGTTATTTGAAGTGCCAAGTTACTTTCAAAAGGTGATTTTTCTCAATTTTGTTCACTACCGTAGTCATTAGTGTTTATATCAGAACTACAAACTTTTATCCCAGTACTGTGTTAAAATGAATATTTGTAACACAGAAATAATAATACTGCGTGTTGAAAAGACTGTTTGTGAAGCTATTTCTTACCTATACCGCGGCTCTCTCTGGGTCAGCGGCAGAGCAAACACAGATCTGAAAGTTCTGGTGTAATTTTGTCAAAGCTTTAATAGACACAAGAGAATTGTAGTCATTTAGTAGGGCCCTATGATTTCTGCGATGTAGAAAAGTCCAGTCATAAACACAGAACTTACTGCATAACGTGGAATTTCACGGAATTTGTAAAATGTTTGATGAATAAAAAGCAGGTCATTACACTTAAATCAAACTGCAAAATAGAGTCTAAATATTACACACAAAACACTATTTAAACATGTTCTGCATGTCTGTGTGAATGAATGGCACAGACACGCGGTTTCATTTACCACACACACACACACACACACTGAAGCACACGTGACGCTCGCAGTGTTTTCAGCCTCTGCCGCCTCACTATATGAGGACATGAATGCATGAACTTAATTTCCAGAGCCGCTCTGAGAGTCATTTCCTGAGCATTTAACCGCCTCATTTGAGAAAAACTATCATCATATCATAAACACACAGAAACTCAAAGGTCTTCATGGCAACCCATCAAAATAAAAGTTGGGTTTAAAGGCACAGTTTGTAATTTTCGCCATTGGAGGTCGCTTATTCAAAACAAAGGCGTAGCTGATGACGTCTTGATTTTGCAGAAGTTTAATACATTAGCTCATCCAGCTCATTAATGGATAGGCTGATGTATTAAAAATGTATTAACGTTACTGTAGTATGAAGCAGGGTGGGAACGGAACGAGGCCGCTGGAGCGATTGCTAATGAGAGACGAGCGCGACACACGGCTCGAGAGCAGTGGAGCTTTAATTCTGCCACAGTCGCCGCTTCCGCTCATGCGTATGTGTGGTAACGCAGCGCTGTTTTATCATATTACATACATTTGAGTGTGTTGAAAGTTATGTTATAATGCTACTCTGTGTGTTCTCTCTGCGGCTACTATGAGACACTTGTTGCAGAATGCTAGCTCGATATTAGGCATGGTAAAACACGGTACTCGCGGTAAATCAAGAACAATGATTCGTTGTCTGTGGATGAATGTATCCAAACAGTTGCTCAACTGTCTAATAAAACACATCATATATCAAATGCTGCGTCCCAATTCGCCTACTTATACTACGACCTAAAAGTATGTACTCTTTTTGTGAAGAAAAAGAACATACTTTTGAGTGTGTAGCAGAAGAGTATGCAAGCTTTGGGACATACTACATCGTCATCTTTAAAGGACTCTGTCCCTTAGTTACGTGCATTCCGTCACTGTTTAAACTGCCCTGTCAATCATCGTCACAGTTCAAATCCTCCACATTCAATTTTATTTCTTACCGTATCGGAGAGAAGTGTAGTAGCACGTTGATCTGCCATTCGTGGGTCTTTAATGCAGAGACTTCTCTCATGTGTTTGCAAAGTTAATGGCCAAACGTATAATTACAAAAGTTCTCAATGCTGCTGCAGATGAAATATAACTTAATGTGGCTAACACTGAATAAATATCTTTTCGTCAGGTTAAATACTGATAATTGCTCACTCAAACCCCTTTATCTAACCCTCTCTGTCGGACTGGCATAACCGTCATGTTTGTAGTTTTTAAAAACGTTTTATCCGTGTTTGTAGTTCTAATCGAATCCTCGTCCATCTCGCAATGGGTTGTGGCCAATATCAAGTCAAGTCAAGTCAACTTTATTTATATAGCGCTTTTAACAATGTAGATTGTTTCAAAGCAGCTTTACAGTGTTAAACAGGAAAATAATGCAGCATAATTTTATTGAGCTGTATAGCCATTTGATGTCATCAGTTCATTTCATTTTCCATACGGTCACAGTGTGGGCTTTAGATCAATAATTAGATCAGTAATTTAGTTTATATGGTTAATTTAGTTTATTAATTAGATTTATTTCAATGTTTAGTTGAAAAATTTAGTGTCCCCAACTGAGCACGCCAAGCCAGAGGCAACAGTGGCAAGGAAACCAAAACCCCATTAGGTGACCTAATGGAGAAAAATAAACCTTGGGGGAAACCAGGCTCAGTCGGGGTGCCAGTTCTCCTCTTGCCGCACTCTGAGTGCGCATCGATCTGCACTGTTCTGACCTGAAATAGTAGACCATCTGGGAATCTTTGGAATACTCTTTACATACTACGATTTGGGACATACTAATTATTTTTTCGAATACTATTTAGTACGGATAGTATGCGAATTGGGACGCAGCAAAAGCGTCTTTGGTGTTTCCGTGGTTTTCTAGGGTATGATGTCTTTGATAGGCGATATTTTAATCCAAAAATCTTACTTTGTGCCTTTAACTTGAAATTGTGACAGAAATATATTACCGTTGTACTGTACAATTTAGCTACGTCTCAATGTTATAATAACACTAACACTGATAATAAATTATTATTAAAACTTTATTGTTTAGAAATAAAATTGGTTTAATTTCATATGATTAAAAGATAAATTAATAAATGTTTCATTTGATTTCCAGAAAAATTTAAATACACAACACAGAATTCCTGAAATAAAATAAATAAATAATAAATAATAAAATAAAAAATTGTTGTTTCTTTGAATTAAATGAATTAGACATGCTTTTTGATTATTAATTAATAATTAAACCATTAAAAATGGAATCCAGAAAACTTAAAACAGAAACTTAACACAGAATTTGGTAAAAAATAAAACAGAATTTGAGGGGGGAAAAAAGTATTTCATAGGGCCTTAAACATATAATTTTTGTTAGACTTTTAATAAATTGTTGTTAAATTGTATAAGTTTCATGATTTAAATAAATTAGGCATGCATTTTGATTACTGAAATTTAATCTAACCATTAAAATGGAGTCCAAAAAAAATTCAAACAGGGAAAAAAACTGAATAATGGTTTTCATAGGGCCCTAATTTAGGAATGAGATGGAGTGGGTGTGTGAATCAAGGTTGCGATCTTTTAACGATTAATCGTGCAGCTCTACTAGCAACAAATCAGAACGACATTCAGAACATCCTAGCAACAACACAGAACACCCTAGCAACCTCTCCTGAAATTGCCCAAACTACATAAGCCCTAAACAACCTTCAGAATTCAGACAAGATTTTGTCAAGCTCTTCTAGTTCTGTCCAGCAAGCATCTGAAACGCTTGACTTACAGCTGCTATTAGGAGACACACTATAAATTCCCTCACTCTCATTCACTCTCAGTTTGTGTACCATATTTCAGGCGCGGGCTGATCCACCGAGTTATCCGGCTGGGTTTTGGATTCAATCTCTGTATGTGAGCAGGATAAATTTAGTGGTTGGTCACCGGCTCCTACAGAAAGGGGCTTTCCATCAGAGAGCTGTAAAAAGGATCAGGCTGCCGTTAAGCAACATAAACCTCCAACAAACCCACAGACCTCTTTCTTCATCTCAACACACACCTATGGTGGTGTGTACTCATACAGACATTACAGATTCCATATATACTCATAATTCAAGCTCACACTCCATATATGGGATTTATTGTAACTAACAGATTTCAACATATTTTGTATGTCTTTACCATGCCTTTATTTTATTTTCCAATGACTTTTGACAGTTAGTTCAAATCAAAAGCTAAATCTAATGCTTGAAATGTTATGAACAGCAGCATGCTAATTATTTTCCATTTGCTTTTCCATTTGCATTGGTCAAAAAACAACGCCCCCATAGCTGTTCTAAATTCACAGTAAATTAAGGCTGGGCGGTATGAAGATATATATTGTTACCATGGTATAAAATGTCTATAATTAGAGATTGTGCTATATTGAGCGGGATGTAAATATATAGCACCATTGACACTTCAGAGTGATGAAATGCATGAATGAGAATATAAATAGCTGGGGGGTGTGCTTGATGATAAAAAGAGTTATAAGTGCAATAAATCCTGAAAAGTTGCTGACTGGCACACTGCCAAAGTGTACGCACAGAAAGCTGCCTCTCTCAGAAGGCGATTGGGAATGTGGGATGTGCTCAATGTTAAAGGGTTGCGTGAACTGAGAAATCAAATTTTCCTTGAGCTTTTGACATATAAGAGGTCATCATACGATAAGAACGGAAACTTCCTTGTTAGTCCAAAACAGCTTTTATTGTTACCAAGCACCGATAAAGACTCATTGTGGAATGTGCCTATAATAGATAGGGGAAAGACCGCCTCTGCAGAAGAAAACTCCTACTTCATCATCTCAACTTTGGCCCCGCCCACTGGAGTGTTAGTGAGATGACGAGGAGAGGCGAGCGAAAAAGGATGGACAACAAATAACATTACCTTCCAAAGGATCCTAATGCTAGGAATGTGGTTATTTATTTTCAACAATGTGAATGTCTCAGTAGAGCATTATTTATTTGTTCGGTGCATTTAACTGTGGATTCTTTGGTAAATCAGGTAGGTCCTTCAATGTGTCATGGAGAGGTGAAGTGTCTAAGTCACATCATCTAGCCACTGGAGTTCCCCAGGGCTCAGTGCTTGGACCACTTCTCTTCTCCATCTACATGTCATCACTGGGATCTGTCATTCAGAAACATGGCTTTTCCTATCACTGCTATGCCGACGACACTCAACTCTACTTCTCATTTCAACCAGATGATCCCACGGGTGGTGTTCGTATCGCTGCCTGCCTAACAGACATTTCTGACTGGATGAAGGAACATCACCTGCAACTCAACCTTGCAAAGACAGAACTGCTTGTGGTCTCAGCCAACCCAGCACTTCATCACAATCTCTCCATTCAGCTAGGATCATCAACCATAACTCCGTCCAGGACAGCCAGGAACCTTGGAGTTGTGATTGATGATCAGCTAAAATTCACTGACCACATCACTGCAACAACCCGGTCCTGCAGATTTGCGTTATACAACATTAGGAAGATTAGACCCTTCCTATCAGAGCAGGCCACACAACTCCTGGTCCAAGCTCTTGTTCTCTCCAGACTGGACTACTATAATGCTCTTCTAGCGGGCCTTCCGGCATGCACTATCAAATCCTTGCAACTGATCCAGAATGCAGCGGTGAGGGTGGTCTTTCTCTCTTCATCAGTCTCCACTGGCTGCCAATAGCAGCTCGCATCAAATTCAAGGCACTGGTACTCGCCTTCAAAGCAACCACTGGCTCTGCACCAATATACCTAAACTCGCTTGTTCAGACTTACACACCCTCCAGGAGCTTACGTTCTGCCAGTGAACGATGCCTTGTGGTGCCATACCAAAGAGGCATGAAATCACTCTCACGGACCTTTTCCTGGACCGCCCCCACCTGGTGGAATGACCTGCCTATCTCAATTCGAGCAGTCGAGTCTGTAGCAATTTTCAAAAAACAGCTAAAGACACATCTTTTCCAGCAGCACCTGACCAACCAAGCATAGCACTTAACATTCTATTCATTTTCTGTCTGTCTAATTTAATAAACAAAAAAAAAGTTCTGTCCTGTGTGTTCTGTGTTAGATTAACTGAGACTTGTTACAGCACTTGCATATTGTTGCCTTTGACTGTTCTAGTTGCTTCTATTGCTCTCATTTGTAAGTCGCTTTGGATAAAAGTGTCTGCTAAATGACTAAATGTCAATGTAAATCAGTCACAATTTCGGCACATGCTTGGCAAACTGATTTCATATATGTAATGATTCATGTACAGTCAGATATTCTTTGTATGTGTCAGGAAATCAAACCAGTGACTAAACGCTCAACTTCACATTGTTTCTCTCAGTAGGATGAAAATAATCTGTTATTTAAACTGTGATTAAATGATATATAGCAAGCGATCAAAGAACGCTCCCTTTATAATCGCTGGAGCTGTCAATTAAACAGTGCGAGTTTATCAGTGACTGGGCTCTCGCCAAAACTCCCGTTATAATAAACAAATCTCTTATTTACAGTGTGTTTGCACTGTTAGTTATGATGAAAGCATTTGTTAGTGTGCAGAAATCGAGTTACAATGACGAGATCACAGCATTCATGCGCTCAACATGTGTGATCGGCTACAACGCTCATCACTGCAACCTTTCATGCCACGATCTGAATATAATGCCATTGATCTGAATATAATGCCATAGATCTGAATATACAGTAATGCCATAGATCTGAATATACAGTAATGCCATAGATCTGAATATAATGTCATAGATCTAAATATAATGCCATAGATCTGAATATAATGCCATAGATCTGAATATAATGCAATAGATCTGAATATACAGTAATGCCATAGATCTGAATATACAGTAATGCCTTAGATCTGAATATAATGTCATAGATCTAAATATAATGCCATAGATCTGAATATAATGCCATAGATCTGAATATAATGCCATAGATCTGAATATAATGCAATAGATCTGAATATACAGTAATGCCATAGATCTGAATATACAGTAATGCCTTAGATCTGAATATAATGCCATAGATCTAAATATAATGCCATAGATCTGAATATAATGTCATAGATCTGAATATAATGCCATAGATCTGAATATAATGCCATAGATCTCAATATAGTAATGCCATAGATCTGAATATACAGTAATGCCATAGATCTGAATATAATGCAATAGATCTGAATATACAGTAATGCCATAGATCTGAATATACAGTAATGCCTTAGATCTGAATATAATGCCATAGATCTAAATATAATGCCATAGATCTGAATATAATGTCATAGATCTGAATATAATGCCATAGATCTGAATATAATGCCATAGATCTCAATATAGTAATGCCATAGATCTGAATATACAGTAATGACATAGATCTGAATATAATGCCATAAATCTGAATATACAGTAATGCCATAGATCTGAATATAATGTCATAGATCTAAATATAATGCCATAGATCTGAATATAATGCCATAGATCTGAATATAATGCCATAGATCTGAATATAATGCCATAGATCTGAATATACAGTAATGCCATAGATCTGAATATACAGTAATGCCTTAGATCTGAATATAATGCCATAGATCTAAATATAATGCCATAGATCTGAATATAATGCCATAGATCTGAATATAATGCCATAGATCTGAATATAATGCCATAGATCTAAATATAATGCCATAGATCTGAATATAATGCCATAGATCTAAATATAATGCCATAGATCTAAATATAATGCCATAGATCTGAATATAATGCCATAGATCTGAATATAATGCCATAGATCTCAATATAGTAATGCCATAGATCTGAATATACAGTAATGCCATAGATCTGAATATACAGTAATGACATAGATCTGAATATAATGCCATAAATCTGAATATACAGTAATGCCATAGATCTGAATATAATGCCATAGATCTGAATATAATGCCATAGATCTGAATATAATGCTACAATCAACACTTTTCACGATTCGTTAACTATGAGAGCTGTAACAGTGAAAAGGTACTAAAAGTTTTCGAGAGAGTTCCACATGTAATGCGCATTTCATATGCAAAGATGTCAGCCAATCACAGCAGTGGGTGTTTACACTGAAGACTCACAGCAGCCAATCACAGCAATGGGCATTTACACTGAAGTCTCACAGCAGCCAATCACAGCAATGGGCATTTACACTGAAGTCTCACAGCAGCCAATCACAGCAATGGGCGTTTACACTGAAGTCTCACAGCAGCCAATCACAGCAGTGGGCGTTTACACTGAAGTCTCACAGCAGCCAATCACAGCAGTGGGCGTTTACACTGAAGTCTCACAGCAGCCAATCACAGCAGTGGGCGTTTACACTGAAGTCTCACAGCAGCCAATCACAGCAATGGGCGTTTACACTGAAGTCTCACAGCAGCCAATCACAGCAGTGGGCGTTTACACTGAAGTCTCACAGCAGCCAATCACAGCAGTGGGCGTTTACACTGAAGTCTCACAGCAGCCAATCACAGCAGTGGGCGTTTACACTGAAGTCTCACAGCAGCCAATCACAGCAGTGGGCGTTTACACTGAAGTCTCACAGCAGCCAATCACAGCAGTGGGCGTTTACACTGAAGTCTCACAGCAGCCAATCACAACAGTGGGCGTTTACACTGAAGTCTCACAACAGCCAATCACAGCAATGGGCGTTTACACTGAAGTCTCACAACACACGCTCCTTCCAACAGAGCATTCAAATCAGAGGCTAAAGTAATTTATTTCTAAATTATGACTATTTTTGATGTAAAAATCATACTAACATTATAAGTGCATCCCAGGAATCGTTATAAAACAATAAAACAATGCAGTTCATGACCCCTTTATTAAGCTCAATAATCTGTGAAAAAGAGCTCAATGCAGTCACGTGCTGGCTGACACACAGCGTAAGACCGTGCACAGAAACCCACGTCTTATAGCGCTTGAATGGTCGAATACATACACAATTGACCGTTCGCAAAGTCCCGCCCCCTTTAGTTACTGTTGCTATGTCGGACAAGCCATGGCACTCTCACACCACACACACGTTCTCACGTAGAGAAAATACATCGCGGAGCAAAGAGGACACTGACAACATGCACAGAGCAAGTTACTTTTGAAATGAAACAAAGTCTCAACTTTGAAATTGTCATTTTTTAAAGAAATTTAAACAATAAATACCATTTTGTGGCTCTTTAATGTGTCGTGAACGCTGTAGCGATCATCTCTTCCTTCTAGTTCATTGATAAGCATGAAATAAACATGAATGAACACTAAAAGAATTGTTGTTTCAACCGCGGAAAGACGTCAGTACACACTGATTTTACAAGTTCAAATCCACCGACGTTAATCTACTGACTCTCCTGACTGCTTTGTCGGACAAAATGGCAAATTCGGCGATGTGATTGGTCAGATCGCCAGTCAATCAAACTTGCGGCGAAGGGTGAATAGTCAAAATGCCCATTGTGTGGAATATTCATGTAAACACAGCTGGTTACGTCTCAAGTGTGAGTGAACAGTTGAGTGTAAACCAGATGTGTATAATTATAATGGATCCGTGTGTTTGATCTTAAAGTGACAGCAGCCTAATATACATACCTGCTGCTCTGTGTCATTAACGTGAATCAAAAAAAAGAGAAAATAACTTACTGCTCTTGTTTCAATAACTTTTTTTTAGCTTTAATAGGAATACATTTATATTTAATTCATACAGTGAAGACTATGCAAAATTTAAATTTTACATTTGATTATTGCATTTCTGTACTAACTCTAACTACATGTTAAATAAACCTATTACACCTGACAATCTTAATTTGTTGAATTCATAATTTTGTTGTATTGTATTTGTCCTATTGCTTCGTTTTCCTAATTTTTAATAACAGAAAAGAGAAAAAATGTATATATAGTGTTGTATATCGTTATCGTGAAAAAATATTCTCATATTGTGAAATAAAAAAGTGGTCGTATCGCCCACCCCTACTGTCTGTAACCCACTTCTTGGGGCGTATTGCCTTCATATCCTCATGAAAATGTGGTCCAAAAAACACATGCACGTGAAAACTGAGGAGAGCTTTGAAATCCAAGTGCAATGATAACAACCGTCCTCTTACACAAAGGTTGGTGTGAAGAACAGCCGCATGATAGTCTTAAGAGTGACAGGCGGGGTGGCTGATTTGGCCGTGGGCAGCGGTCAGACCGCTGTGCGCCGGTGATTATGTTGTAGCCACAGATTTGATGGCTCAGATAAAGCAGATGTGCGATGGAGATGGAGGCGACCAGCGAGCGCGTTCAGGGGGGGTGAAAAAAATAAAGGGGATTTAGGCAAGAAGCTCTATCTCTCGCTCACAGCTTTTCCAGGGTGGCCTGTGGGTGGAGAAAGAGAGAGAGATGCCGATCGAGAGCTGACAGGGGAGAAGTCGCCTGTGTGTAAATCTTCATTTGGAGGAAGTGTTGGATTTAAATAGCAGGCGTTTTTGTCCTGAGGCTCATCGTTTAACATATCACAGTCCCACAGGGATGGACGGTGGGACTCGGCTTTAGTCTTGTCACTCTTACTTAAAAAAAAAGTAAGTGTGGCTTTCAATAAACTGCCCAGAGCTCCTGGATGGGCAGTCAGTCAACAGTTTCATATTAAACGGGCAAAACAGACCTGATGACTGGATGGACAGATGGACGAATGAATGGACAACAGATTCTTATTCAGCGAAGAATTTCACATTTAAACTCTATTTAACTCTTTCCCCGCCAGCGTTTTCTTTTTTTAAAAGTTGCCAGATCGATGATCAAAACAGATGGAATAGATGGAGTCCATCAACACCCCAAAGCTTCACAGTCCTATAGCTCATCCTGGGTCGACATTTCTGTGGCGAGGTGGACGAACGAGAAATATGAGAGGACTCGAGACCGGTGTGCCTCTCAGGTGACGTTCATTCTCAATCTCGCTCGATCCTCCCATGTCTCTCGCTCGTCCACCTCGCCACAATTTCATTCAGTAACATAGGCAGTTTTGATTTATATGCTGTTTAAGCGTTATTTTACATATGATTACATATGATATTGCTTGTTTCTGCATCTTTTTCGCATGGTTTTTGTTCAGGAGATTCCGTACTCTTTCAGAAAATGCGTAATAGTGCCCCTACCGATTGACAGTGAAAGCACGGAAAGCCAGAAATTTCCATCAGTGGCAGGGAAAGAGATAAAGGCCAATATTATCTGCCCGCAATACCGGAGGCTGCACTTTTAGGGCAGCTGCAGCAGGGGCAGCATTTACTTATGGCAGAGTATGGCAGTTCCCATACCCTAGCATTCAGACAAAGCAGGTGAATTAAACAACTCATGATGCTGTTTGTTAGTTCTGTTGCTTGAGTTGGCTTTTGGAAGAAATTACAGCTTTGTAAAGTAAATTTAAACAGCCTAATGCTGTGTCCTAACCAGATGCGATGCAATAAGCAAGTTGTCTGTCTTAATTGATCTCGACCCGAGATCAATCAAAAATCACAGCCAATCAGAAGAGCGTGTGGGCGGGCTCTCTCTGCAAGCGCACTGACTGCATTCACAACTAAATGGATAAATAGCCTACATGAAATTCCTAAATCTATTTTGGCATAAATAAAAAATAAATAAAAATACATAATGAGTGACTGAACCATCTTTTTTTTTAATCATAGAATACACTTGTTTATTCATCTTGAGTTGACAGTTTGAACATTCTTGTTTCCTTTTAATTTATCTGAGGTGATTGCCTCAGATGCATATACATATAATGTTTTGTGACCTTTATAGACATAGCCTACTGAAAGCAACAATGCACAATATATTCATTGTTGTTTTCAGTAGGCTGTGTCTATCCAGCCGCGATGCCGCAGAAATAAAAACCTTTGTAAAATAGAATGGTCGTGAATCGCCGTTGCGGCTGGTTAGTAGGCTACAAAAAAAACATGGAAAAGATACATTTTCTCACGTGTCGCGTCGCGTTTGGTCAGGACACGTTGTAGACTTATAATAGCCAGAAATATAGACGCACTCTAGCGGCAGCAAATGTCATTTGGGTCGTCAAGCAACTCAAGTTGGTCTGGTTGGTTGTAGCGCTATCCTATTGTGTGCAGAGCAGGAGCAGTTCTAGGATTTCACCCTTAGGGGGGCTTAGCCCGCACTGCTGATAACACTACTGAGTGTTGTGGTTGTGTATTGCAGAATGTCGATAGCACAAATATAAAGGATAGCACAAATGTGCTCATAGCTGAATTACATTAGTTTAAATAAACCTAAAACTACAAATTTTACAGTCTTTGTTTTATTGCTTATGAATTTGAGTACACTTAGATGTTCTTAAAGGATAAGTTCACTTCCAAATTAAAACCAGCCCATGACTTACTCACCCTCAAGCCATCCTAGATGAAGGAAGTCATATACACCTAGCATGGCTTGAGGGTAAGTCATGGGCTGGTTCTAATTTGAAAGTGAACTTCTCCTTTAAGTTTATCTTAAGACGTACTAAAGAAGAATTTTAGAGCACTTTAAGTACATTATTGAAGTGTTGTGTACTTTTGAAGTACTTGAATCAAAGTCTTTATTTAATCGACATGCCCTGCATTTCTTATTGTCATTTTTATTTTAAAAAGTAAAAATTACACTTTCAATAAATATTGATAACATGATAGTTGATAGTTTTAGGGGGGCTGGCATGACAGACAGGGGGGCTAAAGCCCCCCTAAAAAGGGTCTAGAACCGCCCCTGGTGCAAAGGGAGTTTGAAAGACAAGCGTTTATCCCGCCCCTCGGATTAAGCCCTGCCAATGGTGAGTTCCCAGACCCAACATCTTGATGTGGGTTTGGCTTGTCAGGCTAGACTTATAGGGCTGTTTCAGAATTTGAATCGATTTCGTATTGTTGTCAAGTCTGTGCATGTCCGTGGACTCCATTATTTAAGTATGGCTGTTTAGTATGGCTTAGTAATACATGATTACTTGGGAATGTCGTTGTTGTATGGCCAGAAGGAATCATGCCATACCCTAGGCTTTTGTAAAACGCAGCCACTGCGCTGCAGTTTCAGGACTGCATTTCTAGGACCCTAGTTTTTTTTTTTTTTTGTGACAGCGCCATCTAGCCAACTGTACTCCAACAGAGGAGACCTAATTCAAACTTTTTCCACCTTATTTTTAACAAAACAGCAGGCACGGCCATTTTAAACTTAATTACTTAAATTAGTTTAAATAATTGAACAGGGTTACCAATGGATAGGTTTAGGGCTAGGGCTAGGGGTTGGTTAAGACATTATATCAATTAAACTTAATCAATTAAACAACTAAATCATTGCTAGGGTCCTAGAAATGCGTTCAGAGGTGGCGAATGAGTAGCCTGATGCCGTCATAGTCAGATTCTAGTCAGAATATGAGTCTGATGCTGCTCCATTGGGCTGTGATTATGGGGCGTGTTTCAACCAAACCAGGAAAGAAAATGCCTCTGCACTCGATTGGATAGACCTACAACCAATCAGAGCAACGGAGTAAGTGTCAACAGAACTCAACTGCACGCACGCTGGAAGAAGTAGAAGAAGAAGATGAGTGTAAATGATCTTTGCCGGTGTTGTAAACAGAATTTAAGGATACACGGAGTACTTACCAACACGATCATCATTTCTGAGAGCAATAGTAAAGGTGAATGCATATACCAACAAGTTCTCCGTTTAAGAAACAAATTCAACCCAAGCGCTCTTTGGTGACGTGGATGATTACGTTACTGTTGATCATCTGGCCATCATCGTATAAAGCCCGTCCTGACAATTTGATTGGTCCGAACAGCTCTGGTTCAAGCATAGTTGCTCAAAAACGGATCAAGTCCAGACCGAACTTCCCGACCTCAAATGTTGTGGGCGGGGCTAAGTTCAGCTGGCATCCAGGCTAGCGAATGAGAACATGGTTTGTGTAACATTAGCAACACATCATTAGCTGTTTGATAATGTAGTGAAGCAAAAGGCTAATCATATTAATTACTGTTGAGTCCGACGTTGTAGAGAGCGTTGCATAAAACGCATTACATCGACTTGTAGACGAGCCTGTATGAGTGGGTGGAGGCGGGGCTAAATTGCATATTAATGTATCCACGTATACTAAATGAAGCAAGGGTGTAGAGTTACATTCAAGCTATTTTAAGGCATGAATCCATTTTTTCACATGCACATTTTTTTGTGATCAAGATGAGTTTAGAATTATTGACTACAAGGGGACATTAACACTTAGTTAACTAACATTATAACAATAAAATATTATAGCATTATAACATCATAACACAATAAAATATTATAGCATTATAACATCATAATACAATAAAATATTAGATATGCACAGTATACACTACCTCTCAAAAGTTTTTTTGTTTAAAGAAATAAATACTTTTATTCAGCAAGGATGCATTAAATTGATCAAAAGGGCATTTATAATGTTACATAAGATAAACGCTGTTGTATTGAACTTTGTATTAATCAAAAATGCATCACGGTTTCCACAAAATGATAAAGCAGCACAACTGTTTTCAACATTGATAAAGAATGATCAGCAAATCAGCATATTAGAATGATTTCTGAATGATCATGACTGAATATTGCTGAAAACTCAGCTTTGCCTCACAGGAATAAATTGCATTATACAATTGTTTTTACACAAGAAAATCTACAGCAGCCTTTATATTTTTAGAGGGATGTTTTAAGAAGTTTTCCTTAGCAATAAAAAGTTGTTTGCCAGTCTGTGTGCTAGACACACACAAAAAAAGCTTTCCAAAAAATCAGCGAATCTCAGAAATCCTCACAAAATCGATATTCTCCTTCACCTGTGTCATCCACCCCATTGATTTCACCTCCTCTCGCTCGGACCGCTGCAATGCTGTCAGCCAGCGCTGTCTACACTCTCTCTGTCCTGTGGCTCTCTATTTATCATGAGATGAGAGTAGTGTGTTCGTCTGACACAATCTTTCTTCATTACAAGAAGCGATAATGTGTGTCAGGCCCACACAGACACAGGAACTCTCCAGAACCTTTGATGCACACAGGTCAGAACTCTTCGGAGCCAATCGAGTGTGGCCCACGCGGATGCTTCGTTGCTGTTAGCGCTCTATTGAACAGGTTGTGCGCAGCTCCCTGATCTCTGGAGCGATTCAGATTCTGATCTGCAGGAGAAGAGGCGGAGGGCCACAGGCAAGAGATTCTGGCACTTTCACGTTCTCCTTTTTGCCCGAGGCCACTTTTGGTATGGTAATTAGCCGGATGCCCAGGTCCAGCTCAAAGCGGTGCTTGATGTATGATTAAATGCGGTCCGTGTTTTGATTCATGCCAGGGACTGGTGAATAGAATCAAAAGATTTATTGATATTTGATCAAGCCTGCACTCCAGCAATTTCATGGAAGAACCATTTTGGCTTCAAAGAGAACTGTTTAGTGGACAGAAAGAACCATTCTTTTCTTAGTGTGAAGAACATTTTAATAATCTGAAGAACTATTTTCCATAAAGAAAGTTGGATTGATGTGAAACATGGCACACCGATAAAGAACGTTTATTTTTAAAGGTGCCCTAGAATGATTTGAAACAACATTTTAAATTGTTTTCTGGTATCTACATAGAGGGTATATGGCTTATTTAAGGTCAATAATTGTCCAGATACGGGTTTACAGGTCCATTTACAACACTAGAAATCTTCCCCAGGATGAAATGGTCTGTTTTTGCCTTATTTGGAAGGGTCATGAATATTAATGCAGAGTTCTGCTCTGATTGGCTGTTTCACTGCGGCTCAATGATAGCATGATGATGGAGACATTAGGGATTTATGCATTTGGCAGACGCTTTTATTCCAAGGTGATTTACAGTGCCCTTATTGGGACAACCCCCCTGGAGCAACATTGAGTAAAGTGCCTTTCTCAAGGACACACTGGTGGTGACCGCTGGGATTGAACCAGCAACCTTCTGTGTATCAGTTCCATGGTTTAACCCACTGGACCACCATCTCTCACACAGAAAAGTAAATGTTTAATTTATGAATTTTTAATGAATAATCCAATTTTTTCTTCTATGTTTTAAATTTAACAATAAAGCTCTGTTGTGCACTTTGTTTGACAAAAAGTTTAATTTCATATTAACCAAAGAGAAATTAAATTAAATTAAATTATGCCTTCACTTGATTGCCAGAAGAAGAAAAAAATACACAACACAGAATTTCAGAACAGGAAAAAAAATATTTCACAGAAAATATATATATATATATATATATATATATATATATATATATATATATATATATATATATATATATATATATATATATATATATATATATATATATTGACATTTGACATATATTGACAGTGAGGAAAATAAGTATTTGAACACCCTGCTATTTTGCAAGTTCTCCCACTTGGAAATCATGGAAGGGTCTGAAATTGTCATCGTAGGTGCATGTCCACTGTGAGAGACATAATCTAAAAAAAAAAATCCAGAAATCACAATATATGCTTTTTTAACTATTTATTTGTATGATACAGCTGCAAATAAGTATTTGAACACCTGTCTATCAGCTAGAATTCTGACCCTCAAAGACCTGTTAGTCTGCCTTTAAAATGTCCACCTCCACTCCATTTATTATCCTAAATTAGATGCACCTGTTTGAGGTCGTTAGCTGCATAAAGACACCTGTCCACCCCATACAATCAGTAAGAATCCAACTACTAACATGGCCAAGACCAAAGAGCTGTCCAAAAACACTAGAGACAAAATTGTACACCCGTCAGACCTCCGTTCATCTTCGGACACAAATTAAGATATTTTAGTTGAAATCCGATGGCTCAGAAAGGCCTCCATTGGCACAATGCACTGTACACTCTCAAGACCCATAAAAGGTACTAAAGACGTTGTTAAAGACCATCTCACTGCAGTGGTTCTACAATAACTTTATGAAGCGATGAGAATAGTTTTTGTGTGCAAAAAAAACCTAAATAACGACTTATATAGTGATGACCGATTTCAAAAAACAGCATCATGAAGCTTCGAAGCGTTATGAATCAGCGAGTCGATACATGATTCGGATCGTGTGTCAAACTGCTGAAATACATGACTTTGGCGATCCAAACCGCTGAATCGACTCACTGATTCATAACGCTTTGAAGCTTCATGATGCTGTTTTTTTTAAATCGGTCAACACACCAGGAAACTGCTTTGCGCGGTCTTTTGCTGTTATTTTTGTTGGCAAATGGGAATTTGCGTGCTTCATCATGGTTTCACCGATATCTATGGTTTCACCACGGGGGTTTGCTGCTTATCGATGATGTTCACATCGGGTAATTACGTCACTTCAAAACGTTCCCATGGCAATAGGCGGAAATGGCGGCTCTTGTGTGAAGTAAACTAACATTTTTCAACTTTCTGCTAATATATATGACTTTTTTGCAACGAAAATGCGGGGATTATGAAATCATGCTAGCCACACATATTTTGCACGCAGAAATAGGCAATTTACGCGGCAAAAGTGCGGCGTATTTGAAAAAATGCGGCCCCCGCATAAATATGCGGACTTTGGCTGATTATGCATTAAATCATGCAACCGCATAATCACGTTTTTCTGGAGGGACTGAATGCTCTTTCAATCGCTCTCTTTCTCTCTCACTCACTCACTCACTCATTCACACACACACACACACACACACACACACACACACACACACACACACACACACACACACACACACACACACACACACACACACACACACACAAGTTTAGCCACTGTTGAAGATTTATCAAGGCCAGTATCCGCAGAAGAAGCCTCTAAATCCAGCCCTCATTTCTTTTCTCACCTTTATATTGGCTCAAGCCTAATGAATGCAAATCTTCCCTCCACTACCTTCATCAGATGCCAGACACAGCTTATACCTCCCGAAAAAGCCAAACACTTTCCCCCCTCCTCTCTCC
The DNA here is from genome assembly GCA_023566225.1 of Romanogobio albipinnatus. NCBI lineage: Eukaryota > Metazoa > Chordata > Actinopteri > Cypriniformes > Gobionidae > Romanogobio > Romanogobio albipinnatus. The sequence continues at coordinate 7,529,584 of CM042243.1, read as the reverse complement.
CCATATGCAGAGTATGGCCCCGTGCCAAAACCTAGTGAGCTGCCTCAGTGTATGCAGCCTACATTGGCAGCTGCCTTCTTTAGCAGCACCCTAAAGCCCAAAGTATACTTCGTTTTTTTATGTGTAGGGGTGTGAATCACAACTGGTCTCACGATTCGCTTGTGATTATCATGTCAACAATTCGATTCGTTTCGATATGATGGATCACGATGCTTTGCATCCTCAATTTTCAATATTACTACAATAGCTGCATGCAATATTAATGAATTGAACTTCCTTTTTTATTAATCTGCTCCAAGAAAGTATACAATTCCTGAATGTAACAAACATCAAACACAACTGAAGTCTGAACACAGCAGATGACAGGAGCATTTAGAACTAACAAACACTAGTACAAACAAAAAGCGCATTAAACTGTCTCAAGTACACTAAGTTACAATATCACTCACACACTTGCAGCATTGCACACACTCACCACACACACACCTTGTGCATTGTGCATTTTTTATTGCTCGCTTCCGTGTTTCACTAGTCATGTGACAAATTATGTCGAAAAACTTCAGTAGGCTATAATCGATTATGGCGTATTACTGCATCAATGCAGAATCGTCCACATCTGCATTGCGATGCATCGATCAATTTCAACACTGGACGACTTCGGTGCGTCTTTGTGTTCACAAACAAGCGATTTTCACAGGTGATGTGCCGAGTGAACGTGCAAATTCAGTAGATGGCACTCCCGGTACACAAGGTGGTGCTGCGCCACTTTACGCTTCTGACACTCGCTTGTCACACAGAAGAAGAAGAGAGAGACAGTATTTACATGCTTGCCAAAACCATAGATATCCATTATAAAGGCTAGATGTCTCGTCAGCGCTGCTGGCCAATGGCGGTCGACGTCCGCACCTGGCGGCCATCTTGTCACAGGCAGCTCGCTCACTCATAACATTGTTTTCATGGGTGCTTGCACTTTTTAAATAACCATAACTTGCTCAATTTTCTAATGATTTTCAAACTGTTTGGTTTGTTATAAACGTCAGAGATGTAGTTATTACACTGCATACTTATGAAAAATGATTCATAATTTGTTCAAGCATCCATAATTATAGCCACGTTAATAACGTTTGTAAGAAATCAAACCATTTGTAAATCCGTCAAGATTTCAGTGAGATTTGTGTTCATGCAGATCACTCACCGTACATCAGGTATCACAGAGCCCTGCCTGTGACAAGATGGCCGCCGGTGATGACGTTAGAGACTCCGCCGTAAGACATCTAGCCTTTATTATGGATATCATTCACCATTCAAAACCATTCACACACTTTTTTCTAACTGGCAAGCAGCATTAGCAGCTCATCTTCTTCGTTGTCTACTTACTTCCTCTTTGTCGTATCAGTGTGTGCTCGGCAAGACCGTTTTGTGCTTGAGCGCCACCAAGTCGTGTTTTACTGTCACTTCAGCAGCTCCAGGCGCATGAACAAAAGCGCCGATCTCATTGGTCGGACAGTTTGTAACGCGCCGCGTTAAAACAAAAAAACTAACCCAAAGCGTTTTTTTTTTTTGTGATACTTTTACACCTGCCATTTTGCACGTCGGTGTGCACACCCACATTGGCGCCCTTTGTTAAGTCACGAGACGTTAAACGCCAAGCCTTTAGTGTGCACTAGCCCATGCGTACAGTTGAACGCGTAGCTTTTCAAAGTATACTCCATTTGATAGCATCCGTGAACGCAGGCGGTTGGCACATGCGCCCTAGAAATCTTTGTCTATCTTTGTCCACCTTTGTCTGTGTCTGTGCTATTTTTCTCCAGAAGTTATGACCTATTAGTGTTTTTTGTTTGGTCACCACTTGATTTCTAATTACCACTTGATTTCTAATTTAACACCTTGGTATTAAAACAGAACCAGTTAAGAACCACTGTCTTAGAAGACAGCCTGATGATCAATGGCCGTAGATTTTGGAAGATCTGTCCATGAGGTCTTAAAAGGTTAGTTCAACCAAAAATTAAAATTAGCCCATGATTTACTCACCCTCAAGTCATCCTAGGTGTATATGACATTCTTCTTTCAGACGAATAAAATCGGAGTTATATTAAAAAAGTCCTGGCTCTTCCAACCATAAAAGTGCATCTAACCATCATATAACTGCTCCAGACGGCTCCGGGGGGTTAATAAAGGCCTTCTGAAGCGAAGTGGAGCTAAGTGTAAGAACAATATCCATATTTAAAACTTTATAGACTAAAATATCTAACGTTGGCTTTCGGCGGTCAGCGGTAGCAAGTCGACTTGTTCTAAAAGAGTAACCCCTGACGCGATGTATAGGGGCATCGCAAGCTTTGACGTCTCTCGGGGATAGTGCTGGGCAACAAACTCAAGCCCCTCTTCTCTTATATATCGAAATCCTCTGCCATTTCTCTTTTAAAATTCTCGTTTTAGACTCTAATTCATGACCGGTGTTTTGTTTTGCTCTATCCTCCGCACTTCTGCGTTCATCAATACGCATGCGTCAAGGGTCCAAGGGTCAATGGTTACTCTTTTAGCGCAAGTCGACTCGCGTACTCGTGAACTTTAGATATTTTAGTCTATAAAGTTTTAAATATGGATATTGTTCTTACACAAACGCACCACTTTGCTTCAGAAGGCCTTTATTAACCCCTCGGAGCCATGTGGAGCAGTTATATGATGGATAGATGCACTTATATAGACTTCAAAAACGACACAACCATTCACTGCCATTAAAAAGCTTTGAAGAGCCAGGACATTTTTAATGTAACTCCGAAAGAAGAATGTCATATACACCTAGGATGACTTGAGGGTGGGTAAATCATGGTCTAATTTTCAGTTTTGGGTGAACTAACCCTTTAAAATGCTGCCTACGTCGGCAGCTCACTGGCTGTGAATGAGAGCCTCTGAGTGTGTGTGTGTGTGTGTACTTAACTCCAGTGAGGACATAAGCAGTATTTCAAACACCCACCGGTTCAGTACAAGGGTCAAAGATGACTCAGTTCTTCCGCCGGTGAAGAGGTGCTAAGTGGCAATCCGGGTTCACAGGGGCAATGCCATTTCCCATGCAGGTATTCAGAGAGAGACAGAGTGAGGAAGACTTGAAGTCTAATTATGCTGCTGTCTTGTTCCACTGTTAATGTTTTACTGAGGCTCAAAGATGATATGACCTTCACAATTCATTTTACATTGAAGCATTTATGCTTTCTTTCTCTCTGCTCGTCTCGATCTCTCCTTCACGGCTTTTTCACGTTCGCCTCTAAATCCAGTTTGCCATGGCAACCGGCTCAATTTATGAAAAGTCCTTGCTTTCACCCTGCTTTGTTCAGTATGGCTGCTTTTCACACCTTTACACAAGGATTCAAAACAGAAGCTTGATATAATGACAAAGATTGATCCTACTTAAAGCCCATAAACAAGGCAGAATCGCGTTGAGACTGAATCTTTGGGGAGTTTGACTGAACGCCCTTGCCTCTAAATAGCTCATATGAAGTTATAATTCACCTTGTGACTTGCTTTTCGATTGATCCGAGTTCATTCTGCGGCCAAAACCTTGAACAATGTGCTATGCCGCTCTGGTTGAAGCTCTAATTAGAAGTAGGGATGAAGAATGATTATTTAGAAATGCCGTGCTGGATTGTGCCTGAACATAGCGGCGTTCAGAAGCTGTAAACAAACCTAATGCAAACACTTGGTCTACACGCTAACATGCATTTTGCATTGCTCTGGCAGTAACAAACCTGAAGGGGGCGATATAGATACCTCAAAACCCCTGTGCCATTATTCAGGTAACTAGCAATAAATATGTTGATTTAACTCTATTGAATTGCGTGGCACTTTGCCAAGACTGTAGTTGATCTGAAAGACAAAGCTAGCTGTAGAAGAAGATAAGTCACGCTAGTTGCAACGTTGAGAATTATGAATGAATTTGGAATGCAACTGCATAAAATCTTGCACAGCTAGTAACAAATGTGAACTTACACAATATCTACTGGATGCTTGAAGTAAAATAGCATGAATGTAACTCTACACCCTTGCTTCATTTATGTCCGGATGCATGTCCGGATATATTTACGGATATCTGGATGCATGAATATGCAAATTAGCCCCACATCCATTCACTCACACCAGCTCAGAGACCAGAGCTTAAAAACAGAAAAAAATATAATTCGGAGCAGAATCGATATTTTAGCATTTCCGTTTTTGCGTTCCACATGAAACATTACTGTTCCGAAAACGGTTTGATTTGAAAAAATACCGGTTAATAACGTTATTTTAATTTAGCCTATACTTTAAAAAAATATGTATAAATAAAGACTCTAACTCAAAAATAAGATAAGACGTGATACTTACACTTGAACATTTATTTCATAACATTGTTAAAACCACAACAGAAATACCTGCATTAATTACAAAGCATAAACAGCTGGAAAATACTGACCAGTTTTAATGGACCTTTAGACAATCGAAAGTGGCCCTCTTATGCCTAACTCTTTTCAGAAGAGTGATAACATTCTTTGTACATGTTATTTTTTTCCAACACGACTTGTTTTAAAAATTACATGAATAAAAAATAAATAAACTGGATAACCATTGCTCTTTTAATGCACCGTCAACTGCTAAGTTCAAAGCAAACAATGCGCAACACTGCATCACATAATCAGATTCAGTCGGCTAATAAAGCTTGATCATTTAATGCAATATAACATTGTAAAACTACAAAAAAAATTATATAATTTAATACGAATAGCATCAACAGTCCATATCGAAAACATTGACCTGTCCTGTATTGGCTACATTTGACTAGAAAAATGCGATAGTTGCTAGTACTTGATAGACTTAAACGGAATCCATAAACTAGCCTAAATCAGTCTATTTGAGCTTAAAGTCTGTACTACTTGTTTAAACGTACGAAAAGAATGTCCTCCAATACCTGCGCATTCACTGAAGACCTCATTGGGGAAAGAATGTACTTGAGGCATGAAAATGCGCGCTCTACAATGACTTGCGTTACCGGTAGATTTATAGATGACTGCTGCGCGGGCATTTCCCTCACGCTTGATTCGTCAACGTCACATGCTGTACTACATAATTCATGATTGGCCACTGCCAAATTAAAATATTAAAGAGAACGATAAAATAACGTTATTAACCGGTTAACGGTCATTTCAAATAAACGTTTCTGTTCAGAACGATTAAAACGTTTTCGTTTTGGTTCCTGTTAAAATTTCATTCGTTTCCGGTTTTCGTTTCTTGAACCGGTTCAGAGCCCTGTCAGAGATCCACTCGTCAACTTTACGAGACCATCCCCAACTTCCTTGGTTATCTATGAAAACCTGGACTGATTTTTTATGTGAAGAACTAAAAATCGCCAAAATCCAAAGGTTGTGAGTGATGAGCGCACCCCCGAGACGAGAACCTCTTCCATTCAATGACACAATGTTCGGGATGATGCCGAAAGAGCCAATGTGTACTGTAATGTCAATCTGTCATGCAAAGAAAAGGGATTAATTCAAACTACAGTATATCACATAGCTGGACCTATACAGTCTATAGTCTCAAATATACTTTATAATCAAACTATCATAACAGTGTAATTTTAATGACCTCATCTGTCGACATGATGCCAGTGAATTAAATTGCAGAGCTGGTGAAAACATGCCCACGTCACTATGACCAGATGCTTTCTTAACTGCTGCTTTCTCACCACTGTAATTTTTGTTTAGGGCTGCAACTAATGATTCTTTTGAAAACATGGTTAATTGATTAATTGGATTAATATTATACATAAAATATTTAATTTAAAAAATGCTGTCCTCCAAACAATGTGTAATATAAAGTCTATGAAAGCAAATATAGTGAATGTATCTACGTATGTAGGCTATGCTGTACATTATAAGCAAAAAAACATTGGAAAACCCCCAAAACAACTGATTATTTATTATTTTAAAGCAGAAATTAAAAATGATAATAAACAAAAACAAAAGCAAAGTTTACTTGTTCAAGGTATAAAGAACACTCACATTCACTCATATGAACATATTGAGAGTATAGTTCCTAGCCATATCGGCCTAGAAAATTGCAACTGTTCCTTTTCTGTCGATCTTAGTACACGATGTAAATACAGAAGAGTCGAGTTTTAAATAGGACAAATATCGAAACTCTTTGGTAAATTTTTTGAGCGCGATGCAAACGTCCTAATCAGATTCAATGATCTATGCTAAGCTATGCTAGAAGTGTGCTTTGCTATTAAAAAACAGAAAAAAAATCAACTTTTTAACTCTAGGGGAATTGGAAAATGAGCCTATTTTCAAAAATAGTGGCGTGTTCCTTTAAGCATTCCCAAGTTTAAGCGTAACGAAAAAGCGAAGCGGAAAACCAAATATTTCATGTGCAAGTAGTTCGCGTCAAAACCCTTCACATCAGCCGCGACACGAATTTGTGACGCCTGTGACGTTTCATAGCTCCAACATTCCAAAACATTCGCGGCAACATCTGAGAAAACATGGACACTTCATCATCCAGTGAAGACGAGCTTTTAATTTTCTTTAAAAGACCGAAAAGAAGGTTTTGGGTGCACTAAGTCTTAAAAGAACAGAGAGTCTGAAGGGGGTATGCTAATACAGGAGCTAAAACTGGAGTTAAAACAAGTTATCGGTGTGTTATCGTTGCCTACAGTGGGCAAACACAGCTGCACCTGTACAGCTGTAACTCCAATTACAGCTGTAACCTTGTGAGAAATGCGATACCTGGCAAAGGTTAATGTTGATTGAATAGCTAATGACATCAACTGGACATTTCGTCACCTTTGTTTCCTTGTATGTGATTGGTTGAAGCCTTTTCTGTCGCTGCGAGAGTTAAAAAAAAAAATCGACATAGAAACGAAAAAATACGTTTTTAAAAAATAAGTAAATAACGTTATGTGAACTGCAGCCAGCAACCTATTGCTCATTTCGAGCAATTGGTTGCTGGCTGCAGTTCACTTAACGGCCACCGGTGTCGCTAATAACAAGGCTTTCTGAATACTACATAAAGCTTTTTTAACTGCACAAACCTTTTTCTTTGAACGTCAATGACTATAAACTGGTTCATAAATTGATTTGGAACATAGAACAGTCAATTAATTTTGTAAGGAATAATTGATAAATAATCAGGCCGTTGAATTATTAGAAATAATGCACACCTGAGGTGAAGATGCGGTCACGACGCGAAGCGTGTGCATTATTTTTCTAGTATTTCAACAGCCCGGAGTCAATTATTCCGCTTATACTACGGTTACCACACCTCAAGACATCGATCCGATGATATATTTAAAGGGATTCGTCTGGTTTTTGTACTTAAATCGCTATTGTGAGTAGGACTATTTCTTCCGCGTCTCATCCAACGGCTCTTTTGCTAGTTCCGAAATGTGGAAATTCCGAAAGCTGTGGAGGCTTGAGCCACTGATAGCAGACTAATGCAGTTATTAATGAAGTTATTAGAAAGAGAGCGAGAGCGACAGAGATACCGAGAGAGAGAGAGAGAGAGAGAGAGAGAGAGAGAGAGAGAGAGAGAGAGAGAGAGAGAGAGAGAGAGATTATGTGAATTAGGCTACCTCTGTGCATCTCTAAACAGCGCTGTTATTACCTCGCTATTATACATATTAAAATTTACTTTAGGAAAATTGTCTGTCATGTTTTTTTTTAGTCCTGTAATTTCTATTATTACAGTTAACCATGCGAAGTGATATGGAACTGTAATGCCAAAAGCTGCCTGGAACTACGTTCGCTGTGCGTTTCCCAGAAAAGAATTGCACACCTCAGAACGTTCATCAGCCAATCAGATTCAAGCATTCAACGAAGTATAGTAGTATAAACAAAAATAATGTATAATGGTGTTTTGGCAAGAGACCAGAAACTGGTTGGAGTTGCTGCACAGCACATCCAGAAAATTGTTAAACGCAGCTGTTCATAACTGTTTTTACCATTATAAATCATGGTGTTGTTAATGGCTGTATTTAGTGCAAATATATCCATTCGAGTTATACTTATTTAGATCATCACTGTTTTTGTGCCAAATTAACTTCTTGATTACAAAATGAAATAATACGATCTGATAGTTGGTTATATATTTCGAAAGAATAATAGCTTCAGTGTAGTTTGCCGCTTTTTGTTAGCGAAACACTTTCTTTGTAGCTTGATTGTAGATTAGCTACTTAAAATGTAGAACATCATGTAGCTTGGCTGCAGTTCCAAAACACACACGCTTGGCTTCCCACTGAAGAGTCAGATTAGAAATTTTAATTTGCAGAAGGCTTTGTGTCGGCGGTGAACATTTGTCTCAGACTGGAGGGAAGCAGATGAGGTCATGTCGGGTTGACGAATGACCAGTGATGACTGCAAGAGACACTATGATTGGTAGAAGTGGGAATCCTACATAAGCTCTCTCTCTCTCCCTCTAATACACACACAGATTTTGAGATGAAGGCAAAAGAGGACAGAGCATGCTGAAGGTGACAGGTGAGGTATCCCGCTTTCTCTTACTTCTCATTTCTAGCCTTTCTCAGAGATGATCCTAGAGCACAGATGCTCCTTAATTACATCTTCTGCCAATTCAGAAATGGATTTTACAAAATTAAAATTTAAAATGAGGGGAAGCTGTTCGCCACACCCACTCAGAGCGATTAAACTGACACATTCAATAGGACTCAGGGACCGTCTGTAGTCTGGAAGGCTGCTTACACACTAGAGCTTTCTGGCGAGGGCCCGAGTCTGTTTGACATCTGAGTTGGATTGGTGTGAAAGTGGTTTTCCAAACTCGTGGGGTTCGTGTGAACTTTGATACGGTTCGCAATCGATATGAAAGCAATCTGGCCTAACATGCAGAAACTGACCGCTATCAATTATGTATAATTTACATTACATTTAATAATTTATCCAAAGCGACTTACAAATGAGGAGAACAATAGAAACAATCAAATCCAGCAATAGGGCAACAATATGCAAGTGCGGTGACTAGTCCCACATGTAGTCTTAGTCTAGCACATGTGCCCAGATAGAGTAAGTGTTAGTATTAATGGGTCAAGTGATGATGAAAAAGAGCCGTTTCTTGTAAATAGCTCAGGTTGAGTTAGGCAGGTCATTCCACCAGCTTGGAACAGTCAAGCTAAAGGTCCGTGAAAGTAATTTTGGGATGGCACCACAAGGCGCCGTTCAGCTTCTGGAGGGCACACAGTATAATAAAGAGGCCGTGCATCACCGTGATTTTACCATGTGTAATCACAACATAATAAAAGCTCTATTCAGATGGGATTAGTTTTATATGGAGAGGTGGGGGTAAAGAAATTATTACCAGAGCTTCTCCCTAGCTGGGTTTCCATCACACTGTGTTAATGCGCATTTTGAAGTATCGCACCAGAGACAAATTTCAAAACAAAATCCCTTCTTCACCTCTGGAAAGATGAATATGTATTTAAATTGGGTCATTTATGTTGTAGAAATGTGAATTTATTTTAGAAATTGGTGCCTTCTAGATTGAGAAAAGCCAGACAATGTATTTTTGGCTCATATGGATGAAAGACAACAACTCCCAGAATGCACTTGCGTCGCTACCCTACGAGGCCACTCCCAAGCCACGCCTCCCGGTTATATCTCTTGCTCACCACGGCACCACCCCACCGTCGTTTTGATTTTTATAGTGATAAAATCATTTAGTTCAGTTAGAGAACAGAAACTACAATTAAAAACTGAACGCGTCTGCTCAATACAGCGCGAGCCGAACGAGAGTCGCAGCACAAACGCTGCAGACAGAGGAGCTGACAGACCAGATGATCGCGGAAGATTTGGTTTCAAAGCGAAATGCCTATTTAAGTGAGTTTGTCACTGTACCGTTTTGTTGTTGTGTTTTCATGAAACCACAATTCAAGCAACCTGCAACTGAAATGAGCACGGCCGACCGGCATTCATTCACGGCCGCATTGTCATTCATTCACGGCCTCAGTCATTCACAAATTAATTGAGAGCACTTGCTTTGTTCTGCACCGCTCCGTTATGAATGTCCGTGTTGCCGTCTGTGTCTTACATTCTGTGAGTGAGATCCCACCCCTATGGGAACTAACTCCTACTACTGGCTGTAGTCTATAGCCGACAAAATGACAATATTTGCGTCATCGGAGGCTATTTTCCAGAACTAAAATACATAAATCTAGGTTAACGGGTTTCTACTGATACTAGCCTGGATGCCAGACGAACTTAGCCCCGCCCACAAAAAAAATTGCACGGGCAGTTCGGTCTGGACTTGATCCGTAGAGGAGTAATTATGCCCGAACAGAAACTGTTCGGACCAATGAAATTGTCAGGGCGGGCTTTAGACGATGATGGACAGATGATAAACAGTGACGTAATCATCCACGCCATCAAAGGCGCTTGGGTTGAATTTGTTCTAATCCTAAACGGAGAACTTGTTCGTATATGCATTCACCTTTACTATTTCTCTCAGAAATGATGATCGTGTTGGTAAGTACTCTGTGTATCCTTACATTATTTTTTACAACACCGGCAAAGATCGTTTACACTCATCTGAATTCTTCTAACGTTACTTATTTCAGCGTGCGTGCAGACAGGGTTGCCAAGTTTTTACAACAAAACCCGCCCAATTGCTAACGTTCCTCAAAACTAGCCAAAAACAAGCCCAATAGCTTTCCGGGTGGGGGGGGTTCTCCGGAAAAAAAGGCATTTGGGGGGTAAAATATGTGTTATTTTGGCACGGCTGCTAAAATTCGCATTCCTGGGTCTGTATATCACATAATTTGGGTCGCTTCAACCCGCAGACTTGGCAACACAGTGCAGTTGAGTTCTGTTGACATTTGACAACTAACGTTATGCGTCGCTCCGTTGCTCTGATTGGTTGTAGGTCTATCCAATTGAGGTCTTTCCTGGTTCGGTAGAAACACGCCCCATAATCACAGCCCAACGGAGCAGTATCAGACTCAAATTCTGACTAGAATTGAGTATGACAACGTCAGGCTACTGATACAAATCTTAATGCTAAATCGCTGAAGTAACCCTTTAATTCGCAAAAACGTTTTTACGCTAGCTTGAAGTGGTTTTTGTGCGAAAAAGAGTTAATCCGAATAATGGGAGATGGAAATGTATTTGGCGAATAAATTCTGACGTAGCGAACATAAAACACACGTGAGGGCTCTTTTAAGGGAACCGAACCGGATCATTTGGCTCAGCTCAGTAATAAGAGCCAGCTCCCAAACGGCTCTTCATTTCCCACTTGTGGCTCTTTAAATTCGGTCAAATTAATGTTTGGCCTGTGATTGATATTTATGCACATATTTCACTTAAGTTATTAAATGTTACTCATTTTTTTCTGACCCGAAAACGGCTCTTAGACGGGAGCCGACTCTCACCGTTCACTTAAAAGGAGCCGGCTTATAGAGCTCACTTATTCACGGACGACACATCACTACTGTTTTCGTGATGGTGTTTTATTTACTGTTGGTTACTAGGTTAACAATACCGGCGCCGTCCGCTCAAACAACTCGATGGAAACGCACCTAATTCGCATTTCTTTTTTTGCGCACTTTGAAAAGATTTGCTTCACGTTGAAACCCAGCTAATGATTTTAGTCCCGTCCGAATGTGCCATCTCAGTAATCATTACGGACAATAGCTCTATTCACACGGGATTAGTATTACCCGGTGACCTCTTGTCATTTGTAATAATTGCAGAGGTTGTCTGTGATCTTAATCCTGTGCAAATTGAACATGTCTGTAATTTGTAAAGGAAAAATTCCCCCGCAAATGACCCACCATATTTCGGCCAACACAGAGGTCCTGTGATAATGTCAGTCCTGTGCGAATCGGCATCTCTGTGACCAGGATTTGGCGGGGTCATATATCCTTTTTTCATGGTTTTTGTTTCATGTCACTATACACCATACAACTATACAATTTGCATAAAGAGAAAGCTGAAAACTATCAGAAGAGCAAAAACATTAGATGATGAACATTAGATGATTCGATGGAGATGTATAGCAGCATGCGGTAAGGAACATTCTTCTGTTTATGATATATCAAACAACTAGACCTATAACGACAAGACATTTCCAAGCAATAGCCTATCCAAAAAAGTGCACAATCAAGCGAGGGGGTTCACATCATAATTTGAGGTTAATGTGTTACAAATAAATCAAGCGTAACGCCCGAGCTACTAGATTTTAACCTGGTGAAATGTAAATGACACGGGGCACAAACTGTCTTTTTTTTGGTCTACTATGTTTGTTTTTTTATCCATCTAACCGGACCATACCATAGCGTCAGCTTTTAGTTGTTTAAACTGCAAAATAATCATTTTCTAAATAAGCATTTTTTTGTCTTGTGTTCCTTAACAAGAAAATGCATGTGAGATACAAAGCCATGTGAGATATTAAAGTGATGGTTCACCCTAAAATGAAAATTATTTACTCACCCTTAGGTTGTTTCAAACCTGTATGAGTTTCTTTCTTCTGTTGAACACATAAGAAGATATTTTGAAGAATGTTGGTTAACCAGACAGTTGACGGTAGCCATTGACATCCATAGCATTTTCTTTCCTACAATGGAAGTCAATGGCTACCGTCAACTGTCTGGTTAACCAACATTCTTCAAAATATCTTATTTTATGTTCAACAGAAGAAAGAAACTCACACAGGTTTAGAACAACATGAGGGTGATAAATGATGACAAAATTTTAGGTGAACTATCCATTTAAGACTGTTCAGAGAAAGGGCTGATGGCCAATTTTGCTTTTGTTCTAAGGATTCTAGATATTTTACTGGAAAACAAGAGATATATATTGTTTTCCAGTAAAATATCTAGAATCCTATAGTATATACAGTGAGGAAAATAAGTATTTGAACACCCTGCTATTTTGCAAGTTCTCCCACTTAGAAATCATGGAGGGGTCTGAAATTGTCATCGAAGGTGCATGTCCACTGTGAGAGACATAATCTAAAAAATCAATGTTAAAATTTGGTACAGTAGCCTTTGTTTGCAATTACAGAGGTGAAACGTAGTTTTTCACCAGGTTTGCACACACTGCAGGAGGGATTTTGGCCCACTCCTCCACACAGATCTTCTCTAGATCAGTCAGATTTCTGGCCTGTCGCTGAGAAACACGGAGTTTGAGCTCCCTCCAAAGATTCTCTATTGGGTTTAGGTCTGGAGACTGGCTAGGCCACGCCAGAACCTTGATATGCTTCTTACAGAGCCACTCCTTGGTTATCCTGGCTGTGTGCTTCGGGTCATTGTCATGTTGAAAGACCCAGCCTCGACCCATCTTCAATGCTCTAACAGAGGGAAGGAGGTTGTTCCACAAAATCTCGCAATACATGGCCCCGGTCATCCTCTCCTTAATACAGTGCAGTCGCCCTGTCCCATGTGCAGAAAAACACCCCCAAAGCATGATGCTACCACCCCCATGCTTCACAGTAGGGATGGTGTTCTTGGGATGGTACTCATCATTCTTCTTCCTCCAAACACGTTTAGTGGAATTATGACCAAAAAGTTATATTTTGGTCTCATCTGACCACATGACTTTCTCCCATGACTCCTCTGGATCATCCAAATGGTCATTGGCAAACTTAAGATGGGCCTTGACATGTGCTGGTTTAAGCAGAGGAACCTTCCGTGCCATGCATGATTTCAAACCATGACGTCTTAGTGTATTACCGACAGTAACCTTGGAAACGGTGGTCCCAGCTCTTTTCAGGTCATTGACCAGCTCCTCCAGTGTAGTTCTGGGCTGATTTCTCACCTTTCTTAGAATCATTGAGACCCCACGAGGTGAGATCTTGCATGGAGCCCCAGTCCGAGGGAGATTGACAGTCATGTTTAGCTTCTTCCATTTTCTAATGATTGCTTCAACAGTGGACCTTTTTTCACCAAGCTGCTTGGCAATTTCCCCGTAGCCCTTTCCAGCCTTGTGGAGGTGTACAATTTTGTCTCTAGTGTCTTTGGACAGCTCTTTGGTCTTGGCCATGTTAGTAGTTGGATTCTTACTGATTGTATGGGGTTGACAGGTGTCTTTATGCAGCTAACGACCTCAAACAGGTGCATCTAATTTAGGTAAATAAATGGAGTGGAGGTGGACATTTTAAAGGCAGACTAACAGGTCTTTGAGGGTCAGAATTCTAGCTGATAGACAGGTGTTCAAATACTTATTTGCAGCTGTATCATACAAATAAATAGTTAAAAAATCATATATTGTGATTTCTGGATTTTTTTTTTTTAGATTATGTCTCTCCCAGTGGACATGCACCTACGATGACAATTTCAGACCCCTCCATGAATTCCAAGTGGGAGAACTTGCAAAATAGCAGGGTGTTCAAATACTAATTTTCCTCACTGTATATACACACAAAATATATTCAACTTTTAATATAGCCCAGAGATGGAAACTCAAGTCTGCGACTTGGACTCGAGTCGCACTTAAGTCGCAAAATTGACTTGGACCCTAAAGACTTGAGACTTGACTTGGACCTCAAAGACTTAAGACTTGACTTGGATCATAAAGACTTGAGACTTGACTTGGATCATAAAGACTTGACTTGGACCCTAAAGACATGAGACTTGACTTGGACCTCAAAGACTTGAGACTTGACTTGGATCATAAAGACTTGACTTGGACCTCAACGACTTGAGACTTGACTTGGACCTCAAAGACTTGAGACTTGACCTGGATCATAAAGACTTGACTTGGACCCTAAAGACATGAGACTTGACTTGGACCCTAAAGACTTGAGACTTGACTTGGACCTCAAAGACTTGAGACTTAAATTGGACCCTAAAGACTTGAGACTTGACTTGGACCCTAAAGACTTGAGACTTAACTTGGACCATAAAGTCTTGAGACTTGGACCCTAAAGACTTGAAACTTGACTTGGACCTCAAAGACTTGAGACTTGACTTGGACCCTAAAGACTTGAGACTTGAATTGGACCCTAAAGACATGAGACTTGACTTGGACCCTAAAGACATGAGACTTGACTTGGACTTGGACCTCAAAGACTTGAGACTTGACTTGGACTTGGACCTCAAAGACTTGAGACTTGACTTGGACCCTAAAGACTTCAGACTTGACTTGGACCCTAAAGACTTGAGACTTTACTTGGACTTGGACCATAAAGACTTGAGACTTGGACCCTAAAGACTTGAAACTTGACTTGGACCTCAAAGACTTGAGACTTGACTTGGACCCTAAAGTCTTGAGACTTGAATTGGACCCTAAAGACATGAGACTTGACTTGGACCCTAAAGACATGAGACTTGACTTGGACCTCAAAGACTTGAGACTTGACTTGGACTTGGACCATAAAGACTTGAGACTTGACTTTGACCCCAAAGACTTGAGACTTGACTTGACTTGGACCACAGAGACTTGTGAACAATGTCTGATATAGCCTATACTTGTAATCAATTTATGTATGTATGTATTTATTCATACATTCATTCTTCTACCAAGTTACATCAGTGGCACTGTATGATGTTTACCATTATGTTTAACATACAACACAAACAAGTACTTTAATAACAGTGAAATTGGTGTCTCTTCTCGAGTTGTTACCTAGTTACAGTAGTAACAGCTGCCACTAGTACTCATGGTGGTGGACTTTTGGATCTAATCTGCAGCATATTTGTGTCACAAATGATTCACATTTCTTACACAAAAATACAATTGTTTAGACCCAAAAGTAAGTCAGGTTAAGTGAATCCATGCTTCAATGTGATAACCCTGAAATCACTTTATTTTCCACAGAGTGCAGTTGTTTGCAGAACTGTCACGCTCACTGCACATGCTGTCACATGTATGAAGCTCTGCTCACGCTTATAGTGTGAAACAGACTGACTGTATAGCATAACACACTCCGACATGCTCTGTGCTGTAAACACGAATGACGCTGATTGAAATAATACACAAATTTTTTCAGGACAGGAGGAAACGATAGAGTTCTGGATAAATTACAGCGAAAAACACCTTCGCATTTGGAGGACTTACGTCAGGTGCTTCATTACAGCTGGATGTCTTACACCCTCCTCTCCTGAGATTAGCCTGACGGCTGGATGTCATGAGTGTGGCTGCCCACACACACACACACAGGTGTCTCTTGCACTCACAGCTCAAACAAGATAACAATCTGCCATCTTCTGGAACATTCTCTGGAAAATCCTGCTGTTTTTGAGGGCCGTCACACATAATAGCAAGAGACATCGATTTGAAACCAGTGAATTACGACAAAACAAGATCGTTGTGACACAAAACTATGGAAGGAACAAATGGAATATAGCAGCTTTAAACAGATCAGTCTGTGGGAGGGGTGAGCGATACTGAGCTGAAACATTAAACTGGAAAAATATTGTTATATTTATTAAAAATGTTTTAATTTAATTTAAACCATACTAATCATATAAGGATGTTCATGTTAAAGGGATACTTCACCCAAAAATTAAGTTCTGTCATTAATTACTCACCCTCATTTCGTTCTAAACCTGTAAGACCTTCAACTTCGGAACACAAATTAAGGGATTGTTGATGAAAGATTCGATGGTTTCTGAACCATCCATAGGCAGCAACATCACTGCAACTTTCAAGGTCCAGAAAGGTAGGCCTAGTAAAGACATTGTGGTTAAACCTTAAAGGGATATTTCACTCGAAAATGAAAATTAGCCCATGATTTACTCACCCTCAAGTCATCCGAGGTGTATATGACATTCTTCTTTCAGACTAATAAAATATGAGTTATATTAAAAATGTTCTGGCTAATCCAAGCATTATAATAGCAGTAATAGTTGCTAAAAAATGTCCATAAAAAAATGCATCTGTCCATCAAATAACGTGCTCAACGCAGCTCCAGGGTGTTAATAAAGGCCTTCTGAAGCAAATCGATCCATAAATTTATTATTTAATTTTTTTCTATTGCTCTGCATCAGCCGTCCCCGCGCCATCACTTCGGGTGAATAAGGTCAAAATACATGCAAAATACCGGCGCGATCATAGATATATACATAGATTCCTCATTAGTGCCTGCGCTAATTGGTCGAATGAGGCATCTACGTTTATACCGTATTTCCTCAAATAAAAGTTGTAGTCAATTAAACTCCGGGCCTCTGATAGTGGCCGGGGGCGTGGCCAGAACGAACAAATAAAGGCCGGTCTTAAATTAAGGCCGGGGAAAAATTTGTGTGGATAATATCCTAAGTACCTTTTATTTAATGTGCATGTACATTCATCGAAATGTACAGTAGGGTTGTGCCGAAGGAGCAAAACCATCGTGACCATCGCCAGTGCCAGTGCGACGCACACTAATCCTGGTCTTTTCTATAGATAACCTAAAAACTTTGCAGGGATTGCTCTGTAAATTAAATTGAGAATATAACTGATGCATATCTGCTATTCTAAATACTGTAGTCTATGAGAGATGTGACGTGTGTTAGTCTGTGAAAATACATCAGTCAGGCAGGCTACACAAATGATCTTGACAATCTCTTAGCCTCTTGTCTTTTTTACACGTAACTACACGAACGAACGTTTAAAAAACAATATGCAAAATCGAAATCGAATAGCTCCATAACGGATTGAGAAAAGTGTGCGCAATGAGTAATTAGTTGGGTTAGAAAAATAACGAAATTATAGTTTTTAAGTATAAAAAAATATGTAAAGAGATATATTAAAATAAAAAGTGCTTAAAAGTGCACAATTCTTCTTAAGTGGAAGGAAGCTTTTTTCCCTCACGTGCAAACAATATAGAAATTAAGCGCGGAATAAACTTTGTCGCCCTTCTGGCTGTTGTTGTAAATAGTGAAATAATTTCTATATAGACTATAAAACACAAAAGAACAACAAATATATCTGTGCGAACACTCGTTTAAACAGCATACACACCGGGGCTGTGTTTCCCAAAAGCATCGTAAGCCTAAGTAGATCGTAAAAACGATCGCACGAATCATCTTACACTTACGGGCCTTTTCCCAAAACCATCGTAACTTAAGTAGTACTTGAAAATCTTCGTAGAACTACGAGTGCTTATCGTAACTCCCTAAGTGCATCGTAAGGAGACAGAGCTATGAGGTCCCCTGCAGGACAACTGGCGAATTGCACCTAAACTTTACTCCTGTCCAATCAGAATCAGAAACAGAATCAGAATCAGAAAGAGCTTTATTGCCAAGTGTGCTTGCACCCACAAGGAATTTTTCTTGGTGCTGAAGCTTCCAGTGCACATATACAATACAAACACTACAAGAACATAGTAATACAAATTCTAAGAATAAAAATATGAAAAATAGTATAAAAGTGACTTTAAAGTGACAATGTGACTTTAATATTGTTTTTATGTATATTTCTTTATTAACGTTTCCCTTTATTTGTTTGATTCAATTCATTTTGAATAATTCAATACAGAAATAATAATGAATAAATAAATAAATAAAAGAAAAACTACATGACTGAACACTGAATAAATTAAGGAATGAAAAAGTGCACTGCTGTATATGGACATTCATAGGGGTTGTATACTTATTTACAGTAATACAAATAGCTATTTGAATTTGAAACACTTAAGAATATTTCTACTGCAGTATTTCATGGAGCCTTCGTCTTTGAGTGGTTCGACAAACACAAGGACATCAAACCATTGAATCTAAATTATTTGAGTTTGTTGTTTGTTCCCAAGGATTTGCAAAAGACATTGCACAATGGGATAAGTCCTAACTACATAACGGAAAATAATATTTCATGTTGCACAAGAGATTATTAAAACAACATTAAACAATATTATCTGAATCATCTGGCAAGATAATTGGCACTAAAATGGAGGGCCTTGCAAACCTCATCTCCTCTAGTGCCAGCCTCCTCTCTTCTAAAGCCAGCTTGGCCTTCTTGAGGTCTGTGAGCTGCCGCTGAAAGTTGATGTCCCTCTCACTGGCATCTTTAAGACATTTTCTGATGTCTTCTAAAACATCTAGTTTCGCCCTCTCCAGCTGCACTAAGTCCTGACTACAACCACCGACATTCTCAAAGCTGATTCTCAAAGGTGTTGTTGTCTGACAATTGAAGATGGAGGTCATGGGTAGGCTGTTGGGAGGACTGGGAGATGGTAGGTGTCTGCCAATGAAAGGTGAACCTGATTGCTCCTGTGAGCATGATGGACCTGTTTCAGGTTCAGGCATTGCTATTCCTCAATGGAGGTCAATACCACCAAATATCCCATCTGAGGCCAAGTATTGACAGTGGCTTTTCTTCTTCCAGTGTAAGAAGGGAGGAGTCATTTGGCCCATCATGCACCTGTTTTATTATATGTTGACCTCTGTGGTACTCTTGAGGCTTCCTGACCTCCTTCTCTGATTTGAATGCCCCTGCTTATAGTTAGTTTTACAGCAATATCCTCCCAGATTTTTTTTTTTTTGTTTATTTGTATGACTGCCGTTAAACCTAAAATCTTAGGACCCCCTTGAAAAGGAGATGATTCATCTCGATGGGTTTATCCTAAAGAATAAAATTTGTTACAAAATTATGTTTGTTTAGCTCCACCTGTGAAATAACAAATTATTTGTTACAAATTATTAGACTTTTCAGCACTTGACAAACGGACAGCGACTCTTAAGTAGCACTTAAAGGATTAGTTCACTTTTATATAAACTTTTGCTGATAATTTACTCACCCCAATATCATCCAAGATGTCCATGTCTTTCTTTCTTCAGTTGAAAATAAATTAAGGTTTTTGATGAAAACATTCTAGGATATTTCTCCATATAATGGACTTCAATGGGCTCCAAATGGTTCAAGGTCCAAATGACAGTTTCAGTACAGCTTTAAAGGGCTTTAAACGATACCAGACGATGAATAAGGGTCTTATCTAGCGAAACGATCACTTTCTGTAAGAAACCGAGCAGTATTTATGCTATTATTTTACCTCTTATCAGACGAACGTGATCATCTCTGAGCTCCGCCATAACTTCCGCTAAGTGAGGTCAAATATGAGCATGGTCATAGATATATCGATCGTAGATGCCTCATTCTACTGATCCGTGCAGGCGCTAATGAGGCATCTACGTATACATCTATGACCACGCTTGGTATTCATAGACCACATCTATGAATACTGCTCGGTTCCTCGCAGAAACTGATCGTTTCGCTAGATAAGACCCTTATTCATCATCTGGTATCGTTTAAAGCCCTTTGAAGCTGTACTGAAACTGTCATTTGGACCTTGAACCGTTTGGAGCCCATTGAAGTCCATTATATGGAGAAATATCCTGGAATATTTTCATCAAAAACTTTCATTTCTTTTTGACTGCAGAAAGAAAGACATTGACATCTTGGATTACATGGGGGTGAGTAAATTATATAGCAAAAGTTTATTTAAAAGTGAACTAATCCTTTAAAGCACGGCTGCGTGCGATCGTGTTAAGTGCGTGTTTGTGAAACGCACGTGAAAGCAACACGAACGTTCGTAATATCGCTCGTGGAAAATGCTCTTAAGTGCAAAGATCAATCGTTATCTGGAAACGCAGCCCGGGACATTTGACTGCACATCACATTTTTCAAAATGTTGATTCTTCTTGCAATCGTAATGCAATGGACTGTGGCCTACATTAAACCTTTAAATAAAAGGTTTACACAGTCATACAATAAACAAGCTTCTACAGCGACAGGAAATAAAAATGAACGCAAAAAACCTGCCTACCTTACCAGAGCATGTGAGCGAAGCAAAGCGGAGCTTCACTCATGAACTGCTCACCGGTAAAATTATGTGCGCTCAAATCCCGCTCCGGCATGACATTTCTCTGCAGCCTACTATACTTGTAGCCATTAAAACACGTAATTAGTTTCAGTTTAAATATGATAATGTTATTTTTTTATTTAATTTACGTTGAAAAGTGAACAGGACACATAAGATGCATAATGTCAGAAGACAGGGGTCTTCAATAAGTTTTGTTTTGTTGAAAGCCTTTCTTTAAAGTGAATTTCGTTTTGTATAAATTGTATCTTAATTTTAATCTATGTTTTATCAACCAAATTGCCCGGATTTAATAAATAAGCAAATAGCCTATAACAGACAATGATATGGAGGTGGAGGTGGAGGTGGAGGTGGAGGCGGAGGCGCCGCGTGATCAACGGCTTAAATGAACAACTAGGCCTACTAGAAAAAACAAAAAATCTTTAGTCAGGGGCAGCCCTAACTATTTATTTCAGATGGGCCTATTTTTGATCCAGCATGTCACAAAGGGAGTTCTGGGTTGAGCGGCGGTGCTGAGCGGAATGAGCTTCAGAAATGAACGGAATCTTCAGTAAGGCGCTTGATCTCCACTGGAGGAAATATTAGGCAACCGCTCTTTCTACGCACACACCGCAACAGTCACAATATGACCTCATGTATGTTTTAAAAACATAATTAAATGTATAAATAATACTTTTTAATGGGCCACTTAAAATGTTTATTACAAATAAATTCTAAAAATGAACAAAAATTTGCACTGCATTTGCAATCCTGCAGCACCTCCACTTCCCGCGCCCCTGATGATATCTGTCCTCTGGAACGCTATCGCTTTTCATTTAAAACGGTTTATTTAAAACAATTATTTTTCAAATAGATGGAATTAGAAATACAGGCCTGCCCCTAATAAAAGCCTGCTTCAAATAAAAGCCGGTGACCTTCTGCAGTTCAGGTAAATAAAGGCCCCGGTTTTTATTTGAGGAAATACGGTATATCTTTGATCACGCCAGTATTTTGACCTTATTTGCCGGAAGTTATGGAGCTGGGAATACTAGATGACATTCGTCTGATAAGAGGTAAAAAAATAACATAAATGCTGTTCAGTTTCTCTCAGAAACCGATCGTTTCGTGTCTTAAGACATCAATGTGTCGCCACGAGCCGCATGGTTTAATAAGGATTCGTATGTCTGTGTGTTTTTACTCTCGTAGCTCTCATACTCTAAAATATCCCCATTGACATGCATTATATGACTATCACACTATAACGGTTGGAGTTAAAAATCTTCATTTGTGTTCTACTGAAGAAACAAAGACACCTACATCTTGGATGCCCTGGGGGTAAGCAGATAAACATAAACATTTCGTTTTTGGGTGAACTATCCCATTCGTTTTATGAAGCGATGAGAATACTTTTTGTGCGCAAAAAAAATCAACTTTATCTCTTATAACAATCTCTTCTCTTCAACGCCATTCTCCTACACTATTCACATAGTACAAACAGTACAGCATTTCCAGGTTCTACATCAGAACACTGCCTCATTATTGGCCAGTTCCTACGTTAGCATCACACGCATGCGTTGTGGTGCTCACGTGAACAGCGTCAGCCAATGCTAAACACCCTGCACTGTGTGTACTACATTAACAGCATACACTCTAAAAAATGCTGGGTTAAAAACAACCCAATTTGGGTTGAAAATGGACAAACCCAGCAATTGGGTTGTTTTAACCCAGTGAATGGGTTGTTTTAAACTAGCGATTGGGTTGGTTTAACCCAGTATATTTTAGAGCGTAGGAGACTGGCACAGACATTAAAACTAAAGTTGTATTTTGGGGGGGGGGGGGGGGGTTGGGTGTTGCACACAAAAAGGATTCTGATCACTTCATAACATTAAGTTTGAACCACTGTAGTCACATGGGCTATTTTAACGATGTCTTTACTGCCTTTCTGGGCCTTGAAAGTGTTAATTAAATAGCTGTCTATGGAGGTGTCAGAGAGTTCTCGGATTTCATCAGAAAATATTAATTTGTGTTTCGAAGATGAAAGAAGGTCTTACAGGTTTGGAACGACACGAGGGTGAGTAATTAATGACAGAATTTACATTTTTGGGTGAACTAACACTTTAAGAAGTTAAAGGAGTAGTTCACTTTAAAATGAAATTTACCCCATGATTTACTCACACTCAAGCCATCCTAGGTGTATTATGACTTTCTTCTTTCTGATGAACACAATCATAGTTATATTAATAAATATCCTGGCTCTTCCAAGCTTTGTAATGGCAGTGAATGGGGTACATTGAGTTTGAAGCTCAAAAAAATGCATCCATAAACGTACTCGACACTCGTACTCGGCTCCAAGATTCCAGCGTCAAGCAATTTGTCTGTCCACATCAGACACGACTACGAGATGCAACAAATCAATCAAAAACCACAGCCAATCAGAACAGCGTGTGGGCGGGCTCTTGCGGCAAGTGTACGGCACCAGAGATTAATCTTGACGGCACTCACAAGGAAATGGATAAGTACATAATAAAAATTCACAAATATTACGCCATTTAAACATTACTAAAAATACATACTGAGTTACTAAAACAATCTTTGTCATAGAATATACCTGTCTGTTCACAGTTTGAACGTTCTTGTTTCCATTTTTTCAAGATCTGGGGTGAATTATCCATTGTTGCTTTTAGTACGACTATGTTACAAAGCTGGGAGCACTAAATGATATTCAAAGTCACATTACATGCTTTTAACATTGAATAAAGCACATAAACATTACCTGAGATTATGTTTTGAGTTGTTGTTCCAGCCGCGACGTCACAGAAATAGAAACTGTTTCTAAAATAGCATCATCGCGTGTCGCCGTCACGGCTGGTTAGGACAAAAATGTATTAATTAACATGGAAAAGATACCTTTTATCGTGCGTTGCGTTGCGTGTAGTTAGAACACGGTGTTACACTAAGTGCGATATCATACGTCGCGCAAGTTACTTTTTTCATAAGTTGAATATGGAAGATGGTCTGCCTGAAGCTAGATATTTTACTTTATAAAGTTTTAAACATGGATATTTTTCTTACAAAACCCCATCGATTCGCTTCAGAAGGCCTTTATTAACCCCCGGAGCCGTGTGGAGTATGTTATGTAATTTTGTCAGTGTAACAGCTCCCGTATTTTATAGAAAAAAATATATAGTTAAGTCATGAAAATACTTTTAATAAAAACTGAGGAGGTGTGTCCAAAATTTGGCCTGTATAGCAACACGTCAATCTGAAAACCACGCCCACCGGGACAATCCAACTCTCTCCTTTGACTTTGTATTGCGTGAAGCTGCCTCCTTGTCATTTCGGACTTATAACAAAAAAAAAAAGAACAATGTCTAAAAACTGATATGTGACAAGGTGTACAGCAAACAAACTAAACAAAACACAGAACCAAAAACCCAGAAGTTTTTATAAGCTGACCCAAAAAAACGAGTGTTTAAGGACACAAAAGTGGATACAGGCAATTGAGACAGAGCGCCACATGTTATTACACTGAGGACTACGTCCACTGGAGGGGAACGTAACCAGCGACAGGAAATATAATATACAAAACTGACATTTGGATTTTTGACTTAACAGTGACAACGTTTACTGCACACATAGGCATAATGAGAGATGGTGGTCCAGTGGGTTAAACCATGGAACTGATACACAGAAGGTTGCTGGTTCGATCCCAGCAGTCATCACCAGTGTGTTCTTGAGCAAGGCACTTTACTCCATGTTGCTCCAGGGGGATTGTCCCTGTAATAAGGGCACTGTAAGTCGCTTTGGATAAAAGCGTCTGCCAAATGCATAAATATAAATATAATACTGAGGCATACTGAGTGTCAGGATCCCAAATGTACCCATTCTTCCTGCTGAAGCTTCACATCTTATTGCCTGTATCCACTTTTGTCTCCTTAAACGCTCGTTTTTTTGGGTCGACAGCTTATAAAAACGTATTTCTGTGTTTTTTAGCTTGTTTGCTGTACACCCCGTCACATATGAGCTTTTAGACATTGTTCTGTTTTTTGTTATAAGTCCGAAATGACAAGGAGGCAGCCTCACGCAATGCAAAGTGGAGAGCGTTGGATTGTTTTTCCCCCCGATGTGGGCGTGGCCTAAATGCGCTCTGTCTCTATATGACAATATATACCAAGTCTGATATAGTGGTAATATACTGATGCCAAACATCATACATTTAAACGCCCATTCATAGTTTTAGATCACATTTTCATTGAAATATATATACACACACAGTCTCTCTCTAATATAATTTATTCCTGTATGAAAAGCTGAATTGATCATCATTTCTCCAGTCTTCAGTGTCACATGATCCTTCAGAAATCATTCTAATATGCTGATTTGCTGCTCAAGACACATTTATGATTATTATCAATGTTGAAAACAGTTTTGCTGCTTCATATTTTTGTGGAAACTGTGATACATTTATTTCAGGACTCTTTGATGAACAGAAAGTAATCATTTCTTACTGACCCCAAACTTTTAAAAGGTATAGTGTATATCAAAATGGACCAATTTAAGAAAACATCCTGATAAATTTAACATGTATCGTCCACCACAATTGTCGATTACTGCTCAGAGATCCCAGAATGCCTGATGCAAGAATATAAACCAACATTCATGGAAACAGATTGTATATTTAGCCTCGGCGGGTCGTATCCGACCGTCAGTCCTGACACCCAATCTCAGCCCTAAAATCCTCCAAAAGAGAAGCTAAATATAACCGTCAAATGATGAAAGAGTCACGACAAGGACCAAGACATGACCTACATACGTTCTTCACATGAGGCCACAACCGCCACAGCGTGGAACAGATCCTCACCTTCTTTTCTTTTTCTGATTATTGAAATGACAGAGAATATTGTGCACTACATCAGAGAGTCTAAAAGGAGCCGACGACGCAGATCCGAGAGAAATTCTGACAGAGAACATGAGACGCTTCTTATCAAAGCAGAAACAAGACATCAGATATCGCTCTCTGACATCAGGGAATGTGGTCTTGAACGTAATAAATGGCGCTTGCAAAAAGTCATTTGTTTACGTCGCTTGTTCACTTGCTTTTTAGCTTCCGAGACATTTACTAAACTAATGCATGCAATCAACACCAAATCACTTAATGGACAAAACTCGGGCAGTTTTTAGAGGCTAATCAGTTTGTTTACAAAAAAATGCCTTACAACACTGTTGGATGCCTGAAAATGCATTAAAGGGATAGTTCAACCAAAAATGAAAATTCTGTCATCAATTACTCACCCTCAAGTTGTTCCAAACCTGTATGAGTTTCTTTGTTCTAGTGAACACAAAAGAAGATAGAGTGAAGAATGTTTGTAACAAAGCAGATAGAGCAACCATTGACTACCATAGTAGGGGGGGGAAATACTATGGTAGTCAATGGTTGCTCTATCTGCTTTGTTGGTTGCTCTATCTTCTAATACATTCAAATCTGTTATGACGTGACCATGAAGTCAACATGAAAGTCACAACCCCTTTTACTTCCATAATCTGATGGTTTTCAAAGTGAAACAGGTTATTCAAAGAGAGAGAAAAGATGCATAACAGGACTTGATTTGATCCATTGTGGATTGATTGGATTGTGAATAGTGGACGTTATATACCAGAACAGCGTCAGATGGTGGAAGAAAAGGAGTTGAATTTGTCAGTTGTTTCAGAGGCAGAGCAAGTTATTACATTTTAATTAAAGATTAAAAAGATGAATCTTTGGGATAACACAAATCATGCACAATAAGACCAAAAGCATGTATTAACAAAGTAAATGGGATCAATTTTGATTTCATGTTGACTTTAAGATCTCAAGATGCGCTATGAAGAGCCTGAAGGCAGAGTCACAACAAACTTTAACTAGATCATACATTTAAAATCACTCAGTACACAATCCTGACACGTGGTCCTCCATAACCGACGCGTTTCCCACCAGGGCATGTTCTTATAACCCAAAAATGAGTCAAAATAAAAGAAGTGTGTGCTAACGACACTCACAAACATCACACTGACCCCATGTGGTCGAAGCTGGATATACATGCACTTATTTCTGCATTTTTAACTCCTAGCCACGAGGTCAAAAAACTCTGAGAACACAAGTAAAATGCCTTTATTTAACATGTTTAATTAAAAACTGCACTATCAGAAACACTGAATTGAAAATGTATATATTTCAAAATGATTTGCTTCAATGGCAGCAACACTGGAGCTGACATTTTTTTCAGCATGTTTCAAAAAGCATATTAAGCTTCAATGGAAGACCATCTGACATCTGTACAGAGTCTCATGATCAATGTTACTCATTTATTTACATTTTGATTAGTAAAACCTAGAATTAGTGCAGAAAACAAAACATGCGTAACAGTGGTGTTATTGTTAAAGGCACAATATGTAAGATTTTAAGATTAAAATATCCAAAAATCACTAGAACATTGTTATAAATTTTGTTGACTTGTGTACTT
The DNA here is from genome assembly GCA_023566225.1 of Romanogobio albipinnatus. Lineage (NCBI taxonomy): Eukaryota > Metazoa > Chordata > Actinopteri > Cypriniformes > Gobionidae > Romanogobio > Romanogobio albipinnatus. The sequence continues at coordinate 7,502,342 of CM042243.1, read as the reverse complement.
ACATCACCCCAAACGTGTCCTATCAATGACGTCATATCCGCGTTTCCCTTGATTTCCATGGAAACCATGGAAACACCAAAGAGACATTGATCATATTTGATGTGTTTAATTAGACAAGGGTACAATTGTTTGGACAGAAAATGAATCATTGTAATATAGCTCGACACAGTTAGTCTTATTGTTTGAATCCTAACCCTTGTTTTCTTGATTTATCATGGTTTTTACCATGCCTCAGAGACAATTTTGTCAAATGGCTAACATAGCATAATCAGAGAGAGCTTTCTCCATATTTTAGCATTAATTGCATGTCACTTAGCAACACAAGTCATCCAGTTTTTATTAATATACAGTAATATTCTAATATCGATTTAGATTATGGCAAATAGCAACAAGTCTCTCATACCATCCACAAGCGAACGCAAAGAGTAATGTTAAAACATAACTTTCAACACACTCAAATGTATTTAGTATGATTATTTTTTATTTTAACCATGTAAAACAGTGCTGCGTTACCCCACAAATGCAACAAAAAGAGTGGAAGCGGCCGACTGCAGTGCATAATAAAAGCTCAGCTGGCCTTGAAACCGCTGTGTATCGCAGGTGTCGTTCATTAGCATTCGCTCCAGCGGCCTCGTTCAAATTTAATACATTTGCTCATCCATGAACATGATTTCTGCCCGTTGGTTTCCATTCCATTTTCTATGGAGGTGAAAACGCAACACTATCTCCAATTTGTATGAATTTTACAAGGTGGCTAATTTGAGTGAGGTCGTACAAATTCTTACGATTTGTCTACACCCCAGTAATGGGTATAGGTTTAGGGGTGGGGTGGCGTAGGTAATTCGAAGGAATTCATACAAATTAACCACCTCGTAAAATACATACAAATTGCAGATCTGTTTGGAAAACGACAACTCCCATGAGTCCACGCTCATTAACAGCGTCATCATGCTACGCCTTTGATATGAATAAGTGACCTCTAGCTGGGAAAATTTCATATTGTGCCTTAAACATAAAAATAATAATAATTATTTTCATTACTTCATTTGGAATTAAAATAAAATTAGATGAAAAAACTTAAACTAATATTAGAAATGTTGCCTTAATTGGCAAATTACTGACATAAAATATGCTTAAATTGGAGAACAGAAACCTATAAAATGAATATATTTTTAAAAAACGAATAAAAATGACTAAATTACTAAACCTTAAAATGAAAATTGAAAATATAAACATTAAAGCTAATTCAAAATAATATAACTGTGTATATATAGGATAAAATAACACTGATGCAGAGACAACTATACATGAGAAATTCATAGTTTGATTCCCCGAAGTGTAAAAAATTATTACTTATCAAATGTTGCTCAATTGTTTGACCAGCCGATCTCACAGCAATTTCTCACACACAAAAGTATGATTTCATATGAATGACCTAACCTTAAACCCCGCCCCTAAACCTACCCATCACTGCAGTATAGACAAATCGTACAAATTAATACGAGTGAGTCGTACGAATTCGTACAAATAGCCTGGCTCCGCCCTCCTACGTACTCCGTACGTACTCCGACTGCAGTATATTCTTAGGTTTTCTCTGATCAAATTTTAACAGTCCAATCAGAGAACAGAGGGAGTTGCTGAGAACGATGATGTTGATGTCGTGCGCTAGTTTGAATTGTAATTCAGTAATGGCGGCGGAGAAAAGATGTGAGCGAAGCCATTCGGTCCGTTGTGGCACCTCTATCCAGAAGTTAAAGAGTTTTGTTGGTGGCCATGATGTTGTGGCCCTCCTCCCCACGGGGATCGGGAAAAGTTAGATTTTCCAGCTCGCTCTGTTAGTGGTGAAGGAGTTGGCTGAAGCCATATTCGGACGGTAATTGTTTCTCGTGTGGTCGGAAGGTATTGTCATCGTTTACAGTGGTGATTTTATTGCCGTCCGTCTCCCACCACCCACGTAAAAATCCTCGGCCGAATTACCTACTGCTTTTGACAAACACCAAGGTCGTGTGGTCATTTAATTGCTGTCCGAATCCACATCTCTGAGTTTTCAAGAATATATCACTTCAAAACTCAGTTTATATCCTTTTTGATATTCGCTTCGCTGTAATTTGTATGCATTTCTAGACTTGTATTTCTTTAAATGCTGACAATTATTTACAAGAGCAATATAATTCATCACCGCTCAAAAAATAAAAAGAAGAAAAGCACGTAAACATTTAAATTGGGCCGTTATTTACGGTTTTATCACTGAGGTGGCTGCACATTTATTTTTACGGACTTCCATGTGAGAAACAAAGGCGAGCGGCGCATGACATACGTCACGACCAAACGTTAGCGATTGGTTATTGGAAGATCCAATAGTTTTAAACTTCAACAGAGTACCCGCCTTCAAGGAAGTTAACTCTTGTCAATGGAGAGTGGCCAGACTCTCTGTACAAATTAAATGTACGAGAGTCTGGTGGGACCAGGCTACAAATTAGCCACTTCGTACAAATATGTACGAATTGGTCGTGAGATAGCGTTGGACCAGCCTTACACAGCAACACTGGCTCAACCAAGGGGGTGGGACTTTCTGTTTGACCAACCAATGGCAGCCAGGCAAATGGGAGAGTGTTCATGAAACCTGTTTGAAAAATGGTTAATATTTGGCAAAATCCAATTGGCAACACAGACAGAAATGACACACTTCAGCTTTAAAGTTCACAAAAAGAAAATGCTGTTATTTACTCACCATAAAGTTGTTACAAACCTGTATGAACACAAAAGAAGATATTTTGAAGAATGTGTGTAACCAAACAGTTGACGGTAGCCATTGATTTCCATAGTATTTATTTTTTGTTTGTCCATACTGTGGAAGTCAATGTGGTCCATCAACTGTTTGGTTACCCATATTCTTCAAAATATCTTCTTTTATGTTCAACAGAAGAAAGAAATTCATACCACTTTGGAACAACTAGTGGGTAAATGATAAAGTCCATGTTTTCTCAGACGTTTGGACATACAGCTTTTCACAAATAGACATCAAACTATTTCCCCTTTTGAATCAAAGAAACATCTAGACTATCCATCCTCTGCTGCAACTGATTAACCATAACATGACCGTGGCATTACTCTCTAATCAGAAACGAGAGTTAAGGTCTTGCGCTCGAGGTGAACCTCTGATGAAAATGGTTTCGGTTTTAGAGATCGCCGGGCCATCATTCACTTCCTAACGCGCTGTGATCCTTCACCGACCCCCATCAACCCGAACTGCTAATTTGTCTTCATTAGAACACGCTTAAAGATCTATTTCCCTCTGAAGCCGTCAATCTGAGTCACGCTCACTCTCTCTGCCATGTCTCACAAATTAGAATTAATCCCGTATAATGCGCCAACCAGACAAGAATGTGGATAAGAAAGACGGATTCAGAATAATTTTCTTTGTAGCACATTGTGCTGGAATTACTGCAGTCGAGAAGTCATGTTGACACGCAATCAATGCACAGCAGGAGAAATTACAGTTATCATCGAGATCCATTTTGGTTCGACAGAGAATTCATGGCTAATGTAACGGCATATGTTTACTTGTTGCCATGTCCTGTGCAATTACCATCAGGATGTGTCTAGATTTTCATTCTCCTGCGACGACCTTGTTGCAGAGAATGTCATGGTAATCAACCGTCCGGATTGGACGGAGGAAGATAAAGTCAGACTCGTGGGAAAAAGAACCAAAGAGACAAGACAGATTGCTGCTCATTAAGATTTATGAATGAAGCAAGTGAGCAGGTTTTGGGTCATAGAGCTGTATAATTGAAGAGAACAAGACCGCACTCATGATCTTATTGAAATAAATGAACGTACACTTCATGAGAGAGCCAGTGACTTCTTCTGGCACTCAATAAAGACACTAATTCGAAAATCTTTATAAAACGTTTAAAATTAAATTGCAAATTAAAGGAGCAATTCAGCCAAAGATTTTTTTTTTGTGTGTGTGTCATTATTTACACATCATCATTGTCATTATTTGGTCGTTTTTGGGGCTTAAAGGTGCAGTGTGTAATATTTATGAGGATCTATTGACAGAAATGCAATATAATACACATAACTATGTTTTCAGTGGTGTATAAAGACCTTACATAATGAACCGTTATGTTTTTATTACCTTAGAATGAGCCGTTTCTATCTACACCCCTTACAGTAAAGTTGCCATTTTTGCGCCGCCATGTTTCTACAGTAGCCCTAAAAGGACAAAATGCTCTACAGAGCGCTAGCTACTCTCTGCTGTCTCAGACGGCGACATCTTTGTCCTGTGTCGGCCACCGTAGCTTCTCTATGTGCTTCGGAAGGGAGGGGTGAGCAGTGGGCGGTTGCAATTCATAACCTCACCACTAGATGCTGCAAAAATTTACACAGTGCACCTTTAATAGGCCATTATAAATCTATATTTATAATATTCTGCTCTCTATATATAAAGTTGGACATGTAAGTACACTCACATAAAGCAAATCACAACTTAAATCGTCAATCGATTGATCAGGTATTAATCTGTACCGATAACCGATTTCTGGAACAACCGGTTATTGGCAAAAATCCATACCAATAGTTTTTCCGGGTTGCATCCATTGCTGGAGCGGCTGAGAAGGGTGCGCTGTCATTAAACAGTACGAGAGTGGCCTCTAGAGGCAAAATAAAAACTGACGCCTCGTGGAGTTTGTTTTGACACGTGACAATGGCCATCTATAAGCATGACTGTTTGGATGTATATGAAACGGTAACACTTTACAACAGAGTCCATCTGTAACTAACTAAGGTTAGTAAAGGAATAAACTGTTCATTTTAACATTTACTAACACATTTTTACTTTTTAAAGTTGTTTCTCTTAACATTAGTTACTGCAAACTAACATGAATGATCAAGGTATAATTCATATTTTTACATTTAGAAAGTACAGTACATTTTCATGGTTTAGTACTGTTTACAGCACTATTTTATGTTATGTTTGTTTCATTCAGTATCCATTTTACAAACTATTAGTTGATTAATGGGTAACCAACCTTGTTATCATTACCGGTAAAGTCCTCTATAGGGCGACCTCTAGTGACTATAAGGTCTGACTCTGAAGATATTAAAGCCCCTCTGTGGTGAAAATCAAGTTTTTAAAGTTTTTTATACGTCTATGTGGTGTTTTAAATATCCTTTAAGACAAAACGTGCAAATTCATAAACAGTGGTGTAAGGTAACGAATTACAAATACTCTCGTTACTGTAATTGAGTAGTTTTTCTCAGGAATTGTACTTTATTAAGTAGTTTAAAAACAGTGTACTTTTACTTTTACTTGAGTACATTTTAAGTGCTGTATTGGTACTTTTACTGCGTTCTTTTTTCCCCTAAACCTGCCGTCGCTACATTATATGTTTATTTTTTCCTGTCAACGTGATTGGCTAAGTCCTGTGACTCCATGCGCCACGCGTGTGACTCCCGTTAAATCAACCATGATAGCGTAGCGACCAGCCTAGAGGCAAACGCGCTTTATGAAAGGGGGTTGTTGCTGGTTACTGCATGATGACTGAAATCGAGAAATTGCCTTGAACAATTACTTAAAATAAACTGCAGAATATTACAATTTCTAATACACGCACAGTGTTCTGTTAGCGCCGCACAAGCTCGCAGTGCCATCTGCTGGAAACACTTCATTTAGCTTGATTGTTTGCCAGGCTTCAAAGTGCATTAGGCATTAACCGATCGTCACTGCTAGATTCGTGTCCATTACATCGATTTCGCTCATCATGTAAACGCATTAACCTGCTTTCTGTCAGCTTATTGAAGTGCATATTTTAATGTAATGTGTTCTCACATGATGATTTAAAATTTTTGTCCATGGATATAGCAAATAACTTTAATAAAACATCAGATTTATTTTTAAATCAGTTTTTAATTGCAAGCAAAAATAATCAGTGGTGGAAATTGTGAGTTACTCTATTCCGATTTCTGAAGTGTATTCTTTTTACAGAGAAAGCATCCATTGAAATTAAAGCAGTACAATGAATGCGTCTGGAAAAGAAAGAACTCTGCTTTTTTTATGTAAAATTGTTCATGTACAACGCTTGGCAACCTTTTTTAATTAACCGCAAGAAAACCTCTACAGAATGGTTGTCATAAATGTCACCAGATTATTGGTTGCTTTCTCAAATATTACATGGCTGTATTTTGTTTTTCTGTATTATGGCTATGTATTATGTCATGGCTGTATCACCTGTTTTTTTTTTGCGGGGGGGGGGGGGGGGTGTTCTTACTGAGAATCATCCATAAAAGGCTAAACTACATTTTTAATTTGCAGGGTATAAGGGGGAATGACATTCATAGCATAATACTTACTACTCACTTCTCTTGAGTACTTTTAAAAGGGCTACTTTTTACTCCTACTTTGAGTAGTATTTAGGACAGGTACTTTTACTCTACTAGCACTACATTTTTTGACAAGTAACAGTACTTTTACTTGAGTAAGCTTTTCCAGTACTCTTTCCACCACTCTTCATAAGTCACCACCATTGCTGAGTATGTTCTCCTTAAAACTACAGTGGAAAAAAAGACTCAAAAACGGGGTTTGAAATTGCTGGTGTTTCTTACATCACAAACTACCTAAACAATCACATCAACGTGTGGGCGGGGCTTTAGCATATCATTAACTGCTGTGAAGCAGTAGCCTGACAAGCCAGACCCAAATCAAGGTGTTGGGTCTGGGAACACACCATTGGCAGGGCTCAATCCGAGGGGCGCGATAAACGGTTGTCATTCAAATTCCCTCTGCACGCAATAGGATAGCGCTACAACCAACCAGAGCAACGAGGAAGGTGAAGTGGAGCTAGTTGATAGATTAAAATTTCGCCGTATCCGGTCGGCAAAACTCCAACACATTTTCCGTTCTTAAGAATGACTTCAGTGCCGTTCTTTGTTCATTCCTCAAAGAAAAGCTGAACTCCAAGTCTTCCAGAGTCGCGGCCAAAGCCGATTCGAAAGACCGCTGTTTGCCAGCTTCTTTGTTTACAAGTAGCACGCGGAACCGGAGCAACTCCGCCGTCATTATGTTAAAGGTTACGTTTTTCGTGTTTTTTGAAGCCTTGATTGTGTTTACAGTGTGCAATATAACATGTGTTCATGTTTCGCGTGTAAAAAAACAGTATTTTTCACACAATTTACTTATCTGTACACCGCTGTTTTCCCTCTCCTAAAAACGGGCTGATGAGTTCCTTGTTCTATGAAGTCCCTCCTTCAGAAATACGTAACGAGTTCTGATTGTGCCAGCGGTTCCCGTGTTGTGATTTGACCGCAGCTTAGCGCACGTGGCACGGTTCCTGTGTTGTGATTCGACAGCAGCTTAGCGCACGTGGAAAGGTCACACCTCTTAACGGGAGATATATGCGCTCAATGATCTCTACAGCGTCCCTGTGAAAGCCAAACAAAAGTGATTTGACACCGGGATGAAAATAACAGCGTTTCAACGGCATGGCGACAAACACACTCAAACGCAACACTTCCTCTTCTCCACGCGACACTTCCTCTTATCCACGTGGGAGAGCAACAAGACCACGCCCCCTTTTTAGCGTATTCTTGTGGGCGGAGGTTAGTCTGTTCTACTGTTCTACTGACGTAATTAATGAAGGAAGTACCAGGATGTAGTCCAAGCCGGCCGTTCGCTGTAGGCTTTGAAAGGGAACTTCTGTTAAATAAAATATCTCGCTTGGCATTGAACTTTGAGCTTTATAATTTTACAGGTATTATTTATGCTCTAACAGCAACATAACAGGACCTTTTTAGCCCGCCCACCGACTCTATACACGATGTGTAGACGTTGCTAGACGACCCAAATTACATTTGCTGCTGCTATGTTATGATGAATTATATATATTTCTCCACTGATGTTCTGATTTGTTCAAAGCTTTTCTAAAGATGCTAATTTTTAGAATACAGTCTGAACATGGTTTTTGTAACATTAGCAACACATTATTAGCTGTTTGATAACAGTCAAGCCAAAGCCTAATCTTATTAATGACCATTATGTGTCTGACGCTGTAGAGAGCGATACATAAAACACATTACCATTCTGATACATCGACTTGTAAACGAGTTTGCATAATTCACTCTTTCACTTCTTCTTCTGAATCAGTTTCTGCTTCAGACATTCAGTGTATGGCTGAATTAAACCAGTATTTCCACTTGCCATTGTGCAGCATTTACTAAAGTAAAGTTAGCGAGTGGATCAGGAAGTCAGAGCGCGGGGCTAAATTGTATATTCATGGATCCGCCAAATGAAGCAAGGGCGTAGAGTTACTTACATTGCTATTTTAAGGCATGACAACAACAAAAAAATTCACAGGAAAAAACATTGAAATATGTAATTGTGGTGATCAAAGATGAGTTTTAAGAGATACAATTATTGACTAAAGGGGGACAAGATACAAGATATTATAAGCATCATTCTTCAAAATTTCTTCTAGAAGAAAGTACATCTGGAAACAATGTAAGTGTGTGTAAATTATGACAATGTATTTATTATTCCTTCAATGTTTTCATATCAGATTAATATAATTGCTATTGATAGCTCATAGTATTACTGTCCAGGTACTTTCCTTTCCTGCACATTTTTTCCAGTCCTGCTAAGTCCTCATTGGATGAATGACTTAAGAGGTGATAGATAAGGCTTTTTGGTGCAGAAAAGAGTTTGTTTATAATTAAGTTTGCTGTTAAGACCTCCTCTAATCCTCCTTCATTCAAGGGTTCAACAGCAGAACAGCAGTGTAATCCTCCAACGGCAACTCAACCTCAGCAAACTGATCATTTAAGACCAGAGAGCTTAAAACTGACCACATGTGTTCCAATTCACATGGTCTCTATAAAGTGTCCACTGCTCCCTACACATTCAGCAGGGAATATCAATGAGAAGGTTTTGCAAGAGAGCCGAAGATTACATTGGTTTTGTAGAAACTAGTAGTACCACAAGAGACTGACCGCGAACTAATGAGTGCAATTGTTAAAAATCTCCAGAGCATAGTTTTACTTTTTTATTTCAAGTTGTTAAAGTCACTTAGGAGTAGAGATATGCTCTCTTATTGATCAGTTAGACCCTTTAATTGCACCGTCCAGACACTAGAGACATATAAAGTAGTTGTAAAGCTCTACACTGAATGAATCTCCTGCTGTGACCACGAATTATGATTCGAAATGGTTCGTTTCATGCCTCCTCTAATAAGATTTCACTTCACAAACACAAGCCCCCAACAAGTGCACAGAGAAATGACTAAACAACTTTAAAATGGCTTTAGTGAAAGAGAAGGCGCTCCGTTTGTGAAAAGGATCAATACACTTGCAAAAAATACCCTGTCAAGCAAAGTAAAACACAACTCAGACGTTTGAACAGCTCTCTACCGAGTGGGAAGGAATATCATAGGCATACTTCAACAAAACTCCAGCATTTCATTCTATTACAGCTCCCAATTGGAAGAAAACAGTATTTCTTAGAGCAGTTCACATTTGCTCAAACAAACACATGGCTCAGACCTGCATAGCTTGGAATAGTTCATCCGAAGAAAAGACTTTATCGTGTTTTTTCAAACTTTTTTTGTGGAGAAAATGTTGAACTTCTTCTTACAAAGACAGTTCTCAATAAGCACATGGACAAGCTCCAAAAGTAACAAACCCTTGTCAAGAAATCCTATTGGAATTTCAGTTTATCCTGTAGGATCTTATTGGATTCTTAGAATCCTATTGGACATTTTGATTTATTTTCATTGAATTTCAGTTTATCCTGTAGGATCTTATTGGATTCTTAGAATCCTATTGGACATTCTGATTTATTTTCATTGAATTTCAGTTTATCCTGTAGGATCTTATTGGATTCTTAGAATCCATATTGGACATTGTGTTTTTATTTAATGGAATTTCACTTTGTCCTGTGATATGTTTATTATTACTTTTTATTATAATAAATAAATAAACAAATTAATTACTTTTTAGAGTAACTTAACTTCTTTTCTGGTTTTTGATATCTGCCCGTGTCCTGGTTTTCTTGTTCCTGTCTCACCCTCTGGATTTGTTTTCTGTTACGTTTTGCTGGTATTAGTTGTTGCAAGCACTGAGCGACAACGAAAGAAGATCCCAATGCAATTTTAAGGATATTAGCCTAATCCTTCCAGCCCATCGCCTGTCCTGCGGGTTTTATAGGTAGAAAAGCCAAATGGCTGCTCTCTGGGACTTCTAGTGTTAAAGCGGCAGCGCGCGAGTCAATGCGATCATCTCTTCCTAAAGAATAAACATAAATTAATACATCTTAAGGTATGTTGAGGATACATTACAACTTACTGAAATGTATCATATGTCGTGTAATCGCTCCATCTGTGTTTCAACCGCGGAAAGACAATAAAACTGCTTATAAACAATGTCATGCAGAATCACGTTTACTCAGAAGTCATTCAGTGTCCACAGCTGTTAGCTCACTAGAGAGATCAACTCTTTCACTGAATACATGCACTATATTAGCCGTTATATTCATTATATTAGCATATATATATTCATTATATACTACTAAGCCTGTTAGTGATGTCTTGTTTATTTAATGTATGTTTAAATAAACCTGTCATGAAAATTACAGCCACTAAATGATTATATTTCAACAACGAATAAAAATAATTAGATTTAGAAGTTAATGCAAAAACTGCCTTATGTGAAGCTTATGAGTGTTGATTATTATATCTAAAAATAAATAGCAACTGAATTTAGGCTAATAGTTTGGGCTCTGTTGTTAATCTTTAATAGCTATATATAAGTAAGGGCTCCCTGTATAGTTTACAGCATTATCTTTAAGAAACTTTTAGTTATAATTTAATTCATTTAAGGACAGACACAATTTTTTTCATTAAAATTAATAAAAAGCTATTTTGTAAAACTGCTGTACCGAATCCATACCGAACCGGGACTTCAAAACCGAGGTACGTACCGAACCGTCAGTTTTGTGTACCGTTACACCCCTATAATATAGTGCACTTTTGAACTACTTCTGCAGTGTTTTATGGTGTTCTCCTCCTCTCCCCCCGTGTAATAACAGCATACAGGTTCAGAGGAACATGAAGGTGAGTAAACAAATTCGAAAATGTGTGTGTGGACTATTCCTTTAAGTGAAAGATATGCAGGAGCTGTGCAGAACCTGAATGAATAAACTCACCTCACTTCACTCTCAGCCTTGACTTACAAGTCTTAAATGAAGCATGAACAAGAGATGTTCCACTTTAAACTCTCGCTGAATGCCAAATCAAGGACGCAGGTCTTGACCTGAGCTTCTTTTCTCTGTTCATCTTACAAGTAACACTATTGCACATTCAACGTTGCTTTAATTTAACCTTCCATTTGTTCAGACAACTCCATTTTGAGGAGTGACAAGGTTATGTCTTACCTCTGTCACAACATACACATCACTGAGCAATAATGAGGTTTTTTGGGGGGTGGTTCTCTTTAGATTAAGAAGTGAATGATGAAAGCCTGAGCCTTCTCTCTCTCTCTCTCTCTCTCTCTCTCTCTCTCTCTCTCTCTCTCTCTCTCTCTAACCAAGGAACCTGAGCTGCATTTAAACTCTACATTTCCATAAACGTTTATGGAGTTTCGCTACAATGCACCGATATTAGAGCAACATCTCCCTCAGCCTCGGCAACACTTTGCAATGAAATCCCTCGGGAGAGGACGTGAACCGTGCTCTGGCTTGCCTTAGTTACAGCATGGTTTTATAGTCTCTGTGCAATTGGACGTGTTCTAAAGGTCTAATCAACACACTTTCCCTCTCTCCATGAGAGACACATTTAATTGGCAAATGGGGTGAGGCATTACAGCAATGCCAGATTTAATATTATCCTGTCAAACGTTACAACAATCCAAGAATACTGATGAGAACTACAAAGACACAAAAGGATCCATGTGAATGAAAGGAAAGTGGGATAGATATCATCATAAGCAGGTGGGCAGATAGACACAAACTTACATACTGGCATGTGTGATAGAGAGAACGATAGATGGACTAGTGTTGACACAATACTGGAATTTCCTGGATACAATACCTTTGAAAATATCGATATTCAATACCATTTCTGACACCATGGGGAAAACTAATTTAATTTGACTATAGATCATTTGTTATTATTTCATATTTTTTTTATAATTTGGGTAATTTTGTTGCAATAGCTTCCACAGAGAACAGGGAGGCTTTATTTGAATTTTTTTTTTAAATAACACTATAGTCTTCATTGTAAAAATTAAGTTCAGATTAATGCTTACAATTAAAGTTACAAAAGTTATTCAGTCAAGAAGAGCAGTGAGTGATTTTCTCTTCCTCATTTTAAGAGCTTATGCACGCTTCCAATATACTGTTACACAACATGCTGAATATCATCTTGAAAACTCCCCAAGACGGGCATTTTGACATTTGACAGGGGTGTGAATCGTCACTGTTCACACGATTCAATTTGATTACGATTATCATGCCACAATTTGATTCGATATCATGATCCGAAATGTCCGATATTACTGCACATGGCTACATTTTTTTCAATGAAAGCAGTCAGATATATGAACTGAACTCTTTTTATTGTATCTGCTCCAAGAAAGTACACTTCCTGAATGTATCAAATACCAAACACAACTTAAGTCTGAATACAGCAGATGACAGGAGCATTTAGAACTAGTATTTAACCGAAATAAGCCACAAAAAAGAAGTCAATTTGGTACTCGAGAGCTGTTTAAGAGGCGGCTTTATGTGTGCGCAGTGCGGCACTTAAGCCCAGAGCATACTTTACGGCACTGTCTGTGTGATGTAATCTTCGTTATTGGGGTGGTCCGTGGATGTCCGCACACGCACCCTGTCCGCACGCAGCCCAATTTTTTTGACCACACGGACAGTGTGCGTACAACAGCGCATGTGCGAGTCACTTGAAAAGAAAATCCACTCGATAGTGTTCACACACCAAACACATCTTTCCATGCTCACGACCAAAGGAGTATACTTTGAAAGGCGGAGCGAAACGTTGAAAATTAAGTATATCTGGGCCTTTATATAGGTCAGTGTTGTAAAATTTGGCACAATACAAGCACTATTCAATCAGAGCGAATGAGACGAGTGAGTGAGAGGAGATAGGTTTCAATTCGCCGTCAGAGAGAAGAGAAAGTGAGAACGCGCAGCTGGTATTGGTGTCTCGATACTGCAGAAAAGGAGTATTGGAACCATTTCAGATATTTCAGCATCGATACATATCAAAATATTTATGTTTTTGACAACACTAAGATGGAACGATAGATGGAACAATAGAGCAATAGCTGAAATGATAGATGGAACAATAAAGTTATAGATGAAATGATATATGAAACAATATAGTGGTAGATGGAACAATAGAGTGATAGATGGAACAATAGAGCAATAGCTGGAACGATAGATGGAACAATAGAGCAATAGATGGAACAATAGATGGAACAATAGAGCAATAGATGGAATGATAGATGGAACAACAGAGCAATAGATGGAATGATATATGGAACAATATAGTGGTAGATGGAACAATAGAACAACAATATGAACGATGGAACAAAAGAATAGACAGAAGTCTAAAATGATAGAATAGAATGAACAATGGAATGATAGAATGATAGAATAGAACAAATGATAGCACGCTAAAACAATAAAATAGAATAAACAATGGAACAGAGATAGATAGATAGATAGATAGATAGATAGATAGATAGATAGATAGATAGATAGATAGATAGATAGATAGATAGATAGATAGATAGATAGATAGATAGATAGATAGATAGATAGATAGATAGATAGATAGATAGATAGATAGATAGATAGATAGATAGATAGATAGATAGATAGATAGATAGATAGATAGATAGATAGATAGATAGATAGATAGATAGATAGATAGATAGATAGATAGATAGATAGATAGATAGATAGATAGATAGATAGATAGATAGATAGATAACACACCTGTTGATGAAGTTTTCAGTAGTTGGTAGTTCTCAGTTTTGTGGTATATTCCCTATTCTCAGTCGGCCTTCCAGGCCTTCTCGCTCTCTTCCATCACCTCTACAACGGCAGACTCAGAAAAAGACAAAGATAAAAAAAGAAAGTGAGAAAGGTAAAGAGAGAGAGAGAGAGAGAGAGAGAGAGAGAGAGAGAGAGAGAGAGAGAGAGAGAGAGAGAGAGAGAGAGAGAGAGAGAGAGAGAGAGGAGGCTGAGGGATTGGAGTTCGGAAGCAATTAAAGCTCCTCCATTTTGTGATTGAGTTTCCATTGTTAGGAAACCAAATCGCTCTCTCACAGAACGCCGGTCACCTGCTGAATGTCAAGAGACATAAACACAGAGAGAGAACGGGCGTTTTGCAAAAGCTCCATCAATTGTTCCGCCCGAGGAGTGTGTTTTGCTCCTGACAGGAATAAATGAAGAGTTTGATGGACGGTTCTCACAAACAGGGATGATTGAAGTACACTAGAGAAGCTGGGTTTATCTAACGGTGATGATTTATTCAGTAAAGCCTGTGTAATATGAGCGAGTAATCCAGGTCTCCACATGCTCTCAGGTTTCTGTATCCTATTCAGGAAGCCATAATGACTCTCTCTCTCCTGCTAAAGAACCGCATAAAGCTTCATGCCCATCACTGCTTGACCCATTCACGTTTGAATGTAAGATGCTGTCAGTGAAAGTGAATCATTTACTGACTTGATTGTTATGGTTATACATGCGATCAATCATTTATTTGGACATGGATATAATGATATGAATGCTGAGGTTTTATTTAATTGATTTTACGAAGTTATGCACCAGTCAAAATATGAAATTCAATACCGCCCACTAACAGTAATGACCTACAAAGCTTCAGGCCGTGGTGCTCATGGCTGCCAGGCTTCTCAGGTGAATACAGTGCAAGGTACTTGCCTGGATGCCAGCCGAACTTAGCCCCGCCCACAACATTTGAGGTTGGGAAGTTCAGTCTGGACTTGACCCGTTGTGGAGCAACTATGCTTGAACCAGAGCTGTTCGGACCAATCAAATTGTCAGGACGGGCTTTATTCGATGATATCCAGATGATCAACAAAAACGTCACCAAAGAGCGCTTGGGTTGAATTTGTTTACTAAACAGAGAATTTGCTCGTATATGAATTCACCTTTACTATTTTTCTCAAAAATCAGCAGCCATATCACCCTGTAGACCAAGACTGGTTTTCCACTGAAGCTAAGGAGGGTTGGGCCTGGTTAGTACCTGGATGGGAGACCTCCTGGGAAAACCAGGTTGCTGCTGGTAGAGGTGTTAGTGAGGCCAGCAGGGGGCGCTCACCCTTTGGTCTGTGTGGGTCCTAACACCCCAGGTATAGTGATGGGGACACTATACCGTAACAAGCACGGATGAGACGTTAAACCGAGGTCCTGACTCTCTGTGGTCATTAAAAATCCCAGGATGTCCTTCGTTAAAGAGTAGGGGTGTAACCCCGGCATTCTGGCCAAATTTGCCCATTAGTCCCTGTCCATCATGGCCACCTATTCATCCTCATATATACGATTGGCTTCATCACCCTGTCTCCACCAATAAGCTGGTGTGTGTTGGGCGTTCTGGCACAATATGGCTACCCTCGCATCATCCAGGAGGTGCTGCACATTGGTGGTGGTTGAGGAGATTCCCCCCTTCTATATGTAACGCGCTTTGAGTGCCTAGAAAAGCGCTATATAAATGTAACAAATTAATTATTATTAAAAATGATGATCGTGTTGGTAAGTACTCCTTTTATCCTTAAATTCTTTTTACAACACCAGCAAAGATAGTTTACACTCTTCTTCTTCTTCTACTTCTTACAGCGTGCGTGCAGTTGAGTTCTGTTGACAACTATGCGTCGCTCAACATACGTCACTTATTCCATTGCTCTTATTGGTTGTAGGTCTATCCAATTGAGTGCAGAGGCATTTTCTTTCCTGGTTCTGTTGAAACACGCCCCATAATCACAGCCCAATGGAGCAGCATCAGACTCATATTCTGACTAGAATCTGACTATGACAACGTCAGGCTAGAAAGTAACAGTGAATAAAACAAATGCATGAACAGACAAGTAAATTCCATTAACATGCACGCAATTGAAATCCATTAACCAAAACTGCAGAGAATCAATGGCCTTGAAAAAATACCATCAATTAATCCCAACATTTTCTCCCACAATGCACAATGAGCTGTCATAATGACATGCTATTTTAATAAGCCCATCCAATCAACACGTCACGTAATCTACAACCAACAAAATTACCACATGTGCAAATGAAGCTGCTAAAATCATCTCACTCGTTTCCAAGGAGGAATCATCAGTTAATGCATGCGAGAGAATAGTATAATTATAAATATATTAACAGATTATGATTCTCAAATGCATAACCTAATTTACATTCCCGTATTATGATTCACAAATGCACGTTAATAAAATTATTTATATGTGTGTTACCAGTGTTGGGGAGTAACTAGTTACATGTAATATTAATTTAATTTAAAAATAAATGTAACTGTAATCAGTTACAGTTACTGAGAAAAAAATGTGTAATTAAATTAGTTACTTATGAAAATGTTAATGATTACAAAGGGGATAATATTAATTTGTTGCTTTGTCTGTTTTTGATGTGCGCGATGCCTCCTGCATTTAAAGGCTGTTTAGTAAAGCAATGCTATTCTGATGCTTTTGATTGGCTCTCGTTTAAATTTTTACATCAATCCACATAGCCGCTGAAAGCTTTACAACCTGTCTGAGAGTTGCCACCATGGCGAGTGATAAAAATGCATTCCAGTGCTGGAAATTAAAAAAGTAATCAAATGTTCTTATTTTACATTTTAAATAGGGTAAAGACCTGTTCACACCGGGACGATTTTCACGCATGTTTAATGCCTCGTGAATAAACAAAGGGCGCCAATGTGAGTGTGCACACAATCGCACAAAACGGCAAGCGTAAAAGCGTCATTTAAAAAAAAAAAAAAACACCTTGGGTTCGTTTTTTTTTTTTTTTCAAAACTGGCCGACCACTTATACCCCTTTTCCACCAAGGCAGTGCTAGAGCTAGTTCAGAGCCAGAGCTAGTCCCAGTACATAGTTGGTTCAACTGAGGAGCCTTCTTAGAACCGTTTGCTTTTCCACATGCTGAGAGCCACAACAGAGCCAGGTCTTACGTCACTATACGTCTCATCTTTCTCAGCAACGCTAGCGAGGCAGTGGCAGTGTTGCCAAGTCCGCGGTTTTCCCGCGAAATTGGGCTACTTCATCACTGTTGCCGCGGGCTGTTTTCCATGTCCGCGGGTTGAAGCAAGGGGAAGCCCCCCTGAAACGCGATTGGGCTTGTTTTGAGTAGCATTTGGGCGGGTTTTGTTGTGAAAACCTGGCAACCCTGGGCAGCGGGAAACACAAACACACAGACCGATCCACGTATGATATAAAAAAACGCATGAGTGAATCAAAAGCATAAGGAGTCGTGTGCTCTCGCTGGACTCATTATCATACAGTGATCGGTCTCTGCACAGCACCGCTGCCAACAAGCCTTCCATCAACAATGCAAACGTTGCGTTACTATTGATTCACATGGCTTTACGATCCTACATCGGCATCAAAACACAGCGAAAACACAGCGAATCCAGCGCATTCATGCAGTTCGCTGTAATTTGTATAGACAGAGATTACAAACGAGCAGCAGCTGTTAGCTCCATTAGCTGCTATTTAAAAAATGGCAGATCTCAAGTCTGTGTTGGTCTTGTTGACCCCGCCCCCAGCGCCTGACGTAATCGGTTCTTACTTCTAGCCCTGTTCTAGCCCAGCAATGTTTTGGTGCTACTTAAGAACCACTTTTCCTGGCTCGGAGCTGGGGCTTTGGGTGTGGAAACACAAAGAACCGATTTGAAACTAGGCTCTGGCTCCGAACTAGCTCTAGCACTGCTTTGGTGGAAAAGGGGTATGAGATCGGTGCTTTAGTTCACGTGCCTGGAGCTGCTGAAGTTACAGTAAGGGTGCTTTCACACCTGCCTCATTTAGTACTAGAGTTCCTTTTCCCCTTTGGTGCGGTTCGTTTGGTCAGGTGTGAAAGCGCGGACCAAACAAGCGAACTCTGGTGCGGTTCGTTTGTGGTGAGAACGTGAGCCGACCTCGAACAGACCAAACTGCAAAAAGTACTGATAATTTTTGGACTAAACCAGCTGCCGTAGTCATGTGATGTGGGATGAGGAATGTTTGTTGATAGTTTGCACTTTAGCATGGCAGCTCGCTGACAAACTTGGAGTATTGAGGAGGTGCGGAGCTTCATAGAAATTTGGTCTGATGACCATATTAGGTCCCAACTTTTGAAAACTCACAAGAACAGCGCGATCTCCGCTTGAAGTGACAAGCGATGCGCGCTCGCCGTTTGAAGTGCATTAGAGCGTTGTTTTCAAGCCACATCCGCGCTTCATTATAGAAATGTATTGTTTGCATATTGTGGTGTATACAAACAATGTAATAGTTTGTGGCCAGGGACAAAACCAGCCCGCGCAGTCGCAGTTTAGGAAATACCATGGCCAATGAGTGATGTGGGTGTTGTCATGTGACTGCATTTTGGTTCGTTTCACTGGTTCGGACCAAAGCAATCAGTGTGGTGTGAAAAGGAATCAAAAAAGCTGAAAAATGCTACAATGTATAATTGTTTGCCCTTGGTTCGGACCAAATGAACCGAACTAGAGATGTGAAAGCACCCTAACTAGCATAGATATACATAAAAAAGGCTAGATGTCTCGTCCGCGCTGCTGGCCAATGGAGGTCGACGTCCGCACCCGGCGGCCATCTTGTCACAGTCAGCTCACTCACTCGTAACATTGTGTTTTAATGGTGCGTGTACTTTTTAAATAACCATAACTTGCTCAATTTTCTACCGATTTTCAAACTGTTTGGTTTGTTATAAACGTCAGAGATGTAGTTATGACACTGCATACTTATGAATAATTATTCATCATTTGTTCAAGCATCTAGAATTATAGCCACGTTAATAACGTTTGTGAGAAACCAAACCATTCCGTCAAGATTTCAGTGAGATAAGAGTATTTGTGTTTGTGCAGATCACTCACCTTACATCAGGGACCACAGAGTGTGTACAGGCCTTTAGGCTACAACCTGTCTGAGCGTTGCCACCATGGCGAGTGATAAAAATGCATTTCAGTGCTGGAAATTAGAAAAGAAATCAAATGTAAATCAGTTATATTACTTTAATAAAATTATTGAAAGTTACACTAATTATTGCATTTTAAATAGGGCAATTTGTAATCTGTAACCTATTACATTTCCAAAGTAACCTTCCCAACACTGTGTGTTACCTGATGCACATTCATAAAATATGATTTACAACTCCAAAACATGATTTACAACATGATTTTTTTTTTATTGAGTCAATTCATGAATGCATAACCTAAGTCAAATTTTACGATATGCAAATGCACATTAAAACATACTATCAATGCAAAATATGATTCACAAATTCAATGTTTTACAAACACACAGATCACTCTTTTTTCTTTTCTTTTTTTTACAGGTTTTTAAATTTAGGAATTGATTATGATTATGTCATTAATGCATAAAATATTAATCAATGCATAAAATAATTCAAGATAAATTTTTATGATTTACAAATTTGGTATTTAAAAGAAATACCAAAAATTCTAAAATTGATTCACAAACACATTATTTTACATGTAGGAATCGATTGTTGAATCTGCATTAGGAAATCACCACATATATTTGTGGATTGCTTATGTTTGTGACTTTTCTTACAAGTTTTGATCATAGATATCAAAAGTTTTGATTTACTAAAAAAATGCACTCTTTAGTCAATAAAATCAGATGTTTTCGAGTACAGTGACTCTATTTCTTACGTTGTGTCAGGCTGTATCTCAACTGTGTGATGCCATTTATGCCGAACAAATTAAACGAGATACTCTCATGATGTCGCTTTTCATTGTGACCAGTGCAAATCTGGCCACGGTGAATAGCTTCATTGGTAATTTAAGTATTTTGAGTATGTGTGAATGTGTGAATCGTGTATTGTGAATATAATCATTTTGGGAGTAGTCCGATCCCACAGCAGCCAACCTCAGGAGAGCTCATCTGAGCGAATAAACATCACTTAGGTTGAAGAGAGCTCACCCTTTTCATTTAGCATGCACAAAATGCAGCTGTGCCTTTAGCACAAACCGTGAAAAGAGTCAATGAACTGGGGAATACAGAGACTAGAGACTGAGGAAATGTACTGAATGGAATACTAGTGAACTGCTTACCAAATATGTGTATAGTATGAATATGTGTATAGTATGAATATGTGTATAGTATGAATATGTGTATAGTATGAATGTGTATAGTATGAATATGTGTATAGTATGAATATGTGTATAGTATGAATATGTGTATAGTATGAATGTGTATAGTATGAATATGTGTATAGTATGAATATGTGTATAGTATGAATATGTGTATAGTATGAATATGTGTATAGTATGAATTAGGGTTGGCAAACATACCAGTTGGTATCAAAAAAAAAAAACCTGTCATACGTCAGAATTCTGTTGTTTCACTGGAATATCAAGTCATGACATTTTGATTGATTCAAAAATAGATTTTTGACATTTTTGACAACTATTGACATTTTGATTGATTTGATTGAATACAATATATTTCCATTTCATGCCGACTTTAAATAAATGGCACACACAACACTTTATCAGAAAATGCAACAAATGAACTGTTGTTTGTTGTTACACAATGTCAATCAATCAGATGCTTATTGCCAAACTAGGCAGTTCTTTTTTGATAAACACTGCAGGCATAAGTACAAGATTAATTAATCAAATTAATTCAAAACTGAATGAAAACAAAACTTAAGTATGAGTATTCATTAGTGATCGACCAATAATCGTTTTACAGATATTTTCCCCAATATTTAAGCATTTTTCCATAATCGGGTATCGGTTTTGTTATATCGGATTCACAGAAAAATGGTGATATGTCAAGTCATGTCCCAATTAAGCTTTTTTTTTTTTTTAAAGAGACACTTTAGTGACAGTGCACTTTATTTTTTGCACTCTTTTAGATCCCTTTATTTATTGGTATAGTGCATCATGGTGCCATGTGTTCCCCAGGTACGTGAGCCATATTTTCTGTGCGTACCCGCCTATCCACGTGATATAAAAGAAAATGTGATTCATCAGACCAGGCCACCTTCTTCTATTGCTCCGTGGTCCAGTTCTGATGTTCACGTGCCCACTGTTGGCGCTTTCGGCGGTTGGGCATGGGCACCCTGACTGGTCTGCAGGTCTCCATACGCAACACTGCGATGTACTGTGTATTCTGACACCTTTCTATCAGCACCAGCATTAACTTCTTGAGCAATTTGAGCTCCAGTAGCTCGTCTGTTTGATCGGACTACACGGGTCAGCCTTCACTCCCCACATGCATCAATGAGCCTTGGCCGCCCATGACCCTGTCACCGGGTCACCACTGTTCATTCCTTAGAGCACTTAGTTTTGATAGAGACTGACCACTGCAGACCGGGAACACCCCACAAGAGCTGCAGTTCTGGAGATGCTCTGACCCAGTCGTCTAGCCATCACAGTTTGGCCCTTGTCAAACTCACTCAAATCCTAACACTTGCCCATTTTTCCTGCTTCTATCACATCAACTTTGAGGACAAAATGTTCACTTGCTGCCTAATATATCCCACCCACTAACAGGAGCCATGATGAAGAGATAAACAGTGTTATTCACTTCACCTGTCAGTGTTATCTGCCTGATCTGTGTATAGGTTCTGTAAATCGGGCATATAAACATGCAAATAATCAGAATCGTATCGATAATAAAATCAATATCGGTCGATCTCTACTCATATCTAAGACCAAAAGATGTCAAAACAGCAAATCCAACCTTACAGCATTATAAATGGGTTGTGAATGTCGATTCATGTTGATTTTAAAGAATCTGACCCATGATGCTCAAGTTTTTGGAGCCAAAGATCCCTGATTTCACTAACTGTCTCTAGCTGTTCATGCAAACCCACAAGATTTCATTCATTCAGTATTCATTCGTACTTTAGTCATCACTTATTTATAATTTATAGCCTACTTTTGTTTTTCGCAAACTTTGCAAACAAATTATTATAATTTTTTTTTTTCATTTCTAGTTTTCATCTTCGAAATCATTTTAACAATAATAATCTTGTGGAACAAATATGCAATCATAAACATTTCACACATTTTTGCAACTTGCATGTCGCTTGGGTTGCAAAATTCTGGGAATTTTCAAGGTTGGAAACTTTCCATGAGAATTAACAGTTAGGAACAAATGGGAATTAAAGGGAATGTATGGGAATACGTTTATAACAGGGAACTGAAATGTATTTGAAATAAAAATCATCTTGCAGCATAATCTTGGTTTAAAAAACGCACTACTAAAAAAAGTCTGCTTATGACCAAACTAAATTTTTACATTTCATGTTTGTATATGATAATAGAAAAAGTTTATGAATTATCCCAAATTCCAATTAATTCCCATAAATTCCTGTTAAGTTTCCAACAATACTTCCAAAATTCCCCAGCTTAACTTCCCATGGAAAGTTTCTGGAAATGTACCGGTACATGTTTAATTTCATGAGATGTTATCAGTTATTTAGCATTGCAATCCAATCTTATGTTTAAAATACTAAAAGGAAAAATTATTTTGCAGTACATTGCAGTACATAATATTTTTCCCAGTATGGGAAACATACAGTCTAATGAGCAGTCTTTGCACACTGTGCCTAGTATACTAACCATATAAACCATTTACACGCAAAAAAAATAGTAAGAGTAATATGGTGGTACTCAATTCTGAACACAACCATGACACAGAGCAAGTTCACTGACCAGCAGGGGGCACAACAAATCATCCCCGAAGAATCGCTGACAAAGCTTTACTTAGTAAAGCCATGAAACCTGTTATAGCTCCCATTAAAATAAAGCTACACCGTAAAGCACTCACAGTTAAGTTACTGACATATCCCATAAATTCTGTAGAACAGCTCAGATGTAGATATTTCAGAAACTAGTTCAAACAAGAGTCTCCAGTGTCATTGCTAGTGGTTCTAGCCAGGGACGCATGTGAGAGCTGGCAGCGCTGTTGCTAGGCATTACCTGGCATGGCACAGGTGCAGTTTCCTACTGTAGGTATTATTTTTAGCCTTAGTGAAATCAAAGGAGAGACACTTTTTGCACACTCAAGGTCCCAAGCAGATTAAGCATGCCAGCCTGAATGTCAAATTCAAACAAAGGTAATTGGAGAACGGCGCAGTCAACCGTGACCATCCGTACAAGTGTGGCTATATCGTTCTTTTCAGTTCAACAGATGTAATGTGAAATGAAAGGTTTGCTTAAAAAAATGGCTGTAAACATGGTACACGCCGGCACTGTAATAATGAGGTGTCACACAGAAGGTAATTTTCAATTTTAATGAGTCAGATTTGCATAAAATAATTGGAGACAATGTCCACTAGTGTTTAGTGAAATTTGTAGAAAAGGATAATTCCCACTCTAAAATCTGATTGGATGAGCCACATTTGAAGTCTGGCGATAAATGCACACCTGTGAGCGCACAATCAATATTACTAAGCCAAATTGTAATATTGAACTAACAAAATTCTCATTATTATTAATAAAGCTTAATTTATTGAGAACGTAATGAGATAATTTCACCAAACCCGGTTACACCTATGCATGGGCTCGGTCTGTGGTTGTGTGAAAAGAGATTCTGCGACTGGACACTTGGTGGCGCTATAAAATGGGGAAAAAAACACAAAAACGGCTATAGCTACTATAGGGGTGGCACGGTTCACAAAACCCACGGTTCGGTTCGTATCACGGTTTTAGGGTCACGGTTTTCGGTTCTGTACGGTTCTTGTTGTTGTTGTTTTTTTATCGTTAACACTCAAGAAATTTACTTCAGCATATGATATATAGCTTAATCATCCACAATTAGGATACAGTATTAAAAAATTGTTATATCATGTAGAAGTTGTTTCTTAACTGGCTGTCTACAGAGTCCGACACATTGGCGTAACATTTTTCATGTTAATCATGTCAATTTTGATCAGAACAAATGCACTGTGGCTTTAATTCAGCTGACCTGATTAACACATTTCACCATGAAGTGTTCCGTGTGTTTCACAATCACCATATGACATCCAGCGCTGTAAAAAGAAAAGAAAAAATACACGAAAACACAACACTGCCAGAAGTTTTTGCCCAAACTTCAAAGGCATGTTTAAATTATTAAAACTAGAAGCATCTTAACTTTTAAATGTTACATTTATCATGTGAACTACTTATATACAGCATGTTATATGCATGTGTGTATGAGACAGAGGGGAACACGGTCGCATCTGCAGCAGATATATGCAGCCCATCATAAATCAAAGCATGAGACAGACAGGGGTCGGAGGAGAACGCCGGAAAATGTGACATAATGGACAATATTTGTCTGTATTTGCAATCCACGAGCCGCGGTTCAGCTGCGCGAGACAAACACTGCCAGTGTGTGAATGCACGCCAGCGCGCGCATACGCACTGCATCTGCCCTGCCAGCTATACGCTGCTGGCGCATCCTCCAACTCCGGGCAGCCTTCCTTATCTCTCCCACTTGCATTTCTACACGTGACGTGACCTGCAGCACTCCACTTTTACTTTATTTTACTGTATGTCCACACACACACATACACACACACACACCTCTTATTTCACGCGAAAAGGACACCCACTGTCTGAGGTAACATACGGGCACGAGGATACATTGCGCATGCGTTGAAACCGTGCGACGCACACGCTCCGAACCGAGACAAGCGAACCGAACGGTTCGTTTTTTTTTCATGTACCGTGCCACCCCTAATAGCTACGCAACAGTCAGTCCAATTGACTTGAAAACTGGCATACTGGCAAAGTTTGTAGAAGGTGCCGCTATTGTCTATGTGGACATTCACATTTCTTAAAAAAAACATGACAGCCGTCAGCCAATGAAGTTCAAGCAGCTGTCAGACAAGGTTAATTGGATTGGAACGAAACTCACTGGGCCTGTTTGACTCACGGCCCTAGCCTGACGTCGTCTAATAATACTAATAATAATCAGATTCTAGTCAGAATATGAGTCTGAGGCTGCTCCATTGGGCTGTGATTATGGGGCGTGTTTCAACCGAACTAGGAAAGAAAATGCCTCTGCACTCAATTGGATAGACCTACAACCAATCAGAGCAATGGAGTAAGTGACGTATGTGAGATGGTGGTCCAGTGGGTTAAACCATGGAACTGATATGTAGAAGGTTGCCTGTTCGATCCCAGAGGTCACCACCAGTGTGTCCTTGAGCAAGGCACTTTACTCCATGTTGCTCCAGGGGAATTGTCCCTGTAATAAGGGCACTGTAAGTCGCTTTGGATAAAAGCGTCTGCCAAATGCATAAATGTAAATGTTGAGTGACGCATAGTTGTCAACAGAACTCAACTGCACACACGCTGGAAGAAGAAGAAGATGAGTGTAAACGATCTTTGCCGGTGTTGTAAAAAGAATTTAAGGATACACGGAGTACTTGCCAACACAATCATCATCTTTGAGAGCAATAGTAAAGGTGAATGCATATACCAACTAGGGCTGGGCGATATGGCCCAAAAAAAATTATCACAATATAGTTTTCCATATCAGTCGATATCGATAATTATCACGATAAATGTCAAATCTTTATTTCTTTAAAGTTTAAAGGCATATTTTTGCTCCTGAGTGAAAGATGCAGAAAACAGACAGTTAATAGTGGGTTAACTATCCTTTATTGTCAAAACATGACAAATACTTCCCAAACAGGTGAACAATTTTAAAAACTGAGGTAGAGAAGAATATAAATATAATATATAAAATAAATATCTAAAGTAAAATCTAGAACTGTAATCAACATTTGGCTCTGCTGACTGCAAATGAAAAGTTAAAGTGCTTTAAAGATAATGTTTGTCAATAAACAAAAATAGAATAAAAAAAATCTTTCTGGTCAGCATGCCTTATAAATAAATGACATTGACAATATAAATAAAATGAATAAATAAAAGAAAAATCTTAAATGTGGTCAGCATTTTTTTACTCTACACTCTATAATATATCTATAATATAATGATATACACTGAATTAAAATAATTGTTTAAGTAGTAAAACCACTACTGGATTGGTCCACCGCGCGACTCACCGACACACACACACACACACACACACACCTGCAACGAGAGTACAAAGTTCCAGTAAGGGCTTGTAACGAGTAGAATTAGGTACTGCTCCTTTAAAGGTCGCGTTTTTCGTGTTTTTTTGAAGCTTTGATTGTGTTTACAGTGTGCAATATAACGTGTTCATGTTTCGCGTGTAAAAAAACACAGTATTTTTCACACAATTTACTTATCTGTGTACCGCTGTTTTCACTGTCCTAAAAACGGCTGATGAGTTCCTTGTTCTATGAAGTCCCTCTAACAGAAATACGTAACGAGTTCTGATTGTGCCAGCGGTTCCCGTGTTGTGATTTGACCGCAGCTTAGCGCACGTTGCCAGGTTCCTGTGTTGTGATTCGAAAGCAGCTTAGCGCACGTGCTACGGAAAGGTCACGCCTCTTAACGGGAGATATATGCGCTCAATGATCTCTACAGCGTCCCTGGGAAAGCCAAACAAAGGTGATTTGACTCCGGGATGAAAATAACAGCGTCTCGACGACATGGCGACAAACACACTCAAACGCAACACTTCCTCTTCTCCACTCAACACTTCCTCTTCTCCACGCAACACTTCCTCTTCTCCAAGACCACGCCCCCTTTTTCGTGTATTCTTGTGGGCGGAGGTTAGTCTGATCTACTGTTCTACTGACGTAATTAATGAAGGAAGTACCAGGATGTAGTCCAAGCCGGCCGTTCGCTGTAGGCTTTGAAAGGGAACTTCTGTTAAATAAAATATCTCGCTTGGCATTGAACTTTGAGCTTTATAATTTTACAGGTATTATTTATGCTCTAACAGCAACATTACACACTAACTAAAGTTTGAACAATGGGACCTTTTGTTTGAACAAAAGAACGGGACCTTTAAGGCGGAACGCACTCGCTGATGAGTGGGCTGTGGGCAGTCCGTGGATGGAGCTGTGAGCAAGCGTCGCATGTGTGCGTGGGAACGACACTGACAATAAAACCCCATGTGAAACATCAGATCGCCTACGTGAGTTTTGTTTGCACTTAGCTGCAACTATCTGATCTCTCAGTTAAGCGTTACAGGCTGTCAAGTCTATTTTATTCACTTCGGATGAAATTATTTTATTTATCTTTTAATACAGGCGATGTGTTATTAATAAATCACCAAAGACAAAAAAATATGATACCAATGTATTTTTCCACAAGTCCGATGTTTTAGTGATCATAGTTTGGTAACAGCTTGTAATTCCCCCACAACTAACGAGGCGATAAGCCCATATGTACAGTGAATATATTTATTCACTGTACATATTCACCTGTAAATTCAGTTCTGTTTATAGTAATAACCGTCTCTCTATTTATACATATTTATATATATTCAGTACATTTCCATGTCCTGCACTTACGCAACCACTGTATATCCTGCACTTGCTGCTATTGCACTTCTGGTTAGACCTAAACTGCATTTCGTTGCCTAGTACTTGTACTTGTGTAATGACAATAAAGTTGATTCTAATCTAATCTAATGTGTGAACTGGCTAATGTAGATTTAGCGCTGTGTTGGGCTCAATGCTATTTGGAAAAACTTTTGATAATTATATTACCGTGTGGTGGACCTATGATAAGCAGTGCACGTCGCTCTGGTCATGAGCGCTGAATTTTCTTCACTTTTTTGTGATCTTTAGACATGTAAGAGGTCACTGTACTATAAAAACATCCTGTAAATTTCAAAACTCAAAACTTCCTTGTTAGTCCAAAACCAGCTTTTACATAAGCCACACTCAGAAAATGACTAGTTTCAGATTTTGGCACATTATCACGTAATAGTGCGTCGAAAGACCACCTCTGCAGAATCAGATCAACGCCTACTTCTACATCATCACGTCTTTGTCCCCGCCCACTGGCGTGTTAGTGAGATGACAAGGAGAGAAGAGAGATACAGGGAGATCACTAGACTAAATATAACATTACCTTCCAAAGGATCCGAATGCTAGGAAAGTGCTTATTTATTTTCAACTATGTGAATGTCTCAGTAGAGCAGTATTTGTTTTACCTGTGGGTTCTTTGGTAAATCAGTCAATTTCGGCGCAGGCTTTGCAAATAGACTTTTACTGTAAGATGTGGACTCGACAGTAAAGCCTTGTTTATACTCGAACGCGAGGGTGCGTGCGGCAAAAATGAGGTCGATGCGGAGTGGGTGGTTGTGCGCGTTGGGTGCGCATACGGCGTAGTCCCGCTCTGTATTATAATACTTTTGCGCTATGAAAGATTACTAATAAGGTAAGGTTTAAACTGTTTGTCAATGTTATGTTATTTATTTGGAATGTTATACATATGTCTTTCAGTGCCTTTTTGTTATTACTGCTGTGATTTGCACATAGCTGCACTGTGAGGGTTTTGTATTTATTGTTTATAATGCTGAATGCTGCTGTTTAAATAGTTTTAACTTTAAACCTGTTGGTAGCATTAAGTACTGAAGTACTTAAAGGGTGGCAGTCTTTTAAAATCAACTGTTGTTGTGGACTTTATACTGAAGAAGTATTTGTTCTCCATTTGAATGAGATGTTTTTAGGTGGTTAATTGAGCAAAGTGCTTCCATTTATTTTATTATTATTATTAGTATTGGTTCATAAAAATATCGGATTGATATCGGAATCAGCAAATAGCCAAAGCAGCGGCATCGGTATCGGAAGTGAAAAAGTGGTATCGGCGGGACATCCCTTGTCTCTACTAATAATAATAATGGCTAGATGGTTTTTCACTTATTTTTCACTTGTTTTGTTGTAGAGATTATTTTCTGATTAATATATATATATATATATATATATATATATATATATATTATATATATATGTATGTATATATATGTGTTAGATTTGTGGCTGCATTTGAAGTTGTTTTTCGCTTAAGAAAAATAAATAATATTACTGTCAAATGCATGTCAGATAATAAAAATACTGTAATAAATACAGTAGTTCACCGTGTATTTGTTCATGTTTTATTAAGGGATAAGTCTGAAGCACACCATAAAATAATTCTAGCAATTCATACAGGGCTAGTAGTGTATACAGCTGTATATACAGATACACACCCAGGTATCGGATCAGTACTCGGTATCGGCCGATACCCTGAGCCCAGGTATCGGAATCGGTATCGGGAAGGGAAAAAGGGTATCGGAACATCTCTACTCAAAACAAGGCGGAGGTGGTAAAATTCTGATAATAAAACATTTTACAAGCACGTATTTTAGGTATTTTAATAATAAGATAATTCAAATTGTATTTTGAGTCACTATCATATGCAGTGTTTCCCACAGTATTTTGTTAGACTGTGGAGGATGGCGCTCATTCCTTTTTTGGGTGGGTTCGGGCGGATTCCCCCATAAGAAAATATTGTACATTTTAGGGTACGTTCACACTTGTCATGTTTGGTTCGATTAAAACAAACCCTGGTGCGATTGCTCGGTTATTGCGGTTCATTTGAACATGTGAACGCTGCCATCCGAACCCTGGTGGCCTAGCCTGGATGCCAGCCGAACTTAGCCCCGCCCACAACGTTTTAACTCGGGCAGTTTGGTCTGGACTTGATCCGTAGAGAAGTAATTATGCCCGAACAGAAACTGTTTGGACCAATTAAATTGTCAGGGCGGGCTTTAGACGATGATGGACAGATGATAAACAGTAACGTAATCATCCACGTCATCAAAGGCGCTTGGGTTGAATTTGTTCTAATCCTAAACGGAGAACTTGTTCGTATATGCATTCACCTTTACTATTTCTATCAGAAATGATGATCTTGTTGGTAAGTACTCTGTGTATCCTTAAATTCTTTTTTTACAACACCGGCAAAGATACTTATTCCAGCGTGCGGCACAGGGTTGCCAAGTTTTTACAACAAAACCTGCCCAATTGCTACTCAAAACTAGCCAAAAACAAGCCCTATAGCTTTCCGGGGGGGGGGGGTTCTCCAGAAAAAAAAATTCATTTGGGGGTAAAATATGTGTTATTTTGGCAGGGCTGCCAGCTAAAATTCGCATTCCTGGGTCTGTATATCACATAATTGGGGTCGCTTCAACCCGCGGACATGGAAAAACAGTGCAGTTGTGTTCTGTTGACATTTGACAACTAACCTTATGCGTCGCTCCGTTGCTCTAATTGGTTGTAGGTCTATCCAATTGAGGTCTTTCCTGGTTCGGTTGAAACACGCCCCATAATCACAGCCCAACGGAGCAGTATCAGACTCATATTCTGACTAGCATTGATTATGACGACGTCAGGCTACTGGTGGGCACCAGACAAGCAGACCGGGACCGCTACAAAGAT
Organism: Romanogobio albipinnatus; assembly: GCA_023566225.1. Lineage (NCBI taxonomy): Eukaryota > Metazoa > Chordata > Actinopteri > Cypriniformes > Gobionidae > Romanogobio > Romanogobio albipinnatus. The sequence goes on along the minus strand of CM042243.1, from coordinate 7,471,750 downwards.
GGGTCTCGGTCCGCTTCCAAACAAACTCTGGTGCGGTTCGATTGATATATGAACGCAACACGGACCAAAGACATGTAAACGAACCAAAAACAGGACGTGATGTCACAAGATGTGACGCTACAAGTCAGCTGATTTGACAATGTGGAAAGATCGGTGTATCCAATATGAGTAGAGGGCAAACATGGAGGTAAAGTGCCTCATCAATGCAGATCTTCGTTTCTGCACACAACGGAGGAAATCCTGCTGCTGTTTTGAATGTTTTGAACATTTTAAGAGCTCTTCGTGAGTTCTCAGCTGGTAAAAATAAAACCATATGTACACGCATAAAATGACCGCGTTTAATCCAGCACACAGCATTGTTTTAAATGTTCGGTAAGCAAGCTCAGTCGCGAAATATACATCATAAATTCCAACCAATCAAGTTGTGACCGTATCCCTATGCCTTTGGTTCGGTAACTTTAGGTTTGCTGTTAAAAATGCCAGTGTGAATGCTAAGCGGACCAGGACTATATGTTTTGTTTTTGTTTTTTGGTCCGGACCAAACAAACTGAACTACAAGTGTGAACGCACCCTTAAAGATTCATTAATCTGGTGCACTTTGAGAGCTTTTTCAACACTGCAACGGAGTAGATCTAAATATAGTGCTATATAATCAACACATTTGCGATTGGTGTTCCACATGTAATGCTTAATTCATATGCAAAGATCACAGCAGTGAGCGTTTACACTGAAGTCTCACAGCAGCCAATCACAGCAGTGGGCATTTACACTGAAGTCTCACAGCAGCCAATCACAGCAGTGGGTGTTTACACTGAAGTCTCACAGCAGCCAATCACAGCAGTGGGTGTTTACACTGAAGTCTCACAGCAGCCAATCACAGCAGTGGGTGTTTACACTGAAGTCTCACAGCAGCCAATCACAGCAGTGGGCGTTTACATTGAAGTCTCACAGCAGCCAATTACAGCAATGGGCGTTTACACTGAAGTCTCACAGCAGCCAATCACAGCAGTGGGCGTTTACATTGAAGTCTCACAGCAGCCAATCACAGCAGTTGGCGTTTACACAGAAGTCTCACAGCAGCCAATCACAGCAGATGGCATTTACACTGAAGTCTCACAGCAGCCAATCACAGCAGTGGGCGTTTACACTGAAGTCTCACAGCAGCCAATTACAGCAGTGGGCGTTTACACTGAAGTCTCACAGCAGCCAATCACAGCAGTGGGCATTTACACTGAAGTCTCACTAAAAATGATCTAAAAATCATACTATCATTTTAAGTTCACCTCAGTTTACATAAAATAATGTAAAAAATGACCCCATTTCTATTACTACTGTCCCCCCAGCCTAATAAGGGCCGTTCACAACGTGGATGATAACTATAACTGTAACGATAACTATAAAGTTGTACTAATCATTCTGATTCTACAGCGTTCCACACCACAGCTATAATGAAAACAAACATCAGTGATATTGTTGGAGTCACTTTCAGTGTTTTAAAAACAAGTTTTACTTCCAGAACACTCTTGCACTCTACACTCACCTAAAGGATTATTAGGAACATCATACTAATACTGTGTTTGACCCCCTTTCGCCTTCAGAACCGCCTTAATTCTACGTGGCATTGATTCAACAAGGTGCTGAAAGCATTCTTTAGAAATGTTGGCCCATATTGATAGGATAGCATCTTGCAGTTGATGGAGATTTGTGGGATGCACATCCAGGGCACGAAGCTCCCGTTCCACCACATCCCAAAGATGCTCTATTGGGTTGAGATCTGGTGACTGTGGGGGCCATTTTAGTACAGTGAACTCATTGTCATGTTCAAGAAACCAATTTGAAATGATTCGAGCTTTGTGACATGGTGCATTATCCTGCTGGAGGTGGCCATCAGAGGATGGGTACATGGTGGTCATAAAGGGATGGACATGGTCAGAAACAATGCTCAGGTAGGCCGTGGCATTTAAACGATGCCCAATTGGCACTAATGCCGAGTTCAGACTGCACGATTTTAGCCCCGATTTTGACTCGCCGACAGGTTTTGCGAAATCACGACAAATGCCCGAAATCATAGGCAAATCGGTGCTCGTGCACGTGAGTGACAATCACACAGTGTGAATGATCAAAGACGCGATCAGAGAGACTCGCCGATGCGTCGCCGACGCCCGCAAGATATTTGGCATGCTAAATATCTGGACCTGTCGGCGATTCAAACTGCTGTGTGAAATGAGTTCTGACTGAAAAATACATTGGCGATGACCGACAGCCAATGAGAGAGCAAGATACAGGACAAAGGGAGTTTCGGGGAGGAGTTATAGGCCAGAATATCCGTATTTTTAATATATATATTTACAGTTATTTCAAGCAGAAATAAAGCACAAACATTTGCTTGACTAACCGCAACAGTAGCACATTGCAAAACTATTTATGTACCTCCAACTCTCTTTGCAGAACACAATTGCTCCGTGTCTCCCCAACCATTTCCTCCACCATAATCTTTTTTCTTTTTCTCCTTTTGCTGCAAATCAGCGCATAGACAATATTTTATATACAGTCTATATTTTTAATAACAATTCCAGTCTCGCGCGAGAACTCCGGTCTGACGCACGTGTGATCTCGAGTTGTTTCCTTCTCACTTCTCGCGTGTGTTTTGTTGTGAAACGTAATTCGCGGACGGGACAGAGCTGTCGGCGATTTTTCCTCTTGTACAGTCATGCAGTGTGAAACCCCCTGTCGCCGATCCATCGGTCAGTGTGAACACAGCAGTGACTGAGTGCTGGCCCAGATAGTCATGCAGTGTGAAAAGAGCAGTGATCCGACCAGTTTGAAAATCGTGCAGTCTGAACTCGGCATAAGGGGCCTAAAGTGTGCCAAGAAAACATCCCCCACACCATTACACCACCACCACCAGCCTGCACAGTGGTAACAAGGCATGATGGATCCATGTTCTCATTCTGTTTACGCCAAATTCTGACTCTACCACCTGAATGTCTCAACAGAAATCGAGACTCATCAGACCAGGCAACATTTTTTCAGTCTTCAACTGTCCAATTTTGGTGAGCTCATGCAAATTGTAGCCTCTTTTTCCTATTTGTAGTGGAGATGAGTGGTACCCGGTGGGGTCTTCTGCTGTAGTAGCCCATCCGCCTCAAGGTTGTGCGTGCTGTGGCTTCACAAATGCTTTGCTGCACACCTCGGTTGTAACGAGTGGTTAATTCAGTCAAAGTTGCTCTTCTATCAGCTTGAATCAGTCGACCCATTCTCCTCTGACCTCTAGCATCAACAAGGCATTTTCGCCCACAGGACTGCCGCATACTGGATGTTTTTCCCTTTTCACACCATTCTTTGTAAACCCTAGAAATGGTTGCGCGTGAAAATCCCAGTAAGTGAGCCGATTGTGAAATACTCAGACCGGCCCGTCTGGCACCAACAACCATGCCACGCTCAAAATTGCTTAAATCACCTTTCTTTCCCATTCTGACATTCAGTTTGGAGTTCAGGAGATTGTCTTGACCAGGACCACACCCCTAAATGCATTGAAGCAACTGCCATGTGATTGGTTGATTAGATAATTGCATTAATGAGAAATTGAACAGGTGTTCCTAATAATCCTTTAGGTGAGTGTATAAGCACTTAGCAACGCCCTAGTAACCAGTCAGTACACCCTGGCAACCACATTCCATTCAACCTCCATTTTTTTTAACAACTTGAGAAACTGAGGAAGAGGTGACAACATTTTCACCAAGTGATCAGAGAATGCGTATAGGTTTTACAGTGTATTGTGGGACTTTTAGAGAGCAAATATTTCACTGCAACAGTAACACCATTCACAGTCCAGTGCAGTAAACTAAACTAGGCATGACTTGCAATGCCTTGTGATTACGCAGGACTACTTTCTTCACTCACTGAAGAATAAAGCCAGAGATAAGGGTTAATGCATTGTGATAATCAAGCAGAGAAGGAAATTTACAAAGTGAATGTTAATGTCTTCAAAAACCTACAATAATGTGATACCATTTGCATTTTTTTTTTTTCAGGATGCCTTTTAAACTACAAACGCTTTGGCTTGAATTGAACATTTAATGTCTGAATGAAATGGCTCCGTATTGTACTCAAAGCATTAATGCTCAATTAAACCTGGAATTTAAAGAACTAGATATAAAGGCCAGTGCATTAAAGTTCAGCTGATGTTTTATAGCTGTCAACAGAAGTGAATAAAAGGATTAAAAGACCATCACCTCTAGAGTAAACTGAGAAACCTCATTACCTTACAAGTTATATCTATATATAGAGCAACTGGTGTTCCCACAGTGCAACTTCAGCATGAAACACATTCGATACGATCACATGCGCAACAAGGTGTGATTCGGTCACAGGCACCAGGGCACAGGTAATCATCACAGCGGACAACAGAACGATTGCAAAACTGGCATGTATTTTTATATATACATGCAAAAACTTGTTTAATAAACTGATAACAGTAACTTACGTTTCGGAAGAAAACTGTCCCGTTACGAACGAATGTAGTTCCAAAATAAAGCAATGCGTCTGTCACCACGCAAGACACCAAATTAAATCGGACTGGAGTTTAAGTGGAGCGGATGGCCTACCCGCTCAAAGCGTTCTGTAATCCCTCGGCTCAGAATCCACTCCGGGTTTTACATTTCGTTACTCATGAGAAAACCCCTCTCCAAGCTATCGGAGAACGGGTGAAAATGCTCTTACTTATTTATTTATTTTTAAAGGTGCACTGTGTACATTTTAGCGGCATCTAGTGGTGAGGTTGGGAATTGCAAACGCCCACCGCTCACCCCTCCCTTTCGAAGCACATAGAGAAGCTACGGTGGCTGACACAGGACACAGTCAAGTCAAGTCAAGTCAACTTTATTTATATAGCGCTTTTAACAATGTAGATTGTTTCAAAGCAGCTTTACAGTGTTAAACAGCAAAATAATGCAGCCTAATTTTATTCAGCTGTATAGCCATTTGATGTCATCAGTTCATTTCAATTTCCATACGGTGACAGTGTGGGCTTTAGATCAATAATTAGATCAGTAATTTAGTTTACATGGTTAAATTAGTTTATTAATTAGATTTATTTCGATGTTTAGTTGAAAAATATAGTGTCCCCAACTGAGCACGCCAAGCCAGAGGCAACAGTGGCAAGGAAACCAAAACCCCATTAGGTGACCTAATGGAGAAAAATAATGGAAAGATGGAAAGATGTCACAGGAAAGATGTCGTCCGCAAAAATGGTGACTTCACTGTAAGAGGACCCGCTGTGTATGAAGATAGAAACGGCTCATTATACACTCTAAAAAATGCTGGGTTGAAAACAACCCAAGTTGCGTTGAAAATGGACAAACCCAGCGATTGGGTTGTTTTAACCCAGTGAATGAGTTGTTTTAACCCAGCGGTTGGGTTGAATGTTTGCCCAACGTGCTGGGCAGTTTTATTTAACCCAACTATTGTTTAAAAATTACTATATGGCTGGCTTAAAATGAACCCAAAATAGGTTGGAAATCAAAAATCAGACACATAATTACTAGAGGCAACAATAATAATCAAAAGGTGAACATTTATTAATAAGTTATTATATAATATTTTTTCATTTAATTATGATTCATTAAACTTATTAATAATGTAAATTTATTAAACCTATTAATACATGTTCATTTCCAACATACTTTGGGTTCATTTTAAGCAAGCAATACAGTCATTTTTAAACAATAGTTGAGTTAAATAAAACTACCCAGCAGGCTGGGCATACATTTAACCCAACTGCTGGGTTAAAACAACCAAATCACTGGGTTTGTCCATTTTCAACCCAACTTAGGTTGTTTTTAACTCAGCATTTTTTAGAGTGTATGGTAATAAAAACATAATGGTTCATTAAGTAAGGGTTTATACACTACTGAAAACTGTTATGTATATTATATTGCATTTCTGTCAATAGATCCCCATCAATATTACACACTGCACCTTTAAATAACAAAAAACGCTTCTTAATCCAGGCAAAATCACACAGCTCCACGTCTATTTGCGAGAAAAAAAACAGACTCTCTGATATTTATTTATTTATTTGAAAAAAGCAAATATGTCCCGGCACCGGGCACATGGTCTAAAATTAAAACACTATGGGAGAAACGAAGCTTTTCGAAACTTTGAACCAATTGTTACGCAAAATGATTGACTGTTATAAAGCGCTTGAAACGCCACACGCTGGTGACCCCTGCTGGTCAGAACGGTGTCAATGCATCGAAAACTCAAACATGAATGGAAAACGTTTTACAAACCACAATTTTTTTTAAATTATACAATTAATAAATTATCTAATACCATTAAACATGACGTATCAGTATAATATGTGTTATTTTATTAAATTGTTCTTGGTTTTTTATGGAGAGCTTGCTTAATCAGAGACTATTAACGACAATTCTTCCTTTTTATTATACAAATGTGCCAACAAACATGTCTACAAATGTATAAAATCGTTTGATCGCCCCTAGATGATGTCACAAAGCCTCGTTTACTGAGATCACATGACTCGTTTGGTACGTGCTCCGAATCACTGGTTCGAATCAAAAGACTCACAAAGGTTTCAAAGCTTCTAGTGTTTTTGAAAGCTCCTATCACCAAAAAAAAAAACCTGGCAGATTTTTGTAATTCATGCCATTTTGACAGTATATGAAAATCTTAGTGTTCAGTGACTTTTTGAGACACTTAGCTACAGCAAAATCAATAGAGAAAATATAATAATCTTATTTTCCCGCCTGTTTATTGCCTTATATACACCGGCCCAGTCAAAAAACAGTCTCTGTTTGGATTTAAATAGGCAAATGCTTAAGAGTCTATGATTGGATCATTATTGTAGTGATTATTATGTATCTAGCATGTTATATGTTTGCCAACAGTTGTGTAGCTTTTCCTCTTCTGTCAAAAATGACCGAAACATTTTACGTTTCTAAATGTAAAATTTTTGGGATGACACTTGGTGACTTTTGTCGCATTATCTATGTGAACACACAAAAAAATAATGGAGATGATTCGGTTATTTTAAAGGGCCGGGAAAAAAAATAGTCACACTTCCTTTCCTTCGACATAGGAAATACGCAAAAATAAAAAAACTCGGAATCTTTTGTGAGATACAAACCACAAATCAGCCATGAAAAAGTGCACAGCAATGTAGGGGTGACACTCTAAAATATCAAGAGTGCAAAATAGACACATTTTGATTGAATTTTGATGTTATATGTCCAAAATATTCTCCTATCTGCTCAGGTTTGAATGTAGTCAAATCAATGCAAAAAACGTCTCGGTTACGTATGGTAACCCTCGTTCCCTGAAGGAGGGAACGGAGACATACGTCGGATGTACAGACAAATTGGGATCACTTCTGGGAGCCCCTATCAGCTTCGAGCTATATAGAACCGGCCAATGAACAATTGGCGTGTGAGATTTGCATCTCGCACTCTGCCCCGCGCCGCGGGTATAAACAGGAAGCGAGAGCGAATGCACGCTATTTTTCACTGAGGAGCCGAACTTAGTGACTCGGCCATGCAGTGATGGTACAGCAACTGTGGCGACGAGAGTTACGTCTCCGTTCCCTCCTTCAGGGAACGAGGGTTACCATACGTAACCGAGACGTTCCCTTTCAGTCGGTCATGTTCGACGTACGTCGGAAATACCAACGAATTGGGATCCCTTTGGAAACGCCATAGTTACTACCACTTCCAGCGCCCAGCGATGAGCCCCTCAGACCCCGTCTGTTAGCGGGCAGGGAAATTCACGCAGGGAGAGTCAAAAAGCTGCTGTTCCGCAAGACCCATTCAGCTGACTTTATTGGATAACGCTGGGAAAGCGTGCCCGTGGAGGCCACTGCGGAAGCCACATCATGCCCGGAGGGAGTTAACATGTGGAGAATACACGTATGGGCTGGCCGTGGGCAGCACAACATACGGAAGTCCCAGGGGTGGCCCCGGCCATTTAGAGGCGGGGGACAACACCTTCCTGAGACGGCAAAGGAAACTCTGCAGAGGGAAAGACACGAGCCAATACGGAGCGACCAACAGGACTTGCTCCTCGTCCTCCCTGACCTTGCACAGTGTTTGTGCAAGAAGGCTCACTGGGGGAAACACATATTTGCGTAGGCCCCGGGGCCAGCTGTGTGCTAGGGCATCCGAGCCGAGGATCCCCTCGGTCAGGGAATAAAGCCACTGGCAATGGGTCGTGTCAGGGGCGGCAAACAGGTCTACCTGTGCGGTCCCAAAGCGACTCCATATCAGCTGGACCACCTGGGGATGGAGTCTCCATTCTCCCGGGAGCACTGGCTGTCGTGAGAGCTCGTCGGCTGCACGATTGAGCAGGCCCGGAATATGAATGGCACGAAGCAACCTCAGATGCTTCTGACTCCATAAGAGGAGATGGCGGGCGAGTTGTGACATGCGACGGGAGCGTAGACCACGCTGTTTGTTGAAGTACGCAACGGCCGCAGTGTTGTCCGTACGGACCAGAACGTGCTTGCCTCTGAGCGGCACCTCAGAGTCACTTGGACGCGGAGGGATCCGCTGTGCCACGCCCATCTCGGGACTCGATCGTGTAGCCAGCGTTGAAGCGGTCTCATATGAAGCAATCCCAACGCCGTTACTGCGGCTGCGGATGCCATATGCCCCAGGAGCCTCTGAAAGTGTTTCAGTGGTGCCGCTGTCTTGCCTCTGAACGAATTCAAGCAGTTCAACACTGACTGGTGAGGCGCGCTGTCATGGCGACCGAGTCTATCTCCATACCGAGAAAAGAGATCCTCTATGTTGGACAGAGTTTGCTCTTCTCCCAGTTGACCCGAAGTCCCAACTGGCTGAGGTGACTGAGCACCATGTCCCTGTGTTCGCACAACTGCTCCCGCGACTGGGCAAGGATCAGCAAGTCGTCGAGATAGTTGAGAATGCGAACACCACGCTCTCTCATGGGAGCAATGGTCGCCTCCGCGACCTTCGTAAAGACGCGGGGCGACAGGAACAGGCCGAAGGGTAAGACGCGGTACTGATATGCCCGCCCCTCGAACGCAAAGTGCAGAAAGGGCCTGTGTCGAGGGAGAATCGAGACATGAAAGTACGCGTCCTTCAGGTCGATCGCTGCAAACCAATCTTGGGGACGGATGCACCTAAAGATGCGTTTCTGCGTTAACATTCTGAACGGCAGCCTGTGAAGGGACCGGTTCAAGAATCGCAGATCCAAGATTGGCCGTAACCCGCCGCCTTTCTTGGGTACAATGAAGTACGGGCTGTAGAACCCGGACCTCATATCAGCTGGAGGGACCGGCTCTATCGCGTATTTCGCCAGTAGGACAGCGATCTCCGCCTGGAGCACGGGGGTGTTCTCCTTCGCTACTGTCGTGAAGTGAACGCCCCTGAACTTGGAGGGACGCCGGGTGAACTGAATCACATAGCCGAGTCTGATGGTACGGAGGAGCCACCGCGACGGGCTGGGAAGCGCTAGCCAGGCTCCCAGACACCGAGCGAGGGGGATCAACGGCACCACAGACGTACCCGCAGCGGGGCAGCGAGGCGGAATGCAGGGATCCGACCCGGACGGCATGGGAGCGGCCCGGAGTGGGATCTCAGTGTGCTGTGCAACACTTACCTGGGTCCGCTGAGGGGGCATGCGAGTGTGGGGAGGCCACCTGAGTGCGTCTCCACAGCCGGCGTCCCCTGCTGGCGAAGGGAGCAGCACCTGAGGGTGGCGAGGCATGGGAGCGTCGACCACCGCCAAGCGTGCTCTCTTGGCACCCAGAGATTTCGGAAACTGCTCTTTTATTGAAGTTTTGGGTACCAAAGGAACAGAAATTAAACGAAAACAAAAGATTCTCCCCTGGCCCTCCTCCGGGGGAAGGAGTGGTGCTGCAACCATTTCCTGGAGAGCAGTTTCCTCCATCTCTGGGCGGCCCGTCTCAGGGTCTCTTCCGACGACGCTTGCCACCTGGCTTGGCAGCGGCCTGAGCGGGCTGGACATCCTTCCCACGGCCGGCCCCACGCCATCGGCTGGGTGTAGACTGCTGCGGTGCCTTGGCGGGGGCGGCGGCTGGGTGGAGGCAGCAGCGGGCCGCCGGGGCAAGATGTGCTTGATGGCCTCCGTCTGCTTCTGGGTGGCCGAGAACTGCTGGGCAAAGCTCTCGACTGCGTCGCCGAACAACCCGGCCGACGTAATGGGGGAGTCCAGGAACCGATACTTGTCAGTCTCCCTCATGTCGGCCAGGTTGAGCCAGAGATGACGCTCCTAGACCACAAGCGTGGACATCTCCTGACCGATGGAACGGGCGGTGACTTTCGTCGCCCGGAGGGCGAGGTCCGTCGCCGTCCGGAGCTCCCGGAGGAGCTCTGGGTCAGGTCTACCCTCGTGCATGTCCATGAATGCCTGGGCCTGGTGGACCTGAAGCAATGCCATGGCATGCAAGGCAGACGCAGCCTGTCCGCAAGCCTTGTAAGCCTTCCCAGTCAGACCGTACAGGCCCGGGACGGGAGACGCGGGTCACCGGCGGGATCCCCACGTAACCCTAGGCTGGCCCGCCGTCAAGGGTAGTGAGGGGGGAGGAGTCACTCGGCCGGTTTCTGTCAGAAAAAGGTGCCGTCCACGACCTTGTGAGCTCCTCATGCACCTCCGGGAAGAAAGGCACCAGGGCGGGACGCTGAGAACCAGCGCGACCCTCCCCGAGAAACCAATCATCCAACCTAGAGGGTTCGGGACAAGGTGGAGGGTTCCACACAAGCCCGACCCTTTCGGCGGCCCGGGAAAGCATAGTAGCCATCTCGGGGTCCGGTGCAGCTGAAGCTACTCTCCCAGAGGGAGGTAGTCCAGCTGAACCCTCATCCTCCGAGGACTGGAACTCATAGTGTCATAGTGGAATATTGCATAGTATCATAAAATACCCTCAAAATTCTAAATAATAATCAAAAAATATTATTGAACAATATACATTGGTTTCCCTGGGGGGAGGGGGGGGTAACTTTTTAAGGCTTCATTCACTTTTGACCGTGAAGAAGCCAAGTGTGACCCCTATACGAAGAGGACCAGAGGGTTTTTAAACAGCCATGTAGGAATGGCATATTCCAGGACGAGAATGTCAAGATTCATCAGACTCAAACTGTGAAAGAATGGTTGGGAGGAGCATGAAGAAGCATTTTCACACATGAATTAGCACCTAAGTCCAGAACTTAAATTCACTTCACTTTTTTTATTAGAACTAGTGAATCAAAGTTAAAGTGAGATTAGGATAATTTACACCAAGATTCAATCCATTTAAAACAGTACAACAATACATTAAAACAATACATTACAATAATCAGCATAAAAGCTCCTGAGCACAACGGAATTACGACTCAATACTGTATGCCATTAATCTTTCAAATCTTTAGCTGCTCTTTGGGTTTCACACACACTTCGGGAATTTGAATTTGAGTATTGATTATGGATTAGTCATAGCGCCTAAACACCAAATTAGTTTCCAGTAGGCTATTTGGTTTGGTGGTTATTCTTGAATCAGTTCATGAGAAGATGAATCAGATAAAACATAAATGCTTCAATACAACAGTAATATCTGTGAAGATGTCATGATTTGTGTTGAACATCGCAAAGACAGAGCTAATGCAAGCGCCAACACGAGCATCTGTGTTTCAGTAACTTAGCCAGGGATAGTTATTTCAATAAACCTCAAGCCCTTAATATAATGATATCTCAAATCATGCATGCAGCTTGTGTGTGCTGCTACTTTTCTAAGCCATCAGACTTGGGGGAAAAAAGGTGAAAAGACTTGAGTCTCATAAAGTGATCAGAATATAATTGGTCTTGGGCTTTTAACTACAGAAATTTTTAAATAAATGGGGGGGGGGGGGGGGGGTGGTTGGAGCATAGCACAAGATCCCGCAGGGGCATTGCACAAGATCCCGCGCCCTATAGGCAGTCCTGATGGGCCCCCATGTTCCATGTTCAAATATATTCCAGACTTTTCAAGGGCCCTCTCTCCCATCGTGGCCCTGGTACCCCCAGTCCGACGCCCCTGCTGGCACGTCTTGTACAAATCGTGTCTGTGCAGTTCCTAAAATCTGCCACGAGATGTCGGTATTTAACAACCCGTGAAAATGATCACTAAAGTCGCACATTGAGAAATGTATGATGTCGCACCTGATCAAAACGTTGCCACTAATATACATACATTAATAAATGGTCTTAGAACAATTAAGACATCTTTTTTTCATGAGTCACATTAAATAATGCATTTATTACATGTTTGTGTGTTAGCCTATTATGATGCTTATGTTTTGTTTTTATTTGTTTTATACGTCTTAGATATTATTTGTATTATTTTATAGGGAGGTCGAGGCTATAATGAATCATTTTATTTATTTATTTTCATATATCAAGCTCGATTGAAATGTCATATCCTCACATGATGTATCCAGCTCTTAAAAAAATGCCTTTATTATTTATTTACCTTTAAGCGGGCCGGTTTTATAACAGCCTACACAATGGAGCTGTCAGCAACATCCTGCACAATCCCATTTGAAAAGCCTGCCACACACACCCACGTGTTTTTTGTTTTTTATGACAAACAATTAAATTGGCCGAAACCCATGAGACAAAGCGGCCTGAGAAAACCCTCGGAAGACACTTGTGTGGCTCTCTAGTGGCCGCTGGCTCACGCTCAATTCCCACTGCAGCCCGTTTACGAATCCTACCACGGGAAAGGCTTGCTGCTTAATATTCAAGAACCCAGCTTACGCCATTGGACGGAAACAATAGAACGTCGACGTTCTCTAATTAATATTCATAAGCCCGGCGTTCTCCATTGGAAGGCAGCTCACGAGCGTCAGCAAAATACATTAATATTCATGAGCTAAGCCTTGGCTGTAGTAGGACGGGTAGTTTGAGCGCTCGCCTGCACCATTGTTTCTTCTGTCGGCTCCTGCCGTTCCTGTCAGAGGTGTAGCTGCGGCAGATGCCGGTTCTGCACGAATCCAGCATTAAAATCTGCGTGATGAGTATGATTTCCTCTCGCGTGTAGAGGCGGCATCATCCGACGGTGATTTATCAGTATGAATGGTAAGTCGCCCGTTTATTCTCTATTGTCAGTTTTGAATGGAAGCGATAACGGAGTGGCGTGAACGGTGTGTGTTCCCATACGTTCATAAAGCGCGTTTAAAGGTGTGTTCTTCTCTCTTACAGTTTGATCCATTAATTAAATATTAAGCAAAAATTATTTCTATGTTCGTGTTGCATATATGCATTAACTATTTGTATTAATTGTTTTATTTCTTCTTCTCTTTTTTTTTTGACACAATATAAAGTAAATAATTATGGCCCACAACAGTGAAAACGTTTTAAACACATTAAAATAGTATTATTATATTATTACCAATTAGACAATTTAACAGGTTTAAATAACAGTAATAAATATTGTCAGCTATTTTAAAGTTAGCTATTCAAAAAAAAAAATGCAGTTAAAAAACACAATGCATACAAAATGCTACCTTTTATGTTTTAATTGTCTTTTCTGTCTTGGTATAAATGTCCTGCAATAATGAAATAAAATGAGCATATCATTTGAATCAGTAAGTTTTGTTTTAATATATATGTAATATTTATGTGAATATATGATATCATATTATATGATAAGATAAGTCAGTTACTTTACCTCTGAACAGTTTTGTTTAGAAATGTAGTAAATGTTATTCATTAGCATGCCTGGTATTAAAAAAAAAACAGATTACGTATAATTTAGTATCTGTAAAATAATTGGTCAAACCAATTACAGTATCAAACAATCTTTACTTATTGCACATACATCTTGTGTGTGCATGCACTATGAAATTGCTATGTGTGTGTGTGTACATTCATAGTGCATGCACACACACACACACACAATATATATGTGTGTGCGTGTTTGAGGGAGCTGTATGCCAATAATGTGTGTGACCCTCTTACAACCCTGTTCTCCTGCCACTGAAAGTCAGTGAACCAGAGCGCCAGAGAGGAGGCAGGCTGCCATTGCATCTCTCCCTGAGAATGTGCAGCTGTGTCAGGCAGAGCTCTGCTTTGCCCCCCTCCCCTGGGAACACTCCCTCCAGTAATGAGGCAGCATTCATAAAGGGTCTGCATCAGCCCACTCTACTGCCAGTGCCGTAATGGCTGCTCTTACCCATTATTGGAAGAAGAAGAAAAAAAAGCAGAAAAAAATTGTTACATTAAATAAGGGCTGTGGTCATACTGAACTCGTTTCCCTACACATAACATTATTAATGGTTTAAATGGACAATTCGGATTTTTAATGAACCTTCTTTTTTTTTTTTTAGCAGATAATTGAGTCTCTTCCATTCTGCATTCAAGGTAAGAGAATGGGTTTGTTTTGTAAAATGATCTCTCAGTGGGGTTTGTGATTACTTGCTTTGTTAAATATCAGCTGTGGCAGTCGTGCATCAATATTCATTTTGCAGAATCTTTTATCCAAAGCATTTCAGGTCTATACATTTAAGTTTTCCCTGGGAATCAAACACATGACCGTGGCATCGCCAGCACTATATGCTTTATCAGCTGAGAACACAAAAGCTCCTGTGTTGCTTTTCATTCATGCAAATGGGATGTCAATACAAAGACAATTTTGCTTGCTTGATTCATGAAACCATGTTTTGATGTCTCAATAACTCAAGATTGAGCATGCATTCATTACGTTCAGCTGATGCTTATAATGCCTCTGCTCAGATTAATAATTGATGAGGGTCATCAGTCATTTGTGTTTCAGAGGAAATGCCCTCAAGTCAACATGAAGTCACAGTTTGCAATCCATTTTAGCTCATATTCTTTAATTGAAACAGAACACACATTGAAAATACTGTTCAGTCTTTCTACTTCAAATGTCATTTGGTGGTTTTCTATACCAATTATTTTCAGTGTAGAACATTTTTTTCACTTGTAAATTTAACAAACTAGAACAAAGAAACAGCAAGTAACACATTGGAAAACTGAAATATCGAAAACTCCAATAATCGTTTGCTGACACTTTACTAAAAGCCTTTGTGTATTATGCATTATAAAGGTATTCATAATGTCAGTCAGTCAGTCACATTTATTTATAAAGCACGTTTAAAAACAACAGCTTTTGGCCAAAGTGCTGTACAAAGTATGGACAAACACCCTAATAAGTAAACATAAACAGTACACTACAATTTATACTACGCAACCTATTTATGACCGTAAGCAACAGTAAATAAATGGGTTTTTAAAGGGTTAGTTCACCCAAAATTGAAAATAAAGTCAGTAATTACTCACCCTCATGTTGTTCCAACCATGTAAGACCTTCGTTCATCTTCGGAACATAATTTAGTATATTTTTGATGAAATCTGAGAGCTGTCTCACTCCTCCATAGGCTTTCAGAGGGTTGAAACTTGATGGCCCAGAATAGTAAGTAAAAACGTCATTTAAGGAGTCCAAATGACTACAGTGGCTCTGTATTAAGTCTATCATGCGACGAAAATACTTTTTGAGCGGAAAAACAACAAAAATAACGACTTTATCCCACTATTATTGTTGTTCAATTTGAGCCAATTCGAAAACTGAGATTAGTAGTAGTAGAAGAAGAACGCCGTTTTCGCGCATGCGTCGTGGCGTCAGAGGCTCAAATTGAACAACAATAATAGTGGGATAAAGTCGTTATTTTTGTTGTTTTTCCGCTCAAAAAGTATTTTCGTCGCACGATAGACTTAATACAGAGCCACTGTAGTCATTTGGACTCCTTAAATGACGTTTTTACTTACTATTCTGGGCCATCAAGTTTCAGTCCCTCTGAAAGCCTATGGAGTGAGACAGCTCTCAGATTTCATCAAAAATATACTAAATTATGTTCCGAAGATGAACGAAGGTCTTACATGGTTGGAACAACATGAGGGTGAGTAATTACTGACAGAATTTTCAATTTTGGGTGAACTAACCCTTTAACAAAGATTTAAATAGGTGCAGACTTTATATAAAATGGCAAATTGTTCCAAAGCTGTGGAGCAGCCACTGAAAAGGCACGGCCTCCTTTCAGTTTTAAACGTGTCCTTGGAACAGTCAACTGTAGACTAGCTAGTGGACCTGAGTTTCCTGAAAGCATTATGATGAAATGAAAGGAGATCAGAGATGTATGGAGGAGCCAGTCCATGCAAACAATAGCATTGAAAACTCAATGCGATATTTAACTGGGAGCCAATGGAGAGAAAATAACACTGGCGAAATATGTTCTCTTTTCCTTGTTCCTGTTAACAGTCTTGCAGCGGCATTTTGGACAAGTTGGAGACGTGACAATAGGGTGACACACCGAAATATACATTACAGTTGTCTATTCTGGATGAAATAAAAGTGTGTATCACAGACTCCATGTCTCGCCATGTCATTTAATGCATTATATCTAAGGCTGGGCAAATTAACGCGTTAACGCAGGCGATTATTTTTTTCAGCTTAACGCTTTAAAAATATTTAACGCAGCGACCGTTTTTATATCCATTTTTGCCCAGCATTATATGATCACGCTCTTATTCATGTTAATGCTTTTAAACCATCTAAGCACAACAAGACACACGAGAACGCGCTGTATGCCAATGTCCTGTCTGAGTGTGTGCGTCTCATGTCAGCTGGGACACACACACGACGCACAGACAGACTCAGTTCTCTTTTGCTCATGAACAAACAATAACAGCAACACAGAGAATTTTGTCGAGTATTCTCATATTAGGAGTCTTAAATTAGTTAAATAATGTCTTAAATGAACTTAAAGAGTGAGGAAATGAGATGCGCGGGACAGCGCGTCATGTTCGTCAGCGGCCGTTCTTAAAGTGACAGGAGCACTGA
The DNA here is from genome assembly GCA_023566225.1 of Romanogobio albipinnatus. Taxonomy (NCBI): domain Eukaryota; kingdom Metazoa; phylum Chordata; class Actinopteri; order Cypriniformes; family Gobionidae; genus Romanogobio; species Romanogobio albipinnatus. Next base: position 7,454,880 of record CM042243.1, on the reverse strand, counting down.
TGATCCCTGTCATTAATGTTCATCAAAGACCCAAGGGAACAGAGAAAAGTGTAGCTTTAATGATGATTAATCTACATTTCATTTATTATTTATGCAGTTAAGAAATGTGTTTGATAACTATTACATTTCTGTATATGTCTAACAGGGAAGGCCACAGGTAAATATAACATTTATTATAATGGGGTTATGTAAAGATTGTTTTAAGTTCACTTAAATTAAAAGTAGTTTTTTTTTTTAAGCCTAATAAATGTTGAAATTGGGAGCTTTCAGTTATACTGTAATGTAACGTCATTGATGTTTCATAGAGACATTAGTATCAGTTATACTGGCCTTCATTCATAAAAACAACAAATATTTAAAATATACCGTCTTAAAATGTTCCTACATTAATTTGGAGAGTAACTGAAATGAGTACAATATCAAAATATTAAAAACTCGCGATTAATAACAGAAAAAATACGATTAATTAGTTGTTTTTTAATCGATTCCCAGCACTAATTATATCGTTTCATAAATATTTGCAACCAATGTTAAAATGCATTATAATATTCACAGATTCCTTGTTACATCTGAAATTGGTTTGTTTGGGGGTTAATACTTTCTAGAGGTGTATTATAACTCTGGTTGCAATTATTCATGAAACCATACAATGCATTACAGGGCATAATTAATGCATTCAAAATACTTTATAATGCATTATACATAAAGGCTTTAAGTGTTACCAATGTCTTCTAGGGAGGTACTATTTTATCCTTTGTGCATTGATTGGACTGTGAAAAGTTTGATTTCTTGACTTTAAAGGCAGCTCTGATTCATTCGTCTGAATGAAACCCCGTCTGTTAGGCTGATTGTTCGTCCTTCGTCCTGTGTGTTTGTAGCCGGCTTGTTGTCTGCAGGGACACGCATGGCGTCACCGTGTGACACTTTAACTAATTAAAGACTGTAGCAGTGCGAGGTGGAGAATGTGTGATTGGGAGAAGATTGGTCCGTAGAGCCCAAGCTGCGGATATTAGCAAGAGAGAGAGGGAAAGATGCCGTGAGTCTAAATGTGCCACTGCAGCTTGTTACGAACTCCCTTTGTTGCAAATCCACCAGCTTCTTCTGACATCAGGAAGAGACCAGCTGAGAATGGCAGCGCTGCACAGCATGGGCAAACAATTGTGTGTGTACGTCCTTGCAGAGGCCTCCGTCACATCTGTTGTTCTTAAAATAAACTAATTAGGGATTTGCTAAGGCAAGCATCGTGGTTACTATTGCTCATATTTGAAGTATTAAACTTTGCATGTAACCCCAGTACTTTCTCAAGTCATCAGATTTGCTTGATGGATGATAAACTTACATTGAAAGAGGGACCCTAAACCTAAAGCCTAGCAACCACCCAGAATCACGGCAATCACACAGGACACATTCGCATTGCAGAAGTGAGTTTTGTACAGATTTTTTCTGTTGCCGTTTAAAAAAAAAAAAATCTTTCTAAATGGGGAAAATTTCATCAGGGTTTGTTATTCCTCTGGGGACATTTTCTGAAAACTGCAAAATCTGCCCACACAGTCTTACTGTACATACAGGCTCGCACAATGAAATAAAAAGGAGATGCACATTTATCTTCAGGAATATATATCCAATAATATCATTGTGCACACATACTTAACCCTCTGGTGCTCTTCGTTTAGGGGTTGCATTGGTTGTCTTCCCGGTCATAAGTGACCGGACACCTAAAAATTAAACTTCCTCCACCCCAGTAAAACCAATGCAATTTATTTTTCTTCAATAATATTTTTTCTTTTTAATTTTGTACTTTGAGATGATTTGATGGTATTTTTTAATATTTATGCAATAATTATGGTCTGTTTTTGCCATTGAAAATTTTACAAAAAAAAATGTTTTGTTGCTGTTTTAATTATTGCAGTATTTCAGGTTAAAATAGAGACTAGGCCTTCAAAATTATTTTTTCTGAAGGCAGATTAGCGCCCTCTTTTGGAATTATTTACGAAATCATGCAACCATGGGTGTAATCACTAGAGGTCTCTATGGAGAGGCTTGAGAATTCCCTAGTTCACTTTTGAACACATTTAATGATTTTTTTTTTTTTTTGATGGATTTGAATATATATTTAAAAAATCTCAAAGACTATTTATTATTAAGTTTTAGTTATTATTTGTTGTTGTTAGAAATATCGATTTTTTTTCTGTGAATTTGTGTTTTTGCAGATTTCCCATTCATTTGCTATGGTGGTCATTTTTGACCAAAGAGCACAAGTGGGAGTATTTTTTTTATGACCACTTAGCATGCTCGAATCATGCCCTCCTTTTTTTGTGTGTGTGTTTACATACCTAATGCTAGAAAAGTCACCAAGTTTCATATCATTCCGATGAAGCAGTGATTTTAAAAATGTCAAAACAGAACATTTTCCGGTCAGAAATGAACGAAGAGCACCAGAGGGTTAAAGGGGCCATGAATTGCGAAATCAAATTTCACTTGATCTTTTGACATATAAGAGGTCATCATACTGTAAGAACTGAAAAACAGCTTTTAGTGAAACCAAGCAAAACAACTTGTTTTGAAATGGGCCTATTTATGATATCATAAGTGAAAGACCGCCTCTGCAGAAGAAGATCAACACCTACCTATACATCCTTACCAATGTAGCCCCGCCCACTGATTCACGCATGACAAGTAGTAGGTAAATAACAGACTGCATCGAGCAAATAAGTGATAAACATGCCTTTGAAGAGTGCAAAATCATTTGAAATCAGTGCCAGGTTGGTGAAAAACAGAGCCGCTGCATAACCTTCCTTCTGATGCTGGATTTCTGATGATGTTCTTTATCGCTTAAGAAAAATAAATAATATTACTGTCAAATGCATGTCAGATAATAAAAATACTGTAATAAATACAGTAGTTCACCATGTATATGTTCATGTTTTATTAAGGGATACGTCTGAAGCACACCATAAAATAATTCTAGCAATTCATACAGGGCTAGTAGTGTATACAGCTGTATATACAGATACACACCCAGGTATCGGATCAATACTCGGTATCGGCCGATACCCTGAGCCCAGGTATCGGAATCAGTATCGGGAAGGGAAAAAGGGTATCGGAACATCTCTAGTTTCAAGGAAGATAGAAAATGGTCGCAATGACACGAGGCTGTGTAAACGTTGACAGTTTCCATGTTTTGGGCGAAACTATCGCTTTCATCACGACTCAAAAGATGAGAAAAGCAGCGAAGCCAGCTCTCTTGCCTACACACCTTTCAGATGTTTTCAGATCATGATCCAAGACGCTCTGTGTTCACACCACTCTTGACTGCATCTGTTTATCCTTTCAAATCTTCCCCGTGGGAACATGATTTAATTACTCTATATGACACACTCAAAGGACACGGCAACATTTACAGAATGGATTTCCAGTCTGCTAGGAGGGGCTGATTAAGCTGGGTCATTTGAATAACTAAATCTTCCATGCATGGCTCTAACCCGCACACAGATGGCAATGCTGCCAGAGCGCTGAATCCCGCCCATTAAAGATTCACAGGAAAGGTGGCATGCCGTTTTCCCTGATAACAGCCCAGCGCTCTGTCTCTCTCCACATGACGTCCTCGCACATGCACTTACGTGCATGCAGCCAAATCAATTTGCTTCCCTTTTGTATAGGAATGGCTACAATTTGCATGTGCATATAAATGAGACCGGGCAATGCATTCATATAAACTTGTAAAACACCTTGTAAAAGGTCGGGGGAAGCATCGTGCCCTGGTGGAAGAGGAAAATCAGCGGCTGGTGGACAGACAGAAGCGTCGGTTTGATCGATGAACGCGCTCTGTGCTATAACATGCATGCATGCCTTCAGGAGAGAAAAAAAAAAACTGAAAAGGGAAGAAAAAACAGAAAGCGAGAGAAAGAACACCGTAATCGGTTTCTGATATACAGAGCAAACGCAATGAGGAGAAACAAAGCCGTTTCCAGCCTGCTGGATACAGCAATATTGTGGTAGTGAAGCGAAACATACAGGGTGGTTACTACACCGTCAGTTCTGGGCCGTGTTTGTATAGGCATGGGTCCATGCTTACATTTCTGTCTGTGAAATGTGAATTCTTTCAGATGCATGGTACACTCTGCACGACTAACTTTCATTAGAAACATTTAGGGTTGGGCCTGTTGGGCCAGTAGTTAAGAACTGCACTGGCCTGGTAAATACAATCACTATTAAGAACAATACATGAGCCTGAATATTTATTGTTACATAAATGCGTTGCCCTATAGAGCACACTAGTGAACACCGTCTGCATCAATGGGCAGTTTTCTCAGGTCAACTAACACTCAAAAAAAAAAAAAAAGGTTCTACATGGCACCAAAAATGGTTCTTGGCTCGTAATCATAGGGGAACCTTTTTTAGTGCTATATTGCACCAATTTTAGTGCTTCAGCGGTTCTTCAGAGGTTCTTCGACTAAGGTGCTATATAGCACCTCTGAAGAACCACTGAAGCACCAAAATTGGTGCTATATAGCGCTAAAAAAGGTTAGACTCTTGGGGTAAGATGACCCAACCATATTTGGCACAGAAGGCCCCAAGTGGCATTTTGTTACTGGTGTTATTGTTTTGTTTTTTAAATGTAATACTTATTGTAATTAACGGGGCTATTATTTAATATTTTCATGAGTTAGATGTACATTTCAGGCATCTTCACTTTCATTTAAACCTATAGGTTAATTGAGTGATTTCTATTATGACAAAATCTATTATGTTTTTTTTATTATGACATATCTTCAATTAAAATATGGGCAATTAAATAAGTAGGCCTAAATATTGATATGCTTGTACATAAGTCATAAAAAATACCTTTCAGATGATTATCTTTTACTGGGATACAGATTTTTCTTCGATCAGTTATTCAATTATTTACTAAATTGTCAAAATAAAATTAAGTAGAATATCTTTAGTATTTTACATTATGACACGGAAGATGTATAGCCTAAATTGTAGCTAATAAAAAATATATCAAAAGTAATTGATATATTCTGCAACAGTTTATGGGTTATTATATAAATTAGGCCTATATATATTCTACAAAGTGTGCCATCGACAGCAAAGTTGATGTTATTTATATTAGATCAAACTTGATTAGACAAGAATTATAATTCTCTTCCAAGAACGTGTATTTTGTACAAGTTGTTAGCACTATTAGAAGATCAGGAGCAAAATAATACCGACAGAAATACAAAAACAAACTACCAAAATAACAAATTTGGCCATTTCTAATTATAGGGTGGGACTTGTCCCTCTCAATGTCTTTGGTGGTTATGACCCTGACCCAGTGTGCATATAAAGCCGCCACTCAGTACTTAAGTACAGTACACTCAGTACTAAGGTTATTTTTCGCTGCTTATTGCGTTTAAAAAGTCGAATATAGGCAAAATAATGTCAAAAAGCTAGTTTTGGTAAGTATTCACATAAACACAGTCAGTTTCAAGTGAACATAAACAGTTGAGAAAGAAAACGCATGTGTAACAGTATAATGGTTCCGTCCGTCAGCTCTTAAAGTGACAGCAGCCTAATAAACCCACTGACAAATTATGAGATAATATTAAAAATATCTAAACAGCAGTTTTTCCGCATGGTATCAATGTCAAAATTGTGGCCAGTGAAACGTTGGAAAACCACTAGACCACATTTTTTGAGACAGGGATGTTTTTCCAGGATAAACAACCTCAACACAACAGTATGTGAAACGTGCACGCATTGCCTTGCCATTTTTGTTTTTGTACTTGTGTTAAATGTCTCACTTTAAAATCAATGTCACACATGGATTATTGCTTTATTCATACTGAATTACTGTATCTGAGGTGAAGTGGGCCATTGAAAATAGTTCATTTCACTATGTCATTGGCATGTGTATGTCATTCCTTTATACACCGAGAGTACATTTAAACGTACAAATAGAGTAGTCTGTCTTTATAAACTAGAAATTCCCCGTCTCAATTAATTTAATAGTGCCGTCAGTTGAACTGAGATGCTCATTCAGTCAGTAGAAGCTTTTTGTTGGTGACAGAAAGACTCTTAGAGATCAATTAGAGACGAGCAGTGTTTGATGCATCTCATCAGCGCTCAGCAGTCGGACTCTTTCTCTCTCTCATATTCTGAGATTCAGCCATGACCGGTTGCCATGACGCCTGTATGGAATGTTCAGTCCGTGTCTTGCCTATTATGAGTCTAGAGGAGAGCGCATGGGCTTTTTCTGAGCGAGCATTGCGCAATTACATGGCATATAGAGCAAACACGCACACAGACACAAATGAAATGATGAATAATGTCGCCTTGACCTGCTGGTCTTCCATTTCCCCCATGCAGCAAATGATTTGATGCTTTCATATAGTGTGTTTGACTTCCGCGTGATGTAGCATGCCGGTTACTGTAGCCTTGTGCATTTAACTGTCATGAAGTATTGCTGTTGCTTATACTTAAGAGTTATGGATTTGAACACACCCCTAACCTATAGACGGTTTCAATGGCAACAACATAAACAAACATTACTGCGCATGCACGCTTTTGTGGCCCAAACTTAACTTCCGGTAGACGTCCGCAAAGAATCAATAACAACAGAGGCTGCGTTATCTCTCTTATGCGCTATCATCTTTCATTTAAATTGTGCAACATTATCTTAATTTACATGTTTTTATTGTTTCAGCATGTTTATTATTAATAATATCCCATTTCTGTTGGCAATATAGAGAGGGGGAAACGCCCCCTTAAAGGGTTAGTTCACCCAAAACTGAGAATCCTGTTATTAATTACTCACCCTCATGTCGACCCCAACCCGTAAGACCGTAGAGAAGAAGAGAAATATCTTAATTTGTGTTCCGAAGATGAACGAAGGTCTTACAGGTTTGGAACGACATGAGGGAGAGTAATAATGACAGAATTAATTTTTTTGAGTGAACTAACCCTTTAAGGACCGTGTAATGCCGTTTTCTGTACAGTGTCTTATATAAATGCTTGCGCGCTCGCCTTCAATCATGCAATGCGTCGGAATAACATGTTTCTTTGTTTCATAATATACGATTAATGTTGGGAAAGTTAACTTGTAGATAAAGTACTCTATATGAATGCATCATAAAAAATCCCGTGCTCTATGGGCACTGCCATTAATAGAGGACAAAGCGAAAGTTGTTTTGCACTCCGTGATAAAGGCACATTTAAAGGTCCCGTTCTTCGTGATCCCATTGTTCAAACTTTAGTTAGTGTGTAATGTTGCTGTTAGAGCATAAATAATACCTGTAAAATTATAAAGCTCAAAGTTCAATGCCAAGCGAGATATTTTATTTAACAAAGTTCCCTTTCAAAGCCTACAGAGAACGGCCGGCTTGGACTACATCCTGGTACAGCCTGCTTTAATGACGTCAGTAGAACAGTTTGTTGACTAACCTCCGCCCACAAGAATACGTGAAAAAGGGGGCGTGGTCTTGTTGCTCTCCCACGTGGAGAAGAGGAAGTGTTGCGTGGAGAAGAGGAAGTGTTGCGTTTGAGTGTGTTTGTCGCCATGTCGTCGAGACGCTGTTATTTTCATCCCGGAGTCAAATCACCTTTGTTTGGCTTTCCCAGGGACGCTGTAGAGATCATTGAGCGCATATATCTCCCGTTAAGAGGCGTGACCTTTCCGTGCAACGTTCGCTAAGCTGCTGTCGAATCACAACACAGGAACCGCTGGCTCAATCAGAACTCGTTACGTATTTCTGAAGGAGGGACTTCATAGAACAAGGAACTCATCAGCCCGTTTTTAGGACAGTGAAAACAGCGGTACACAGATAAGTACATTGTGTGAAAAATACTGTGCTTTTTTACACGCGAAACATGAACACATGTTATATTGCACACTGTAAACACAATCAAAGCTTAAAAAAAAACACGAAAAACGGGACCTTTAAATATTTTGCGGGAAACATAAATGCGATCAGTTATCCAGATGGCGACCACTTGATGTGAACAAATGTAAACTCGCCGTGTCCTGACTGACTGATGATCACGGTGATCGCATGTTAATGCCAAGTGTAAACGCAGCCAGAATAATCACTTCTAGAGTAGATTATTTCTGATAACAAGCAAAATAAATAACAAGTAAATTACATTAGACGCTGCTCTCGTATGCTGGATATTTATGAAGCATTTATGGCTTTTTAGTGAGTCGCACACACCGTTTTTGCGCTGGTGTCATATTCTCTCTGCTTAATCATTAATATTTATATCATGTTATCCCAGAATAATACGTCAAAAATGTGTTTCTACTGAGTAGTGCGCCATACTATCCCCTTGCCAGACCGATAAACAAACACAGACCGGAAGTTAACTTCAGGCTAGGCGCGTAACCTTGGCAACGCGCGTGCATCCGATGAAACCATCTATATATAAACTTTGGCACGTTACTCGTCTTTCAGTGTTTGTGTTACAAACATAAAGGATGCCCTAAATGTTGTGGATTGTTGAGGACAGGTGTGCTATTACCGCCTTCTAAAAGACCTGAATCACCCCCTACACTCTTAAATAGGGCACTATTTGAGTGTCTGAAACCATAGTGGATGTTATCGAGTGTACTTATTCAGTCCCACAATGCACCGCTATAACGAGTGTACAACCGACGTGCGCTAAACAGCTAGAAAATACCCATAATGCACTGTTACCCCTTTTCCACCAGCATGAACCGGTGCTAGTTCAGAGCTAGTGCTTGTGCAGGTTCGGAGTCTGCTTGAAGCCACCACAGAGCCAGGTCTTACGTCACTGTATACGTCTCATCTTTCTCAGCAACTCTAGCGAGGCAGCGGGAAACACAAACTCACCAGGCTTGTTCGAGATGCATCGGCTTGATATCAAAGTACCACAAGAGCGATTCAAAAGCATAAGGAGTCGTCTGCTCTCGCTGTACTCGTTGTCATACGGCGATCGGTCTGCACAGCGCCAATGCATCTCGAACAAGCCTTCCATCAACAATGGCGAACGTTGCGTTATTATTGATGCACATGGCTTTACGATCCTACATCGGCATCAAAACACAGCGAATCCAACGCATTCGTGCAGCTTGCAGTGATTTGTATAGACGGAGATTACAATCGAGCAGCTATTAGCTCCATTAGCTGCTATTTCAAAAATGGCGGTCACAAGTTTGTGTTGGTCGTGTTGGTCACGGTAACCCCGACCCCAGCCCCTGAAGCAAGCGGTTCTTACTTCTAGACTAGCAATGTTTTGGTGCTATTTAAGATCCACTTTTCCCGGTTCAGAGCTGGTGCTTTGGGTGTGGAAACACAAAGAAACGATTTGAAACTAGGCTCTGGCTCCGAACCAGCACCAGCACTGCCTTGGTGGAAAAAGGGTATGTGAGAGTCGCGCCAAATTAATTCCCATGTTTGACCAGAAGATGGCACTCGTAGCTGAATCATCAATCCCTCCATTTTCCAAACCGCTGGTCTAATGTGGGTACAGCGTAATATCACACAGGTATAAATTCCTTTTTAATTGATTGTTAAATTATTTTACTAAGGTTAAGGTTTTTACATAGTTTCCATGACAGAGATCAATCTTTTCATTACTACTGGAGCTGCCAGTTTGCTAAGATTCAAATAATTATTGAACAGCAACAACAAACTATGCAAAAGTGGCGCATCAGCATCCCAATTCACTCACTCCATATAGTGGACTATATTAGAGGAGAAATGTAGGGAATAGTGAATGAGGGTATAGAGGGTGATTTCGGACACAGCCCTTCTTTTGGACAAATTTGAAAGCAGCATCACTTGCATCCTTCTTGGAGAAAGCAATTCCTTAATGCATTGCGACAAAGTCAGTGAAAAAAATGTTCTCTGAAGCGAGAAAAATTGCAATTCTAGTTCATTCAGTAACTTAAAGAACCCATTTTAAATTGTTCAAACCAAAGAGACAGAGCGCATTTAGGCCACGCCTACACCGGGGGGGGGGGAACAATCCAACGCTCTCCATTGACTTTGCATTGCAAGAGACACTCAGTATGCCAATGTGTGCAGTAAACATTGTCACTGTTAAGTCAAATATCCAAATGTCAGTTTTATTTATTTCTTATAATATATATTTATTATAGTCGCTGGTTACGTTCCCCTCCAGTGGGTGTAGTTCTCAGTCTAATAGAGTCTGGGAAACTACGTCATTGCGCATTGCATTATGGGTAGTCGCCGCCATGTTTTAGGACACGCTCAGGAGCGTACAATGATAACAAAGGTGAATCACCTGAGGAAAAAACGACTGTATTTACTTTAATACTTTTTAAGAACTCTTGCTTGCACTCACTTATAATAAATGGACTAATATTTGAATCTCTTACGTACATGAGCGCTCAGTCGTGCGGCCAGGACATTGCACATATTCATCACGTTTCATGCAATCAGAAATCAGATGGCCGCCTTCTATCGCACCACACATTGGTTTGTCTTTTGCAGTTTATTTTTTAATAGCCTAACTAAAAAGTCTGTATCTGATATATAAAATAATAAATATACTTATTAGCTTGATCTCAGCCAGTGGATCATTTATTCAATCAACATAGCCTATATCATATCGCCCATATCATATCGCCCTAATTCCATAATCACGACTTTAGAAGTGGGAATTGTCAAATTTCCGATAGCACGTGAAGGCAGCATTACTTTCACTTACTTTTGTTATTTCCAAGCTGGTAAACTGAAATATTGCGCATGATTTGAGATATGTTTTCCACGCAGGTTGTAAGAGAGGCTATGACAGCTCATAACACAGCAAGCGTTCACCATTCTAATGTGTTTTTAACTGTATAATACAAGTTTTAAAGTCTACCTCCACTATTACTCATTCTCTAATGTAGTGTCTGTGTCCTAAAGTCTGCGAATGCATTGCGTTGGTGACGTCACGTTCCCATTCTCTATAACATGTGGCGCTCCGTCTCAACTGCCTGTATCCACTTTTGTGTCCTTAAACACTCGTTTTTTGGATCAACAGCTTATATACAGCTGTGTTTTTGGTTCTGTGTTTTGTTTAGCTTGTTTGCTGTACACTTTGTCACATATCAGCTTTTAGACATTGTTCTGTTTTTTGTTATAAGTCAGAAATGACAAGGAGGCTGCTTCACGACTGAGTTTTGGACGGTAGGTGTGGTCCTTCTCCTGAAGGAAGAGAGTGAAATTACGGTGATGAGCTTTGTCTAGTCCATTGTAATCATGTTTTTTTTTAATAAATTTTCTGTGGTTAAATTAAATTAATTGTTTACCAATTAGAATAGTTCAATGCATGAGGGATAAGATGTAGGAATTATCAAATTAAATATGCTACAAATGAGAAAACAGTAAAATATCATGCTAAATCATTCATGCTATTACCGGTATTCATGATAAGCCAACCAGTGAAGTCTTCATATTATGATGATGATGATTACTTAAGTCAATGGAGAGCGTTGGAGTAAGTAAACAAGACGGGTTATTTGCACTTAATGTAAAAGACAAAAGGAGGACAGAAAATCCGTTATAATTCGTTGTAATTCGTTGCTTCCGACGCCCATGGGTCAAACTAATTGAAATTAAAAATAAACATAAATCTATATTTGTGACATGACATAGATCTATATGTATGCTTTTTATTGTTATGCTTATTTTCAGCCAAATTTGCCTTAATTATAAAAGTGTTATATAAATTATAATAAATAAACATTATATATTATAAAAAATTATAATTATATATATATATTTATATTTTATATTTTATAGATTATATTTTAATATATAATAATACAACTATATTATATATATATTGTAAAAAAAATATATTATATATTTATATATATATTGTATTTTTTCTTATTTAATTATTATCATTTATTTTATTTTTATATAGCTTTTTTATTTTATATGATTTTATTTTTATAAAATATTTTTATATATTTGTATGACCTTTTATTAAGGTCACTGTAAAGATATCAAATAAAATAAAAAAAAGACAAATTAAAAGAAAACAAGAAAAAAGCCAAAGCAAATAAAAAAGTAAACAACAGGAGAACATAACAAGGAGGACAGAGAGACAGATATCAAATAATGGGAATAATCAGATGAATGGTAGAATGATAAAATATTCATTGACCTGGAGCAATGATAAGGAACACCCAGACCTAGCAACACCCTGGCAACCATCCAGAACATCTTAGCAGTGCTGTCAGAAAATGTGAAGCTCTCTAATTATACTGCAGTGAGATCCTGCGGTAACAGAACTCCTGGTTTTATAAACAGGAAGTTAGGGAGTCTCGTCACCTCTCGATCTGTTTAGAGTTAATTACAGCTCTCTAAATAACATCATTGAAATTCAATAGAGCAGCATTGAGGGCCATCATCATTAAAGGTGTGACAGTTTATCTCAACGTCTGGAAGGCCGTCGCAGGGGGATGTCACAACACACACAGCCTTTTGTTTTCAAGCATAAAAGAGATGCATTAATAAATCTCGCCTTTAATTATCGTACTTCTCATTTCAAAAACCAGCCTGGGCAGGGTTTTATAGCACAAGTGAAATATGTTTGTTGGTATTATGATTATGACTTTAATCTAACAGCTATCACTAGGTTATTAATAACCTAATGCTAACTGTAATTAATATATATATATATATATATATATATATATATATATATATATGACATATGAAAATATTCAAAATTGCACAAATATGAATATAAACTGAAACTGTGTTCTCAAAGCGCAGTAGTCTTGTCGACAGAAAACAAGTGTGCTGCCGATTCGCTGTGAAGTATACACGAACGGCACACTTCTTTATTAAATTGCAGCCTTTTGTGGTTTAATAGTCCATTTTAATTGTGCAGTTATGATGAGTTTAGAATGTGGAATTACTTTAGTACATCTTTATTTGTGTACTAACTCAATGCTACCCAACATACATGCTGACTGTAAAAAGCAAAGTGTGAGAGAGAAAATGAAGAAGGAAAATCGATCCAGGTTAAACACAAATGCTTTAAAGTTTGTAATCAATGTTGTTTTCAAAGGTATCATATTTTTATATGATGGATATTTTATATACACACTAGATGTATGTAGAGCTGTCCTACTATTTTCTTAAAGGGATAGTTGACCCAAAAAAAGAACATTTTGTCATTAAAAGGGTACTTCAGCGCTGGGAAGATGAATGTGTATTTAAACTGGGTCATTTATGCAGTAGAAATGTGAAATTATTTTTGAATTTGGTGCCTTCTAGACTGAGAAAAGACATAACATTTATTTTTGTCTCATGTGGATGAAAGACAACAACTCCCAGAATGCACTTGCTTCGCTGCCCAACGAGGCCACTCCCAAAGCCACGGCTACTGGTTATCACTTGCCCACCATGGTTTTTCATAGTAATAAAATCATTTAGTTCAGTTAGAGAATAAACACTACAATTAAAAACTGAACATGTCTTTTCAATAAAGTGTGAGTGAGCCGAACGAAAGTCACGTCTCAAACGCAGCAGAAGTCAGATCTCATTCATCACGAGAGCAAAGAGCTGAGCAGAGCTGAGGTAAGCGCGGCATCATTCACGGCGCGTGTCCAGTCTGGTGCGTTTTCAGATCATGCCTATGGAAGCTTAAAGGGTAACTTCAGTGATTTAGCATTACGCTTTGTATTTAAACTGGGTCATTTATGCAGTAGAAATGTGAAATTATTTTTGAATTTGGTGCCTTCTAGACTGAGAAAAGACAGAAAATGTATTTTTGTCTCATGTGGATGAAAGACAACAACTCCCAGAATGCACTTGCTTCGCTGCCCTACGAGGCCACTCCGTACACCGTCGTTTTATCTTCATAGTAATTCAATCATTTCGTTCAGTTAGAGAATAAACACTACAATTAAAAACTGAACGTGTCTTTTTAATAAAGTGTGAGTGAGCCGAACGAAAGTCACGGCACACTTAGGCGTGTCAGATTTCATTCATCACGAGAGAAGAGCTGAGGTAAGCGCCAGTCTGACACATTTTCAGATTGCATATGGAAGCTAAACTATCACAGGAATTCATTGAAAAGTTGAAACACTCACTTTAGCAGCATTTTATTTCAACCGGCATTTTTAAAAGTCTTTTGCGAGGTTCGTTCTGCGTTCAGTAAATATCAGTCTTGCTCTTTCTGTCTGATGGCGCGCGTTCATCTCAGCAATCGCACGGTCAATGTCCGTAATAGCGGCTGATAATAACATCCGTTGTCTTATTTTAAATCTAGCTTTCAGAATACGCTTTAGTATCAGTGCTCGTCTCTTTTCCGCTGTTTTGTTAATTACATCTTTAGTAAACCAATACATAACCAGCAAAAGCAGTAAAAAAAGTTCCTGGTACAAAAACATGGACGCCACCCGGAAAGCTGTTGCTATGGTAGCACTGGCCGCTCCACACTCCGCACACACACTTGGTTATATAATAATAGCTAACAATAATCTAGGTTAACGTTATCAAATCAAATCATGCATTTTCTAACGTTACCTACCGCGAGTCAGCGCTGCGCCAGTTTGAAAAAGGCGGGTACAGGACCCTTTTTAATGAACGTTTGTTGTAGGTCTACTAGGCATAGAGATATCTGAACATCTTTGCCAAAGGAACATTTAAACAACTAAATCGGTCCAAAAACAATGAAAACAATTCGTACTTAAAGTCACACAGGTCGCAGCCATCTTGTATTCCGATTCGGAATTCTTGCTCGGTGTCCTCACGGTTGTCCAAACTTCCGAGCGGCAAAATCCGAGGAAAGGGGGCGTGTTGGTGCGTGTTGCTAGGTAACGTCTGTCTTCCTAGTCGGAGCTCCGACACGGATAAATAATAGAACGCAGCATAAGAACCGATTACGTCAGGCGCTGGGGGCGGGGTCAACAAGACCAACACAGACTTGAGATCCGCCATTGTTGAAATAGCAGCTAATGGAGCTAACAGCTGCTGCTCGTTTGTAATCTCCGTCTATACAAATTACGGCGAACTGCACGAATGCGTTGGATTCGTTGTGTTTTGATGCCGATGTAGGATCGTAAAGCCATGTGCATCAATAGTAACGCAATGTTTGCAGTGTTGATGGAAGGCTTGTTGGCAGCGGTGCTGTGCAGAGACCGATAGCCGTATGATAACGAGTCCAGCGAGAGCACACGACTCCTTATGCTTTTGATTCACTCATGCGTTTTTTAAAATATTAAACGTGGATCGGTCTGCGCAGCGGCGATGCATCTCGAACAAGCCTGGTGTGTGTGTGTTTCCCGCTAGCGTTGCTGAGAAAGATGAGACGTATACAGTGACGCAAGACCTGGCTCTGTTGTGGCTCTCTAGCCTGTGGAAAAGCAAACGGTTCTTAGCAGGCTCCTCAGTTGAACCAACTATGAACTGGGACTAGCTCTGGCTCTGATCTAGCTCTAGCACTGCCTTGGTGGAAAAGGGGTAAAAGAGCTTCAGCAAGAACCAATGAGGTTCATTCTGGTGTTACGCAGCAGGTTTGAGCTTATGCAAGGTTGTAGCTTTATACTTAAGAAGACTTGAGGCTGTAATTGGTGTCAAAAGCCCCGTTTCCACCTTAATTACCCAGAACAATTTGTACCAGGAACTTTTTTCCCCCAGACCTGCTACTGTCTGCGTTTCCACTGCGGTCTAAAGTACCGTGAAGATTGGGCAAAGACTACGCGCGACTGTTCCTCCCAGTCATTTACATTTATGCATTTGGCAGACGCTTTTATCCAAAGCGACTTACAGTGCCCTTATTACAGGGACAATCCCCCTGGAGCAACATGGAGTAAAGTGCCTTGCTCAAGGACACACTGGTGGTGACCGCTGGGATCGAACCAGCAACCTTCTGCATATCAGTTCCATGGTTTAACCCACTGGACCACCATCTCACACTCAGTCACCGACGGACAGTATCCTAATCATTTTTGTGCGATACTGTCTGCAACAATAACAAGTATGAAGGAGATTCAAGCAGCACTGCTTTTGCTGGTTATGTATTGGTTTACTAAAGAAATTATTAACAAAATGGCGGAAATGAGACGAGCACTGATACTAAAGCGTATTCTGAAAGCTCGTAAAGTTAGATTTAAAATAAGACGACGTGTTATAATCAGCTATTACGGACATTGACCGTGCGATTGCTGAGATGAACGCGCGCCATCGGACAGAAAGAGCAAGACTGATATTTACTGAACGCAGAACGAACCTCGCAAAAGACCTAAAAATGCCGGTTGAAATAAAATGCTGCATGAGCTCAACCAATCAGCATGTTCAGCGCCCAAGTCCCACCCCCGAAAGTTCCGGAACCTTGAAAAAGTACTACCTCGGGAGCAGGGCAGTTTGGAGGGGGAAATATTTACCCGGAACTTCATTTAGACCCCTGTTCCTGCGGTTAAAACACACCGAGTACCACCCCAAAGTTCCTAGTTCCTGGGGAAAGTTCCTGTGGTGGAAACGCGGCTAAAGATGCGTATAAGTATTGAGCAAAGGCTGTGAATACTTATGTACATGTGATTTTGTATTTCTTTTTTTTTTCTTTTTTTTATTTGCAAAGATTGCAAACTTCTTTCATGTTGTCATCATGGGGAAATTGTTTAAGAATTTTGAGGAAAATAATTAATTTAATCCATTTTGGATGAAGGCTGTAACATAACAAAATGTGGAACAAGTGAAGTGCTGTGAATACTTTTCGAATGCCCTGTAAATGCCTAATTTTGCTTTATTCTGCACCCAACCTGCACCTATCACTATGGTAACCAATTTTAATATGAGTGGAGAAAACTGTACGGCACGACAGTTGCCATATGGTAATATCTGCGCTAGTGACAAGCAAGTTGCAACAGTCAGTCCATCAGATATGAATGACTAACATGCTAATTGGCGCTGTCTGCCATAGCTGGACTGATGTACCAGTGATGTTTAAACTGGCAGATAATTTGTTATAAATCATAATTAGCCATCAGTTTTTAGCAAAGAGATTACAACTGTCTTCACTGCATCACAGTTTATGGTTTAGCGTTGATGTTAAGGACAGATCCAGACTGCCGTTGTGTTCCTGTCTGTCTATATCTGAGCGTCTGTGCATTAGCACTGGGTTGAGTGAGGACACGTCATTCTTCTCTCCTGTGAGAATAGTTCTTCTTTAAGAGGATGTTCACTCTGACTGCTTGCTTGCAGCGGTAGTGGTATTTTTACTCAGTGTGCATAGACTGTGATGGAAACACAAAGAAGTCTCTAGATTTGCATCAAAAGCCATGCATTAGGAAGAGGAATATTTTAAACTGTAATTAAAATAAATTGAACACAGGTAATTCATTCTGGGAAATGAAGTGTTCTTCTACTCTTCTTCCAAATATGACTAAATATATAAACAAAAATATATATGTAAACCCACCCATCTGTCTGTCTGTCTGTCTGTCTGTCTGTCTGTCTGTCTATCCATTCATCCGTCTATCATCTGACTGTCCATCTATTTATCCATCTATTTTTCTATCCGTCTGTCTATCCATCCATCCGTCTATATTTCTATCTGTCTGTCCATCCATCCACCTGTCTATCCATGCATTTCTATCTATCCATATGTCCATCCATCCATCTGGCCATCCATCCATCCATCCATCCATGTCCATCCATCCATCCATCTATCCATCCATCTGGCCATCCATCCATGTCTATCCATCCATCCATCTGGCCATCCATCCATGTCTATCCATCCATCTGGCCATCCATCCATGTCCATCCATCTGGCCATCCATCCATCTATCCATCCATCTGGCCATCCATCCATCTATCCATCCATCTGGCCATCCATCCATCCATCTGGCCATCCATCCATCTGGCCATCCATCCATGTCCATCCATCTATCTGGCCATCCATCCATGTGGCCATCCATCCATGTCTATCCATCCATCCATCTGGCCATCCATCCATGTCCATCCATCTGGCCATCCATCCATCTGGCCATCCATCCATCTGGCCATCCATCCATGTCTATCCATCCATCCAGTCATCCATCTGTCTGTCTATCTGTTTAGCCATCTATTTTTCTATCCGTTTGTCTATCCGTCCATCCATCTCAGTCGACCGATCTATCCATCTATTTTTCTATTGTCTGTTCATCCATCCCACTATCTATCCATCTATCTATCCATCTATCTATCCATCTATCTATCTATCCATCTATCCATCCATCTATCCATCCATCCATCCATCCATCCATCTTTTTTTTTCATTTTTACTTCAAACAAGGCTTCCAAAGTTAAACCTTGCCTTTCTAATGAAAAAAAAAAAAGTTAAAATGACAGCAAATTGAAATTTCTTTTCATTTGAATTTATTTTAATTCCATTCCCTTGAATTGAAATTCTACATCCTGTTTGCTACCTCAATTCAAATTCAACACAACACAACACAAATAATGGCAGCAGGTTTTAGGTTCCCACAAGTAAGTAAATAAATAAAAACTACAGCTAGACTTCAAAAGAAAATCCACAATTAAACTTCTGGAAAGCAACGAAACATTGTTCGTGTCTCTCACGGGATCATCCGGTGAGGTAATGGCTTGAAATGGTTGTGATGTTTGACAGAATCGGGTTGCAGGCAGAAACTCAGCCGCCACTGGAAAGGGAACGTCATTAGATGCTCATCACTCTAAATGCCACATCTCTGTTCACACACGGAGGGTGCCACAGCAACAGCGCATCTGCCTAATATCCCAGATAAGAAACTGCTGCCGTTACAGTTCTAATTAATATTGAGCAGTACCCTCATGAGCAAATCCTCCTTTGAGCACTTTTTTTGTGGTAAACAATGAAGCGGGCTTGTTGATTATCAGCTGTCCGGAAACTCTGACTGGTCGGGTTGTTCAGTTTGACTGTGCTTCTCTGGCATGAATGACGGTTTAGTCATCTTTGTGTGACACACGCTCACTGTCTCAACCCACACAGACACCCGTCTAATTTTAGACCGCACGCACTCTGTCTGTGAGGTAGCTGCCAATCAGCGACGGAAGCCTCTGTTAGAGCTCTTACATGACAGATGCTGAATTGTAATTGTGTAGTGTGTGGTATAACATATGCGATAGACTCATGTTAAGGGAGTTATTATCTTACCAATGGAATTTTCATCTTGCCCATCATCAAGTATTAGAACCGACCGCATTCACTGAGCGCAACATCAGCACCGGAAGTAACATCCCTTTCATTTTCTATAGAGATGGACAGATATTGTTTTTGTGTTACCGAAGGCGATTATTTTTATTTTTATTGTCACCCCCCTTTTTGAGAATACACATGAAAATGCACTATCCAAACTTAAAGGGCTGTAATTCAAGAATGCTTTGGAATATAGACCGAAGTTTGGTCTCGTTTTAAAGACGACACTCTGCAAATTATTTCTGAAGTGAAGGCAATTCAAAATATGAAAGTATGAAATAGTTATGGAAGTTTAAATTTACTGTAAATGAAAAATACAGTACTAAATATTTTCTATTTCATATAAAATATGTATTTTACAAAAAAGAATTTACTCTAAAATTACTATAAAATCAAAGCCATATGTCTAACCAATTTGTGTTCCAAATTTGAAGTTGATATCACAAAAATTGAAGTTCCCATGAGATTTTGTTTCGGTTCTGTACCAAAAATAGCCACCGGGTGTCATTCAAATTCCATTTATTGTTTTTTTGATGCATTTTCCTGTAAATTTCTGTCCAAATGTCACTTCCATCACAAAACAGTCACCAAATATGGACCCTTGACTCAGACCTTTCCGACAATATGTGTTTTGTCAAGATTGGAAAAGATTTTGAATATAAAGTAGTTAAAATAATTGTTGTAATATGAAACATGACGCCGCCCACTAGGGGAGGAGCCCACTAGAATAATTTAGAGTAACGTTTCCATGGTAACACAATGTCCGATTTCAAAACGGTTTTCACAGGATGAATTTTGAGTTTGTAAGCTTTCAAATGATACCAAATTTATGATAATTACTTAAATATATGATACGAAAAAAAGGCGATCAAAAAAAGAGCACCAGGCGTCCCACCTGTGGGACGGTGACAGTTAAGAGGTTAA
This sequence comes from Romanogobio albipinnatus, assembly GCA_023566225.1. Taxonomy (NCBI): domain Eukaryota; kingdom Metazoa; phylum Chordata; class Actinopteri; order Cypriniformes; family Gobionidae; genus Romanogobio; species Romanogobio albipinnatus. Next base: position 7,434,804 of record CM042243.1, on the reverse strand, counting down.
AGCAGACACTTGGCAGATTATTGCTAAAGTGAAAGCAATTCAAAATATGAAAAAATGAAAATGTAAATTAAAAATACTGTACTAAATATTTTTTTTTTATATAAAATATATATTTTACAAAAATGTTTTAATCTAAATTGCTATAAAATCAAAGCCATATGTCTAACCAAGTTGTGTTCCAAATTTGAAGTTGATATCACAAAAATTGAAGTTCCCATGAGATTTTGTTTAGGCGCAATACCAAAAATAGCCACCGGGTGTCATTAAAATTCCATTGATTGTTTTTTTCATGCATTTTCCTGTACATTTCTGTCCAAATGTCACTTCCATCATAAAACGGTCACGAAATATGGAACCTGGAGACTCAGACCTTTCCGATGATATGTGTTTTGTCAAGATTAGAAAAGATTTTGGTTATAAAGTAGTTAAAATAAATGTTGTAATATGAGACATGACACCGCCCACTAGAAAAATTTAAAGTACCATTTCCATGGTAACGCAACGTCCAATTTCAAAACGGTTTTCACAGGATGAATTCTGAGTTCGTAAGCTTTCGAATGATACCTAATTTATGATAATTATGAAAATATATGATACGAAAAAAAGGCGACAGTTAAGATCCGATAAAAGACATGCAGAGCCGAATATAGTTCTTTTGTGCTTTTTAATAGCCTGACGTCGTCATTCTAGTCAGAATATGAGTCTGATGCTGCTCCATTAGGCTGTTATTATGAGGCGTGTGTCAACCGAACCAGGAAAGAAAATGCCTCTGCACTCGATTGGATAGACCTACAACCAATCAGAGCAATGGAGCGACGCATAATTGTCAACAGAACTCAACTGCACACACGCTGGAAGTAGAAGAAGAAGATGAGTGTAAACGATCTTTGCCGGTGTTGTAAAAACAATTACCAATCCGATCATCATTTTTGAGAGCAATAGTAAAGGTGAATGCATATACGAACAAGTTCTCCGTTTAGTAAACAAATTCAACCCAAGTGCTCTTTGGTGACGTGCATGATTACGTTACTGTTGATCATCTGTCCATCATCGTATAAAGCCCGTCCTGACAATTTGATTGGTCCGAACAGCTCTGGTTCGAGCATAGTTGCTCCACAACGGATCATGTGAAGACCGAATTTCCCGACCTCAAATGTTGTGGGCGGGGCTAAGTTCGGCTGGCATCCAGGCTAGCTTTTTAACACAATTATATTTAAATCACTCATGAGTAATCATCACTAACCTGTGAAGGCAAACAACCAGCTTTACGAGACTAATATTGCGTTGACATAACCCAAAGACGGTCTGCGACATCGAGGTATGCGACCCGAGACGCCATTCACTACCCTCCCCCTCATTCATTTTTTAAAGTTAGACATCAACCTTCTTAGTATTCCTCAATCAATTCATTAAAAACAATATAACAAGAAAAGAATGCCTGCTTTCCCATACATTGTTTGTAAAAAGTGTATAGGGTGATAACTGAATAAGTGCAATTCACCATTATTCCACAAGGTGGCAATGTTTGATACACAATGATGAAGTGACGTTTCACTCATAGTTACCGCAGGCAGAAAACAAAAGAATAGGAAGAATCATCAGCAAAACTTGAAATGGCTCAGAGATTTACTGCTGAATGCAATCAAATATTAGTGTCACTGTCACTTGATGGTGGATCTGGTAAAGAAGCTGTCAGCGATCAAAAATATTGATTTTGAAGATTTTGAAAATGATAGTTTTGAGAATATGTTTGAGATGGGGAATATGAGCCAGATGCTGAATGTGCTGGGAAATGAGCTCTGACAAGGACAGTTACGATGGTATAAAACATCTGCTCAAACTGAACCCTTTCAAACTCCAAAAGGTAATATTTTATTGTATTCTTCTGTAATAGTTACCCTCATTTCAGGAGTTTTATATTATCGCGACAGGTAGCGATCCATCCGTGTTAGATATACAGTGAGGAAAATAAGTATTTGAACACCCTTCTATTTTGCAAGCTCTACCACTTAGAAATCATGGAGGGGTCTGAAATTCTCATCGTAGGTGCATGTCCACTGTGAGAGACATAATCAAAAAAAATCCAGAAATCACAATGTATAATTTTTTAACTATTTATTTGTATGATACATCTGCAAATAAGTATTTGAACACTTGAGAAAATCAATGTTAATATTTGGTACAGTATCCTTTGTTTGCAATTACAGAGGTCAAACGTTTCCTGTAGTTTTTCACCAGGTTTCGCACACACTGCAGGAGGGATTTTGGCCCACTCCTCCACACACATCTTCTCTAGATCAGTCAGGTTTCTGGCCTGTCACTGAGAAACACGGAGTTTGAGCTCCCTCCAAAGATTCTCAATTGGGTTTAGGTCTGGAGACTGGCTAGGCCACGCCAGAACCTTGATATGCTTCTTACAGAGCCACTCCTTGGTTATCCTGGCTGTGTGCTTCGGGTCAATGTCATGTTGGAAGACCCAGCCTCGACCCATCTTCAATGCTCTAACTGAGGGAAGGAGGTTGTTCCACAAAATCTCGCAATACATGGCCCCGGTCATTCTCTCCTTAATACAGTGCAGTCGCCCTGTCCCATGTGCAGAAAAACACCCCCAAAGCATGATGCTACCACCCCCATGCTTCACAGTAGGGATGGTGTTCTTGGGATGGTACTCATCATTCTTCTTCCTCCAAACACGTTTAGTGGAATTATGACCAAAAAGTTCTATTTTGGTCTCATCTGACCACATGACTTTCTCCCATGACTCCTCTGGATCATCCAAATGGTCATTGGCAAACTTAAGATGGGCCTTGACATGTGCTGGTTTAAGCAGGGGAACCTTCCGTGCCATGCATGATGTCAAACCATGACGTCTTATTGTATTACCGACAGTAACCTTGGAAACGGTGGTCCCAGCTCTTTTCAGGTCATTAACCAGCTCCTCCCGTGTAGTTCTGGGCTGATTTCTCACCTTTCTTAGGATCATTGAGACCCCACGAGGTGAGATCTTGCATGGAGCCCCAGTCCGAGGGAGATTGACAGTCATGTTTAGCTTCTTCCATTTTCTAATGATTGCTCCAACAGTGGACCTTTTTTCACCAAGCTGCTTGGCAATTTCCCCGTAGCCCTTTCCAGCCTTGTGGAGGTGTACAATTTTGTCTCTAGTGTCTTTGGACAGCTCTTTGGTCTTGGCCATGTTAGTAGTTGGATTCTTACTGATTGTATGGGGTGGACAGGTGTCTTTATGCAGCTAACGACCTCAAACAGGTGTATCTAATTTAGGATAATAAATGGAGTGGAGGTGGACATTTTAAAGGCAGACTAACAGGTCTTTGATGGTCAGAATTCTAGCTGATAGACAGGTGTTCAAATACTTATTTGCAGCTGTATCATACAAATAAATAGTTAAAAAAGCATATATTGTGATTTCTGGATTTTTTTTTTTTGATTATGTCTCTCAGAGTGGACATGCACCTATGATGACAATTTCAGACTCCTCCATGATTTCCAAGTGGGAGAACTTGTAAAATAGCTCTAACTTTAACTTATTTTCCTCACTGTATGTGTGTGTGTGTGTGTGTGTGTGTGTGTGTGTGTGTGTGTGTGTGTGTGTGTGTGTGTGTGTGTGTGTATGTATATGTATATATATATATATATATATATATATATATATATATATATATATATATATATATATATATATATATATATATATATATATATATATATATATATATATATATATATATATATATATTATTGCTTAATATAGATCCCTCCATGATTTCTAAGTGGGAAAACTTGCAAAATAGCAGGGTGTTCAAATACTTATTTTCCTCAATGTATATATAATTTTGGTGTCCTCTGTACTAAAAGGTTTGAATACACCTCTCTAATTTTGCTTGTGATCTTCTTTTGAAGGGAGACACAACAAAATGTTTGTGTTTCTGTGCATCATGAATCAATTTCTTTTGTTCCAGAGTTGCTTGATAGATCCTCCCAGACATCACACTCAAGCATTTTACATATGAAAATACCAGAAGATCCATTCGAGAAAGTGAATGAATAATGAGAGACTGCGTGTGCGCGTGTGTGTGTTGGAGGCTTGCGTAAACCCCCGACACCCTCAGCCTCCCAGCGCTTGTATTAAAGATGAAAGCCTCGCTTGCTTTGCGAGGTGCTGTGCATCTCTGTCTGTCAGAGAGCTTGGCTTCTACCAACTTTTTCCGGTGGCATGGGGGAAATAGACATAAATAAAATATAGTTTAATGAATAATTCAGGTGTGCATTGTGATTGACATGAGGGTGAAAGTACCTGATTATGCCACAGACGTACGTGATTGGAATGAGCTCTCAAGCAGAGCAGATCAGCAGAGCTGCAAAGTTCAAACTCCTTCTCTGCATCTCTGTAAGATCAAATTACATCCTGAGTGAGGAAATCAGACCTGCCCTGAGTTTGTGTACATTTCCAATCAGTTCCTTCCTTTCGCTCTTCTGCCATTTTCAGTGTGAGGAAAATGCGCTTATTGAATTTGGCCTGTCTAGACTAGTGGATCTCAACCTTTTGTAAGTACTGGACTCACATTATCCTTCAGATCTTCAAGGATGAAGGTATTCCACTTCCCACCAGTGTCTTTAAAGAAAATAGGGCATGAGTAAAGGATAACAGTCAGTCATAAATCCTGACATAAGTCAAATATTAATTTATTATATAATATTTAAAAATAATTGTTTTAATATAGATATGATATATATATATACACACCGATCAGGCATTATGACCACTGACAGGAGAAGTGAATTACACTGTTTATCTCTTCATCACGGCTCCTTTTAGTGGGTGGGATATATTAGGCAGCAAGTGAACATTTTGTCCTCAAAGTTGATGTGTTAGAAGCAGGAAAAATGGGCAAGAATTTGAGCGAGTTTGAAAAGGGCCAAATTGTGATGGCTAGATGACTGGGTCAGAGCATCTCCAAAACTGCAGCTCTTGTGGGGTGTTCCCGGTCTGCAGTGGTCAGTCTCTATCAAAAGTGCTCCAAGGAAGGAACAGTGGAGAACCGGCGACAGGGTCATGGGCGGCCAAGGCTCATTGATGGGGAGCAAAGGCTGGCCCGTGTGGTCCGATCAAACAGACGAGCTACTGGAGCTCAAATTGCTCAAGAAGTTAATGCTGGTGCTGATAGAAAGGTGTCAAAATACACAGAACACTGGATCACAGAGCAATAGAAAAAGGTGGCCTGGTCTGATTAATCACATTTTCTTTTACATCACGTGGATGGCCAGGTGTGTGTGCATCACTTACCTGGGGAACACATGGCACCAGATGCACTATGGGAAGAAGGCAAGCCGCCGGAGGCAGTGATGCTTTGGGCAATGTTCTGCTGGGAAACCTTCCATGTGGATGTTACTTTGACACGTACCACCTACCTAAGCATTGTTGAGTGAAAGAGAGAGAGAGAGAGTTATACGTTATCAAATAAGAGTATGGCACACTCCTGATTACTGCAAGAATAATACATTTTATCAAGTTTATCAAGCTCTTAACCATAACAAGGTGGACATTTTATGCCAGTCAGGCTTATTGCTTTACACTCAAGTGTATTGAGACTTCAGACATTCGCAGATCTCATTACTGCATGCAAATGCAACCGTTAATCAGAGCCATTGGAGCCCGATGTAAAGAATCAATGCACATTTCTTTCAGCATAATTCTGGAATGTTGGAACCTAATCTGAATGTCTGAAATGGATCGCTTCATATATTCATATAAACATTCGATCTTTACTATCTAATATCCAGTGTCGATCTCTTAATGTTGTCATAAAATCAAAATTGAAGTATTGTAGCTTGCAGTTCAGGTCATCTGCTAGCATTTCCCTAAAAGGTGATAAAACATACATATTAGCTTGCAAAAAATGCAAATCACAGCCTTTTTCTTTCAGTAAAACAGACCAAAATATTGATGACATCATCTTGCACTCGGTGGTGCAGGTTTTAGTCCAATCAAAAAGTGACTAGACTTTCAAAATGTGCTGTACCAAAATGTGCTTTTTGCACACACTTTTTAATATAAATGTAAAACTTTTAATTCTACATATAAATGAATTAATTTAATTTTATGTGAAATTAATTCACTTTAAATTGATAATTTTATGTAAAATGAATTAAAAGCTATGAATAAATTCAAATTGGACAAGTTAACACACTCTTAAAGGGTTATTTTATGAACTTATTTGAATTCAGACAAACTTAAATTTAACTGAAAGTGGGCCACTTCCCAGCATGCTTTGCCATGACACTTGAAAGCGAGAGTAAATACTAAAATGAAACGTTATATAATGTTTTTTTGGGGGCAATAAGTGGGAGATTTAGTAGTGTTTCATATTTTGCTATGCTAATTTATAATAGTTTACTTATTTATCAATTGCTATGCTATCAAAGCATTCCTACCAATTAGCAAGTTAGCATTTATTGAAAGTTTCCACTACAAAAAATATTTAAGTCGAGATTACATGCTAATTTTGAGTTAAATGCATAAATGAGTTAACTCAAATATTTAAAGTTTAAGCAATTCAAATGTAGGAGTAGAAAATAAAATCTGCCACTTCTGCTTGCTTAAACTTTGAATTACATAATTTTGATGACTAAAGAATAAAGAACCTCTATTTTTAAGCGTGACCCCTGTTAAAACTGAAGATTTTTGAGATGTAAAACAACAAATAAAATTAAAAAAAATTGTATATGATATTGACGCCAACAAAATTCACCTAACAAATCATTAGAAATGTGTAGATATGAAATTATACGATATGTCAACATTGGAAATAATCCTGCACAATGCCATTTTACAGGCTCTTTAAAATGAGAACATTGGCTTATAGCAGCAGAATTTAACACAACGAGTCCAAGCACAGATCCTGGATCAGACTCCATATGCTCGTCATTTCAGTTCACAGCTTCAGTTTGCACACACAGACTGATGGAGGAACAGTGTGTTTTTCCCAGCGTTGTTCTGGGGACGATGAGAAGATCAATGCGAGCTGCAGCAGTCTGCTCCGTGTGCGGGGTACTGAATAGCAGATATGTCTTCCTTCTTTCATGTGTGTGTGTGTGTGTGTGTGGATGTCTACTGCCTCAGGCAACAGCAAGTTAACAAATGTACAAAGAGGGAATGAAGCCTCATTTCCATAAAGCACCCAATGTAGTAGAGCGTCTATTTAAATGGGCTCCTTTGTTTCTAATTGTGTTCTGCTTTCTTGCTTGTTGTTCTCCCCCCAAAAAAGAAAAAACTCAAGTCCTTCACAAACAGAGACTGACTTGTCTTTTCAAGAAAGCATCTGTGTTTTTACAGTTTAGTTAGTAAACCATCCTTTAATGACAGCTGCTCAACCCAAATGATCTCCACAACACAATAGTAAAGACGTATTAGCTATCCGCTAATGGAATTGCACTATAGATCTCTGAATCACTGATTCTGCAGTGATCCAAATCGATCTAAAGACATAAGAGCAATATTCCGTGCAGTAAAATAAGAAAATAGACTGTAATTATCGTGAGAGTGTAGTTTATGTCCCATTATATTGTGTATCAAATGTGTTGTGTATATCATTTTAACTACGCACCAAATTTACCATGCCATAATGGCATACGTTAGGTTTGTTCAGTCTATGTGCGATGGCATTGAATTGATTTTGCCTCTAAAGCATCTTACAATTCATTGGAATTAATGTGCATCTATACAAACCCCCCACGTTACTAGACAGTGTGTCATGTTTGAACAAAGGTTAATAATGCCAGTCACACCATTTTCATAATTCACGCCACGTCTTCTTGTTGCATTAGCTACTCGTAGGCCACGTATACACCGCAGCTAAATTCAAGTTACTTATGGTTACAAGTCAGAACGGTGTCAGTCGTTGCAATTTCGAGAGTGAGTTCTGTTTCGTACACACACAAAACTATCATTTAGATTCACACCCATATTTAAATGGGGTTGTCACTCCTGGAACTTTACAGTGTGTACGTGGCCGTATTAAAAGGCATATTTCCGTTAAAATATCCAAAAGCCACTAGAACAGTGTTATATAGTTTGTTGACTTGTGTACTTCCATAATCCCAAATGTAGGGGTGCACCGATCCGATATTAGGATCGGATATCGGCCGCGATACTGACAAAATAGGTGTTTTTAAATAGGAAAATGTTGGCGTTATTTTGTCACTTATTGAGCAGTAGGCTAGCTGGAGCCATTTACCTCCAGTCTTTGTGCTAAGCTAGGCTAGCGGTGGGTGCGTCAGAAAGAGTTATGGCACGCACGGAGATGAGAATGGGATGTATGGACTTATCTAACTCTGGGGGATTCGGTAAAAAAGCTAAAGTCCCAAAAAGTCGACGTGTTCCTTTAATATAATGGTGCCCGTTTGAGGAATATTAAAGCTACACTGTGTGATATTTTCCCCCATCTAGCGGTGAAAAGGTATATGACCATCCAGTAAATATTAGTTTCTGTTCCTCCCAATTCCGATTTCGTTTTAACTCCTACGGTGGCTGATTTAGTCCAAGATTAACATGGCTTCCAGTTCAATCCAGCAATCCCCCTCTTCACATTCGACACGGTGCCATCGAGTGTTAAAACGCGAAAGGCGAAGCTTGAATTTACGGGTATGTCCCTCTTTGGCTAATGTACTTTCAAGATGGAGGGGCAACATGGCGACCCCCATTCGAACCCCTTACCCGTATGTATTTTCAAAGGCATATTATAAACTTACGAGAATACTTTATTACTTGAAAGAAGTAAATATACATTAATGAGGACATATATTTTTGAAAGAACTAAGTGTTTTTAGCTAAGAAGAAACTAAAAAAGTTACACAGTGTAGCTTTAAGAATGTTTGCACTGTCACAAACAAAAACAATTTTTTTTTTTATTAAATCAAAATAAATAATACCACGACGTATTAATATTTTTGATATTCACATTGTTTTTGTTTTATTTATTTCATTACAATAATTTGAATTTCATGGATTTCGGTAATGAGAATTGTATGAAAATAAACAAATGCAAAACTCTTAGAAATGTCAGGTAACATTACAATAAATTATTGTTAACATTAATAATGAACTGCACTTCAAATATTAATCTGTTGATGTTCATTTCAGCATTTAATTACCGTTAACAAAGATTAACAAATACAGTAACAAATGTATTGCTCATGTTTAGTTCATGTTAGTTAATACATTAACTAATGTTAACAAACGAAACCTTATTGTAAAGTATTACCAAATGTAGTTCTTTTGAACTCTGTTTGAACTTAAAATGTATTAGAATAGAAAAAGGTTATTTTAAATTGTAATATTTCACAATATTACTGTTTTTACTTCTCTTTTTTGTTTGCCTTGTTGAGCAGAAAAGACTTCTTTCAAAAACATCTTACAGATGAAATATTAGAATATAATCCACAATATATACATGAAATACTAATTTCATCAAAGATTATAGATATATAGTATGCATTTATTTTTGATGTGAAATATGACCTTTACATGACCTGTATATGATAATGAGGATTGTCATTCCCGGTTTGGCACATTGATTTGCATTTTATACAAAGTGTCTAATTCTAATTTTATGTTTATTTAGTGTTTATAGCAAATTACAGTCTTTAAACACATCCCAAGAACTGTAATGAAAATTTCAGTACACATTTACTTTAAATTGATCTCTTTGCATGGACAACAAGGGTCCCTCGGGGAAACATCACTGTATAAGAGCAGCGCCTCGAGTACATCTGCTTTATGAATGCTGCCCGTGACCTTTTACAAACATATTCTTCTTCTTTTGGCATTTTCATGCTGTGGATTCGGAGGCCTGCGACTCTTCCTAACATTGATGTGGAGTATGGAATATATCAAGGCTGCGTTTATGTTTACTTAGCCACACACATCGGCAGAATGACATCAGCTTCAGATATATAATTATTCCAGGCTACAGTTTCTGTCTGTGGGGCTGCAGATGAGACCTGGCGCTCTCAAGGTTGCTCTTTATGGCTCAGCGTGACACATGATTTATAAGGTTAAACACAACCTTTGCAGTGTTTTGGGGAAGCCACTAGCTCTTCTCATAATTTACAGTTAAACTAACAGTCAAGATGCCCTTTTAATAAAAGGTAAACATTAAGTTACTAACAAAAAGGAACTGATCACATCAAATGTAAGGCGAGGAGGTCACAATCAGTCGGATTTATGCACACAAACAAGGAGGACGTCAATTATGTAATAATAAACATTCTAATTGTATATTACCGAGGCTGACACAAATAAACCTTTAGGATTTAACTAAGTGTACTACGTTTACACAACAACAATATACTAAAAACTGAAAAGTTTTTCTGTCAGGACCACTATCGTCAAAGATGATTGATTGACTATACAGTTTGGAAGAAATCCCTGTGCATCCGTACAGCCTAGCATGGATAAGAGCAGGGAGAGCAGCGATAACCCCCCTTAGGGCAAACAGAACAGAACCAACATAATTTATTGCAGACAAGGGCGTAGATTTGGTTTGAACATTGGGGGGGGGGGGGGGGGGGGGGGGGGGGGGGTTCTATCTATCTATCTATCTATCTATCTATCTATCTGCTATATCTATCTATCTGCTATATCTATCTATCTGCTATATCTATCTATCTATCTGCTATATCTATCTATCTATCTGCTCTATCTATCTATCTATCTATCTGCTCTATCTATCTATCTATCTGCTCTATCTATCTATCTATCTATCTATCTATCTATCTATCTATCTATCTATCTATCTATCTATCTATCTATCTATCTATCTATCTATCTATCTATCTGCTCTATCTATCTATCTATCTATCTATCTATCTATCTATCTATCTATCTATCTATCTATCTATCTATCTATCTGCTCTATCTATCTATCTATCTGCTCTATCTATCTGCTCTATCTATCTGCTCTATCTATCTATCTTTTATTATCTATCTATCTATCTATCTATCTATCTATCTATCTATCTATCTATCTATCTATCTATCTATCTATCTATCTATCTATCTATCTATCTATCTATCTATCTATCTATCTATCTATCTATCTATCTATCTATCTATCTTTTATTATCTATCTATCTATCTATCTATCTATCTATCTATCTATCTATCTATCTATCTATCTATCTATCTATCTATCTATCTATCTATCTATCTATCTATCTATCTATCTATCTGCTCTATCTATCTGCTCTATCTATCTGCTCTATCTATCTGCTCTATCTATCTATCTATCTATCTATCTATCTATCTATCTATCTATCTATCTATCTATCTATCTATCTATCTATCTATCTATCTATCTATCTATCTATCTATCTATCTATCTATCTGCTATATCTATCTATCTGCTATATCTATCTATCTGCTATATCTATCTATCTATCTGCTATATCTATCTATCTATCTATCTGCTCTATCTATCTATCTATCTATCTATCTATCTATCTGCTCTATCTATCTATCTATCTATCTGCTCTATCTATCTATCTATCTGCTCTATCTATCTATCTATCTGCTCTATCTATCTATCTATCTATCTATCTATCTATCTATCTATCTATCTATCTATCTATCTATCTATCTATCTATCTATCTATCTATCTATCTATCTATCTATCTGCTCTATCTATCTATCTATCTATCTATCTGCTCTATCTATCTGCTCTATCTATCTGCTCTATCTATCTGCTCTATCTATCTATCTATCTATCTATCTGCTCTATCTATCTGCTCTATCTATCTATCTATCTATCTATCTATCTATCTATCTATCTATCTATCTATCTATCTATCTATCTATCTATCTATCTATCTATCTATCTATCTATCTATCATCTATCTATCTATCTATCTATCTATCTATCTATCTATCTATCTATCTATCTATCTGCTCTATCTATCTGCTCTATCTATCTGCTCTATCTATCTATCTATCTATCTATCTATCTATCTATCTATCTATCTATCTGCTCTATCTATCTATCTATCTATCTGCTCTATCTATCTATCTATCTGCTCTATCTATCTGCTCTATATCTATCTATCTATCTATCTATCTATCTATCTATCTATCTATCTATCTATCTATCTATCTATCTATCTATCTATCTATCTATCTATCTATCTATCTATCTATCTATCTATCTATCTATCTATCTATCTATCTATCTATCTGCTATATCTATCTATCTATCTGCTATATCTATCTATCTATCTGCTATATCTATCTATCTATCTGCTCTATCTATCTATCTATCTATCTATCTATCTGCTCTATCTATCTATCTATCTGCTCTATCTATCTATCTATCTGCTCTATCTATCTATCTATCTATCTATCTGCTCTATCTATCTATCTATCTATCTATCTATCTATCTATCTATCTATCTGCTCTATCTATCTATCTATCTATCTATCTGCTCTATCTATCTGCTCTATCTATCTGCTCTATCTGCTCTATCTATCTGCTCTATCTATCTGCTCTATCTATCTGCTCTATCTGCTCTATCTATCTGCTCTATCTATCTGCTCTATCTATCTGCTCTATCTATCTATCTATCTATCTATCTATCTATCTATCTATCTGCTATATCTATCTATCTGCTATATCTATCTATCTGCTATATCTATCTATCTATCTATCTGCTATATCTATCTATCTATCTATCTGCTATATCTATCTATCTATCTATCTGCTATATCTATCTATCTATCTATCTGCTATATCTATCTATCTATCTGCTCTATCTATCTATCTATCTATCTATCTGCTCTATCTATCTATCTATCTGCTCTATCTATCTATCTATCTGCTCTATCTATCTATCTATCTATCTATCTATCTATCTATCTATCTATCTATCTATCTATCTATCTATCTATCTATCTCTATCTGCTCTATCTATCTATCTATCTATCTATCTATCTATCTATCTATCTATCTATCTATCTATCTATCTATCTATCTATCTATCTGCTCTATCTATCTATCTATCTATCTATCTATCTATCTATCTATCTATCTATCTATCTATCTATCTATCTATCTATCTATCTATCTGCTCTATCTATCTGCTCTATCTATCTATCTATCTATCTATCTATCTATCTATCTATCTATCTATCTATCTATCTATCTATCTATCTATCTATCTATCTATCTATCTATCTATCTATCTATCTATCTGCTCTATCTATCTGCTCTATCTATCTGCTCTATCTATCTATCTATCTATCTGCTCTATATCTATCTGCTCTATATCTATCTATCTATCTATCTATCTATCTATCTATCTATCTATCTATCTATCTATCTATCTATCTATCTATCTATCTATCTATCTATCTATCTATCTATCTATCTATCTATCTATCTATCTATCTATCTATCTATCTATCTATCTATCTATCTATCTATCTATCTATCTATCTATCTGCTCTATCTATCTATCTATCTATCTATCTATCTGATCTATCTATCTATCTGCCTATCTATCTGCCTATCTATCTATCTGCCTATCTATCTATCTGCCTATCTATATCTCATGACAATGCGTATCAATAGTACGAGTGTGCAATCTCGTGGAATGTATACGCCAAAATTTTGCCGTGCATATGCTACGCTGTTTTTTGCGTACATATGATACGCACTTTATGGCGTGTATATGACACTTTTGGGTAGGATGGGGGTGGGGGTTAAGATTTTTACATTCCACCTTAATGCATTTTAATTTTTGAAAGGGAAACACATCGGCTTTTGAACAACTGTAAATCATTGATAATTATAGACACTATTGAAAAATGAACTAGCAAAACAGACAGCTGCTTGGGTAACTTGTTATACTGATAGTTATAGCTAAATACATTGCAATGGATTAGCTAGCTAAAATATATGTGGTGTGTACTTTGCTATTACACAATATTCTCATATCTCATTCTCAGTACATGCATTTTTTTTTTTTATCCCTCTCTGACCAGCAGTTAATAGTCCGCTGTGCAGCGCTTCTCTTCATTTTTGCCGCTAACGTTACCCGTGTGCTCTCCCATTCAAACACCACTCGCGTTGTTTTGGTGAAAGTGCGACTCTTTGGTTGGGCGTTACCAATCGGTTCAATTGAGGGGGAGAATTTATTGTCTGATTTATTATGACAAACTCATATTTGATTAGGAACAAAATTATTGTTACAAAATAAACGAATTCTACATATTTTTCATTTGATCTATTGTGATTTTCATGTGAAATATTGGGGGGGTTATAACTGATGGATTTGAATATTGAGGGGGTTACCTCCCCCCACCCCGCATAAACTACGCCCCTGATTGCAGATATCATTAATGTCGATATTAATTGTACAAAATAATAAGGGAATTTAGTCTGATTCAAGGGGACTCAGAATACCAAATCCTGACTGGCGAGAGGAGGAGCTGGGGATGGAGGAGGGTAAATGAGCTCCGGAGAAACACGATAGCTGCCGATAATAATAAAGGAGCTTTTATGTGTATGCCATGATAGACGTTGTATTCCTATAGGTAGACGTGATCAGCTGCCAGAACTGACACTATGCTTGATTTACTAAAAACTAAAAACACTATATTATTCATGCCAGGCCAGTAGTTGGCGGTCACTTTGTAAAGAAACACAACGCACCTATAGACTGAACACAGGGTGGCCATTTCCATAACACCAAAAAGGAGGAGACTTTGCGGCATTTAGTGAAGCAAGAATAATTGCATAGGACTCTGGTGTACTCGCAACTACAATACAATTTTGTCCATCATATTGATGGTATCGTGATAGTGATTCTGAAATGGTCTACTCTATTCCTTACCAGACTATTTGATCTGCGATATATCTCGATGTTGACCTATGTGTAAAAGAAGAGGCAAAAAAGTGTTTGTTTACAGTATTTGTATTTATTCAAGACAATGTGATGTTTCAAAAACTGACCACTGAGATGAACCTGTCTTGCAAAGTGTACAGTGCCTGAAAACATAACATTTCTAGACTTCTGGAAATAAAAGAAATACATAAATAAACAAATAATCTAGCACAGTGCCAAATCCATGAAAAGCGTCTCTACTGCTTTTTGATAAAATTTTGCTCTTTTGTCCATTCCGGATTAAATGAGGTCTGACGTTTCAGCATGTTAACGTTATGATATGACGTAGCCAGCACGTCGTGGAGGCTTGTTTACATATATCAGTTATTTATTTGTCACCGCTTTCAGCCAATCATTTGTTTGACCAGTGATCTTGTCCAGGTAAAGATTCTAGAGCGGGGGTTTTTTTTTTTTAGCACAACTCCAAAAATGACAAATGAGTGTCCGGCTTGAGGCTGCGCCGGACAGGGGGCTTAAAATCCGGACGCATGGCCACCCTAAATTCACATGACGTCACAGTTTTAACAAATACGTTTTTGTAGTTTATACAGAGATAACGGTATTGTTTTAAAAAACGTGCACTTTGAAACCCGTTTTAAAAAGTTTGCATTTTTAGGCCCCCCAAACGCCGTTCCCGTGTAAATGAGCGACCAAAACGCATAAAATGTTTTCCGTTTTTTTGTTGAAAAGGTCCCTAAATATTAGTTATACCATAAAGGATCACAATTTAATCAGGGAATCATTCATTTAAACTACTGTAGTTAGTTTACACCTTCAGAACATCTCGTCTTTGCAACAACACATTTTAGGAGACATTTTAGGAAAATCTGTTTGATTATTGCTTGCTCGGTTATAATGCATGTTCAATTTTACATCACCTGAAAAAGAAAAAAAAAAGACTACCGTACTGACATTACTTGATACAGGAAAAGCTATTCTTGGTTACACTATTTCGATAGTCTACTTTAGACTTTGCGACAACCGCATTGTTCCGAATAGAAGACCATGTTTTTTTATTTTCTTAGAAATACATCAGAAAAAAATAAATAAAAAACAGGTTTGTCTTATATTCAGGGTCTAGACTTTTACATGTCAATAATACACCTGCAACCAATATGCTTAAAACGAGAGTGTCAGAGTGTAATGTTAGAAGATCGTGAGCACAAAAAGGCAGTTTTTAAAAACAGTCAAAGAAAACCTTACCATCTAAGGGCGTTTTCACACCTACCTTGTTTGGTCCGGATTTTCGGACTTTTCAGTTTGGTCCAAATCAAAATGACAGGTGTGAAACCTCCCCCGTACCACGGTCCGGACCAAACAGACGAAATTTGGTCCGACGAAAAGAGGTAGTCTCGGTCCGGATCAAACTGAACAAAGGTTCGGTTCGTTTCTAGTGTGAAAGCATTTTCTGTATGGTTCGGACTTTCAGACCATTTACAGGAAGTTCCTGTTTATGTTTAAATATTATAATGTTATTTTTAAATTCAATCTAGGCTACATTGATTATGAAAAGTGAAAATATGCGCAATATGTCAGAAGACAGAAAGTCAGAAATAATTTTGAACGAAATTTTGTATGATTTTGCTTAGAAAGCATTTCTTTAATGGGAATTTCGTTTTGTATAAATTGTATCTTGATTTTAATCAACGTTTAATCAGATAATTGCCTGGATTTAATAAATAAGAAGCAAAAAGAATAGCAGACAATAATCGCGGGAGCGATCATGCTTTACACATGAACTGGAGCGGGTCTCAAATAAACCGAAACTCAGCAGGCTACTCATCTCACAAACATGAGAAATATGTGTATATAAAGCTTGAAATGTCCACTTTTAAACGTAACGAATAAAAAAATAGTCAAGCAATGCGCATTGCGCACTGTTCAATAGTGGCGGTGATATGCGTCCGTTCATTCATTCTTATCAAAGACGCTGACGTCAGACGCACGTCCGTTTACAAACCAATCAATGTCCAGATGCAGCCCACAAGGATGATGACGAGTGGACGCAAGTGCGTCATGTTAAGTTCTTTAGTGCGCTCGCATGATTGCAATGTGAAACCAAACCAAAACTAACCGAATGTATAAAAAGTATCAAAACATGAACTTCGGTTCGGACCTTGGTGCGGACTTTCAGGTGTGAAAACGCCCTAAGACTTTCATAAAAAGGTACATTTTGAAAAAAAAACAAAAAAAAGGGTGGGCGGTCGTCTTATAATAGGAACAATGTGGTGTAACTCATTAATTTTCAAAGACGTCAAAAAGTAGACTGTTTTATGGTTCAGGAAATTAGAATAGTTTACATGTACTTGCAAAGTTACTTATAGTCAGTAGAATGTCTAAAGTGGACTATTAAAATAAAGTGTAACCCTATTCGGTTTCAAAACAGCTAAACTACAGGCTGTAACAATAACTGAAAATCTGTAGTTAAGTTAGCAGTGTCAATTCTTCCAGCTAGTTGAACTCGGAACTTCTGGACAGTGTTATTGTTAACTAAAACTATAAAATAACTTTTGTTTAAAAAAAAAAAGAAAAAAAAAGAAAAAAAAAAAGCAGAAATAGAATAAAATAAACGTTAAATTAAAACTTCCTTAGAAACCTAAACAAGTTAGAAATGTTGCCTTGGCAGCTAACTGGAAAAAACAAAGCTGAAGTACTAAAATGACTAAAACTGAAATAAATTAAAGCTTAAAGTCCCCCTGTAGTCCATCTTATCCGTTAAAACTCATCTTCCTGTGAAGATAAAACAAAAAACAAAAAAAAAAAAAACGCTTGAATGTAACACCCTTGCTTCATTTAATATAGAGATTGCTAATGTGTGTCATCATCATGACATATTCCTAGTGGTGAACGCAAAGCATTTTGGGAATCCGTGGCACAAACAAGCGCCAGACTTCTTTGCATGGAGGGAAGAACGCAGTGTTCAAGATGTTCACAGTGTGAGAGTTTTGACAAGTTTACAGTTTGACAAAAGCACTATGTTGTGTTATATTGTGAGTGTACACAAATATAAGTAAACACTTTGCAGTTTGAATGATGTCCTGTATAAACAAAATGACGGAGTATGTTTTTTTGTTTACACTGTTCGATTGCGCTCGCGCCTCCCTCTCTCTCACACACACACACACGCTGGTTTGTTGAATTCTGACTGATGAGAGAGAGTGAGAAGTGTGGTGCTTAAAACATTAGCATACATTTGAACGGACGACAGTTTTCTGCCCTGCAGAAATTTCAGCTGCATTTTGTAGGATTATATTCTGTTTTTCTCTCTAGTTTTTAATTATTTTCATGCCACAACACTAGCCTGCTATACCAAGTCATGTAAAAGGGCCAAACATACCCATAATTCTTCGCATTCGGATGACGTTGCCGCCCAGTTGGTCACATGTCTTAGCGATCGCTATATGCAGAACTATGAATATGCAAATTATTCCCACCTCCCCTCACACCAGAAATTAATTTGGTCCAACTTTACTGTAGTAAACGCTGCACAATGGTATCGCTTATAAAGTAGGGCTCATAACAGTAATTAATATGATTAGCGTTCTCAAAAAGCTAATAATGTGTTGCTAATGCTACACAAACCATGTTCCCGTTCACCACCTTCTGAAATCATCATAGGAACGCCTTGAACATGATTGAACATCAGAGGAGAAAGGCATACACTTCATCATAACATCGTGATATACAACATATACAGGACTGAGTGGGTATACCAGCCTTTTCTAGTAACATTAGATCTCAAAATGGCCTCAGTCTCTCAAACAGCCTGTTGTTTACAGACACTTCAGAAAAGAAAACTCTGCACGACCATCTAAAGCCCAAATGTTTGCTCTGTTCTACCTGTCACAGGTGTAGCAGGGATGAGGAGAGGTGAGGATCTTTTAGCAAGCAGTCTTTATTCCATGAACATACAAGGATAATCCAAACAAGAAGCCAAGAAGTAATAACCCAAATAGCCTAGTGAAGACACAGGAGACGCACCAGCTTTAGAGGTGTAAAGACAACTATCGACAAACAAAGACAGAAACACAGGGGTATAAATACACGGGGTAACAAGGAACAGGTGAAGGTGATTGTTGTCATTATAACTAACTGGAGACAAAGGCCAGCACAGCAAGAGGAAAGAAATATCAAAATAAAAGTCCTGAAACATAAAACATAGGGGAATCATGACAGTAAAGCAGTAAAAACTCTGACACCCAGTCTGAAGAGACTCTCTTGAGCTGACTCAGGCTGGCTGGATATAATTTTCAAAACCTTACTGTCTACTCCCTATATAGGAAGCTGCCTGCTAAGGAACATCATAACTGAATTAGACCCTCATAATTTGGAACAATATATGTAGGCAGCTGTTGTCAAATAGGCCTAGCATGTGAGGCGCACAGGAAACTCGACTTATAATTGATTTCAGTATGGTTTGGGTAGTTTCCTGGTAAGTGAACAACATGATGCTGTAATGTGCCTATACACAAATATTGGGTATAATAGTTAATAATAAAATACTAGTTTGTATAAACTTGATGATAATGATAATGATAAATTGGATGCCACAATGGGACACACCCTAAAATGACTAGTTTTTAAGTCATCTTGCTCATGTTTTAAAATAAAAACAGTTTAAACATTCTTAAAGCTACACTGTGTGATATTTTCCCCCATCTAGCGGTGAAAAGTTATATGACCATCCATTAAATATTAGTTTCTGTTCCTCCCAATTCTGATTTCGTTTTAACTCCTACGGTGGCCGATTTAGTCCAAAATTAACATGGCTTCCAGTTCAATCCAGCATTCCCCCTCTTCACATTCGACACGGTGCCATCGAGTGTTAAAACCCGAAAGGCGAAGCTTGAATTTACGGGTATGTCCCTCTTTGGCTAATATACTTTCAAGATGGAGGGGCAACATGGCGACCCCCATTCGAACCCCTTACCCATATGTATTTTCAATGGCATATTATAAACTTACGAGAATACTTTATTACTTGAAAGAAGTAAATATACATTAATGAGCACATGTATTTTTGAAAGAACTAAGTGTTTTTAGCTAAGAATAAACTAAAAAAGTTACACAGTGTAGCTTTAAAAGAAGGTCCATCCATCCATCCATCTTCTTCCGCTTATCCGGGGCCGGGTCGCGGAGGCAGCAGTCTAAGCAGAGATGCCCAGACTTCCCTCTCCCTAGACACTTCCTATAGCTCTTCCGGGGGGACACCGAGGCGTTCCAAGGCCAGCCGGGAGACATAGTCCCTCCAGCGTGTCCTTGGTCTTCCCCGGGGCCTCCTCCCGGTTGGACATGCCCGAAACACCTTCCCGGGAAGGCGTTCAGGAGGCATCCGGAACAGATGCCCGAGCCACCTCAGCTGTCCCCTCTCGATGTGGAGGAGCAGCGGCTCTACTCCGAGTTCCTCCCGAGTGACTGAGCTTCTCACCCTATCTCTAAGGGAGCGCCCAGCCACCCTGCGGAGAAAGCTCATTTCGGCCGCCTGTATCCGGGATCTTGTCCTTTCGGTCATGACCCTAAGCTCATGACCATAGGTGAGAGTAGGAACGTAGATTGACCGGTAAATCGAGAGCTTCGCCTTACGGCTTAGCTCTTTCTTCACCACGACAGACCGGTACATCGACCGCATTACTGCAGAAGCTGCACCGATCCGTCTGTCAATCTCCCGTTCCATCCTCCCCTCACTCGTGAACAAGACCCCTAGATACTTGAACTCCTCCACTTGGGGCAGGAACTCTCCACCAACCTGAAGTGGGCAAGCCACCCTTTTCCGACTGAGGACCATGGCCTCGGATTTGGAGGTGCTGATTCCCATCCCAGCCGCTTCACACTCGGCTGCAAACCGTCCCAGTGCATGCTGGAGATCCTGGTTAGAAGGGGCCAACACGACAACGTCATCCGCAAAGAGCAGAGACGAAACCGTGTGGTCCCCAAACCTGACACCCTCCGGCCCTTGGCTGCGCCTAGAAATTCTGTCCATAAAAATTATGAACAGAACCGGCGACAAAGGGCAGCCCTGCCGGAGTCCAACATGCACCGGGAACAAGTCTGACTTACTGCCGGCAATGCGGACCAAACTCCTGCTTCGGTCATACAGGGACCGGACAGCCCTCAGCAAAGGACCCCGGACCCCATATTCCCCCAGCACCCTCCACAGGACGCCGCGAGGGACACGGTCGAATGCCTTCTCCAAATCCACAAAACAAATGTGGACTGGTTGGGCAAACTCCCATGAACCCTCCAGCACCCTGTAGAGGGTATAGAGCTGGTCCAGTGTTCCACGACCAGGACGAAAACCACACTGTTCCTCCTGAATCCGAGGTTCCACTATCGGCCGAATTCTCCTCTCCAGTACCCTGGCATAGACTTTCCCGGGGAGGCTGAGAAGTGTGATCCCCCTATAGTTGGAACACACCCTCCGGTCCCCCTTCTTAAAAAGAGGGACCACCACCCCGGTCTGCCATCCCAGAGGCACTGTCCCCGACCGCCACGCGATGCTGCAGAGGCGTGTCAGCCAAGACAGCCCCACAACATCCAGAGACTTGAGGTACTCAGGGCGGATCTCATCCACCCCCGGTGCCTTGCCACCGAGGAGTTTCTTGACCACCTCGGTGACTTCAGCTTGGGTGATGGACGAGTCCTCCTCTGAGCCCCCAACCTCTGCTTCCTCAATGGAAGACGTGACGGCGGGATTGAGGAGATCCTCGAAGTATTCCTTCCACCGTCCGACAACATCCCCAGTTGAGGTCAACAGCTGCCCATCGCCACTGTAAACAGCGTTGGTAGGGCACTGCTTCCCCCTCCTGAGGCGCCGGACGGTTTGCCAGAATCTCTTCGAGGCCAGCCGATAGTCCTTTTCCATGGCCTCACCGAACTCCTCCCAGGCCCGAGTTTTTGCCTCCACACCCACCCGGGCTGCAGTCCGTTTAGCCTGCCGGTACCTGTCAGCTGCCTCAGGAGTCCCACAAGCCAACCAGGCCCGATAGGACTCCTTCTTCAGCTTGACGGCATCCCTTACTTCCGGTGTCCACCACCGGGTTCGGGGATTGCCGCCTCGACAGGCACCAGAGACCTTGCGTCCACAGCTCCGAGCAGCCGCTTTGACAATGGAGGTGGAGAACATGGTCCACTCGGACTCAATATCTCCAGCCTCCCTCGGGATCCGGTCGAAGCTCTGCCGGAGGCAGGAGTTGAAGATCTCTCTGACAGGAGACTCGGCCAAACGTTCCCAGCAGACCCTCACAGTACGTTTGGGTCTACCGAGTCTATCCAGCTTCCTCCCCCGCCATCGGATCCAACTCACCACCAGGTGGTGATCAGTTGACAGCTCCGCCCCTCTCTTCACCCGAGTGTCCAAGACATACGGCCGCAGGTCAGATGAAACGACCACAAAGTCGATCATTGACCTACGACCTAGGGTGTCCTGGTGCCATGTGCACTGATGGAAACCCTTATGCTTGAACATGGTGTTCGTTATGGACAAACTGTAACTAGCACAGAAGTCCAATAACTGAACACCACTCGGGTTCAGATCAGGGGGGCCGTTCCTCCCAATCACGCCCCTCCAAGTTTCACTGTCATTGCCCACGTGGGCGTTGAAGTCCCCCAGTAGAACGACGGAGTCCCCAGTCGGAGCACTCTCCAGCACCCCTCCCAGGGACACCAAGAAGGTTGGGTACTCTGCACTGCTGTTTGGCCCGTAGGCACACACAACAGTGAGAGACCTATCCCCGAGCCGAAGCCGCAGGGAAACAACCCTCTCGTTCACTGGGGTAAACTCCAACACATGGCGGCAGAGCTGGGGGGCTATAAGCAAACCCACACCAGCCCGCCGCCTCTCACCATGGGCAACTCCAGAGTGGTGAAGAGTCCATCCCCTCTCGAGGAGTGTGGTTCCAGAGCCCAAGCCGTGCGTGGAGGTGATTCCGACTATCTCTAGTCGGAACCTCTCAACCTCACGCACAATCTCAGGCTCTTTCCCCGCCAGCGAGGTGACATTCCATGTCCCAAGAGCCAGTTTCCGTGTCCAGGGATCGGGTCGTCTAGGCCCCCGGCCTCGACTGCTGCCCGATTCGCTTTGCACCGGCCCCTTACGGTCCCTCCTGTGAGTGGTGAGCCCACGGGAAGGTGTCCCCACGTCGCTCCTTTGGGCTGAGCCCGGCCGGACCCCATGGGGGAAGGCCCGGCCACCAGGCGCTCGCATACGAGCCCCAACCCCAGGCCTGGCTCCAGGGTGACGTCACGGTCCTCCTTTTTTTTGTCATCATAAGGGTTGTTGAACTGCTCTTAGTCTGACCCGTCACCTGGGACCTGTTTGCCTTGGGAGACCCTACCAGGGGCATATAGCCCCGGACAACATAGCTCCTAGGGTCATTCGGGTACTCAAGCCCCTCCACCACGTTAAGGTGGCAGTTCATGGAGGAGTAAAAGAAGGTCAAATAACTTAAAGGGCAACTTATATTAAGAATGTTTCTTAATATAAGTGCATTTTGTCACTGCACTGGCAGATTTGTTTTCCAAAAAATCTGCATAAAATATACTTGTATTAAAGAAAATAACTTAACATCATTAATGCAATGTTGGTTATAAAGTAAATGGATCTCTTAGATATTTTTACTGCAAAACAAAATCCTTTTGGCTAAAAACTTTAACACCCATAATGCACCTTTGATTTTGCCATCTGTGATTGTCCATGAGTGGAAATACAAAAATGCAGAAGATCTAGTTTTAATGAGCTGTCAAAAGTCCAAAGGAGGATGCAAAATGATGTATTTCTTGTCATCCGGTGGACTTTTTCGCTGACTATCTGGATGCGGAAAACACAGAGAAGGAGGACACATTGTTCATTTGCATATACTATCGACAGCAACAAAACAAAGCAAACGCTTTAAGTGCCATCTCACTATGTTTTGGAACAGAGCCTTTGTGCTCATTCTCTCTGCACTCTTCCTCCATCCCCCTCTGTAATTCCCTCCCTGTCTGAGCTCTTGCATGCTCGTTCTGTCTCTCTCTCTCTTTCTCTCTGTGGCTCCAGTGAGACTGTGTGCTCACTGTACTTTGCGGTTGCCCTGGCTTTCCCTCTCGGCAGGCTGCAGTAAGAGACAGAGAAAGAGAGAGAGAGACGGGGAGGGAGTCGCTCTGACTCGCTTGTCGTGCACTGATCTGACGCCTGCTTCTGTGTCCCAAAACCACCTCAATGTCTAGCAGCAAAACACAGAAATACTGCAACATAAGCAGTGTTGGGTGTGATGCATTGCCAAGTAATTATTAATTACTGTAATTTACTGTTCCCTTGAAAAAGTAAAGTAAGAGATTATTCTTCATTTTGATGTAATTTAAAAATTACAGTTACTTCTGATGTAATTGCATTCTAGACTAACAATTGTTCATTTAACGTCTAATGTTTTTAACGTAACCTTCTCCCTTTAAATACTTATTAAACTATATTATTTAATTGACAGAATTAAAAGAGCTGTTTCATGTCTATCCTTGTATTGTTCAGCTGGTTGAGGTTGATATGGGATTTAGAAAGTAATTAGTAATGCAATACGGTACAGTAATCTAATAAAACTGTTGAAGATGTGATATATTAGCTAGTAATTAATTACTTTTTTAGAGTACTTACCCAAGACTGAACATACGAGAGCAAATGCAGTTCACCAGAGTAAACATAATATTTTTTGCGACTTTCACATAAGGCGGAGAATCTTTATGCAGCTCTTTTCCATGCACTTTATAGTGACTTTATAGTCTGTTAAGCTCCAAAATGGACAAAAAGACAATAAAGGATAAAGGTAAATATACGCTGGATATCTCAATACAGATCTCAACGCAAACATGATGCCGTTAGATGTCACTGAATGTGAAAATCAATTATATGTTAATGTTTCTGAGGTCTAAGACATAATATAAAAAAAATAAAAGTTGTTGCCAATTTATTTTTTGTTCAAATTAAATAATTGCAATATTTAATTATTTGCAAATATTATATTTCTATAATATTGTATACACTCTCAAAAAAAAAAGAGTGCAAATGGCCGTCACTGGGGTACATTTTTGTACCTCTAAGTCAGGGGTAGGCAAGTTCAGTCCTAGAGAGCTGATGTCCTGCAGAGTTTAGTTTCAACCCTACTAAGCCACCACAGTATAAAACTCATGGCTCCCAGCATGCATTGCAGCATTAAGTCTGTCACCATTGTTGAGATTCATAAGCTGATTCTTGATATCTGTGTGCGTCTAAACTTTTCCCCCCTTAGAATGTACTTAAAAATCTAAATTCTGAATGTCTGCTCTGTGGCAAGAAAGTATTGTTGGTAAATATTATTTATTAATATTTTTAGTCGGTGATTTAGTCAAACATTTTTATTCATGATAATGTTTGTTTATGGCTTCTTTTGATTTGAACAGATAGTGTGTTTTGTTACCATTGTGACCAAAAAACACAAACTCACATAAAAAGCAGAGAGTCAATCCGGCCAACTAAATGAAACACTGATCACCATAATGGTGACCAAACATTTTCAATAAAACATCAACATCTGAACCTCTGTTAATTCTCAATAAGAGCTTCTATAGACGTCTTTCAGGGTTGGAGCCGGACTCTGCGGGACAGCGGCTCTCTAGGACCAAACTTGCCAACCCCTGCTCTAAGTACGAAAACAATTATATAATTGTACCCTAAGAACCAATTGTGTACCTTTAAAGGTACAGTTATACGTTTTGTTCCCCAAGACATTGTTCCCCTTTTTTATTATTTATTGTAATTATTATTTTATTTTGAAATAAAATCTTTCTCAACCTTATTACTGGATAAGGTTTAAGGATAAGGATTTTTTTCTACGAGGTAATTTTTTTAGAGCTTGGCATAACTAGAAAAAACGTATATTCACTATAATCATGCCTATGACGTTTCAAGATGTTATTAATTTACACAATTTTTCCAGGTCAGGTCTTTTAGAAATCACACTTAAAGGGGCTATATGCAACTTTTCCCCCAAAATAAACGTAACAATAGCCTTTTTATTTTACCATTTATGAGTCAAACATCTCCTGATGAGCATACTGACACCTTGTCCGCTCACAGTGGGTGCACCTATAAGCCTGTATCCTATTTTTCCTATTTTCTGGCGGGTCGTTTTTTCCCGCGCTGTCTGCGGATGTGACGTCACCACCGCTGCGAGAGCGAGCAGAAAATAAGAGCAGTTCTGTTTTTTGTCCACAGGTGTCAGTCGTGAGTTTAAATTTCAGAAAAACGCATATAGCCCCTTTAAAATAAGGCTACCAAATAAAAACAGGTTTATCTTCCATAACAAGATATTTCCAAGTAAAACTCAAATTGAGAATTTGTTTTACTTTTATGCATTGAATCATAAAATGGGGTTTCTATACTGTTTATTTATGGAAATGTCAGGTTAAAAAAAGTAAGATGGATTACTGATAAACAATTACAAAGATTTAAAAAAATAATAGTCTTTGGAAAAATGAACAGATGAATTACTCACAATAAGACAATCAACACTTTATTTTGATAGTTGTGACTTTGCAACTACTAACTCTCATTAGCGTACGAGTAGACTTTTAGAGTTGGGGTTAGTAGAATAAGTTGACAAGTACTTGCAAAGTTACTTATAGTCAGTAGAATGTCTGTTGGAGGAGCTTAAAATAAAATGCTAGCAGATATTAAGCAGACAGTCTAATACTCTAATGACTGCTAGTTGACATGTAGTTGCAAAGTTACTTATAGTTAGTAGAATGTCTAAAGCCAACCATCAAAATTAAATAGCGTTGATTTTGATGTCATGTAGACTTATAACATGGATCCAATTTGCATAATGCAGTGCAAATATGGAAACTTGAATTCACACCCTTTGGGTCCAATTATGGGTGTGACTTACATAAGATCAACTTCCAGCACTTGGTTAGTGTTAGTTAGCTGCAAAAAAGAGCATGACTCAGACTGTGTGCTGAATTCCCAGGTTTAAGGGCAGGCAGAGGTTAGTATGCTGCTAATGACAGACCTCAGAACTGCTAACACCCTATAAAACATTCAGCCCAGATAGAGAATGAGTGTGTAGAGATTCAAAAGCCCTGCATC
Source organism: Romanogobio albipinnatus (assembly GCA_023566225.1). Lineage (NCBI taxonomy): Eukaryota > Metazoa > Chordata > Actinopteri > Cypriniformes > Gobionidae > Romanogobio > Romanogobio albipinnatus. The sequence goes on along the minus strand of CM042243.1, from coordinate 7,407,757 downwards.
CAAGAGAAACATTCAAAGGTTACATCCTCAAGGCAGAGACGTGTTACCTCTCTGCTGGTCATTGTGTGAAGATAGTTGTTTTGAGCACCCTCCACGGACCTCTCGGTGACAGACTATTGGTTTTGTTCTCCGATTTCAAACGGAGCCAGGAAACGACATTATCTGTAAAGCGCTCGTGAACTTTAATCACTGCAGCCGAGTCATTGCTTTAGGCTCTGAATGAGTAGTTGTTTGAGAATGACATATGATTTTTTTCTTCGTTCTGTCAGTCAGGACAGGGTTATTGTTCTTCTGTGGAAGTTTATATCGGCAACACTACGACCAGAAAATAGCGTGCGTAAAGCCATCCAGTTATTACAAAGCGCATTTAAACTCCTCAGGCAGCAGAAATAATGACTTCTTTTGGCTCCGGCCTTCCATTTTTTCATGCTGCCGTCACAGCCAATGATTTGATTTGATTTGGAACCAGACTCCTCATTTGCATATGGCCTGAATATAGACAGAGAATGTCTATGCAAACAAAGCGCAATATATTTACGTTTTCTATATTCTCATATGCACAAAATCACGGAATAGGATATGAATATAAGTGTTCAAGCAATACAGTCACGGTCTGTTACAAAACCTAGTGATCTGCCTACATGGCAGCAACATACAATATGCAATTTTTTTTTTTATTCAGAGTTCAAAACAGGTCATACAATTAAAGTTTTTACTTATTATACAAAGCAGCTATAAGAAATAATGGTTGCAATTTATTTTACAGTAAATGCACTTGTGTGTACTTACCTATAAGGTAACTACATGGGTTAAGGTTAGGTTTAGGGGTAGGTTCAAATCTAGCACCTGTTATAACCCAGTTATTGCAATTACTACAGTAAGTACATATGTACATAGGACTGTAAAATAAAGTGTTAATTACATAATTATATATAAAAAGAAATAAAACATCATTAAAATAATACAAACACACAAGAAAAAAAAGTTTCAGACTTTTGACTCAATAGCTAAACTAAATATTGTTCCTAAACTAATCCTAACTGTAACATCAAAACAAGCATTTTCTGTAAAGCTGCAATGAAAATATTTGTATTGTGAAAAGCACTATATAAATGAAAAAACTTAAAATATAGTTTGTGTATATATACACACTATATTGCCAAAAGTTTTGGGACGCCTGCCTTTACATGCACATGAACTTTAATGACATCCCATTCTTAATCCGTAGGGTTTAATATGGACCCTTTGCACTTCTAACAGCTGCAACTCTTCTGGGAAGGCTTTCCACAAGGTTTAGGTGTGTGTTTATGGGGATTTTTTACCATTCTTCTAGAAGCGCATTTGTGAGGTCAGGCACTGATGTTGGACGAGAAGGCCTGGCTCGCAGTCTCCGCTCTAATTCATCCCAAAGGTGTTCTATCGGGTTGAGGTCAGGACTCTGTGCAGGCCAGTCAAGTTCCTCTACACCAAACTCGCTCATCCATGTCTTTATGGACCGACGCTTTGTGCACTGGTGCGCAGTCATGTTGGAACAGGAAAAGGGCCATCCCCAAACTGTTCCCACAAAGTTGGGAGCATGAAATTGTCCAAAATGTATTGGTATGCTGAAGCATTAAGAGTTCCTTTCACTGGAACTAAAGGGCCAAGCCCAACCCCTGAAAAACAACCCCACACCATAATCCCCTCTCCACCAAACTTTACACTTGGCTCAATGCAGTCAGACAAGTACCGTTCTCCTGGCGACTGCCAAACCCAGACTCCCAAAAACAGAAATGTATATCACTCCACTTGTTTCTGCCTGGATCGGTACTGGTCAGTGTTGCCAACTTAGTGACTTTTTCACTATATCTGAACTTACACATGTATAAAAAATGTATTAATTCACTATATCATACACATTCTGTGGTCTGACAGGAAATATGTACACTCTAAAAAAAAAAAATGTTCTACATGGCACCAAAAATGGTTCTTGGCTCGTAATCATACACTCTAAAAAAAAAGGTTCTATATAGCACCAAAAATGGTTCTTAGCTCGTAATAATAGGGGAACCTTTTTTAGTGCTATATAGCACCAATTTTGGTGCTTCAGTGTTTCTTCAGCAGTTCTTCACCGGTTCTTTGACTAAGGTGCTATATAGCACCTCTGAAGAACCACCGAAGAACCACTGAAGCACCAAAATTGGTGCTATATAGCACTAAAAAAGGTTCCCCTATGATTACGAGCCAAGAACCATTTTTGGTGCCATATAGAACCTCTTTTTTTAGAGTGTAGGGGAATCTTTTTTAGTGCTATATAGCACCAATTTGGTGCTTCAGCGGTTCTTCAGCGGTTCTTTGACTAAGGTGCTATATAGCACCTCTGAAGAACCGCTGAAGCACCACTGAAGCACCAAAATTGGTGCTATATAGCACTAAAAAAGGTTCCCCTATGATTACGAGCCAAGAACCATTTTTGGTGCCATATAGAACCTTTTTTTTAGAGTGTATACTGACTTCTGCGCCAAGGATACATACCTAAGAAAGTATCTTAAAAGGCAACATAACCACGCTTTTCAGAACAACCTTCACGTTAAGAGCACTTAAAATGCAACCCACGTAGGCAGCTTACTAGGTTTTGGAACAGAGCCTGTGTTTGTGTGTGCGTGTGTGTGGACTGCCAGTCATATGTTCTGCATCTTTACATAATGGAGCTCCTGGTATGATATCCCATAAGAAAGAGAGGGAATGCAAATTAGAGATGACTGTTAAACAATAGGCAGCATTCCAAGATGAAGAGGAAACGAGAGGAAATAATTCGATTTTTCTGGTCAAATCAAGTCCTGAGCCATTCATGACTGTCTGTTCTGCTCTCTAATGGGTAACGGGCCCACAAGGCCGTAGATTTGAGTCGGGATAAACATTTTATATGGAAAGAAATGAAGTATTTTGTCATTTTCAGTAGATAGGCAGGTAGCAATAGTGTGCTACTGAATCAGAATCGCCATGTCACAAAGACTCTTAAATGTTTAGTTTTCCACAATCCAGATCATAACATAGAGGCTCTATGCTGTCCCTCAAGACGTTTTCCAAAAGAAAACCTGTTCCAGGATAAATCCATCTGCGTCCAGAAACACAGTCAGAGCTCTGATTTAAACCTTTATTAAATCCAAAACACACATACAAGCAGTTTCTCCTGAAGCCAGCTGCCTTTCCACTAAAACGCTCATAAATGCTTTAAAACACATTATGAAATCTGTTATAGGCAGGATTAAACACTTTAAAATGAGCGATCGGTGCTAAAATATTCTTTATTTGAAGGATTTGTTGATTTAGAGGCTATAATTGGCAGGAATTAGATGGGCTGAAATGGAATAATTAGAGCAGGAATCATCCTTTGTGTTGCGGAGAGGTAGGCTATACTGACATAGCAGTTGCCACTTTTTTAATTGCTGGACTATACTTATTATTACTTGAGACTGAGAGAGTCTAATAAGCAGAGATTTTCGAATAATTACAGGAGGTCCGAACGCCTCGGTGAGCAGAGGACAAGTTGTCCCGCACCAGTCTTACTGCAGTGGCCATCACACAACGCCGCAAGCAATAATCAAAGTGTTTTGACACAGCATTTATTCAGGCTTTAATAACTGGATAGCCACACAGTCTTTGTGTTTTTCTGTGCCGATTGTGTGCCATCAAGTGGAAGGATTTCCTGAAGCCAGAACTGTAATGTTAACATTGATAATAACTCTACAGCTCGACTCCCGGGAGCTTTCTGGACTAATTTAGGTGCAATCTTAATCCAAATATCGGCTTTATTTACTGATCGTGTAGCTATATTGATTATATTGCCATGTTTGATGATGTTCAAGTGCAAAGATGACTAAAATTATTCATTCAAAAGAACGTCAACCAAACAGCTATTGTTCTCAAGTAGCTTCAAAATCATTAAAGTATTGTAAAATACAATAAAAAAAGACTCGTTTTGTAATAAACGAACACAAGAAAGAATGATATTTAATCGTTTTCATTTATATGGGCCGAAAAAGTACATAAGCAAACAGTATGAATATTTAATACGTGCATATTGTTTGCCAAAACATTTTAATGTATGAAAAATGCCACACAAGGATGTCTGTGAACATTCTGTGATGGCACAAATGAATCACTGAATTGGAATTCTGAATCGATTCATTGAACTGATTCAGTGAAGTGAATCAGCCAGCTCTAACACTGTTTTTGCTACAGAAGTTTAAATCAGAGAAGCTATTAAAATTCATTTTTAAACGTCATCAGACAAGAACGTTTCAAAGAGTTAGTCAAAATGTTATGGCTGAATAACAAATGATCATGATATTCTCAATATTACATAATTTAAACCAGCAAAATCATCCCGTAAATATTAGATAGATCACCCACCTACAGTAAACGTGAATATAATCTATCTATTCTCTCCATAGATAGATAGATAGATAGATAGATAGATAGATAGATAGATAGATAGATAGATAGATAGATAGATAGATAGATAGATAGATAGATAGATAGATAGATAGATAGATAGATAGATAGATAGATAGATAGATAGATAGATAGATAGATAGATAGATAGATAGATAGATAGATAGATAGATAGATAGATAATAAAAGATAGATAGATAATAAAAGATAGATAGATAGATAGATAGATAGATAGATAGATAGATAGATAGATAGATAGATAGATAGATAGATAGATAGATAGATAGATAGATAGATAGATAGATAGATAGATAGATAGATAGATAGATAGATAGATAGATAGATAGATAGATAGATAATAAAAGATAGATAGATAGATAGATAGATAGATAGATAGATAGATAGATAGATAGATAGATAGATAGATAGATAGATAGATAGATAGATAGATAGATAGATAGATAGATAGATAGATAGATAGATAGATAGATAGATAGATAGATAGATAGATAATAAAAGATAGATAGATAGATAGATAGATAGATAGATAGATAGATAGATAGATAGATAGATAGATAGATAGATAGATAGATAGATAGATAGATAGATAGATAGATAGATAGATAGATAGATAGATAATAAAATATAGATAGATAGATAGATAGATAGATAGATAGATAGATAGATAGATAGATAGATAGATAGATAGATAGATAGATAGATAGATAGATAGATAGATAGATAGATAGATAGATAGATAGATAGATAATAAAATATAGATAGATAGATAGATAGATAGATAGATAGATAGATAGATAGATAGATAGATAGATAGATAGATAGATAGATAGATAGATAGATAGATAGATAGATAGATAGATAGATAGATAGATAGATAGATAGATAGATAATGAACAGTTATGAACTGTTATTATGACCAGTTGTTTTTGTGCTTATATTTTATATTGTTTCATTTAATGAGCAAAATCTTATACGACGCTATGAGTTATTATAGCTACTCATAACTATAGGCCTATATAGATTTTTTTTATGCCAGAAATTCTATGGAAAATTGTTTAAATATTAATCATGTGGTGATGCCTAGCCTATTTACGGATAATTCAGTGAATCAAATAAAACCTCATCTTCATCTCATTTGAATATTCAAACAGATAATTCCTATTCTAAAGTTTGATTGGATGAGCCACATTTAAAGCCATCCTTACAAAAACTGTATCATGGTTTCTTCCACAACTGTTTATGCATGTTTCTAATGCAGCAAATAAACATATTAGAATGATTTCTGAAGGATCATGTGACACCGAAGACTGGAGTAACGATGCTGAAAATTCAGCTTTTACCTAAATTTACTATGACATTATACATTAAGTTATACCATCCAGCTGTTACGTTTAGTGTGTTTGTGTGTGAGATTGCTTGTGAGTCACATCATACGCCTTGAAATGAGTATTTATGAAGCACAAGTGCAGCACAAGTTCATTAGCACAAATCCCACTGAGCCCAAGCGTGTGCGTTTGACTGTTTCTATTACTGTTTTTGGCTCATTTGTGGGTGCCCTCATTCACCTCTACAGATTATGGTGCTGTGCCGGCTATCGACTGTCTCTCCGCTGTCTGTTTTCCCTCTCTCCCTCCCTCTCATGATGGTAAAAATATCTGCAGACAGCAGGAACACAGGCACAGCGCGCGCTCTCTCTCTCTCTCTCTCTCTCTCTCTCTCTCTCTCTCTCTCTCTCCCACCCATGTGATCTCTCAGGCAGGCGTCGCTGTGCACAATCTCCAGCCCTCCGCCGGCTGCAGCTAATGAGTCTTTGTGTGGCTCGAGCGAATGAGAGCGAGCCTTCGGTCTGTTTTAGACCGGAGCGTATATGCTAACAGCAGTGGAGACCGGGAGCGCACGCTTTACCTCTCTCGCCCCGGTCTCCTCTCCAGTCCGAGTGAAATGGAGGGCCATCATTCAGCACATCTCATCTGGCTCTGAAAAGGCTCCTCTGAGAGAAGTGCCGTGGTGAGAGGGAGAGGGAGGAGAGTAACGCGCCGGCGGACGCAGGTTGGTACATTTTGAAGGGAAAGCATGACTCGAGCCCTGTTTCTGTTCTGATGTGTCACGCCTGGCCTGATGGGAAATCTGAGGTCAGCTTCCTTGAGTGCTCGCCTCTTTGACCTGCAGTGTATGGGGGGTAGCGCTGGGTGAGACGCCGGTAGATGTGTGCGAACCGGTGGAGATTTAGCAATTATAATGAGGTAGATTTGTACTAGTCAAGACAAGGAACTTGTTGTCAAGTTAACTGTTTACGGTTGCCAAGCAACAGCGCAACTCACCGCATTAATCTAAAATTTGATTGATGTGCGTCACAGGTGTATGTCAGAACTGTTTTATTATAGCTATTTATATAATAAAAATATAGAAACATATATATAGTAGATTTAATGCTTTTTCCTAAAAGTTTTCCTGATTTATCAGATTTATCATTCATTTGTTTTGAATATTTTTTTTGTTTTGTTAAATAGTTAAAAAAAAAGAAAATAATCAATTGAAATTACGCATTTGTAAAATATTTATTACCACATGATTGTATTAATATATTTTAAAAATGTTATGGATTAATTAAACGTATTAAATCTAGATTATCGCAAAATAGGTATTACCACATAGTTGTATAAATATACAAATCTTTTTTATAGATTGATTAAATATAGATTTTTCCAAAATATGCATTATCACATGATTGTATTAATATACAAATCTTTTTTATAGATTGATTAAATATAGATTTTTCCAAAATATGTATTATCACATGATTGTATTAATATATAAACCTTTTTTATAATAATTAAATATATGAAATATAGTTTATCGCAAAATAAGTATTACCACGATTGTCTTAATATATAAAAACATTTTTATATTAATTAAATGTATGAAATATAAATTATCGTAAAATGTTTTACCAAAATATATATTACCTTTTTTATAGATTATATTAAATTTATTAAATATAGATTATCACAAAAAAGGGGTATTACCACATAGTTGTATAAATATACAAATCTTTTTTATAGATTAATTAAATATAGATTTTCCCAAAATATTTATTACCACATGATTGTATTAATATATAAACCTTTTTTATATTAATTAAATGTATGAAATATAGTTTATCGCAAAATAAGTATTACCACGATTGTCTTAATATATAAACATTTTTATATAATATAGATTATCGCAAAATGTTTTACCAAATATTACCTTTTTTATAGACTATATAAAATATTACCACATGACTGCATTAATATTTTATATATATATATATATTAAATGTATGAAATAAAGATTAAAAATACACATTACCTTTTTTATAGCTTAATTGAATATACTAAATATTGATTTTCCCACAATATGTATTATTGTATTATTATATAAACATTTTATGTATTAATAAAATATAAGAAATAAAAATATGTATCAAAACATGACCATATTAATATATAAAACCCTTTCATAGATTAATTCAATATATAAAATAGATTATCCCAAAATGTAAATATTTCCACATACTTATATTAATATACCAATATTTATTAATACATTATTAATATTTATTATACAATATTAATTCATGTTTTTTTCCTTCCTGAAATAGGTATTATGATTTTATTCATATGTAATCCAATCTATTTTCCAATAAATGAGCAGCAAAAATACCTATATTGTGATATATACAGTTAGTGTGATATAAAATGACTCATATCGTGATATAAGATTGTGGTTGTGCTGCCCAACCCTCTATAGGGCTCCTCATAGCGCTCAGCATCCGCTGCCAAGAAGTATCGATCGCTATAGGTTGTCAGTGCTGCATTGGCAATGCTTAAGCACATGTATATTTGTACATGTGCGTGTCCGTGTTGTAAAGAGCTCGCCCGGGGAGTGGCTGGTTTTGTCTCTTCTGGTTTTTTGCTGCAGGATTTTCACTTGTAACATACTGCAAGTGTTCTGTGGAAAACTACAGCAGCTAAGAGAAGACAAAGGGAGCGAGAGAGAGAGGCCGAGCTAGAGATGTAGAGGAGAAATAACTAGCTGTGTGTGGAGAGTCCGTCTCTCTAGTACAGCAGTCAGCTCCTGTTACCTCGGGTTAGCTGAGGATGTCATGCCCACTCATTGTGTCAAGAAATGGAAAAAAGTTGCTCCTCTCGCTGTAGTCCCAGGATCTTCATCATCGACCGTTTTAAAGCTGCAAGCAGCATCTGCTGTAAGAAAACAGAATAATAATGTCATGAAAATTTGCAGTGTAAGTGCAGACCCAAATGATTTTCTTCCACAGTTATTCCATCAATGAATTCCCTCTGATTACAGATGTGTTGCATGAGCATTCATTTTCAGATCTTGAGGGTGTGTGTGTGTGTGCGGTAGATGGCCCACAAATGAAAAGAAAAAAAAAAAACAGAACGACTCCCAAATGTGAAATTCACTGTTTGTGCGAGTGTATAAGCATCTCCATGGCAACCGCTTTTGGGTATCGCAGAGCAGCGCGGCTCCGCTGAGGATGGAAAATGCGAATGGATTTTCAACAAGGGGAACTAATTATGATGATTATGAGAAAATTGACTTGCATTGTGTCTCCAAAACTAGAGAACCCATTTCCAATTATTGCATCTGGCCGGACCGCTGCGGGAAACAGCGGGATTCAAACAGATCTGGGGCTTACATTAAGGGAGTTTTTGGTGCTTTCAGGAACGATCCGATCCTTAAAAGCTGGGAAAGTCTGAGATACCTGGAGAAAGATAACAGTTAGCATTCTTATTCATCTCAAAAGTGGCGAACATGCAAGCAACCTGATTCATGGGCACTCGACCAGACAAAAATGCTAAATCTGATTGACTAATGGTGTGTTCACACTTGGCGGCATTGGTTCAGTTAAAACGAACCCTGGTGCGATTGCTCTGTTAGTGCGGTTCATTTGAATGAGTGTGAACTGCCATCTGAACCCTGGTGCGCACCAAACAAGCGCTGAAAATATGGGTCTCGCTCCGCTTCCAACCCAGACAGTAACATAGGGTGCTTTCTCATCTCTAGTTCGGTTCATATGGTCCGAACCAAGGGCAAACAATTATACATTGTAGCATTTTTCAGCTTTTTTGGATCCTTTTCACCATAGACTGTAAAAAAATATGGACGTAGTGTCCGTGACGTCAGCCACAGGATTCTGATGAGCCGTTCTGAGGAGCAAAGTAGGGTCGAGCTGGCCGTTGCCATCTTGGCAGCGCGTTATCGCGCATCACTCCCGGATAACAGAAAATGGGCAAAAAATTGGGCCAGGACGTGGGTGGAGCTGAAGTGACTAACAGACAGCAGATAAATGGCTATTCACCTGTCACTCGAAGTGGCCACGCCCTTGATTATGCAGAACTTTTTTTTTTTAACTTAATTACAATTTGTCATAGGCTGTAAACATGTTTTAATATGCTGTAAAGTTAAGCATTTTAACATGGGGCTCAATGAGATTCTGCTCCCTTCTGGAGTCTGTCTCTAGCGGCCAGTCGATGAATTGCAGTTTACGTCACTTCCGTATTGGCTTCAAGAGAAACTGCGGGAGCCGCTTGCTTTTCACTAGGCCTGTCGCGATTGGTCGATACAATCGACTGCGTCGACGCTGTTAATTAGTCGACGTCAATATTTTTAGTCGACTGGGTAAGTTGGGTACGATATGAAATTGTATTAGTACCGGTACTTTAAAAATGACAATGAATTTGGTCCGTGCAGCTCTTAAAGGGCCGACCCTAATATTCTGTGTGAAGCAGGGCAGGGAAGGAACATGCCGACCAAATTAGTTTTTAGGGTTTTATTTAACCGTAAAACAATGATAAAACAATGAATAGTAAGTTCTGTCATATTATTCAATTACTTTTACAGTTTTTTTCCATGGTATGGATTCAGTATCGGTATTGAGGTATTTTAGTCTGGTATCGTATCGAAGTCATAATTTTGGTATCGTGACAACACTATTCTATATAAAAAGTATTTGCTGATATTCTCTTTTTTTCTTATGTTGGTTTACAAATTTGTACCTTTTTACATTTTTACTCTTTTAGTTTTACATTTTGTCAAGGGCTTGTTTACATTTATACTTTTTTAATAGTACACTACTGAAGGCCAACGTTGCAAGTTAAATTAAATGTTTTTAAGTAAAATTGTTGAAAATTATTGTGATAAATTAGTCGATAGATTAATCGATAAATTAGTCGATAGAAAAAGCCTTACTTTTCACACCACACTGATTGCTTTGGTCCGAACTAGTTGAAACGAACCAAAATGCAGTCACATGACAACACCCACATCACTCATTGGCCATGGCGTGTTTCCTAAACTGCGACTGCGCGGGCTAGTTTTGTCCCTGGCCATAATCTATTACATTGTTTGTATACACCACAATATGCAAACAATACATTTCTATAATGAAGCGCGGATGTGGCTTGAAAACAACGCTCTAATGCACTGCAAACGGCGAGCGCGCATCGCTCGTCACTTCAAGCGGAGATTGCGCTGTTCTTGTGAGTTTTCAAAAGTTGGGACCTAATATGGTCATCAGACCAAATTTCTATGATGCTCCGCACCTCCTCGCTACTCCAAGTTTGTCCGCGAGCTGCCATGCTAAAGTGCAAACTATCATTTCATTTGAAAGCGTACCGATACGCTTGTTTGGTCCGCTTTTGGTGCTCCCCCGAGTGCGATTGCTGCTTTCACACCTGACCAAACGAACCGCACCAAAGGGGAAAACGAACTCTAGTACAATTCAACCGAACTAAATGAGGCAGGTGTGAAAGCACCCTTAGTGTCAGACCAGATCCGGACCACATCTGGTACACATTAAATACACATGTACCAGATCTGTCCCGGATCTGGGCCGTCACTAAGGGTGCTTTCACACCGATAGATTGTTTGTTTTGTTCCAAAACAGGGACTTCATTTGTTACGATGTTGCATTTTCTTCTTGGTTCGGTTCGGAAACAACCTTTCAAAGTGCACCAGAATGTGTTTACGGAAGTCACATGCGAGTACAACTGTCCTCTTATTGGTCAGAGTTTCTTCTGCGTCATCCATCAAGATGATTGACAAGTTCACTCTATGAGCTTGTTGTGGTTTTATTTGTAACTGTCGAGAGATATATACGCAAACACTACACAAATGTAGCCGTCATCCACGCTTTTAAATGATCCACTACTTTCGTATTAATACTGCAGCAAATTTAAACGCGCTCTCTCTGGATCGCCCAGCGCTGTCTAGAGGTTAACTGTGTCACACGCAAACACTATACAAAGGTTATAATGCAGCTAGAGCAGGAATCAAGGCTTCATCGGGATAGCATTCTCACACGGAGAAGTGCAATTACACATTTTAAGATGAAGAGGTGCTCTTTTGGTTTTCAACTGTGATAGCTAATGTGCTCACTCACAGAATCAGACACTAGTCACTACTGCTTTTTATATAGCACATTTCCCGTTGGTCCGTTGGGTCGGATTGCTTTCACACCTCAAGTGAACCCACCCAGAGTTCGTTTGGAATCGGGCTAAGACCACCTCGTTCAGGCGGTCTCGGAGCGATTGTTTTAGTGCGGATCCGAGCACGATTGCCGTGTTCACATGTGCCTAAACGAACCGACCCAAGGGAGAAAACACACCAGGTTCCGAAACAAACGCTCAGGTGTGAAAACACCCTATGCTTCTGTCTGGGAAACGAACTCTGGTGTGGTTTGAATAAAATATGAACGCAACATGCACCAAAGACATGTAAACGAACCAAAAACAGGACATGATGTTGTGACATTGTGCACTAATAAATATCTTTAATTGGTAACACTTTTAGGGTTCAATTCTCGCTATTAACTAGTTGCTTATTAGCATGCATATTACTAGCATATTGGCTGTTTATTAGTGCTTTTAAATCACATATTAATGCCTTATTGTGCACAACCATATTCTACATCTCTTAATCTGACCCAATACCTAAACTTAATAACTACCTTACTAACTATATAAGCAGTAATTAGGAGTTTATTGAGGCAAAAGTCGAAGTTAATAGTGAATATGTGTTCCCCATACTAAAGGGTTACCCTTTAATTGATTAAAAATGGGACAGTTGGTACCTGCGATATAAATGGAAATAAGCCCAGAGGATTTCTTAAAAATTCAATCACAACTGACTAGAAAGGTCATGAGAATTTGTCACAAAAAGTGTGTGAAATGGAGTTATTTTTTTATTATTGTATTTTATAGACTACTACTGAGATGCTACTTTATGCCCGGAACAGATTGTATGATTTTGGCCTGTCCCAGACGAAAGATGACCAATCGTGGCCGTTGTCACGGGTCTTGCGACCAAAGATAGCCTGCAATCATTTTCTGACATCAGTGTGTCATCTCAGTGTGTGTTTGCTGCTACGACCTGCGTCTACTGACTAGCCAATAAAAATGCAACATGAAATGACGTATTGACATGACGCTAAAACTTAAAACTACTTACCTCAAGCTCCATTTGCAAAATTGGCATGCCAAATTGGCCTCTTTTCCCTAGCCATGACCAATATTCTCCTCTTTCGCTTCCTCCCTCCTCTTTTTTTTAGTGCACATAAAAACCACAATTGCCAAAGTGCGATTGATCTTGCTCTATTTTTTTACCACTAGCGCATACTGATAATGTTTTATTCTTCTTTACTCTCTTGCGTCGTAGCCTATGATTCAATAGGTGTCATCATCGTACGGTCTACATACATGTCGTACCCAAGTTTATTAGATCCATGTCGTACAGTGTGATTTGAAATCATCTCATAGGATTGCCGAAATCTCACAGTCTGTAGCAGACATTAAAGGTAACCTAGCATGTAGCTTTGTAATACATACTGTAGTACAGATTTCAGAGGATTCTGTTGCTCCTAAGGTTCAGAGAAGGTGCTTCCAGTGTGTCTGTAGAGAACAGAGCCGTGTTCTGTCCTTATGGGAGGGAGACACATTCCGCAGCGCTGCTGTGGTTTGGAGGCTCTCCAGCTGCTGTTCTCACCACACACACACACACACAGAGGAACAATAGGCCTCAGCTGAGACCCATGGAGCCCGTGGGTTGAAGCTGGTCTTGCCCAGGGGTTAAACTGGACCGGAAAGAGCTGGAACAGTGTTCCGGTGTCATGCCAAGGCTCTATCCTGCTGCAGATTCCGACCCTTTCTGAACCCAAAGGAATTTTTCTGGGTTCTCTATTCAGTACTGGATTAGAAATCCAGCACAGTTGCTTTATGATGTGAAAATATTATATAAATAATCCACTCTAGGGCTTTTCACACTGTGATTAACCCTGGGTTAGCACCACTTTTACCCGGGGTTATGAAACTTTTGCACTGTTAAACCCGCATTACGGTGCCAAACGTGTAATGATGCAGTGTTAGAATGTTATGACTTAGTGTGCCTCATATTGAAGAGACAAATGTCAAACGGTGAGCGAAAACGTGACAATTGGAGTGAAGCAGAGACTGATTCATTTTGTACTTTGAGAATTCAGGATAAACTGGATAGTACAGTCGGCAATGAGGATGCGCAATGTTAGAGCCTTTGCGTAAACATATCGCGTGCAGTGTTCGTCCAATCAGTGACTCTGACACCCCAAATATGCAAATAATGTCGTTAACGAACGGTTTATGAATGTACTATGTGAAACGTCAATTTATAAATACCCAGGATTAATTCATTGTTAAAGCTACACTGTGTAACCTTTTTAGTTTATTCTTAGCTAAAAACACTTAGTTCTTTCAAAAATATATGTGCTCATTAATGTATATTTACTTCTTTCAAGTAATAAAGTATTCTCGTAAGTTTATAATATGCCTTTGAAAATACATACGGGTAAGGGGTTTGAATGGGGGTCGCCATGTTGCCCCTCCATCTTGAAAGTACATTAGCCAAAGAGGGACATACCCGTAAATTCAAGCTTTGCCTTTCGCGTTTTAACACGCGATGGCACCGTGTCGAATGTGAAGAGGGGGAATGCTGGATTGAACTGGAAGCCATGTTAATTTTGGACTAAATCGGCCACTGTAGGAGTTAAAACGAAATCGGAATTGGAAGGAACAGAAACTAATATTTCCTGGATGGTCATATACCTTTTCACCGCTAGATGGGGGAAAATATCACACAGTGTAGCTTTAACCTTGGGTAAATAATGAGCAATGTAAAACGTGGATCAAGATTACCCAGGATTCTGTTTACCAATGGTTTAGAATGACCCAGGGTTAACTATTTCAAGTGTGAAAAGGCCTTCTGAAAAGGTTTCAAAAGAGGGGTTTCACAGCAATGTCATAGAAGAACCATTCTGAGTTCCCCAAAGAACCTTTCAGTGAACTTTCTTTTTTCATTGAAAAGGTTCCATGGGTTTTAAAAGTTGTCAATATAACCATAAATGCCAATAAAGAAGTAACACAATTAAAAAAAAAAATATTCAGCAAGGATGCATTAAATTGATCACGTGAATACATTTATAATGTTACAAAAGATTTGTATTTCAAATAAATGCTGTTCTATTGATCTTTCTATTGAAAAATACAGTTTTCACAAAAATATGAAGCTGAAATCAATATGTTAGTGATTTCTGAAGGATGTAATGATGCTTTGATCACAGGAATAAATTAGATTTGAAATTATATTCAAATAGAACAGTCTTTTTTTAAATTGTAATAATATTTCACAATATTAGCATTTGAGACTTCTTTCAAAAACATTCAAAAAATCCTACTATTGAACGGTAGTGTGTTTATATTTATATATATTGAAATTTTAAATGTACTCACCCTCATGTTGTTCCAAACCTGTATGAGTTTCTTTCTTCTGTTGAACACAAAAGAAGATATTTTAAAGAATGTTGGTAACCAGACAGTTGACGGTAGCCATAGTATTGTCAACAGTTTGATTACTAACAATCTTTAAAATATCTTCTTTGTGTTCATCAGAAGAAAGAAACTCATACAGGTTTGGAACAACTTGTGTGAGTAAATGATGACAATTTTCATTTTGGGTGAACTGTCCCTTTAAACTCCACTTTTAGACAAACACTGGCGAACTTCTATGAGCACTTCCCCTCGGAGGGAATGTCCGCTGTTATTTTGAAGTGCGTTCAACTTCGTCAAGTGGGCGAGGGAAGTGTATTTGGACAGACGTCTCGACCCCTCGATTTTGACATAGGGAGCCAGTCTACTAAACATGTACACTTCAGGCAGATCCATAGACCACAATGCAACATGATTGTGATGCACTTAATTTACCCCCACCCCACACAACTGATATTGGAGTTATTTGGAGATTTAACCGCATAATACTTGTTGCTATCTTAAGCTGACTGTTATAGTTTATTGTATTATCATTTATATACACTATATTGCCAAAAGTTTTGGGTCGCCTGCCTTTACATGCACATGAACTTGACATCCCATTCTTAATCCGTAGGGTTTAATATGGAGTTGGCCCACCCTTTGCAGCTCTAACAGCTTCAACTCTTCTGGGAAGGCTTTCCACAAGGTTTAGGAGTGTGTTTATGGGAGTTTTTGACCATTATTCTAGAAGCGCATTTGTGAGGTCAGGCACTGATGTTGGACGAGAAGGCCTGGCTCTCAGTCTCCGCTCTAATTCATTCCAAAGGTGTTCTATCGGGTTGAGGTCAGGACTCTGTGTAGGCCAGTCTAGTTCCTCCACAACAAACTCGCTCATCCGTGTCTTCATGGACCGACGCTTTGTGCACTGGTGCGCAGTCATGTTGGAACAGGAAGGGGTCATCGCCAAACTGTTCCCACAAAGTTGGGAGCATGAAATTGTCCAAAATGTCTTGGTATGATGAAGCATTAAGAGTTCCTTTCACTGGAACTAAGGGGCCAAGCCCAACCCCTGAAAAACAACCCCCCACACCATAATCCCCCCTCCACCAAACTTTACACTTGGCACTAGAGCCCGATCGATAAAGGATTTTTAAGGCCGATACCGATACAAATATTTGGTTATTTAAAAATCCGATATTCCGATATATCGGCCGGTTATATATATATATTGTTACGAACTGCTCCGAGTCAGACGGTTGAGGATCCAAATGCAGCTTTATTTGTAAAAGGGTAATCCACAATCGTAATCCAAGGTACAGGCAGGGGTTCATACACAGACAGGCAGTCCAAACAAAGAAACAAACAAACAAAAACAAAACAGGCAGGGACCAGAGGCAAGAAATCCAAAACAAGAAAACCAGGAGACAAGACAACCAAGGGAAACGCTCAGAATTGCAGTACAAACACGAAACAAGACTTGGCAATGACTGACAGAATGAACAGGCTTATATAGGGTGAGCTAACTAGGAAATGGGGTGCAGGTGGATGTAATCAATGGGTGTTGAAGAGTCCGGGCAAAGGATTATGGGTGATGTAGTCCTAGATGGAGTGACAGTCTGGAGTGGAGTGCCCTCAGGTGGTTCTCATGGGCACTCACACAGGACGAATTGTGACATATATATATATATATATATATATATATATATATATATATATATATATATATATATATAAAATATATTAGTGACAACAGAACAGAGGAACATAAAAAATATATTCAAATTCTGATAAATAAAATTTGTTAAAAATACAAACTTAAGATGTGAAACTTCTTAAAAAGTCCTTTGGATGAAAACACAATAACAAAAACAAAACAAAAAATCAAATATACCAGTATTAATAGACGTGGTAAGCTTCATAAATATAACTTTGAGAAAGACTGGAAGTTCAGTTAAGTTCTGATAAATAACAACAGCAAAATATATAGTATATAAGCCATTATGTGACTCGTTAATGCTGCAACGCACTTTCGTTCACTCGTGTGCCTAACTTACAATGCAGGGACTGGAACTACAAATATACTAGTTATATAAATACAGTAATCATTACTTTATTTAGGCAGAATAAGTTTGTTGTGATTCCCAAGCGCATTAATGTTAGCGGTCTTTCACTGATAGCCATGGCATTAGCTAGCTTTGTGGTTAGCTAAAGTCTATGATAAGACATAATTTAGAAATGGACAACGTCATACTGCTAAATATTGTCAAACATACCTTTTCAAAACGGTCTGTTGTCTGCTGTGAAACTGTCACGCTATAACTTACTAGCTAATTCCGTTTCACTCTTGGCTTAACGTTACATGTAACAGCAAAACTGGACTTGGCAGTCACGAATTTTGTCATGCTCATTTAAGTTAAGAGAACTGATGGGGATGTTCTTTTAAATGTTATTCAAGCAACAGGGCTCTCAAGTTTTGAACTGAGTTCAGAGTGAGATTTTGGTGACGGCAGCAGGGGTTTTGGTGGGGACGAGGTTCTGATCTGAAAAATTTGTATAAATAAATAATAATATTTTTTTGTGTGTGTGCGCGTGTGTGTGCATAGTATTAATTCTTGCATTTCTCTATTTCAAAGATGTCAGGGAAGAGGCAAATTAATAATCCATAATAATTTGGAATATTTTTTTTTTCAGAATTTACTGGTGTTGTTAATATAATTTATTCTGAAGCAATAGTCTCACCAGTGTTCAATCAGCTTTGACATATTTAAATCTGCATATTTTTGATATTTTTACCTTTTATGAAGGGCATTTTCCCATAATATTATTAAATATAGGCTATGCTTCAGCTTTCATTTTATATTCTTAAATTTGATTTATAAATTACATTAGAATAAGACACTTTAGGGCTGTTGCCAATCAAATTAAATAATTTACACTGAAAAATGTTATGAGATTGTTTTAAATATTTTTGAATATACAAATAAGAAATATTGGAAAGAAAACATTAAATTAAACCACCAGTAGGTGGCAGAATGTAAACGTTGTTGTTGCAGGAATATCTAAATCTTACCCGGATACAGCAATGCTATTTTCTGATTGGCTGTTCGGTAGCTATATTTTTTATTTGATTGGCTGGTGCGTGGCAGGGCCTTCTGAACTCTATTTGGAACTCACTCTATTCCTCTTAATAGCGGCGCAACTTGGTGGGCATTATCCTGGAATTTTCTCTGCGTGAGAAATACAAGGTGTGGCGTGTGAGCGTGTGAACAGGTTGAAATGCGTGTGTCGCACGCCCAATGCGTGAGACTTGAGAGCCCTGAAGCAATGTACATGTGCCAGCTTACCATGCACTTCACGGATGACATCCATTGTGTTGTGAATGTTTGCGACCTCAGCTGGATCAGCTGGTGTTGCAAGCCGGCACGTTGTAGAGTGCCATCTGGTGGACAAACTATGAAACGCCAACACTCATAATGTGGTTGAGCGGTGTTTCGTCTCCGTATTTTTTTTATATTCATCATATCGGCCGATACGATAGTTTGGAAAATGCCTAATATCGGCCGATAATATCCGCCGATATATCGGCCGGGCTCTACTTGGTACAATGCAGTCAGTTCAAGTACCGTTCTCCTGGCAACCGCCAAACCCAGACTCGTCCATCGGATGTCCGAGTCATCGGAGTCCAGTGGCGGCGTGCTTTACCCCACTGCATCCCACGCTTTGCATTGCACTTGGTGATGTAAGGCTTGGATGAGCTGCTCGGCCATGGAAACCCATTCCATGAAGCTCTCTACGCACTGTTCTTGAGCTAATCTGAAGGCCACATGACGTTTGGAGGTCTGTAGCTATTGACTCTGCAGAAAGTTTGCGACTCCTGCGCACTGTGACCCTCAGCATGCGCTGACCCTGCTCTGTGGAATATTAAGTAGTGAGGAAATTTCACAAATGGACAATTGCACAGGTGGCAACCTATCACGGCAATCGTGCAACGTAAGCAATGACGTACATTCGAGTGAACAAGACGGAGGGAAGTTAGCAAGGGAAGGGATTGAAAAATTTGATTTAAACGCAGCCCAGATTTAAATGTTCCCGTACCTCCAAAATCCCAGTTTATCAGCCGCTCTGCCGGGGCTTCAGACACAAAACAACACATTCCCTCCTTCAGTAATGAGGCTGCCAGCCAGTCTTCCTCTCTCTGGTGCACTCCTTTCTGCATCGTGTGTGTGTGTGTTTCACTCTTCTCATTTCTGGCTCAATTGTAGCCACAGAAATAAGCAGGCGACGAGAAGGAAAAGAGACTGTCAGGATGTGCTGCTGCAGGTTTAGGAAATCTGTGTGAAATCTGTCCAATCGAACAGGTTAAACAAAAACAGGATTATTACATGCAAGAGCAGAAATCTACATTTTCTGGAGAAAGTCAAACTGGTACTACTTGCAGTTCCTGTGCAAAACTGCGGTGTTGGGGATGGTTGCTACATGTTGCTATGGCGTTACACAAGATGTATTCAAAGACATTGTCTGTGACGCACATTCTATATTAATGCATCATGTCGCATGGCAACCATAAACATCCTTCAGGCTAATTTTAATTGGAATGATTCAAATTCTCTTGGGTAAAAACGAGTGATTTAAAGGTCCCGTTCTTCGTGATCCCATTGTTCAAACTTTAGTTAGTGTGTAATGTTGCTGATAGAGCATAAATAACACCTGTAAAATTATAAAGCTCAAAGTTCAATGCCAAGCGAGATATTTTATTTAACAGAAGTTCCCTTTCAAAGCCTACAGTGAACGGCCGGCTTGGACTACATCCTGGTACTTCCTTCATTAATGACGTCAGTAGAACAGTAGAACAGACTAACCTCCGCCCACAAGAATACGCAAAAAAGGGGGCGTGGTCTTGTTGCTGTCCCACGTGGAGAAGAGGAAGTGTCGCGTGGAGAAGAGGAAGTGTTGCGTTTGAGTGTGTTTGTCGCCATGTCGTCGAGACGCTGTTATTTTCATCCCGGAGTCAAATCACCTTTGTTTGGCTTTCACAGGGACGCTGTAGAGATCATTAAGCGCATATATCTCCCGTTAAGAGGCGTGACCTTTCCGTGCAAGTTACGTTCGCTAAGCTGCTGTCGAATCACAACACAGGAACCGTGCCACGTTCGCTAAGCTGCGGTCAAATCACAACACGGGAACCGCTGGCACAATCAGAACTCGTTACGTATTTCTGAAGGAGGGACTTCATAGAACAAGGAAGTCATCAGCCCGTTTTTAGGACAGTGAAAACCGCGGTATACAGATAAGTAAATTGTGTGAAAAATACTGTGTTTTTTTTTACACGCGAAACATGAACACATGTTATATTGCACACTGTAAACACAATCAAAGCTTAAAAAAAACACGAAGAACGGGAAAAATAGAGAGACAGAGCGACACGCATCATAATCTGAGGACCACGCCCACCGGGGGGGGGGGGGGGGGGGGGGTAATCGAACGATCTCCATTGACTTTGCATTGCGTGAAGCAGCCACCTTGTCATTTCGATCTTATAACAAAAAACAGAACAATGTCTAAAAGCGGATATGTGACAAAGTGTACAGCAAATAAGCTAAACAAAACCCACAACCAAAAACCCAGAAGTTTCTATAAGCTGTTGACCCAAAAAAACGTTTAAGGACAAAAAAGTGGATACAGGCCATTAGACACGTTATATTACACTGAGAACTACACCCACTACAGGGGAACGTAATCAGAGACAGGGAATATAATATATAAAAGCGTTGGATTGTTCCCACCCCCCTCCCCACCCCCCGGTGTGGGCGTGGCCTAAATACGCACTGTCTCTCTATATCAGGGGTGTCCAAAGTCGGTCCTGGAGGGCCACGGTCCTGCAGAGTTTAGCTCCAACTTGCCTCAACACCTGTCTGGCCGTTTCTAGTATGCCTAATAAGACCTTGATTAGCTGGTTCAGGTGTGTTTAATGGGGGTTGGAGCTAAACTCTGCAGGACACTGGCCCTCCAGGAGCAGGATTGGACACCCCTGCTCTATATGTATATATGTGTTCTGAAGATCCAACTTATTTTTTACAGCCGTCTACCGAACATTTCTTTCCAAGCGGCATTGAGCCTTTGAGTCTGATTTCGTTTTATTTTCAGTCACGCTGTGTCCTTGTACTATGATTAATAAATTCCTGAAGCTGAGGTTGATGCTTGCGTGTTTATGAGTGCAACTCTGAAAACTCATCTCAAGTTTCCCGTTTGTTTTCTTTCCTGAAGACACTCTATCAAAATGGACTTCCTGGAAGGTTGAGGTAGAATTCAATTAGTAGTTTTCCCCTCTGCTTCCATCTGTGGTCCTGTGAGGCCTGGTGATCAATGGCAGCGAGGAGGAGAGGAGGATGTGTGTTCTAACGCGTATCATTAATTGAGTGCTTTGAGGATCGGAGTGAATGGAAGCTTGATAAAGAGCAACACCGGCTGAGCACTTTTTCAGTGGCCTGGGTTCGGAGACAAATTACATTATAAAGTTTATGAGTTTTGTACGAAAACAGGAAAAAACTCTTTCATGAGGGAATGCTCTTCCTGTGAATCATAGCGAACGATGGAATGGAGTCAGAAATGATGATACAAAATAAAATAAAAATACTTATGCCATTCATTATACTAAAACAATGCATTTTGCTTTGGACAAGTGTCTACTAATTGCATAATTATAATAACAGTAAATGTAATATATATGTATGGGTTTAAAAACATGTTTTATAATGTTTTTATAATTATTTATTTCAATATTTATATTTTTATTGCAGAATATCCAGATATATACACATTAAGTAAATATGAATGTTCTTCAATTTAATAAAAAATATAAATATAAGTACATTTTGAAAACATGCGCATATATATATATATATATATATATATATATATATATATATATATATATATATATATATATATATATATATATATATATATATATATATATATATATATATATATATATATATATATATATATATATATATATATATATATACACACTGTATATTAGTGCTGTCAAATCGATCAATCATGATTAATCACATCTAACACAAGTTTGTAATTATATATATATACATATATATATGCAATAAAATAAAAATTATAAATATTGAAATAAATAAATTATATATAATACAATTTGTAAATGTTTTTATACCCATAGAAAGTGTGTGTGTGTGTATGTGTATACAGTACACACACACACACACAGACATATATACTGTATATATTTACAAACTGTTATGTTAGATGCGATTTAATCACAATTAATCAATTTGACAACACTAATATATATAATATAATATATAATTAAAAATAGGGTAGTTTGGGGACACTTGATTCCGTCATTTGCAATGGTTTATGGGAGTGGACAATCATTTACATTGACATGATAACAGCGATTGGATAAGTGACTCTGATTAGTGGATGTCTTTCCAGGATTATGTGTTGAGTAAATATGATTTTCTTGCAGTGTAGTTGAAAATGACTTGTTGCTTCTCCAGAAGCATGCATCATTAAAATGCAGTTATCGCTGAAATAGCATAATATATCTTTGATATGTTAAAAAATCAAAGGGAAAATAAATGTGATTTTTTTTACTTAAAGATCTCTCTCGTCTCTCTCGTGCAGCCTGACGGCAGCCATGAGTGGGATTCTGAAGAGGAAGTTTGAGGAGGTGGAGGGGGCGTCGCCCTGCTCGTCACTGAGGGAGTCTGAGGAGGAGGAGATCTCCAGCACTGAGAGCGGAGACAGCAGCGACAGCGTCAACCCATCGGCCTCGCACTTCACACATTCTTCATCAGCATCATCCTCATCATCAACAACACACATGCTGCAGCGGACAGGTGAGACAGAGGACTGCAGTTACACTGAACAAAACAATGCTGTAGGATTTCCTTTAAAACGATTTTCACTCAGAAATTGCACAAATAATTACAAAGAAATGGCAAATAGACTGGGTAACTCACTCACTTTTACAGTGTCATTGTTATATACGGTCCATGCAGTACTATAGTAACATGCGACTATAGCCTGGATGCCAGACGAACTTAGCCCCGCCCACAAAAATATTTGCACGGGCAGTTCGGTCTGGACTTGATCCATAGAGAAGTAATTATGCCCGAACAGAAACTGTTCGGACCAATGAAAATGTCAGGGCGGGCTTTAGACGATGATGGACAGATGATAAACAGTAACGTAATCATCCACGTCATCAAAGGCGCTTGGGTTAAATTTGTTCTAATCCTAAACGGAGAACTTGTTCGTATATGCATTCACCTTTACTATTTCTCTCAGAAATGATGATCGTGTTGGTAAGTACTCTGTGTATCCTTAAATTCTTTTTTTACAACACCGGCAAAGATCGTTTACACTCATCTTCTTCTTCTAACGTGACTTATTCTAGCGTGCGGCACAGGGTTGCCAAGTTTTTACAGCAAAACTCTCCCAACTGCTACTCAAAACTAGCCAAAAACAAGCCCAATAGCTTTCCGGGTGGGGGGGGTTCTCCGGGAAAAATGGCATTTGGGGGGTAAAATATGTGTTATTTTGGCTGAACTGCCTGCTAAATTTCGTATTCATGCGTCTGTATATCACATAATTGGGGTCGCTTCAACCCGCGGACTTGGCAACACTGTGCAGTTGAGTTCTGTTGACATTTGACAACTAACGTTATGCGTCGCTCCGTTGCTCTGATTGGTTGTAGGTCTATCCAATTGAGGTCTTTCCTGGTTCGGTTTAAACACGCCCCATAATCACAGCCCAACGGAGCAGTATCAGACTCATATTCTGACTAGAATTGAGTATGACGACGTCAGGCTAATGCGACTAACCCTAAACCAAACCAAATCCTAACCCTATAGTAAGTACACGTAGTTACTTAATATTACTCAGTACTTACAGTGTAACAAAGACACCTCAAAATAAAGTGTAACCAAAGACTGAAAGGGCATTTTCTTGTAATGATTGAAATCTTTTGTATATTAAACTCTTTTAGGTGAAATATTTATATAGTGACAGGAAGCTGACATAATTATCAATTAGCATTTTACTGATTGAATATTTAAAATAATGAGAAAAAAGTAGCCTAGTTTTAAAAAGAGAAAGGTTGCCAAGTCATAAAAAGGACTAGTTCACACAAATAAATGAATAAATACATAAAATGTTTTACTCACCTTCATGTCGTTCCAAACCTATACTGTTATTTTTTTCACAAAAGGAAACATTTTGAATAATCACACACTACATTTTATAGTGACCACATATGAAAACCTTCAAAATAAGCATAAAAGTATCATCGAAATCAGTCCATATGACTCTTTTGTTTTATCTTTTTGGTGAACTATTCCTTTAAAACTAATGACAACTGGCACAAACCGTTGTCTCATTCCATTTAAGCACTGAATTATGGGTATACGAGGAGGAACATGGGAAATACCGTTTCCCATAGAATGTCCCCAGGGGAAATTCTAGCTCGAAATTGGTAGCAGAAAATAGAAAATGGCCCTTTGAAAGGAAAATTCATCACCGAGATTTGATATTGATCGTCATCACGCTGTCTGAAGGGGGCTTGAGAAAATATCCATCATCGCAGTACACGTAAAACATATGGTCTCATGCCGCGAACCATCAAGAAGCTGAAGCCGGCATTTGACTTCATAATAAGACATTCAAGAGCAGTTCACCTGAAAAACATCAGTCATCGTTTCTAGAAAGATGCATTTCTGACACATCCATATAGTAATGTACTGTAAATAATACCATGGTATTACCATTGTACATTGTGTACAAAACACCATTGTGTTGAGTGAATCTCTCAAAACCAGTCAAGAACCTGTCCGGGTCATAGTTCACATGTAATTTGAAAGGTAAAAGTCAGAAATTATATTGAAGCCTGACTTTGAAGCCTGTTTTAGGACTGCATTGAGACACGTTTTCACCTGAGAATCCCTATCGAGAATAATGAGAATTACAAAGAAAAAGGCAAAAGTGAAACATTTTGGGGCCGTTTACACAACACCGTTTTCAACTAAAAATGGAAACCTTTTAATGCGTTTTGGCCGTTCATTTTGGGGGCGCAGAGTTTCTCAAGGGAATGCAAACATTTTGCAAGTGAATGCGAAAGAATTGCCATATTTTTCCTTCCATCTCATTTTTTTTTCTTCAGCATGTCCCTTTAGGGACTCCGTACGTGTTCAGTCTATGCGCGTAGTTTCTTTACAGTGACATCGCCAACTACTGGCATGGCATGCCATGGTTTTGCGGATCTGTGTGAATGGGGACCGTTTTTACAACGTTGTGGTCTGTATGTGAAAAATGCAGTAAACGCACCTCTAGATGCGTTACAGTGATGGGAATTTAGGTGGAAAATATACTTCATGACATTGTGCAAAAATGTTGTGCAGTTTTATAAAACAGGCATACATTTTATTTTGCCGGAAATGAATCGTATTATTTTCTTCTCCTTTGATTTAAAAAAAAATTAATTTATAAAGCATAAAAAAATAGAACAGTGAAGGAAATTCTAGGTCTAATTCTACACTCTAAAAAATGCTGGATTAAAAACAACCCAAGTTGGGTTGAAAAGGTTGTTTTAACCCAGCGGTTGGGTTAAATGTTTGCTTAAAACAACCCATTCGTTGGGTTAAAACAACCCAATTACTGGGTTAGTCCATTTTAAACCCAACTTGGGTTGTTTTTAACCCAGCATTTTTTAGAGTGTAGTTGGGAAATAATAATTTTGGACCATTTGCAAATAATATTTGCATTAAATTGCATAAAAATGTGCACATATACTTTTATTTGTATGCCTAAGATGCCGAAATAGTTTCTTGTCTCGTCTAAGCAACCTCCCGCAGTTTCTCTTGAAGCCAATACGGAAGTGACTTAAACTGCAGTTCACCGACTGGCCGCTAGGGACAGGCTCCAGAAGGAGCAGAATCTCATTGAGCCTCATGTTAAAATGCCCAACTTTACAGCAGAAAAAAAACATGTTTACAGCCTGGTACAAATTGTGGTTTTGGTCTATATGGCTAATTTTGCCCTTCGTGACAACTGTGAGGGGGGTGAATTTTTTATAACTCATTCGTTTACATTATATAAAGCCTTAATGTTCTGCATAATTAAGGGCGTGGCCACTTTGAGTGACAGGTGGATTGCCGTTTGTCTGCTGTCTGTTAGTCATCGCGTCACCTCAGCTCCACCCACGTCCTGCCTCTTTGCCCATTTTCTGTTATCCGGGAGTGACGCGGGATGACGCGCTGCCAAGATGCGCGGCCAGCTCGACCCTACTTTACGCTTCAAAACTGCTCTTCAGAATCCTATGGGTGACGTCACGGACACTACGTCCATATTTTTTTTACAGTCTATAGTTTCATCTTTAGGAATTACATGAATCATGTAAATGCATGTTTTCAATTAATTATTTTAGAAAAATAGTTTAGTTTGCATCCCTGCATGTTACTGTTAGTCGTTTAACATTTATTTTGCAAAACAGTTGACCTTTCACTATTACATCTTACCTCACTCTCTTTCAACATTAAACTGACGCTTCGCACTGGAATTCACGCTCTGCTTCTCTGAACAGTAAGCCCCGCCTTCTTTGATCTGATTGGCCATCTCAGTCGTTTTCGAGCGCTGTTGGACCACTGTCGGTAGACCTAGACTAAAAATACCCATGGGGGGGCAATTTGACCATTTCTAATTATAGGGGGGACTTGTTTTACTTTGTTTTGAGATTCACCTTTCCACCTCTCCAAAAAACGTCCTTGTATCGGGACTCTCGTGTAAAATTTAAGTAAAAAAAAATTCAACCAATCATGCACAACCTAATTCATCAACACTAGGTAACCATTGTTTGCAGGAAACTGCTCTGCTTCACTATCAGACTTTTTTTCTGTCCTCAAGCCAGCAATACGCCATAAAGAGTGACCACCTCTAAAATAAATACGGATTAATTAAGGCCCAATAAAGGCAGTTTTCTCCACCATGCCAATCATTCCTGACGCACTTCAGCTCTTTGCCACCGTTAAATCTGAGCTCTCCATCGCCTCTCTGATGTCTGTAATGTTTTGTGACGCTCATCCACTTTGATTCCACCATTAAAAATAATTAGAAGTTTATGTACACCAGATGTCTGTGGATGACCCACAGTGCAGCGAGTCCCAGAGGACTTCTGTTTCCTCCTTTAGAAAACGCTGCTCTTTCAGCACCACTTCAGAGAGAGAGGTTACGTCTACATTAAGATGTGAAATGTAGCTCATAATCGTAAATTACTGACATTCAAAATCAACTTGCTGAGCTGGATTCCTGGAACTATTTTCAGCAAAGGAATCACAATGAAAAGCCGGTGACTGTTAGATGCAAACCCTTCGGTGGCATGAAAGGATAATACACGTGGTGCTAAAATGATTGCCATATTCACGTACCTTGGTATGCACATGATATTGCAATGTACACTAGCGTCCCAAAGTTTGGGGTCAGTGAGATATTTGTATTTTTAAAAGAAGTTCCTCATGAACACCAAGGCTCAAAAATACGGCAATATTGTGAAATAGTACAATTTAAAATAACTTTTCTATGTGAATGTGTTTTAAAATGTAATGTATTTATTTCTGTGATGCAAAGCTACTTTTTTCAGCATCATTACGCCAGTCTTCAGTGTCACATGATCCTTCAGAAATCATTCTAACATGCTGATTTGTGGCTCAAGAAACCTTTCTGATTATTATCAATGTTGAAAACAGTTGTGCTGCTTAATATATATATATATTTTTTTTTTCAGGATTCTTCGATTTAATAGAAAGTTCAAAAGAACATAATTTTGAAAATGGAAATTATTTGTTACATTATATTTACTGTCACATTCAGCAGTGTATATTTATGAAAAATCTTTTGTAAAGGAGTAAATGACGGCTGTATAAGTAATACATTCTCCTCTGCGCCTCTAGTGGTCCTCTGCACGCCTCTGGCTCCTATTGTTTGGCCATTTAAAGGGGGATGGTAAATATAGCCTGTATAAATATCCCCAGTTTTGGCCTCCACAAGAGTGGAGTTTCCCTGATACTCTCTCCCACAGCTCCCTTCATGTCTGACACAAACAGGACAAATAAGAACCATCTGCTGCTGCCGGTCCCCCGCCCAGAACCACCAGCAGAATACATTACACACACACATGAATGCGTGCACTGCGCTTAACCTAGTCTGACTCAGGAACTCCAGCACAACTGAAGCAAACAGAGCTTTCTGAGAGCAGGGGCTCAGTGTTGAAAATGAATTAGGCGGCAACTGATTGGTTGAGTCTTTTCTCTTCAGGCATACTATGGAAAGGTCACTCTCAAAAGAACAAACAAACAAACAAAACGTACACTTCCAGGTTATTTTAAAGGTCCCGTTCTTCGTGTTTTTTTGAAGCTTTGATTGTGTTTACAGTGTGCAATATAACGTGTGTTCATGTTTCGCGTGTAAAAAAACACAGTATTTTTCACACACTTTACTTATCTGTACACCGCTGTTTTCCCTCTCCTAAAAACGGCTGATGAGTTCCTTGTTCTATGAAGTCCCTCCTTCAGAAATACGTAACGAGTTCTGATTGTGCCAGCGGTTCCCGTGTTGTGATTTGACCGCAGCTTAGCGAACGTGGCACGGTTCCTGTGTTGTGATTCGACAGCAGCTTAGCGCACGTAACTTGCAAGGAAAGGTCACGCCTCTTAACGGGAGATATATGCGCGCTTAATGATCTCTACAGCGTCCCTGGGAAAGCCAAACAAAGGCGATTTGACTCCGGGATGAAAATAACAGCGTTTCGACGACATGGCGACAAACACAGTCAAATGCAACACTTCCTTTTCTCCACGCGACACTTCCTCTTCTCCACGTGGGACAGCAACAAGACCACGCCCCCTTTTTTCGTGTATTCTTGTGGGCGGAGGTTAGTCTGTTCTACTGTTCTACTGACGTAATTAATGAAGGAAGTACCAGGATGTAGTCCAAACCGGCCGTTCGCTGTAGGCTTTGAAAGGGAACTTCTGTTAAATAAAATATCTCGCTTGGCATTGAACTTTGAGCTTTATAATTTTACAGGTATTATTTAT
The DNA here is from genome assembly GCA_023566225.1 of Romanogobio albipinnatus. Classification (NCBI taxonomy): domain Eukaryota; kingdom Metazoa; phylum Chordata; class Actinopteri; order Cypriniformes; family Gobionidae; genus Romanogobio; species Romanogobio albipinnatus. The sequence continues at coordinate 7,378,332 of CM042243.1, read as the reverse complement.
GCTCTAACAGCAACATTACACACTAACTAAAGTTTGAACAATGGGATCACGAAGAACGGGACCTTTAAAGGGTTAGTTCACCCAAAAATGAAAATTCTGTCATTGATTACTCGCCCTCATGTCTTTCCAAACCCGTAAGACTTTCGTTCATCTTTGGAACACAATCTTTTTTAATAAAAATCGGAGACGCAGACTGACACTTTGACACTACAAAAAATTCACAAAGAGATCATAAAACGAATCCATATGAATTGAGCGGTTTAGTCCATATTTTCATTCCGAGAATGAACCTCATTGGTTCTCACTGAAGCTCAAACGTGCTGCGTAACACAAGAATGAACCTCATTGGTTCTCACTGAAGCTCAAACGTGCTGCGTAACACAAGAATGAACCTCATTGGTTCTTGCTGAAGCAATTAAGCAATTAAATAAAAGCAGTGTTGGGGGTAACGGATTACAAGTACTGGTAACTCAAGTTACGTAATCAGATTACTCTTTTCAAGTAACTAGTATAGTAAAGCAATACTTTTAATTTCACAACAAAATATCAATTACTTTTTCCCATTGACTGACAGATCTCCTGCCCCTATGTTGAGAGAGATCGGTAGTAAGTGCAGAGGCCTTGGTCCTGTCCCAAATGGCTGCCTTCATGTGCACGTGCAGACTTGTGGACTCATAATGCCCCATTAATCATTTTAGGTTTCAGAAGAGTTTCCCCTTTGCGGTCGATATGCGCCCTCGAAGCGCACTTTTGTTTTTATTGCTGAAGTAAGAGTCTTCTCCTAAATCCTATTCTCCTGCAATCCAGAAGAATGCCATTTTAATGCATTACTTTTAAATGTAACTGAAAGTGTTATGCAGAGACAATGCATATTAATCATTAAATCAGAATAACTTTAAATTCATTCATTTTAATGGACAGTTCGAAAACACTGATTAACGCCAAGGTCGTGGGTTTGAATCCCAAGTCATGCATGAACTGATAATGTAAACATGAATGCAATCTATGTCGCTTCGGATAAAAGCATCTGCCAAATGCATAAATGTAAAATGCAATGTAAATGCATACAATTAATATAAATAAATAATCGTGAAATCGCCAGCAAAATCAAGTTTACTGTAAATATTTAATCTATCACTCAGCCCCTCAAATCACTGCGCTGTTACAGGAAAGATGCATGTCAGTGTCTTTCAAATGTAATAACCAAACTGTAATTTCATTTACCGTCTTTTTTAGCATCCTCGATACTGAAGCGAGAGAAGAGGATGAGGACGAGGAGGGTGCACTTTGAGAAGGTGACGGTGTATTACTTCAGCCGGAGGCAGGGATTCACCAGCGTGCCCAGCCAGGGGGGCAGTACCCTGGGCATGTCCAGCAGGCACAGCTGCGTGCGGCAATACACGCTGGGAGAGTTCGCCATGGAGCAGGAGAGGATCCACAGAGACATGCTCCGAGACCACTTGAAAGAGGAGAAACTCAACTCTATCCGGCTGCGGGTACGCAGAACGGTTTACTAGAAAAGATACTTTTGCTATTGGATATATTGCGGTGTGAATGTCCTCAAAATGTCACCCTTTTGCATGCTCCTCAGTTGACGAAGAACGGCTCGGTGGAGTCCGACGAGGCCAACGCTCTCACGCTGGACGACATCTCTGATGATGACCTGGACATCGATAACACAGAGGTGGACGAATACTTCTTCCTTCAGCCTCTGACCACCAAGAAGCGGCGCGCTCTACTGCGCTCGTCCGGCGTCAAGAAGATCGACGTGGAGGAGAAACACGAGCTCCGAGCCATCAGGGTGTCCAGGGAAGACTGCGGCTGTGACTGCAGACTCTTCTGTGACCCCGAGACCTGCACATGCAGCCTCGCCGGCATCAAGTGTCAGGTGTGATGAGCAAACACACACACAAAATGTAAGCGTTTTTTTTAAGATGTACGCAATTCAATTTATAGTACAATTCCATCAAATTGAACTGAATAATCCTTACATATTTTAATTGAACAATCCTTATTCAATTATTCAATTAAAATGTAAGGATTATTCAGTTCAATTTGATGGAATTTTACTATTAATTGAAATGCATACATCTTAAAAAAGGCTTAAAATTGTTTTAGAGTGCGTGTTAAAAATGTTGCTGAGGAATTCTAGTTTTAGCTCATTATTTATACAAAAAGTAATACATTCATAAATTCATATTTCAAGTTAATCTAATGAAAATACATCCAGCTCACACAAACAAACACAAAATCCCAATAAATAAAATAAAATAGGTATTGCTTTAAGGAAATGCAGCCTATTTTATGACTTTTATGAAAAAATTGCATTGTGACATTTACATTTTACATGTAAATATTAAATAGTAAATACTGTAAATATGATATATTTTTTATATATATATACTATTAACATTAAAAAGATCTTATTGCTTTATATAAATACATTTACTTAAATCATTAAGATTATATAGATCATTTTGCATTGTAACATTATTTTCATTACTGTAATGCATGCATTTTACTTTTGATGTTCAGTGATGATTCCAATTAGATTATCATTAATGTACTCATATTTGTATTACAGTCTATCTATTAAATCAGTATAACAACAAACGCGACCATGATGTATAGACAATATATTTTACAATGTAAATATTATAATATATATTATAATATATTTATTTCACTAGATCATGTTTGTTTTTTTATCATAAGAAATTATACATTTTATTATTAACAATATTTATTTTATTTATTTAATAATTCATTTGTAATCAATATAATTTAAGGCATTGATTAAGGTAATAATTAATACATTAATACTAATAATTTCACAGAACTGTAATAACAAATAGAGGTAAAATATGATTCTTAATGTATTCATATTTTTATATGTATAAACATTTTACAAAGGAAATATTCTAAATTATTAATAATATTTATTTTATTTATTGTTAATTAATATAATTTAAGGTATTGACTAAGGTAGTACTTAATAAATTAATAATAATAATACTTTTCACAGAGCTGTCATGACAAACATGTGCTTAAAGTGTGAAAAATAAAGTGTGCTTAACCATGAAAATAATGCAAAACAATCTGAAATAGTAATTACAATAGTTTTTTTTTTTTTGGTGAACTATGACCCCAAAATATTCTTGAGACTCACCCAGTTGCTAGAACCACATCAGGTTTTGATTTGTATCCCTTTAAGACGGTCCTCCTTCACCATTCTGTAGTAAAGCAAAGCCTACCACAGAAATCTCACATAGCAGACTAAAAAGCAAAAATGATTAAGATGTCTAAAGATAACGTTTAATGGAGGTATGCCCTGTTCAAACTGATTAAGATGTTAGACGGCAGACGTAGATACACACAGCTGGTTACATTTTACGTGGCGCATCAAGTCTTCAGAAGAGAGAGGAGCTTTTTTTAGATCATTCCTGCTGTGTGTAATTCAAACCATCCTAAACTGGCCTGTGCTCAAGTGTTCTTGGATGTCCACAGGTGGACCGCATGTCATTCCCATGTGGCTGCACAAAAGAGGGCTGCAGCAACGCAGCCGGCAGGATCGAGTTTAACCCCATCCGAGTGCGGACTCACTTCCTGCACACCATCATGAAGCTGGAACTGGAGAAGAGCCGTGAGCAGCAGCAGAACTCCGGCGCCGCCGCGACGGCCGGTAACGGATTCCACAGCGACCCAAACGGTCACTGCAGCCCGCTGGCGACGGGCCAGCATTCACTGGAATACGCAATCCCGGATACAGTCCCGCAGACCACCATCATGCATCTGCAGGCTGGCGACGACATAGACGAAGCCTTGGAAGAGGAGGAGGAGGAGGAAGAGGAAGACGAGGATGACGAAGAGGAAGATGACGAAGATGAGGAGAATGACGATGACGAGGATGAGAGCAGCAGTCTGTGCAGCCTGTCTGACTCCAGCACGCAGAGTTTGGCGAATAGCGACTCTGAGGAGGAAGACGAGGACGAGGACGAAGACAAGACGGTGGAGTTTGACGCGGGATTGGCCAATAGCGAGGTGGCTCCGCCCCCTTCTGTGATGTGTTACTCAGAGAATACGGTCACGCCGGACAACCAAACGAACGGCAACTCCTACTTCATCAACTCCCCCGCGGAGTACTACTCAATGGAAAATGCTACTCCGCCCGTACTTTTAGCCTCCGCCAACCAATCTAATGAGCCCTACATAGGGGACACGGCCTCCTATCAAGACAGAGTCAATGACTCCAGTAGGGTCATGCCTCAGGGTCCCTTTAATGTGACCGCTGACCAATACACAGACTACTCCCAGCAGCCCGAGCAGCCATACGCCAATCACCACTTGGCCGTGATCGGCTGTTGCGCCCCGGAGCCGGATAAAAGCGTCCAATCCAAAGGGACCTTCCTCAGCCAATCGGGAGAGCTGAACCAGATGGAATTCCAAAACTATCTGAACAACAATACGCAGGATACAGGCTACAACGCCAACGGGAACTGTTACGTAGCTGAACAGCCAAAGGAGATGTCTCGCAATCTGCCCGACGTTTCGCTAGCGGACAACACGAAAGGACCTACTTTACTCGACGCTTTCCCTGAGCCCACTCCGGTTTAGATTCAGAAAGCGGCGAGAGTATAAAAGCAGCCTTCGATGTTTCGTTCTGGCAAATTTCCTGTTTGACGTTTGGGGGGACGGATCCAAAAATACGTATTTTTACTGAACTTTGCAAAGAACAAAAACGGTTTAAACTGCAAAATGATAAGAGTGTATGATAAGCTTACGGTTGGAAACGTACTCTACGCAAGTACGCGAACGCAGACGCTTCTAGCTACGCAAGCTTGATTTCAATAACACAATGGGTCTCATTCACTAATGTTTGCATGGATTATTTCGTTTTTGTACGCAATACGTCTGCCTAATTCAAAACAAAAATCCATTTGCTCAAATAAACCATCTCCATATAGTTACACCTGGTATTAAGATGTGTTTTCGTCGATCGGATCACAAGTAGACGAGGGAGACCTCCTGTTTACACCTGTTGTTTTAATCCGTCTCTTTTGTCCACTTTCAACCACTTCTGCCCTGATTCATTCGAGGGGAGGGTCTATGGGCGGGTCCATTTATAGGGGTTTTTTTCAGACTCTCTCAAATGGACAAAATAAGCTCATACAATTTACAAATGAACACACCTGGTGCGACTGAAAAACATACGGAGAGCATCAGCTTTCATTTCTGCTCTGACAGCCGCAAGACGAGCCGAACACTGTGAGTGTGTGTTAGAAATCAGGAATGGTGAGAGAACATTGTGATTGGTATGTTTTTTTAGTCTTCAAATCAAACTTGCATCTTCAGCCGACAAAGTTTAAATCCCGTCTGGCTTGCGCGCATCCCGTAATGTTGATGCATTTGGTCAGTAGGCGGAGAGTAGGTGGTCTTTTGTGGCTGTTCGAACGCATTTGACCCAAGCGTGCCGCACAAGTCCTGAAAAGTGAAGCCAAAACGTTTCGATCACCCCCAAGTTAGCTGGTCCCAGTATAGGTCACAAACCCCGCCCTCTCCATGTAGTCTAATGGGACGTGAAGCAAACAAAATAATCAAATTATATTTTTTCTGTCATTTTAGTTTATTTTTATCACGCTAATGCAAGTTTTATTAAATAAGTTTGGTTTTAGTTAATTATTTGATGCTATAAAATTGGAGGTGTGACGTCATGATTGTCAGTGTGATTGACAGATTCTCTGGGCAAAGTTATCATTGAGGCACCAACTGACTTTTTGGGGGGATTTTCAGGAGGAGATTGGAGCTTTAACTTTAGTTTCTACATTTCCATAACTGTTTATTTCACACCGAAATATTGAGTTGTAAATCGGTAAATAAACTTTGCGGGAGTGTGGGCGGGGCCATGATACTGCGACTCCGGGTCCCGAATCAGTGCAAGATGTCAGTGCCATATTGGCACTTTGGTGGCCTCAATGGAAGAAGGTGAAGTTGCGTCGTCCATCTTTTTTTACGGTCTATGATTTGACCACATGAATGTTTACTCTACGAAAGCAATCCAGTCAATTGTGTTTTCGACTACCTCTGGAAGTGGTCAAAGTGGACAAGCTCAAAAAGTTTTAAGCCGCGTTTCCACCACAGGAACTTTCCCCAGGAACTAGGAACTTTGGGGTGGTACTCGGTGTGTTTCGACCGCAGGAACCGGGGTCTATATGAAGTTCCGGGTAAATATTTCCCCCTCCAAATGGCCCTGCTCCCGAGGTAGTACTTTTTCAAAGTTCCGGAACTTTCGGGGGTGGGACTTGGGCGCTAAAAATGCTGCATGAGCTCAACCAATCAGCATGTTATTTCAACCGGCATTTTTAAAAGTCTTTTGCGAGGTTCGTTCTGCGTTCAGTAAATATCAGTTTTGCTCTTTCTGTCCGATGGCTCGCGTTGTCTCAGCAATCGCACGGTCAATGTCCGTAATAGCAGCTGATAATAACATACGTTGTCTTATTTTAAATCTATCTTTACAAGATTTCAGAATACGCTTTAGTATCAGTGCTCGTCTCGTTTCTGCCGTTTTGTTAATTGCATCTTTAGTAAACCAATACATAACTAGCATAAACAGCGCTGCTTGAATCTCCTCCACTTGTTATTGTTTCAGACAGTATCGCAAAAAAAATTATTACTGTCCATCGCTGACTGGGAGGAACAGTCACGCGCAGTCCCAGGTCTCTGGACTAATTTGCCTAATCTTCACGGTACTTTAGACCGCAGTGGAAACGCAGACAGTAGCAGGTCTGAGGGGAAAAAAGTTCCTGTAAAAAAAGTTCCTGGTACAAATTGTTCCGGGTACTTTCGGTGGAAACGGGGCTTTAGACCCTGTTTAGACCTGTATTTAGCGTTGGCAAAGTCCTTTTGAAGGAAAGTCTGTTCACTCCGCGGCTATATTTGCGATGCCTCTGAGCAGCTATTTCGAGCATACAAGACCAAGTCCTATCTATTTGAGTGGGGGAATCCTGGAAACTCAAAAACTGCTTGCCGAACTCACAATTAAATAACATTTCAAATCGGCAACAAAATCTAACATGAACTGTCCCATAAATGTTGTTTCCCACAGTGTTAATTTTGACAGCAAATTTTGATTTAGTTTTAGTCAGTCTTTTGACTAAAATGCCATTTAGTTTTAGTCATATTTTAGTCACCTGAATTGTTTTTAGTTTTAGTCTAGTCGACTAAATCTACAGTAGATTTAGTCTCCTAAAATCTAATGAGTTTAGTTAAATTGTAATACATTAAGCATTTAAGCATTACATAACCAACTGTCACTTGAACTGACATTTTTGACATTAAAAAACATCTATATAGTTTTTATAACTTTGTATGATACTTTGATACCCTGATACTTTATTGAATATGTCAAATACTGGTCTTTCCTCCTGACTATGAATTAAATTCAATTAAATACAGTTTATTGTGTAACCAAAAACGAATATATGCGTGTCTTTTAATTACAAACAAGCTCGAAATACACATTGACTCTTATTTTGAAATGTCTATGCCTTACTATTGCAGTTGCAGGAGCTCATTCAGGAGATAAAATATGCGTTGTTACAACCGTCTAAAACATATTACTATATAAACATCGTAAAGTAAACATTGTCATTATTCATCAGCATTAGTTCATAAACAATTGCCTGGCATAAATGTGCGTTATTCATTGATTGTGAGCCGCTCTGGAGCGCTGGATTGGGGATGAGCCTGTAGAAGCTCAACAGCACCGTGTTCTCCAGCGGTTAGATCAACACGTTCAAATCAAATGTGCGCATCTGTTACACAGGACATCAGTTCTGACTGGATCTCTTCCCTAATCGTCCCTCCCTAACATTTTCGTCTCGTTTTTATTTGTTGACGAAAATGACAGTTGGTTTTCGTCATAGTTTTTGTCATCCAACACTAGTTTTTATTTAGTTATCGTGTCGTTTTCATCAGTGAAAAAAGGTTGTTGACGAAAATGATGACGAAAATTATTTGTCAACGAAATTAACACTGGTTTCCCATTATCAAATAGCGTTAAAAAAGCGTATTTTTCAGGCATGTGCAGTAGCGTGAATCTCAGGTTTCTTTGGGAACCGGAGCTTCTAACAGCAGCTGCAGTGACGCAATGACTTTACCAGTCAGCGATTGGCTCTTTTGCTTTAGAAGGCGGGACTATTCCACCATATTGCGCGTTGCAGTTTCGCTCAGTCATAAGGAGGAGACAGTCATAGGAGTGAACGTCTTTCTATATCTATAATCTTTGGCGTCATCCACTTGTGATCCGAGCAAAACACATCTTAAAACCAGGTGTAAACGGCCTTAATTTCTTTCCGTAATTTTTTTTTTATAGCCTTTCGTCACTCTCATCAATCATATGACACTTTCTAAAGACGCGCTTTCACCTGAGAGTTCGTGCAACAAGATCCTCATGCACATATCTGCGTTGTTATACAGAGAAACTTCGCAACTATAATGCAGGTTTTCCTGCTTTTTTGTATGAAAAATATTTAAGATGACAAATCTATGTATGAAATTGAATCTTAACACAATTATAAGGCCACTCAAGAGAATGTGATTTTTGTGTACATGTAGTTTCAGTCGTTCATTTTCTTGTAATTTTAGTACAAAAATGTATTTGTTCATGAAAACGTTTAGTGAAGGAGACCCATTGTTTTTAATGCAACAGAAAGTATTCTAGCGCCACCTTGAGTTTTGTTACCTCCAGAATGAGAACTTAAAGGAATAGTTCACCCAAATATGAAAATGTTGTTAGGATTTACTCACCCTCATGCCATTCCGAACCTGTTTGACTTGCTTTGTTCTGTGGAGAACAAAAGACATTTTGAAAAATGTCTATAAAATGAAGGTCAATGAGGTCCAATGTTGCTTCACAATATCTTCTTTTGTGTTCTGCAGAAGAAAGTCGTGCAGGTTTGGAATGACATGTGAGTGAATAAACGAGGAAAGACTCTTTAAAGGAGGTCACTCTTCCATCAGCGCTCGACTGTTCCCGGAAACCAGTGATTATAGTTGATAAAAAGTTATAAATATGGCTGTTTTTCTTACACAAACGCATGGCTCCGCTTCAGAAGGCCTTTGTTAACCCCCTGGAGCCGTATGGATTACTTTTATGATGGATGGATGCACTTTTTTTGGGCTTCAAAATCTAAGGTACCATTCACTCCCATTATAACGCTTGGAAGAGCCAGGATATTTTTTAATATAACTCCGATTGTGTCCGGCTGAAAGAAGAAAGTCATATACACCATGGCTTGACGATGAGTAAATAATGGGATCATTTTTGGGTGAACCAACCCTTTAATTTATGGGCGAGCTGTGAGTCAGTGCTTGCAAAACGTTGGCCAAGCGTTTGCGTTTGCATACTAGCGTGAAGTGTACTCCTGATCTTAGGCTCGTGCAAGGTCTCTTGTAATTTCAAAAGTTCTAGTTTTGAGCAGAAATGTGGATAGAACTTTTCTATGTATCTGTGTCCGTGGTGCAAAAAAGAAAACAGAAAAAAGATTGTTGCTGTTAGTGTTTCTGAAGTAAGTGTATATCTAAATGTTTGATAAAAGCATGTTTTTTTATTTAACTTTCATCGCTGGTTTATGGTTTTGTAAGAGTTTGATGTACTGTAAAAGAGAAAATAATACTGTTGCGTTTTCGTACACATTCTTCATGCTTTTAAAGAGTTGGTGAAAGCATGAAAACGGCTCTTAAAATGTGTGCTGTTCATTTGCCTTTGCTTACAAAACCAAAACCATGATATTTAAGTTGTGAACACCATACATTTCCTCAACATAATTGCACTTTTCCATTGGCTGATGTTACACAGAACCGTAACCAATCGTTACCTGCGCACTGAGGGGGGCGGGGCTACCTGGTACCGTGCCATGTCTATGGCTGTGTTCCGAATTGAATACCGCGTAGTATATACTGTATACAAGCTACTATTTTAAAAAAAAGGTTAATTTACCGTACATATTTTTACATGTGTCTTTTCACATTTGGTGAGTCAAGAAAGAGAAAATTGTCCTCGTCCATACTTGGATACAGTATGGCGTGCATTAAATACACATACTGCACACAAGGTAGTATGTTAGCATGCTATTCTGAACACAGCCTTAGATTATGTTTTTATAACATATCTCCAAGTTTTTAGTGGAGACATGAAGGATGTTTTTCCATGACACTAACAAGAAAATGATATATCGCACCTATCTGCATTTAAAAAGGCAGATAGAAGACAATAAAGTAGTTAGATTTAACTTTTTAAACCAGATTAAGAGAACGAAAATGGTCGAACTCTTTGTCTTATGAAACTCTGAGATGCTAAAGTCTTACATTATCTTTGGGATTATGCAGGGATTTCTGATGAAATGCACTTTGAAAGCTACTGCGAACGAAGCATTCCGTTTCCATCAGGCGAAGATGATTTTAAAAAGTGTTTAGAATACAAAATAACTAATATTAGGTTTGTACATGGTGATACTTTATTGCATCATTGAAAGTGTTGAATGGATGGAGGCCAGGAAGGTGAACGGATTTGTATGGCATGACGTGAAAATGTTCTCTCAATAACTGAGCTTAAGATTTTGAGAGAGAGAGAGAGAGAGAAAAGAAAATAATTCTTGTCACGGTTATTTAATTTAAAAATAAGCTATGACTGAGCAAATCATTCTGATGAGTTATTTGTCAAGTGCAATAGTTTTAATAATAGAGTGAGTTCATTTTACATCAGATTTCCTACCATGTTAAACGGAAAGTCTTAAAAATATTTACTCACCCTCATCCATGTTGTTGTTCATTTCCCCTAAAAAAAGAGAATTTTGGGGAAAAAATCTTCATACTACTTTAAAACAATGACATGAGGGTGTTTAAATGATCACTTTTTGTGTGAATTATTACCTTCGAGTGCACTGACGAGTTTAGATATAAAGCTGTTGTTGACGCACAAACATTGTGATGCCTGTCAGTTTGTTTCTCCTCTTGATTGAAAGATAGTCATTTACCAATGGAGAATGTCCCTCAATGAGCTCAAGACAGGACAATCAAATGCCTTTATGCCATCAACATTGTAGCATGACCTTGTGGGGCGGTAATGAAATAATCAGATCCTTTAAAGGTGCACTATGTAACAAATTTTTCAGTAAAATATCCAAAAATCACTAGGCCAGCGTTATATATTTTGTTCAGTTACAATATCCCAAATGTTTCCAACTATTTGTAAATCGTGAGAAAATTGCTATTTTAACCAAGGAACCGGGACGTGTGAGGGAGTCGCCTGTCGATGGCGTCATGTCTGCGTTCCCCTCGATTTCCGGTTTTATTTTGCAGAAACGCTTTACTCTCACTGCAGTGTGAACAAGTGTCATAGCAGCCGCCGAGCGAACGCACAGAGTAACGTCATTATCAACACACTCAGATGTGTCTAATATGCTAAACAGAGCTGCGTTACCTCAGACTCATGGCTGGAAAAGCGGAAATGGCGCCGGCGACTGTGTCATAATAAAAGTCCCGCTGCTCGCGAGGCATGTGTTGCGTTCATCTTATTAACAATCACTCCTGCTTATGCTTCTTATTATTAACATTAATAATCACATCCATGAACATGATTTCTGCCCGAGTCCTATCCCGACTCTTTCCCACCGGCTGTGAGGTGAAGACCACATGACCCAAGATTCTGCGCTCAAACGTGGCGTCATCAAACCACGCCTTTGTTTTGAATAGGCGACCTCTAGCGGACGGAAAAGTTACATAGTGCAGCTTTAAAGGTGAAGTGTGTCATTTAAAAATTGTATTCTGTCTTAATATTGCAGATACAACTATAAGTAAGACCTTTATCCTCATGTATTAACCTAGAAATTAACACTTTATGCTACAGACATATTTGGCTTGGCCTCAAAATATTTGGCTTGGAGAGGTGTATGATTACTTTCCCCTATGGAGACTTTCCCCTATGGGCGCATAGTCATAATTGCATAAATTGAAGTCGTTACTGTGACGTTTCATAATTATTACATAGCCATAATTAGGATAAAAAGTAAAAATTGACATACTAAGTCCTAAATGATATACAAAGTCAAAATTATGAGATAAAATGTCATAATTATGATACAAATTCCGGCTCTTTGTCAAAATTACTCCATCAAAAGTCGAAATTGATAAAGTCATACTTATGATAGATTCAGATTTTTTTTTTAATCACTTTTGATGTCATAATTAACTTTTTATCTCACATTTCAACTGTTTATCATATAATTATAATAGCAGCTGGGAGTTTGGAGTGAACAGATTTGTCTAAATTTTCTCAATTTATATTTAATTAAAAAAAATAATCTATGACTGAACAAATCATTCTGATGAGTTATTTGTGAAGTGCAATAGTTTACAGTGTGATAATGCCACACGATCAAAGTCATAATTACATAAATTGAAATTATGACAGATCGAAGTCGTAACTGTGACAGTAATAATTATGAGATGAAAAGTCTTAATTAACGTACTCATAAATTATTTAGAAAGTCAAAATGATGAGATAAAATGGTAAAAATTCTGTATTTTTGTCATAATTGTGCCATCAAAAATTGAATTTAACAAAAAAAAAATTGACATTAAAAGTCGAAAGTGACAAATATGACACATTTGGACTTTTGATGCCATAAGTATGACGTATTGCCACTTTGGATGTCATAATCGTTTTTGTTATATTTTCAACTTTTTTTTAACTTCATCTCATAATTTCAACTGTTTATCATATAATTATGATAGCAGCTGGGATCATGGCTGTCATGGGTGTGGAAATATGCACCTTTAAAGATAAAACAAATGAAGAGAGAAGAAAGTTGTGATGGGAATCTGGAGGGCAGCAGCACTGGATCACTGCCTTGGCTTAAGTAACCAGTGGTTTACTTAAACACGAATGCCTTCATTTTCTAATTGATTTTTTGCCATTGTTTCAGATTCTCTGAAGGTAAATTCACACTGTTTTGCCTTCTAGGATTTATTTTCTTGACTTTGGTCCGGATTTGTCTTTAATTCACCTCTTGACTTACACACACGCAGTGCTGGTACAACAGACCTCAATCTTTGATGCATTATGGGATATGAAAGACACGGGTACAGATGTATTGTCATTGAGACTGTACTACAGCGGGACCGGAGTCGTCATATCATGTTACCAGTTAGAATCGCAGTTCTTGTTCTGTTTTCAGTATTTCTTATGAATGATCTATTATAATGTGTATTTATTGTGCGTTACTTAAACGGTATGTATTGAATAAAATGTCTCTTTGTTAAAGCGCTCCTTGTTGGGTCATAAATCTCTTAAGTGGGAAAAAGTTTGTCAAGACAAACTGATTCTGGCTTGACAAACCGACTGATTGATTAGGGTTAGTAACCCTATACTAACCACAATATATTAGTGAAAGAATGGGTCGCTCTCAGGAGCTCAGTGAACTCAAGCGTGGTACCTTGATAGGTTGCCACCTGTGCAATAAGTTCATTCATGAAGTTTCCTCACTACTAAATATTCCACGGTCAACTGTTAGTCGGATTATAACAAAGTGGAAGCAATTGGGAACAACAGCAACTCAGCTACGAAGTGGTAGGCCATGTAAAATCACAGAGCGGGGTCAGCGCATGCTGAGGGTCACAGTGCACAGAAGTCGTCAACTTTCTGCAGAGTCAATAGCTACAGACCTCCAAACGTCATGTGGCCTTCAGATTAGCTCAAGAACAGTGCATAGAGAGCTTCATGGAATGGGTTTCCATGGCCGAGCAGCTCATCAAAGCCTTACATCACCAAGTGCAATGCAAAGTGTCAGATGCAGTGGGGTAAAGCACACCGCCACTGGACTTTAGAGCAGTGAGACGTGTTCTCTGGAGTGACCAATCACGCTTCTCTGTCTGGTAATCCGATGGACGAGTCTGGGTTTGGCGGTTGCCAGGAGAACGGGACTTGTCTGCATTGAGCCAAGTGTAAAGTTTGGTGGAGGGGGGGGTTGTGGTGTGGGGGTTGTTTTTCAGGGGTTGGCCTTGGCCCCTTAGTTCCAGTGAAAAGAACTCTTAATACTTCAGCATACCAAGACATTTTGGACAATTTCATGCTCCTACTTTGTGGGAAAAGTTTGGGGACGGCCCCTTCCTGTTCCAAAATGACTGCGCACCAGTGCACAAAGTATCGGTCCACAAAGACATGGATGAGTGAGTTTGGTGTGGAGGAACTTGACTGGCCTGACCTCAACCCGATAGAACACCTTTTGGGATGAATTAGAGCGGAGACTGCGAGCCAGGCCCAGAGCTGCAAAGGGTGGGACAACTCCATATTAAACCCTACGGATTAAGAATGGGATGACATTAAAGTTCATGTGCATGTAAAGACAGGCGACTCAAAACTTTTGGATAGATAAGATAGATAAGATAGATAAGATAGATAGATAGATAGATAGATAGATAGATAGATAGATAGATAGATAGATAGATAGATAGATAGATAGATAGATAGATAGATAGATAGATAGATAGATAGATAGATAGATAGATAGATAGATAGATGATAGAATAATAATAGTATCAAAAACATTACATTTCTCCATCTTTAATAGAAACTCTTAGAAACATTTCTGTAATTCAGAAACACTTTTTTTTTTCTTTACAAAATATATTCTAAACAAAGAACATTGATCTACATCAATGGATGGCAATACCGTGATTTATAAACCAAATTCAGTTAAATTTTCTGACTGATGTAAACATTTGATGTAATTTTTAAAAGTAACAACAGATTTCTCATCTGTTGTGCGGTTCATTCAGTTCTGCATGTCTTCTGAAGGCGGGCGCTTGTGTAATGGCGCCCCCTGCTGGCAGTCTGTGGCACTCTGTGTGTTCACTGCTTCTATGTGCCTCCAGTCTTGTGTTCATAACCCTTA